>OX940952.1:2449600-3062000 GCA_954870475.1 Euphrasia confusa | reverse complement strand
AGCTAACCGCCTACCACGTCGAGCTAAGCAGACCATGTTGGGCAGCTGGCCGCCTACCAAGCCGAGCTAGGCAGACAATGCTAGGCAGTTGATCGCCTACCACACCGAGCTAGGAAGCCCGCCAACCACTCCGAGCCAAACAGACAGTGCTAGGTAGATGTCTGTCTAACAAATGCAAATGTCTGCTTAACTCGTTAAACTTCCTCTCATATTCTTTAACTTAATTAGTTTCTTGCTTGAGGTTAAGAAACTCGGTTTTCTTCTGATCATGATATGAGTGTAAAAAGTACATATCCATAACAATTTTCTTGAAATCATTCCACGTGAATAGATTCCTCTAATCTTCAGTTTGGGTACGAGAAAAATCCTTCTCACTAGTGATCAGCATCTTCTATGAATTGGAAGGTGACACAAGTTTTTTTTTTTTTCTGAGCATCGTTTTGTAGATTTTGTAAGTAAAAGAGTCGAGAAGGGTTGTCCCTTCTCTGTAAACAAATAAACAAGATGCGCGAATAAAGATTTGTTGTATTGATTAAATATTAGGGTTACATAGGTGTGGTATTTATAGGTATATACCAAACCCTAATCTAAATAGGAATAGAATCCTATGAAATATAAACAGCTAAATAACAAACATAAAAAAGGAAAATAGAATCGTACTACAATCCTTATGAATATGGTAAGTTGTATGCATGGGATCACCATGCATGTGCAGCTGCATGCATGCACGTCAACACACACCCCCCCCCCCCCCCCTCAAGATGGCAGTAGATGTCTCGAATGCCCATCTTGCACAACAATATGTGAAATGTCTTGGCTCCCAGAGCTTTGGTGAAAATGTCGGCCACTTGGTCTGTAGTTTTCATGTAAAAAGGTTTGAACAAGCCCTTTTGTAACCATTCCCTAACAAGGTGGCAATCCATCTCGATATGTTTTGTTCTCTCATGAAAAACGGAGTTGGATGCTATGTGCATAGCAGCCACATTGTCACAGTATAAGAGGGCAGGTTGAGGATGAGGAATGTGAAAATCTGCAAGTAGTTTCTTGAACCATATTAATTCACAAACACAAGAGGCCATGGCCCTGTATTCTGATTCTGCAGAGGACCTGGATACGGTTGTTTGTTTCTTGGATTTCCAAGCAACTAGAGAATCTCCAATAAAGAGGCAATATCCAGTGATTGATCTTCTAGTAGTGTCATCTGCTCCCCAATCAGCATCACAAAAGGCCTTGAGGTGTAACTGACTGTTTGAAGGGTAAAATATACCTTGTCCAGGTGAGCTTTTGAGATACTTGACCACTCTATGGGCAGCAGCAAGATGAATGTCAGTAGGGGTATCCAAGAATTGACTGAGCACTTGGATAGAGTAACCTATGTCAGGTCTAGAAAGGGTAAGATATAGTAATCTTCCAATAAGTCTCCTATACTGAGATGGGTCAGTTAAGGGTTCTCCTTCTGATTTTGTTGAGTTTGAGGCCTTGTTCAAAAGGGAATGAAACAGGTTTGCTTTCTAGCATACCACAATCTGATATGATGTCTAGTGTGTATTGCCTTTGGTTCAAGATTAGGCCACTGGGATTCCTGGCAATTTCAATGCCCAGAAAATATTTTAAAACTCCCAAGTCCTTTAATTTGAACTGCCTAGAAAGGTAATCCTTCAATTTGTTAATAGCAGTGATGTCATTTCCTCCTAAGATAATGTCATCCACATATACTAGGAGGAAAACAGTAGAGTTTCCAGAGATGAGTAGAAAGAGAGATGAGTCAGCATTGATCTTACAGAAACCATAGGATAAGATCACAGAAGTCAGTTTTTCATTCCATTGTCTTGAAGCTTGTTTTAAACCATATAAGGACTTGTGTAGCTTGCAGCATAAGTTCTTTGTGGATGATGAAGTGTAACCTTCAGGCAGGCTCATATATACTTCTTCATGAAGCTCACCATAGAGAAAAGCATTGTCAACATCAAGTTGAAATAAGAACCAGTTTAAAGAAGAGGCTAAAGCCAATATGGTTCTCACTGTGGCAATTTTTGCCACAGGTGAAAAGGTCTCAAAGAAGTCAAGTCTTTCTTGTTGTGTGTAACCTTTTGCTACTAATCTTGCCTTACATCTTTTTATGGAACCATCTGCCTTTCTCTTTATTTTGTATACCCATCTACATCCTATTGGTTTCTTCCCTGAAGGTAAAGGCATTACAGTCCATGTTTTATTACTTTCAAGGGCTGCAATCTCTTCATCCATAGCTTTCTGCCATGTTATGTGTTTGGAAGCTTCATTGAAGTTCTTAGGTTCTGTATACACAACTGTGGAAAGAACATAAGACAAATAAGGTTCTTTTATCTTGGAAAAATTCAAATGATCACTCAAAGGGTATTCTGAAACAGGTGCACAGTCAGAGTTGCCTTGAGTTTTCTTTATTAGGTAACATTGGTAGTCTCTGAGGTAACTAGGCAGTTTTGTATTCCTTCCTGTTCTTCTTCCATGAGTGTTGTTTTCAGGAGGTGGAGAGTTATGAGCAGTGGAATCAGGTTCATCATCAGAATGGAAGACAGGCTCATTATTTGTGTTTGAATCAGGCTGTGTGGTTGTTTCAGTGTGAGTTTGATCAGTGTTGATCTTATCACTGTGAGTTTGATCAATGTTGATATCATAGTCAAGCATATCCCCAGTATTTGACTTATTAAGAGGGAAGTTTTGTACCTTATCAGAAAAGGGAAATTCATTCTCATAAAAAATCACATCTCTTGCTGTGAAGTGATGCTGTTGTTCCAAATCATATAGGATGTATCCCTTGATCCCTTTAGGATATCCCATGAACACACATTTGTGGGCTCTTGAGGTAAATTTATCCTTTTTAGGGCCAATGTTTGTGGCATAGCTTAAACAGCCAAAGGTCCTGAGATGTGAAAATTCAGGTTCCTGCTTGTATAAAGTGGTGTATGGTGTCTTGTTGTCTATCACCTTTGATGGTGTTCTGTTAATCAAATAAGTAGCAGTGAGTACACACTCCCCCCAGAATTCCATAGGCATGCTTGACTGAAATCTGAGAGCTCTAGCTACCTCCAAAATATGTCTATGTTTTTTTTTCAACCACTGCATTTTGTTGTGGTGTATATGTACAGCTTTTCTGATGTTCTATTCCCTGATTCTGGTAAAATTCATTCATTTCAAATTCCTTTCCTTGATCACTGCGTATGCCTTTTATGTTACAACCAAATTGGTTTTTGACAAGGATCACAAAATCTTTCAAAATCTGCCTTACTTGTGTTTTGGAGATCATAAGGAATAACCATGTGAACCTGCTGCTATGTTCAACTATAGTTAAGAAATATCTTAATCCACTGTGAGAGCTGGTTGACAATGGTCCCCAGATTTCCACATGTATTAACTCAAACAACTCCATATCCTTTTCTTTGTGGTCAGGAAAGGGAAGTCTTGTTTGTTTGGATTTATGACAAGTATCACATACATTTTTAGCAAAATATTCTGAAACAGAAGGAAAAATTTGATAGACTTTATTCATCAAAATCATCCTACTAACAGAAGGATGACCCATCCTTTTGTGCCAAACATCAATAGAAAAACTGTTTACTAATTTATCTTGAACTTGAAAATTGTCTTCCACTGCTTGAAACTGGTACAGTCCTCCCACTTCTCTAGCTGTCCCAATCACTCTGCAACTGTGGATATCCTGTATTACACATTTACCAGGAGAGAAGTTTATGTTGGCTTCAGTATCTAACAATAATTTGCTGACTGATATGAGATTGAACTGAAAAGATGGTACAAGCAAGACATTTTTCAAAGTTATATGGTTACTGAGGTGGACTGTCCCTACATGAGTAACAATTGTACTGGATCCATTTGGCAGTCTTAGAGTAATAGGATCTCTTATTCTTACTGCTGGAAATCGATATCCCGGGGTATCAAAAATTGCGGAACCGATAACCCCGACCGAAATCCCGTCGCCGGAAACCGATCACGAGCTCCACGATATCCGGAGCTCAACCGGAGAGTCGCCGCGGGATGAACCCGCGGCCGAAACCCTAGCCGAGCCCCACCGCGGGCTCGCGATCGATGATGATCGCGTGGGGCTGCCTAGCAGCCCCCGGCGGTGAGTCCGGCGGCTCACCGCCACCACCGACCGGGGAGGGAGCGCCCAGCCGCGGCGCGAAGCCGCGGCAGCCCCCAGCGATCGACCCTAGGTCGATCGCTCGCCCCGGCGTCCAGCCGGGGCTCCCCTCGCGTGATCACTACCGGCGATCGATGCCCTAGGGCTCGATCGCCACCCCTCGGCTCCCAGCCGAGTTTTCTTTGAACGTTCGCCGGGGATCTCGAATCCCCGTCCCCGAAGTTCATCGTTTTCCCGGATCGTGCGTTCATGCATGTATCACAATTTAATTCACATAAATTCACACGAAGGAGTTTATGATCATACCTTTGATTCGTTGTGCGGAGAAACGAAATCAAGTTGAAGACCTTTTGGATCTTCCCACGTATTCCTTGCACTCCGTTCGAACGTCGGGTGGGCGACGATCTATCGAACTCCTATGGATCTCCTTCAACTCTCTAGAATATCAAGTATGATAATCTTGTCTTATGATTTATGAAGGCCATGTAGTGCTTTTATAGGCTACGTAGGGGATTTAAAGGAGGTGGAATATTGGGCTTCCAATATTGAAGATTAAATTGAGCCCAATGCTCAAGTCCATTAATCCTTATCAATATTAATTAATTTATTTTCCACTATATAAATTAATTGCACTCCCAATATTAAACCATATTATATCAAATAATATTTCTCCGGTAGTATTATTTATTCCGTGTATTTAAGATTTAAATATCCATGAATAAAATTAATTTATTGCTAATTAATTTATTCATCTCTTTAATCCGAGACTAGTACCATTCAACCTTAATTATTGTGCGGAACGAATCCACTCATGAGGTTTACACAATAATTCCTTATGAACTCATCTCGGGGATATTATCAACCCTTCCGGGATACACTGTCCGGTCAATTATTCACGGCATGCCATATATGAAATATAGTGACCCAACTTAACCGGTAATTAACCCAATAATTAAATCGGTTAATTCCTTTGGTAAATCAAAGTCACTTATATTAAATATACACACCCGCAATAATATCGGAGATTAAGAATAAAATACACTGAGACTCGAATCGATTATCGCCGGCAATCCTAATCGATGAATCTCAACGATCCGCTCAATACATCAAGTGTACAAGTGTGATAAAATAATTAAGATAAATTATTTTCTCTCTCACACAACGACTATACCGATGGATTGGTCCGGGTCCATCTAGGTCGTGAGCCAATGTTTGATTAAATACGAGTAACCGATAGTATGATCTTCTGTGTGCCCATGCAACACCATACTAACTACAACGTATAAAATCTAGGACTATGATTTGCATATATTTAATTAATTAAAAGCAAACAATTGTTTATTAATTTAATAGATTAAATGCTATGACCGGGAGTTTACCGTTACTTAAATCTAGACATTAAGTACACAACTCCAACAATCTCCCACTTGTACTAAGGTCTAGTCATTTCCTCCAAACTCCCGGTTCCCATACTCATCACGTGCTTTAAAGTGTACTTCCGTGAAGTACTATGTGAGTGAGCAATCTAGGTTGCCGCTCTGAAGTTATCTTGGTGACTACTATGTCGTCTCCCTCGACGATGACTCGTATCAGGTGGTACTTGCACTATGTGTTATCATCACTTTTAGACTTATGACTTCTTCCGGTTTACCATGCACCGCTATGTAATAGCCTTTGATAAACCAAGAGTCATATCCAAGTCTTAGAGGTTATCCCGGAACCTAACCAAAACTTCCGCTGCCTCTGAGGCTGCTATTCGGTTATGAGAGAGTCTGAGAAGCGTCCTGCTTATCACTCTTTCATTTCATGGTTCCACCTCTTTCTAAAAGTGAACACATAGCCTGATATCGACTTACACTGGTCCTTCTTTGATTTTTGGATTTGAGAAACTGTAATCTAAGAAGATTTCGTCTTGCTCCGTAAGTCAGCACTATGAAAGCACTCTTACAGCATTCGAACATCCCTTATCCAGATTACTTTGATATCCTCCCACTACGCAAACGGCATAGTTGATATCAGGTTGTCTTTTTACAACATTGCATCTATAAGGATTTCCACACAAAGTGTAGGAAACTGCTTTGTCTTCATCTATCTCCTTCATGTGTTTGAAACACATATCCTTTAGATAGATGAATATTCTGTCTCTGAAAGGCAATAACCTTTCTCAGAAGTATGCATGTTTAAAACAAACCTTAATCGTATAAGATGCCTAGGAGAAGTACAATGTTCTTATCTCTAGATCACAAGATCTTAAGAACATGCTCTAACTTCTTCTCAATCTTATATCTTGATTTATTTAGACAACCATCATTTTATGTCTGACAATATTTTTACATTGTTGCCAATGACAAAATGTTATCTACATAAAATCTCCGAGAAACACCACCTTGTTTCCATTATGTCTCTAATACACCTTTCGTCTTTGCCTTTTGATGAATCCATCAAATGGACTTTCTCATCAATTCGCAAGTTCCACGATTTATAGCTTTGTTACTATCCATAAATGGATTTACTAAGCTTGTACTCTAAATGATCTAGCCTCTTAACAATAAACCTTATTGTTCTCCAAGAAAGCTCATTTAGATCTAGTACTGCCCTTATGCAGAGCTAGGGATCGATTTCATGTCTACTAGATCCAGAGTCCTAACTCCTCTAGTCTTATGAATATATATGGTTGTTCAACAACCTCCCACTGCAATGGCGTCCCGGTGTATAACAGTAATAACAATAGGTGCAGTATGTGGTGTACTTCTACTCGGTTTGGCTGGTTCCCAGTCTTTTGTCCTTTTTTCTCATTTCAAGGTATTACGTCAGTTCAGGCTTTGTGGTTCATCTAATAGTCTTCCTCTATGAACCGGACGAGACGTCCCTCTGGTTCATAGTACTATAGAACACACAACATTTTGTTCATCTAGGATATCCTACAACCATAATATGTCGTTGTCTCTAGGAATATCCATAGAACATAGGTAGTTCCGAACAACTTGTTCTTTTACTATTAGATTTCCATTTCTTATTTACAACGCACCATCTCTACACGTAAGTGTATGGCGCGGCCCTTTGGAATTGAATCCCAATCTTTGATTACGCTATGTGTTATTCAGATAGGTGATGGCCTCCACGACCGAGTCGCAGGCTCCTAATGGATATACTTTGATGGTTCCCCATAATAGCTTTGTGTCCATTGACTAGTCAAAACACTTTGCTTTTATGGCACATTAAGTATTCTAATCCATCACCGAGTATTCTTGAGAGAATTACTCGTACCTTTCTAATTTACACATATGTCTGCATATCTAATCATTTCCAATACTTGTCTGAATTCTATCCTTTATCCAGAAAGGTTTGCTTAGACGTATTATCCTCCAAATTCAATCCTTAGGTCGGAAGGTCCATTCCTTCAACTATAATTGTTCAAATCAATTTCGACCATTTGAATCTTATTTGAAAAATACTACTAATTATAAGAATTCACAAGTATAATGATTAATAAAGAAATATCTAACAAGTAAAACAAGTTATAGAACGGTTCGTTGTATCGTGGTAGACTTAGGATCTATCATTCATATATTGCTATCTAATGTACCAGAATAGATAACGCCATTATTTCTTATCAAAACCATCCAATGATTAAAGAAATAAAATATCCATTCATAAATAATAGAAATCCAGAACAAAACGTTCTTTCTAAAATAAAGGGTACATAATGCAATAATCTTGAAATGAACTCCTATTTAACTACTAAAGCAGATAAATGTCTTCCACCGCAACAGCTGCCTCCTCCACAGCTTTTGCCTGTGTAGACTCGAACTCTTCTTCTCTAAGTCGCCGGGTTTTCTGGAACCCCTGCATTCAAAATGCACATACCGTCAGTGGTTCCATATCTACACACCAGAATTTCTGGTAGATAATACCGCTGACTATGTTTTTACGACTAAAGAAAAATTCGTACCTCTGAGAGGACATTCAGACTTCCAGTGTCCAGACTTGTTGCATCGGAAGCACTTTCCCTTTGGCTTTGCAGCCCCCACTCGTGGTATAGTCTTCTTGACACCACTGGGTTTCCAGGCTTGCTTCCTCCTCTTGCCCCTACCTCCGACAGGCTTCAAGCCTTTGGACTTGGTAGCTACAAGCGCTAGAGACTTGCCCTTCTTGTAGATCCCCTCTGCCGCCTTCAGTTCAGTCAGGAGTTGCGCAAGAGAATAAGACAGTTTACCCATATTATAGCTCATGCGAAACTGCTCAAAACTAGGGGTCAGAGACTGGAGTATGATGTCGACTTGCGTCTCAGCATCAATTTGAGCTCCTAGGATCTCAAGCTCATTCAACAGACCCATCATCTTAAGAACGTGCTCCCCTACGGGCGTTCCTTCAGACTGAGTAGTTGTCATGAGGACTCTCATGGCTTCTTGCCTTGCCGCACGATCTTGCTCCCCAAACATCTCCTTGAGGTTAAACATCATATCATAGGCAGTGTCCATCGACTCATGTTGGGTTTGGAGTACATTTGACATGGAAGCCAAAATATAACACCTAGCCATTTCATCAGCCTTTTTCCACTTCCGATATGTCAGTTTTTCCTCATCAGTTGAGGCAGCCGTGGGCTCAGCAGGGCACACTTCATGGAGTACAAACTTGTACTCCTCCGAAGTCAGGACAATGTCTAAATTTCTCTTCCAATCAATATAGTTGGGGCCAGTGAGCTTATGCTCCTTGAGTATCATAGAAAGTGGGTTCATAGATATTCTCTAAACCTATAAGCACATTTAAACAAACAATCAATTTAATATCCGATATTATCTCCCTCAAATAATATCATTAAATTACTAATCACATCTAAAATCCCATCAGGTAAGGCAAGCCACGTGGTGTGGACGTTTACCCACCCAAATGATTTAGCAATTAGGTTTTCTTTGGTCATACATCACTTATAGCGTAACCTCGTGGGGAGGAATACTATAATGCGTATCTAAGTGTAAACCATTACTAAGCACCAAAGTAAATCGTTTGGAATTGCTATATCACCGCAAGCCACGTGGTGTGGACGTTTACGATAACTTCACAACTCTTCACAATTCCTTACAACTGTCTACATCAACTAATCCAAAATCCGTTAGTATAGCAAGCCACGTGGTGTGGACGTTTACTACACCAAGAGACTTTTATAATTGACTCCCAATTACGAGATCCATTCGATTTTCGTAAATCAAGACGCGGAGAATCATAAGTGAAACTCGAAGTTTCTAACCAGTGATTCACCATGCGAACAACCCTATCTCTCATTAGATGAGGGAGCCGAGCAGACAAACGATCCATCTTCGAAAGAATGGCACGAATGTCTCTAATTTGTGTCATCCACATGACCAAGTGGCTTTGGCTCCATTCCACTCCCCGGGGTGAGAATGAGTCGACTTGAAGTCAGTTTCAGAAAGACAAATTAGGCATTGTTTGATAAACTTAATCAATGTTTCTTGTAAAAGGAATTACAAGAATTCTCCTCCAATGACACATCTATATGAACTTCAAAAGTCCATAAGAGTCACCAAGAGAACAGTAATGGAGACCATGAGAATGTTTCCATCCCCTCTCCCACTTAGCTTTTTATAACAAAGGGATACGCTATCTAATGCATAATTAAACACATAAGCATGCATACAAGCAATAAGGAACATAGCACATAGTCAAAATAATGCTAGAAAAATTATTTTCCCGACTATCATGGCTTTATTCCATCTCCGTATGCGTCTTCTAGTCTTCAGTCTTCGTTCTTGAATGCTCCATGTGACGAGAATATTAATCCCAACATTTAAATCTATTTATTTTTAATAAATCCAAAAGATGCTTAATTCGAAAATTAAGTCAATCGAATAAATCAAAAAAAAAATTAAATATTACTAATATTTTTATTTATTTATTTTCCTATCTAATTCTATTAAATCTCTAGAATAATCTATCCAAGTCAAACTTGGAATATTCTAGAAGACTTCTATAATAGAATAAGGAAGTAAAATAAATTAGGACTCTTCTACTTTCCAAAATTAATTAATTTCCATTACTATGAAAATTCCCATAAAATAGGAATAATCAATTAGGAAATAAATCAATCCTAAATTAACTTTTATTCCTTTCCAATTCTATTAAATCTCTAGGATCCTATTCCAAGTAGAACTCGGAATACTCTAGAAGACTTCCATAATAGAATAAGGAATAAAATTAATTCCAATTAATTCTTTTCCTAATCCATGAGAATTCCCAAAAATAGGAAAACTCAATTAGGAAAACCGAATCAATTAGGTAAGTAGAATCTAGGTAGGAGTAGCATGAGATCAGGAGACCCCACGCCACCCCCACCTTCGACCGTCCACCCCCGGAGGAGCACCGCCGCCCAGCCCAGCCGCCACCGTCGCCGGCGGCAGCCCTAGCCGAGGACGATCGGCCCCCTCCCCTTGGGTCGATCGATTGGGGTCGATCAAGGGGTTTGATCGATCCCGATTCTTCGTCCTCTTCGTCTTCTTCGTCACACGAGTTCTCCGGCGGTCGTCTCGGCATTGATCCAACGTAAATAAATTACAAGAAATAAATTTACAATTCCGGTATCGATTCTATACATGAAATCGACCCTATACACTTTCCGGAAAACATAGAACAATAATAATAAATCTAAATTCGGTCAACCCCCGAATTTTTACTATTACAAGCATTCATCCACACAAAACGAATCTCGACATGTCCGAGAGTTTAATAACGAATAATCATGGCAAAATTAAATAGCAATTAATTAAACGAATAATTAACAATTAATTTAAGCCATGATAGTCGGAATCCCTGCAAGGTAGAACACAATTGAACACATACATGAACACGAAACCAAACGCTCTGATACCAATTTCTGGAAATCGATATCCCGGGGTAACAAAAATTGCGGAACCGATAACCCCGACCGAAATCCCGTCGCCGGAAACCGATCACGAGCTCCACGATATCCGGAGCTCAACCGGAGAGTCGCCGCGGGATGAACCCGCGGCCGAAACCCTAGCCGAGCCCCACCGCGGGCTCGCGATCGATGATGATCGCGTGGGGCTGCCTAGCAGCCCCCGGCGGTGAGTCCGGCGGCTCACCGCCACCACCGACCGGGGAGGGAGCGCCCAGCCGCGGCGCGAAGCCGCGGCAGCCCCCAGCGATCGACCCTAGGTCGATCGCTCGCCCCGGCGTCCAGCCGGGGCTCCCCTCGCGTGATCGCTACCGGCGATCGATGCCCTAGGACTCGATCGCCACCCCTCGGCTCCCAGCCGAGGGTCCTTTGAACGTTCGCCGGGGATCTCGAATCCCCGTCCCCGAAGTTCATCGTTTTCCCGGATCGTGCGTTCATGCATGTATCACAATTTAATTCACATAAATTCACACGAAGGAGTTTATGATCATACCTTTGATTCGTTGTGCGGAGAAACGAAATCAAGTTGAAGACCTTTTGGATCTTCCCACGTATTCCTTGCACTCCTTCAACTCTCTAGAATATCAAGTATGATAATCTTGTCTTATGATTTATGAAGGCCATGTAGTGCTTTTATAGGCTACGTAGGGGATCTAAAGGAGGTGGAATATTGGGCTTCCAATATTGAAGATTAAATTGAGCCCAATGCTCAAGTCCATTAATCCTTATCAATATTAATTAATTTATTTTCCACTATATAAATTAATTGCACTCCCAATATTAAACCATATTATATCAAATAATATTTCTCCGGTAGTATTATTTATTCCGTGTATTTAAGATTTAAATATCCATGAATAAAATTAATTTATTGCTAATTAATTTATTCATCTCTTTAATCCGAGACTAGTACCATTCAACCTTAATTATTGTGCGGAACGAATCCACTCATGAGGTTTACACAATAATTCCTTATGAACTCATCTCGGGGATATTATCAACCCTTCCGGGATACATTGTCCGGTCAATTATTCACGGCATGCCATATATGAAATATAGTGACCCAACTTAACCGGTAATTAACCCAATAATTAAATCGGTTAATTCCTTTGGTAAATCAAAGTCACTTATATTAAATATACACACCCGCAATAATATCGGGGATTAAGAATAAAATACACTGAGACTCGAATCGATTATCGCCGGCAATCCTAATCGATGAATCTCAACGATCCGCTCAATACACCAAGTGTACAAGTGTGATAAAATAATTAAGATAAAATATTTTCTCTCTCACACAACGACTATACCGATGGATTGGTCCGGGTCCATCTAGGTCGTGAGCCACTGTTTGATTAAATACGAGTAACCGATAGTATGATCTTCTGTGTGCCCATGCAACACCATACTAACTACAACGTATAAAATCTAGGACTATGATTTGCATATATTTAATTAATTAAAAGCAAACAATTGTTTATTAATTTAATAGATTAAATGCTATGACCGGGAGTTTACCGTTACTTAAATCTAGACATTAAGTACACAACTCCAACACTTACATGGTTCATGCTTTTCACATTATTGGCAATATGGTCACTTGCACCAGGATCTAGTATCCATACATTGTTACTAACACTCAATAGACAATGTGAAGCCATAGTATAAGCAGAGTGTATACTTGTTACTTTCTTTTCAGCAGTATTGAAATTCTGCAGTAGAGAGCATAGATGCATATACTCTTTGGATGACATTTTAATGTTCTCATCTCCTTCTTGAGAGTCTACCTGATTTGCAGTGGATTTGTGTGTCCATGTTTTCCCAGTGTTGCTTGATGACTCAGGTTCCTTTTTAGGGTATCCATGGAGCTCAAAGCATCTCTCAACTGTGTGATTGGCTTTTCCACAGTGACTGCAAGTCAGGTTCTTCTTAGTTGTGTTGTTAGGGTTCTTCCCATGCCATGGAGGATAACCATGAACTTCATAGCACTTATCTATTGTGTGGTTGTCTCTCCCACACTTTGTACATGTTGCAGATCCCTTCTTACCACTGGAAGAGTTCTTGTTCCAGTCCCTTTGGTTGTTTCCTTTATCTCCATCTTGCCTTGCTGCCATAGCAGTGGCTTGTGTACCTTTTGAGGTGTAGTTTTGCATCTCAAGATTGAACTCTTCCTGTGATATAAGATTGAAAATTTGATCCAGTGTAGGAAGTGGATCTTTTAACAAAATCTGGTTCCTCAATTGCACATAATCATCATTTAGGCCCATAAGAAACAATAATATCTTCCTTTTGTTCCACTTTTGTTGAATTTCTTTCATGGCAGGACATTCTGACATTGGACATATGCTAGATGACTCGTAGGCATTGACTTCATCCCACAATCCTTTAAGTTTTGCAAAATAAACATTCACAGTGTCTCCTTCTTGCTTGGTGACAATCAGTTGTTGCTCAAGCATGAATATACGATTATTATTTGTTCTGGAAAACTTGGTAGACAATTCAATCCATACCTGTCTAGCTGATTTGGCATATGCTGTAAAGCCAGAAAGTTCTGATGAGAGGTTGGCAGAAATCCATGCAAGGACCATGGAATTGCACCTTCTCCAATCTTGGTAAAGTGGATCAGAAGTTGATGGCTCCAAGATAGATCCATCAATAAAAGCTAATTTATTCTTAGCTTCCAAAGCTACCATCATGTCTCTGCTCCACTTCTGGTAGTTCCTTGAATTTGGAGGTTCGTTGACAAGTTTTTGGCCAGGTGACTCAGCATAGTGCATGAAATAGGGGCTAGATGGTTTTGAAGGATCCATGGGATCTGTGGTGACGATTCTTCCCTCGCTTCCTCCAGCTCCTTTATCCTTTGGTTCTGTCATATTTTTTGCGGAATTCGCTCTGATACCATGTAGATTTTGTAAGTAAAAGAGTCGAGAAGGGTTGTCCCTTCTCAGTAAACAAATAAACAAGATGCGCGAATGAAGATTTGTTGTATTGATTAAATATTATGGTTACATAGGTGTGGTATTTATAGGTATATACCAAACCCTAATCTAAATAGGAATAGAATCCTATGAAATATAAACAGCTAAATAACAAACATAAAAAAGGAAAATAGAATCGTACTACAATCCTTATGAATATGGAAAGTTGTATGCATGGGATCACCATGCATGTGCATCTGCATGCATGCACGTTAACACGTTTATGTTCAGCACACGGAAAATTCTTTCAAGTGCTCAAATTAATTCTTAATAACGTCTGGACCATCTCGCCCATTAAAAGTAGGTGGACGATAACATCGAAATTATTCTACAATTTGATTGTTGTCATTTTCGTTTCTTCCAATCTTGTTCATGAATTCGTAAGGAGATTTCCAAAAGCTACTCTCATAAAGTCCACACCCTTTTGATCAACAGGGGACTGTCAATTTGTGTTTGCACCATTTTGATCAACAGGGGACTGTCGATTTGTGTGATTGATTTCTTGGCCTTGTGTTCATAGTATAAATCATAAAATATATTGTACCATTCTTTTAATCACATAAAGGTTATTAAAATTTTCCTTGATTCGAAGTGCACACTAAGTATCAATTACTCCAGCATATAGTACAATTCTCTTAGTGATAATCATTCGTCTAGTCATCGAAGTTCAATCGTGCATGGTCTAAGTCCTAAGATCAATGTCTCAAGCACCAACCATTTCATAACATCAAGTAACAATTAAATACATGTCATAATTTATAAGTTCAATGGTCAAGTGCCGAACATTTTATCGCATAAAGTAGCAAATAAATACAATACCATAAATACATACCTTGAGGATGTCAAACGAGGGAAAAGACGATGGATAGATCATTCATTTTCAATTTTTTTTTTGTAAAGTCTACAGAATCAAAACTGGTGCTCTGATACCACTTTGTAACGCCCCGATTTTCATAAAGCGGAAGGTGTTATAATTAAATAATAAAACAATCCAGGCGCTACTCTAAATACTTTTAATCAATTTAAAACATAGAAATACTAATAGAATATTTAATTTTAAATAAATAAATAAATTGAATATCATAATTTTTTTAAAATAACTTAGAATATAATAATTTTTGAAAAAAAGTAAATAATAGTAACTTTCGACATAAAAACCATTTCAAAAATATTTATGCGTAAATGGAGAAAATTTTATAACCATTTATCATATCCAACGTCATGATCCACGTTCGACATCCTTGAACACTCCTGAAAAAAGAAATGTCGTTGAAGGATTGAGCTCAACGGGCTCAGTAGGACCAATATTTCATCTCAATTCAACATAAACAATCAAGATAGGACATATAACCGGCATAGCATGAATAAATAAACATATAGGCATTTCCTTGGCATGTATTAAACAACCCTTGTGCGGAACAAGTACGATCACAACTGCTGGTCACAGACCCTTAAGAGGATCACAGACTATTTAATAATTATTTCAACCCTGACGCGGAACAAGTCCGATGACAACTGATGGTCACAGAACCTTAAGAGGTTCACAGGCAAAAATCATGTGGCTCAACCCTTACGCGGAACAAGTCCGATGACAACTGATGGTCACAGAACCTTAAGAGGTTCACAGGCTGTTTAATATTTTTTTCAACCCTTACGCGGAAACAAGTCCGATGACAACCGATGGTCACAGAACCTTAAGAGGTTCACAGGCTAAAATCATTTGGTTCAACCCTTACGTGGAACAAGTCCGATGACAACTGATGGTCATAGAACCTTAAGAGGTTCACAGGCTGTTTAATTTATTTCAACCCTTACGAGGAACAAATCCGATGACAACTGATGGTCACAGAACCTTAAGAGGTTCAAAGGCTAAAATCATGTGGTTCATCCTTACGCGGAACAAGTCCGATGAAAACTGATGGTCACAGAACCTTAAGAGGTTCACAGGCTGTTTAATATTTATTTCAACCCTTACGCGGAACAAGTCCGATGACAACTGATGGTCACAGAACCTTAAGAGGTTCACAGGCTAAAATCATGTGGTTCAACCCTTACGCGGAACAAGTCCGATGACAACTGATGGTCACAGAACCTTAAGAGGTTCACGGGCTAAAACAATATACATTTATCAACTCATACAATACAATCAAATATCACATGCTTGAACATATGTTAATAATACATGAAAGAAAACCCCTACCTCTTGTAGAGTACATGTTCTTAAGTCATTTACTTCTAAGTTCAAACTTGCGTCCAGTTAGCTAGTCAGTTTTATGTCTCGGTCTCGCCCTATGTCTCGGTCTCCGTTGCTCATTCTCAGGCGTGCCGATCCAAGCAAACACAACGGCGGCGAGGAAAGCGACGGCTCTGGTGAGTCTTCCGGCGACGGTTGTTAGGCAGCGACTTCAGCCGTGAGTTTCGTGATGGACGACGGTCCGGGTTGATCTGGAAGGTTTAGCGATCGGGTGAGGGGTGGTGCAAGGCGGCTACGGTGTTTCCTCAGTACGTGGACATTGGTCTCGATTTCGGCAGTGACAACGAGAGGGACGATAGTAGGACAGTGGTCGGATCTTCTGTGATTTGGGGACTCCGGCGAAGGCTTTCGTCTCGATTATAAACGTTTTAATAACTTTAAAATGAAATTATCGAACGGTTTTCGTTTCGATCCGGATTGCGGTTGTCAGAGAGGGATGGCTTTGTTTTTGGTGTTATGTATCTTGATTTTAAGGTTACATATATTATTTGGTCTCTTCAATATAAGCCAAAAAGGAAGATGATATATACGGAGAAAAGAGGTCTGAGAACTTGTTACGGAATGTGTCAAATTGAAGTGGGGTGATTTGGGGCGGAGTAATAGGAAAAATAAGTTTAGAATTTTGATTTTTATTTACTTGGTTTAAGTTAAATGACTCAGTTTTTAAATAATAATAATAATAATTCTAGTATGTTTCTTTAGGCATTATAGTTAGAAACCACTTCATCTAAAAGCTCGAACTGTTAGAGAAGTTGGGTTTCTTTACATTTATATTTATGGGTCGAATATATTCTCCAATATCTCTGGAGCTTTCTCCACCCCATTTTATTTTCTCGACTCTGTTGATTATCTTAGGTAAAATTTCATATTCTTCTAAGCTTGCTTCGACATTCAGAGCTCTCTTCATTGTCTCGGAGAAACTCAAGTCTCCTTGCGCCGATAATATCCCATCTAGCAGTGGCCTCAATCCTCTTCTAAATCTTGATGATTTTTTTTTTTTAACATCATCATCCACTAGGTGAGGGACGAATCTGCTTAACTCGTTAAACTTCCTCTCATATTCTGTAACTTAATTAGTTTCTTGCTTGAGGTTAAGAAACTCGGTTTTCTTCTGATCATGATATGACTGTAAAAAGTACATATCCATAACAATTTTCTTGAAATCATTCCACGTGAATAGATTCCTCTAATCTTCAGTTTGGGTACGAGAAAAATCCTTCTCACTAGTGATCAGCATCTTCTATGAATTGGAAGGTGACACAAGATTTTTTTTTTTCTGAGCATCATTTATGTTCAGCACACGGAAAATTCTTTCAAGTGCCCAAATTAATTCTTCAACAACGTCTGGGCCATCTCGCCCATTAAAAGTATGTGGACGATAACGTCGAAATTATTCTACTATTTGAATGTTGTCATTTTCGTTGCTTCCAATCTTGTTCATGAATTCGTAAGGAGATTTCCAAAAGCTACTCTCATAAAGTCCACACCCTTTTGATCAACAGGGGACTGTCAATTTGTGTTTGCACCATTTTGATCAACAGGGGACTGTCGATTTGTGTTTGATTGATTTCTTGGCCTTTTGTTCATAGTATAAACCATAAAATATATTGTACCATTCTTTTATTCACATAAAGGTTATTAAAATTTTCCTTGATTCGAAGTGCACACTAAGTATCAATTACTCCAGCATATAGTACAATTCTCTTAGTGATAATCATTCATCTAGTCATCTAAGTCCGATGACAACTAATGGTCACAGAACCTTAAGAGGTTCACAGGCTAAAATCATGTGGTTCAACCCTTACGCGGAACAAGTCCGATGACAACTGATGGTCACAGAACCTTAAGAGGTTCACAGGCTGTTTAATATTTATTTCAACCCTTACGCGGAACAATTCCGATGACAACTGATGGTCACAGAACCTTAAGAGGTTCACAGGCTAAAATCATGTGGTTCAACCCTTACGCGGAACAAGTCCGATGACAACTGATGGTCACAGAACCTTAAGAGGTTCACGGGCTAAAACAATATACATTTATCAACTCATACAATACAATCACATATCACATGCTTGAACGTATATGTTAAAAAGACATGAAAGAAAACCCCTACCTCTTGTAGAGTACATGTTCTTAAGTTATTTACTTCTAAGTTCAAACTTGCATCCAGTTAGCTAGTCAGTTTTATGTCTCGGTCTCGCTCTGTGTCTCGGTCTCCGTTGCTCATTCTCAGGCGTGCCGATCCAAGCAAACACAACGGCGGCGAGGAAAGTGACGGCTCCGTTGAGTCTTCCGGCGACGGTTGTTAGGCAGCGACTTCAGCCGTGAGTTCCGTGATGGACGACGGTCCGGGTTGATCTGGAAGGTTAGCGATCGGGTGAGGGGTGGTGCAAGGCGGCTACGGTGTTTCCTCAGTACGTGGACATTGGTCTTGATTCCGGTAGTGACGACGAGAGGGACGATAGTAGGACAGTGGTCGGATCTTCTGTGATTTGGGGACTCCGGCGAAGGCTTTCGTCTCGACTATAAACGTTTCAATAACTTAAAGATGAAATTATCGAACGGTTTTCGTTTCGATCCGGATTGCGGTTGTCAGAGAGGGATGGCTTTGTTTTTGGTGTTATGTATCTTGATTTTAAGGTTACATATATTATTTGGTCTCTTCTATATAAGCCGAAAAGGAAGATGATATATACGGAGAAAAGAGGTCTGAGAACTTGTTACGGAATGTGTCAAATTGAAGTGGAGTGATTTGGGGCGGAGTAATAGGAAAAATAAGTTTAGTATTTTGATTTTTATTTACTTGGTTTAAGTTAAATGACTCAGCATTTAAATAATAATAATAATAATAATTCTAGTATGTTTCTTTAGGCATTATAGTTCAAAAACTTTATAGTAATGTGATAATTATATTTATGAGATTTTGATTTTATCTTATTAGTTTTAATTAATTTTAAGCAACCAAATTTAAATTGAGTTATAAGGAAAAATTAAATATGAGATTAATTTATTTAAATATATGTTTAAATCTTAAAAGCGAAAACCGACTGTTACAATACTAACCCTCTTAAAAATAATTTCGTCCTCGAAATTCAAAATATCAAAACTCCAAACTTCTTACACACTTGAGCTTCATTAATATCATATTTTGTTCATTCGTGTTTAGTTACGCCCTATGTTTTTATTCGGGCAGTTATGAGCCTTGTGCCCCTTTTGGCGGCATTGAAAACATTTTTCTTGTCGTACCACGCATTCCTCGGAATGACGCATCTTGTATTTTGTGCATTGCGGTTTTGTAATTTGAATCTTTGAAGTTTTAAACTCGTCGATCCTCAGACTCTTGTTGTCTCTGGAGCTTTCTCCACCCCATTTTATTTTCTCGACTCTGTTGATTATCTTAGGTAAAATTTCATATTCTTCTAAGCTTTCTTCGACATTCAGAGCTCTCTTCATTGTCTCGGAGAAACTCAAGTCTCCTTGCGCCGATAATATCCCATCTAGCAGTGGCCTCAATCCTCTTCTAAATCTTGATGATTTTTTTTTTTTTTTTAACATCATCATCCACTAGGTGAGGGACGAATCTGCTTAACTCGTTAAACTTCCTCTCATATTCTGTAACTTAATTAGTTTCTTGCTTGAGGTTAAGAAACTCGGTTTTCTTCTGATCATGATATGACTGTAAAAAGTACATATCCATAACAATTTTCTTGAAATCATTCCACGTGAATAGATTCCTCTAATCTTCAGTTTGGGTACGAGAAAAATCCTTCTCACTAGTGATCAGCATCTTCTATGAATTGGAAGGTGACACAAGATTTCTTTTTTTTTTCTGAGCATCATTTATGTTCAGCACACGGAAAATATTTTCAAGTGCTCAAATTAATTCTTCAACAACGTCTGGGCCATCTCGCCCATTAAAAGTAGGTGGACGATAACGTCGAAATTATTCTACTATTTGAATGTTGTCATTTTCGTTGCTTCCAATCTTGTTCATGAATTCGTAAGGAGATTTCCAAAAGCTACTCTCATAAAGTCCACACCCTTTTGATCAACAGGGGACTGTCAATTTGTGTTTGCACCATTTTGATCAACAGGGGACTGTCGATTTGTGTTTGATTGATTTCTTGGCCTTTTGTTCATAGTATAAACCATAAAATATATTGTACCATTCTTTTATTCACATAAAGGTTATTAAAATTTTCCTTGATTCGAAGTGCACACTAAGTATCAATTACTCCAGCATATAGTACAATTCTCTTAGTGATAATCATTCATCTAGTCATCTAAGTCCGATGACAACTAATGGTCACAGAACCTTAAGAGGTTCACAGGCTAAAATCATGTGGTTCAACCCTTACGCGGAACAAGTCCGATGACAACTGATGGTCACAGAACCTTAAGAGGTTCACAGGCTGTTTAATATTTATTTCAACCCTTACGCGGAACAATTCCGATGACAACTGATGGTCACAGAACCTTAAGAGGTTCACAGGCTAAAATCATGTGGTTCAACCCTTACGCGGAACAAGTCCGATGACAACTGATGGTCACAGAACCTTAAGAGGTTCACGGGCTAAAACAATATACATTTATCAACTCATACAATACAATCACATATCACATGCTTGAACGTATATGTTAAAAAGACATGAAAGAAAACCCCTACCTCTTGTAGAGTACATGTTCTTAAGTTATTTACTTCTAAGTTCAAACTTGCATCCAGTTAGCTAGTCAGTTTTATGTCTCGGTCTCGCTCTGTGTCTCGGTCTCCGTTGCTCATTCTCAGGCGTGCCGATCCAAGCAAACACAACGGCGGCGAGGAAAGTGACGGCTCCGTTGAGTCTTCCGGCGACGGTTGTTAGGCAGCGACTTCAGCCGTGAGTTCCGTGATGGACGACGGTCCGGGTTGATCTGGAAGGTTAGCGATCGGGTGAGGGGTGGTGCAAGGCGGCTACGGTGTTTCCTCAGTACGTGGACATTGGTCTTGATTCCGGTAGTGACGACGAGAGGGACGATAGTAGGACAGTGGTCGGATCTTCTGTGATTTGGGGACTCCGGCGAAGGCTTTCGTCTCGACTATAAACGTTTCAATAACTTAAAGATGAAATTATCGAACGGTTTTCGTTTCGATCCGGATTGCGGTTGTCAGAGAGGGATGGCTTTGTTTTTGGTGTTATGTATCTTGATTTTAAGGTTACATATATTATTTGGTCTCTTCTATATAAGCCGAAAAGGAAGATGATATATACGGAGAAAAGAGGTCTGAGAACTTGTTACGGAATGTGTCAAATTGAAGTGGAGTGATTTGGGGCGGAGTAATAGGAAAAATAAGTTTAGTATTTTGATTTTTATTTACTTGGTTTAAGTTAAATGACTCAGCATTTAAATAATAATAATAATAATAATTCTAGTATGTTTCTTTAGGCATTATAGTTCAAAAACTTTATAGTAATGTGATAATTATATTTATGAGATTTTGATTTTATCTTATTAGTTTTAATTAATTTTAAGCAACCAAATTTAAATTGAGTTATAAGGAAAAATTAAATATGAGATTAATTTATTTAAATATATGTTTAAATCTTAAAAGCGAAAACCGACTGTTACAATACTAACCCTCTTAAAAATAATTTCGTCCTCGAAATTCAAAATATCAAAACTCCAAACTTCTTACACACTTGAGCTTCATTAATATCATATTTTGTTCATTCGTGTTTAGTTACGCCCTATGTTTTTATTCGGGCAGTTATGAGCCTTGTGCCCCTTTTGGCGGCATTGAAAACATTTTTCTTGTCGTACCACGCATTCCTCGGAATGACGCATCTTGTATTTTGTGCATTGCGGTTTTGTAATTTGAATCTTTGAAGTTTTAAACTCGTCGATCCTCAGACTCTTGTTGTCTCTGGAGCTTTCTCCACCCCATTTTATTTTCTCGACTCTGTTGATTATCTTAGGTAAAATTTCATATTCTTCTAAGCTTTCTTCGACATTCAGAGCTCTCTTCATTGTCTCGGAGAAACTCAAGTCTCCTTGCGCCGATAATATCCCATCTAGCAGTGGCCTCAATCCTCTTCTAAATCTTGATGATTTTTTTTTTTTTTTTAACATCATCATCCACTAGGTGAGGGACGAATCTGCTTAACTCGTTAAACTTCCTCTCATATTCTGTAACTTAATTAGTTTCTTGCTTGAGGTTAAGAAACTCGGTTTTCTTCTGATCATGATATGACTGTAAAAAGTACATATCCATAACAATTTTCTTGAAATCATTCCACGTGAATAGATTCCTCTAATCTTCAGTTTGGGTACGAGAAAAATCCTTCTCACTAGTGATCAGCATCTTCTATGAATTGGAAGGTGACACAAGATTTCTTTTTTTTTTCTGAGCATCATTTATGTTCAGCACACGGAAAATATTTTCAAGTGCTCAAATTAATTCTTCAACAACGTCTGGGCCATCTCGCCCATTAAAAGTAGGTGGACGATAACGTCGAAATTATTCTACTATTTGAATGTTGTCATTTTCGTTGCTTCCAATCTTGTTCATGAATTCGTAAGGAAATTTCCAAAAGCTACTCTCATAAAGTCCACACCCTTTTGATCAACAGGGGACTGTCAATTTGTGTTTGCACCATTTTGATCAACAGGGGACTGTCGATTTGTGTGATTGATTTCTTGGCCTTGTGTTCATAGTATAAATCATAAAATATATTGTACCATTCTTTTAATCACATAAAGGTTATTAAAATTTTCCTTGATTCGAAGTGCACACTAAGTATCAATTACTCCAGCATATAGTACAATTCTCTTAGTGATAATCATTCGTCTAGTCATCTAAGTCCGATGACAACTAATGGTCACAGAACCTTAAGAAGTTCACAGGCTAAAATCATGTGGTTCAACCCTTACGCGGAACAAGTCCGATGACAACTGATGGTCACAGAACCTTAAGAGGTTCACAGGCTGTTTAATATTTATTTCAACCCTTACGCGGAACAATTTCGATGACAACTGATGGTCACAGAACCTTAAGAGGTTCACAAGCTAAAATCATGTGGTTCAACCCTTACGCGGAAAAAGTCCGATGACAACTGATGGTCACAGAACCTTAAGAGGTTCACGGGCTAAAACAATATACATTTATCAACTCATACAATACAATCACATATCACATGCTTGAACATATATGTTAAAAAGACATGAAAGAAAACCCCTACCTCTTGTAGAGTACATGTTCTTAAGTTATTTACTTCTAAGTTCAAACTTGCGTCCAGTTAGCTAGTCAGTTTTATGTCTCGGTCTCGCTCTGTGTCTCGGTCTCCGTTGCTCATTCTCAGGCGTGCCGATCCAAGCAAACACAACGGCGGCGAGGAAAGTGACGGCTCCGTTGAGTCTTCCGGCGACGGTTGTTAGGCAGCGACTTCAACCGTGAGTTCCGTGATGGACGACGGTACGGGTTGATCTGGAAGGTTAGCGATCGGGTGAGGGGTGGTGCAAGGCGGCTACGGTG
This sequence comes from Euphrasia confusa, assembly GCA_954870475.1. NCBI lineage: Eukaryota > Viridiplantae > Streptophyta > Magnoliopsida > Lamiales > Orobanchaceae > Euphrasia > Euphrasia confusa. Next base: position 3,038,192 of record OX940952.1, on the reverse strand, counting down.
TTTCCTCATTACGTGGACATTGGTCTCGATTCCGGTAGTGACGACGAGAGGGACGATAGTAGGACAGTGGTCGGATCTTCTGTGATTTGGGGACTCCGGCGAAGGCTTTCGTCTCGACTATAAACGTTTCAATAACTTAAAGATGAAATTATCGAACGGTTTTCGTTTCGATCCGGATTGCGGTTGTCAGAGAGGGATGGCTTTGTTTTTGGTGTTATGTATCTTGATTTTAAGGTTACATATATTATTTGGTCTCTTCAATATAAGCCGAAAAGGAAGATGATATATACGGAGAAAAGAGGTCTCAGAACTTGTTACGGAATGTGTCAAATTGAAGTGGAGTGATTTGGGGCGGAGTAATAGGAAAAATAAGTTTAGTATTTTGATTTTTATTTACTTGGTTTAAGTTAAATAACTCAGCTTTTAAATAATAATAATAATAATAATAATTCTAGTATGTTTCTTTAGGCATTATAGTTCAAAAACTTTATAGTAATGTGATAATTATATTTATGAGATTTTGATTTTATCTTATTAGTTTTAATTAATTTTAATCAACCAAATTTAAATTGAGTTATAAGGAAAAATTAAATATGAGATTAATTTATTTAAATATATGTTTAAATCTTAAAAGCGAAAACCGACTGTTACAATACTAACCCTCTTAAAAATAATTTCGTCCTCGAAATTCAAAATATCAAAACTCCAAACTTCTTACACACTTGAGCTTCATTGATATTATATTTTGTTCATTCGTGTTTAGTTACGCCCTATGTTTTTATTCGGGCAGTTATGAGCCTTGTGCCCCTTTTGGCGGCATTGAAAACATTTTTCTTGTCGTACCACGCATTCCTCGGAATGACGCATCTTGTATTTTGTGCATTGCGGTTTTGTAATTTGAATCTTTGAAGTTTTAAACTCGTCGATCCTCAAACTCTTGTTGTCTCTGGAGCTTTCTCCACCCCATTTTATTTTCTCGACTCTGTTGATTATCTTAGGTAAAATTTCATATTCTTCTAAGCTTTCTTCGACATTCAGAGCTCTCTTCATTGTCTCGGAGAAACTCAAGTCTCCTTGCGCCGATAATATCCCATCTAGCAGTGGCCTCAATCCTCTTCTAAATCTTGATGATTTTTTTTTTTTTTTTAACATCATCATCCACTAGGTGAGGGACGAATCTGCTTAACTCGTTAAACTTCCTCTCATATTCTGTAACTTAATTAGTTTCTTGCTTGAGGTTAAGAAACTCGGTTTTCTTCTGATCATGATATGACTGTAAAAAGTACATATCCATAACAATTTTCTTGAAATCATTCCACGTGAATAGATTCCTCTAATCTTCAGTTTGGGTACGAGAAAAATCCTTCTCACTAGTGATCAGCATCTTCTATGAATTGGAAGGTGACACAAGATTTCTTTTTTTTTTCTGAGCATCATTTATGTTCAGCACACGGAAAATATTTTCAAGTGCTCAAATTAATTCTTCAACAACGTCTGGGCCATCTCGCCCATTAAAAGTAGGTGGACGATAACGTCGAAATTATTCTACTATTTGAATGTTGTCATTTTCGTTGCTTCCAATCTTGTTCATGAATTCGTAAGGAAATTTCCAAAAGTTTCTCTCATAAAGTCCACACCCTTTTGATCAACAGGGGACTGTCAATTTGTGTTTGCACCATTTTGATCAACAGGGGACTGTCGATTTGTGTGATTGATTTCTTGGCCTTGTGTTCATAGTATAAATCATAAAATATATTGTACCATTCTTTTAATCACATAAAGGTTATTAAAATTTTCCTTGATTCGAAGTGCACACTAAGTATCAATTACTCCAGCATATAGTACACTTTTCTTAGTGATAATCATTCGTCTAGTCATCTAAGTTCAATCGTGCATGGTCTAAGTCCTAAGATCAATGTCTCAAGCACCAACCATTTCATAACATCAAGTAACAATTAAATACATGTCATAATTTATAAGTTCAATGGTCAAGTACCGAATATTTTATCGCATAAAGTAGCAAATAAATACAATACCATAGATACATACCTTGAGGATGTCAAACGAGGGAAAAGACGATTTATAGATCATTCATTTTCATTTTATTTTTTTTTTGTAAAGTCTACAGAATTAAAACTGGTGCTCTGATACCACTTTGTAACGCCCCGATTTTCATAAAGCGGAAGGTGTTAGAATTAAATAATAAAACATTTCAGGCGCTACTCTAAATACTTTTAATCAATTTAAAACATAGAAATACTAATCGAATATTTAATTTTAAAAAAATAAATAAATTGAATATCATAAATTTTTGAAAATAACTTAGAATGTAATTTATTTTTGAAAAAAAGTAAATAATAGTAACTTACAACATAAAAACCATTTCAAAATATTTATGCGTAAATGGAGAAAATTTTATAACCATTTATCATATCCAACGTCATGATCCACGTTCGACATCCTTGAACACTCCTGAAAAAGAAATGTCGTTGAAGGAATGAGCTCAACGGGCTCAGTAGGATCAATATTTCATCCCAATTCAACATAAACAATCAAGATAAGATATATAACCGGCATAACATGAATAAATAAACATATTGGCATTTCCTTGGCATGTATTAAACAACCCTTGTGCGGAACAAGTCCGATGACAACTGCTGGTCACAGACCCTTAAGAGGATCACAGGCTATTTAATAATTATTTCAACCCTGACGCGGAACAAGTCCGATGAAACTGATGGTTACAGAACCTTAAGAGGTTCACAGGCTAAAATCATGTGGCTCAACCCTTACGCGGAACAAGTCCGATGACAACTGATGGTCACAGAACCTTAAGAGGTTCACATGCTGTTTAATATTTATTTCAACCCTTACGCGGAACAAGTCCGATGAAAACTGATGGTCACAGAACCTTAAGAGGTTCACAGGCTAAAATCATGTGGTTCAACCCTTACGCGGAACAAGTCCGATGACAACTTATGGTCACAGAACCTTAAGAGGTTCACGGGCTAAAACAATATACATTTATCAACTCATACAATACAATCACATATCACATCCTTGAATATATATGTTAAAAAGACATGAAAGAAAACCCCTACCTCTTGTAGAGTACATGTTCTTAAGTTATTTACTTCTAAGTTCAAACTTGCGTCCAGTTAGCTAGTCAGTTTTATGTTTTATGTCTCGGTCTCGCCCTATGTCTCGGTCTCCGTTGCTCATTCTCAGGCGTGCCGATCCAAGCAAACACAACGGCGGCGAGGAAAGTGACGGCTCCGGTGAGTCTTCCGGCGACGGTTGTTAGGCAGTGACTTCAGCCGTGAGTTCCGTGATGGACGACGGTCCGGGTTGATCTGGAAGGTTAGCGATCGGGTGAGGGGTGGTGCAAGGCGGCTACGGTGTTTCCTCAGTAGGTGGACATTGGTCTCGATTTCGGCAGTGACGACGAGAGGGACAATAGTAGGACAGTGGTCGGATCTTCTGTGATTTGGGGACTCCGGCGAAGGCTTTCGTTTCGACTATAAACGTTTCAATAACTCGAAAATGAAATTATCGAACGGTTTTCGTTTCGATCCGGATTGCGGTTGTCAGAGAGAGATGGCTTAGTTTTTGGTGTTATGTATCTTGATTTTAAGGTTACATATATTATTTGGTCTCTTCGAATATAAGCCGAAAAGGAAGATTATATATACGGAAAAAAGAGGTCCAAGAACTTGTTAGACCATTCCCAATGGGGGAGGCAATGGCAAAATTTGCCTCCCCCACTCCATTTTCACTCTCCAATGGCGGAGGCAAACAAGGAGGTATTTTGCCACCATGAATAGTAGGAGGCAAATTTGCCTCCACACTATTCATGGAGGCAAATGTTATTTTATTATTATTTTTTTTTCAATTAATAGTTATATAAATATAAATATAAATATAATTGTATTTGTTGATTTTAATTTATAATTTTTATATTTTGATAAAAAAATATAAAAAAATAATATTTATAATATAATAATATTATTTGACATAATTTTTGATACAACATTCAAATTGAAATACAATAATACAAATTACATTAATACTACTAATTTTAATACAAATTTAATATTACAATACAAAATAAGATAAGCAAATAAAATAGAAATTGAACATTAATACAAAAAGATTTTAATACGGTCCGATATCACTTCCATCACCTCCTCCAAGGCCATCAAAATATTGAGAGAAAGAGTTTGGGTGATTTTCAAATTGAACGAGATCTTAATGCCCCGATTGTAGAAGCGACGGAATCAACTACTCCCTCGGTACAAGAAGCAAATAATGCAACTGCGACATTTGAATCTTTTTTGAATCGACATAAACAAATTAGGGATTCAAATGCTCATTTCGAACTTTGAAATGCTTTGATTGAACATCTTTGGGAAGATTTTTCTAGTTCATAATTATGTTATTGTTGTTATTGCGATAATTTTTATATAATATTTAGTTTTTATGTATTAATTATTTTATTAATGTATTACATTTTTATTTTGTTTAATTTTTATATTATTTAAAAAAATAATTTTAAATTAAAATTAAAATTATATATTATTTTAATATAAATAAACATTAAATTAAGAAATTCTAAAAGAATATTCCTTTGGAGGCAAAATTTGATGGATGTCATTGGAGTGAAAATGGACTGAGAGAGCAAATTTTGTGGCAAAATTTGCCATTGCCTCCCACTTTGCCTCCATAGCATTGGGAATGCCCTTAGGGAATGTGTCAAATTGAAGTGGAGTTATTTGGGGCGGAGTAATAGGAAAAAATAAGTTTAGTATTTTAATTTTTATTTACTTGGTATAAGTTAAATGACTCAGCTTTTAAATAATAATAATAATAATTCTAGTACGTTTCTCTAGGCATTATAGTTCAAAAACTTTATAGTAATGCAATAATTATATTTATGAGATTTTGATTTTATCTTATTAGTTTTAATTAATTTTAATCAACCAAATTTAAATTGAGTTATAAGGGAAAACTATTACAAAGTGTCTTATCATTCATCTTTATTTTTCTGTAAGTCAAATCTTCAAAGTATCTTAATTTCAGTTCGGCTCAAATATCTTTTAGGATTTTTCGGCCATTAACATAACCCATTGCCCGAATGGGCTAAAACGAAAGTAGTGAACAAGTGGGATAAATGAAAGAGCAACAAAAATAAAGTATTATAGAATTATCAGACAACAAAGGATAAACTTGAAACTAAGACACGCCTTGGAATGGAAACTTCAGTGCATCCAAAATTGATGATGCTGCAGCAGTTTGTGCAACACTCATCTTGAATCGCCCAAGAAGTTCCCCATCCTTAGCTTGAGAAGCAGCATCTGCAGCTTCTTTAGCCATTCCGATTTTCGCATAAGCCTATTTGTCATTGAAGAATAGATAAGCCACTAATTTCCATATACACCTTGAATATTAAATCAAACACTCAAATGGGGATCGTTACCTCAGCTTTCTCTCTCGGATCATTAAGTTTTGGAATATATTTAAGGGCTTCATCTTTCTCACCTGCATCAACACAAGCCTCCACAAATGGACGGTAACCTGCCAGTACAATGGTAAAACAATTAATATATATTTATATATAAAAGGTTTCTAGCTCAACAATTCTGAAGTGCACGGAAATGCCAAGTTAGTTAGAAGCATCCGAAGCATGATGCATACCCAGCATAGATACAATTTGAAAAATGAAACAAATTTGCAGTCGAAGTTCAATATACTGTAACATCATTTATTTCTCCACTTTAGGCTTAGATGTAAGATAAAAATTAAAACCGAGCCCCCCTTAAAAAGAGTGCAAGTATAGTGAGGAGGTTGTAAATGTATGCCACCAACTCAAAAAAAAATTAAAATTAAAACTACCATAAGAAAATGATCTGTCCTATGAAGCACTCAAGTAGGTGGCTTTTCTTGTTGGTTTATGGCAGTGAACAATAATCACCCATAAGATGCAGTACGAAAGCACGGTTACTCAAGCAAAGAAAAAAGACCTAAAGAGTACATCCTTATAACAATCTTAAATGTACTTCAAATGTCCCATTTCACTAGGAAGAGGCTTTTGTACTGGAGAGAAACTATTAAGCAAGCACACACTTCCATATACGCAATGTTTTTTAATATTGGGCATCTTCGAGGCATGTTGTAGAGAAACGCAAGGCGTATACCTCAACATGTTTGGGAAAACTTGATATAGAGAATCACAAATTAATAAAATTTAATAATGCTATTACTTCACAAAATACACCAACATCTTTCAAAATATGTAGCACAAATAAGTAACACATTAAATACTACTACTATTACTAATACATTAATATCATAGTAATATTTTTAAAGTAGCTTTTGATTTAAAAAGAAATACCCAAGACTTACATCGAATTAGACATTGCAAAGAAACCGAGGACAAGAAGAGTTCAACAGAGAAGTAAATATACTGTTAAATGCATAGAAAGAGCGATCAGTATTACAAAATTTTGCTCAACTATGATAATCTTTTTGAAGAAACACTAGTGTGTCTATTATGCATCCAATAGATATATATATATATATATATATATATATATATATATATATATATATATATATATATATATATATATATATATATGCATATTCAACAATTCATCATGTTTAATAATGAAGATTAGTCAACTGGAATATGGAAGACAATACCAATACAAAAAGTCCACAACTAGAATTAAAACACATGCTAAATTAATTAAAATTAGACACTGACCGAATGGTGGTCTCTTCTCTTTTGAAAATTTTTCCAGTGCATTCCAATCTCTGATTGTTGCCAGAGCGAAAACTTTAAGCCAATACCAACGCTTCTCAGAAACCTGAAGAACCATGCTGATGGTATTTCAGACATCAACTTTGGAAAATCAAGAAAATGATAGATTTTTTTTTTAATTAACTTCAGTGTTTAGTAGAAGCAATATCCAGAATTTACAGACCTTGAATTCAGTTTTCAGTTTATTAGCAGCTCGATGATTTCCCAGGACAATACATGTGCGTATTGTGTCACTGATACTTGAGTCCACGAAAATAGCCTGTTTCGTAGACACCTCTAAATCATGTTGTTCACTGCAGCAATGGGATAATGAGGCATTTTCAAACTGGAATGGGGCCAGAGTAATTTTCAAAAGTGTAAGACACTATCTATTCTGAACATCTAAATACTTAAATCATCAACTGCATATCTAAACATATTTTCATCATAATGTGCAGAAATTTTATATTTCACATTGCAAAATTTGATTAGCCAAATGCCACATTTTTTTTACAACAATTCAGCAGAAGAAAAAAAAATTAGAAACTGAGTAAAGCGGTGTTATATGCAAGAGCAAGACCATGCTCAAGCACGAATTGACAAGCTCATAAGTAATTAAAAGCCACCTTAACAATTTTGCATGTTCCTCAGCTGCCTTGGACTCAAATATGTGTTCCTTTGTTTCTGTAAAAAGATTATGAGCCTGTACAATTAGTTTTTTTCGTTGGATATGAAGAGGGGATCCTTTGCTTGCCATCGGATTCTTTGTTAGTTCCCACGACTCTTTCCACAAGAGGAAAGCTACATCCTGCAAAATCATACAAAAGCAAATTATGGTAGGTACCGTATGGCTGGGAAAAGGAAAACAAAGCAAGATACCAGAATCATGCAGTTAGATTAGATTTAGAGTTCACCAACTAATGCAAAATTGAATTTACAAAATGCAAACAGAATATTCAGAGGACAACTCGAGCATTCTTGGAAATAGAAATTATGAAGAACCCACAAGAATGAGTCATTATAACCGATCCTCGGTTCAAAAATGTCTTGTTGTGTACCAGCCTGACTTTTTAGAACGCTTTGGATATAACTTTATGTTTTTCATATTTCTTTCTTGATTAATAATTCCCACTCACGTACTCAGGAAACTAGAATACATGTGAGGAGGCCTATGGATCTAATGAAACGTGAATTAACCTGAAGTTGCCCGGTGGATAGAAAGAAGTCCTTCAAGAACTCGTGCTTATAACACCTGAGAGATTATAAAAAAAAAATAGAAACACAGACAATGCCATAAATGGAGGGTTTTCTACCATTATACTTATGTTATTTAAAGGGGATCACGAGAGTCTCCACCGTGAGTAAGTGATGAAAAGATCACGTGCAAGAGGCCTGGACTGTATCGTTGCAAAAAACTCCAGTGGTGCTCTCTATAATATTAAATGCACTCAATTATTTTTACTTCAAACTAAAAATAAATACTCTGCATAAGGATGCATTTGAGAACATTATCTTAACCTGACCTTATGCCATACATGAAATAGAACAAGATAAACAAGATCAGTATCACCGCTATCAGTAGCCTTCAAAAGTGCGGTATCTTCTTCTCCAATGCTTAACAAGAGAGGAATCTGACAGGCAACAATGTTATTGCTTGTATGGAAGTATACAGAAAGTGTAGAACTTATATAACTTCAAATATAAAATATTTCAGGTAGAGAGATGAAGGTGTTGAGGTGAATTAAGGCTCCATAGAAAAGTTAAGAAGATGAATAAACATTTTGTTAAGAATAATCTCAAGCACCAGAAGAAATAAAACTCCAACTTTACCTGTTTGGAGAAGTGCGGCTCATGTTCAACTAGCATAGCAGCTAACTTTCTACGGCCATTCTTATCAGCATGAGCAGCAACAGCTGCATAAGATATTCCTTTGCATATCTTCAGCTAAGAATCCATAGAAAAGATTATCTCAGGGTATATAGTGATTAAGCAAAGGAAAATAAGGAGTTGCATTAAAGGTGTATGCAGTAGTAGGGTTCAGTCAGTTCCCGTCCAAATATGGTCATCTGTAAAAGAATAAGTTGTGCCCGCCCAGATATATTTCTAATTTCTAAACATAGGTAATCAGGTAGGCCGTGTTTAATTATAAGCTCTAAGTTGGCGTGTTACGTGGCTGAAGAAACATAAGTATATAATAATATGAAACATAAAATATTCACATGTGCAGAGAAAGTGAAACTGTTCACTAGATTAAATAGATTAACTACTACTTTTGATCATAGAATGTTAACTGTTAAGTAAAATCTGAATATAATAATTTTTGTGGCACTCGGAGGGCAGGAATGCCATATAGTGTAGTTGAAAAAAACAAACTGTCTACCCTGTATAAGATGGCGTCAGCAACACAAAAGATATTTCTATGTAATGTAACATAAACCAAATCCTCCAGATGGGAAAAATCATCAAGACTGGAAAATGCACCACAACATAACATTGTGGAATTGGATACATAATTAATGCAGATGAATACATAATATCGACAAGACACTTCAACTTCACAAGCGGCACACACAGAGTCAAACTCACAAATGTTGAAGATTTTTGGATAGTGGATTTGATATATATGCCAACTCAGTAGTCAACAATGTGTTTGTTGTTTTGTGTACAAAAACTAACCTTGTCAAGTAAGATTCCAAGAAGAGTGACATCAGGAATTGCTGCAGATGCAGATATCTTTGTACAAGTCCAGTGCATTAATACTACTTCCTACTCAAAGACAGAACATTGTTAATGATTACAGCAAAAATGAAAAAATGATATTAATTGCTCTGTCAGAAAAGTAGTTACTTCATGCCTAATGGTCTTTCTATAAAGGTATCATTATCCAGATGTAACAGTAGCAATTGCGTGTCACAGCAAGAGTCATTTTTAGCATGCCTACCATTATTGTTTTAAAGGAAACAAGGATGTTTAACATCAACAGTGGCATGTGAACATTAGCATGCAAATTTTGCTTTTAGTAAAAGCATTGTACTGTCAACAGATGACTTCAAGCATCTTTACTGATTAAAGAAGTTTTAATTAAAATTATTCAGTAAATTAACATGCTGAACAGAAGCTGCAAATTAAGAGCTGTGGTCTTTAATAAATGACTTCCAAACAGAAAAAGGAACATGAACATCATTGAGATCATGTATAGGCACAGGCAATACAATACATAACCACGCAATTCAGCAAAATTAAGAGCAAACAAAAATGCATCTTCCAAAGTGAGATCTGATATCCCCAAAAAAATATTTACAAGAAATTGTTTCCACAATAACACTCGTCACGAACACACAGAATGCTACGGTAACATATTTTGACCAGTTCAGTATTTCAGTATTCACATATTTACAAAAGGAAAAGCTCCTGATAAGAACAGAGAAACAAAGAAGAGAAAAAGAGAAAATCAAACGGAACTCCGTTTGCCCAATTAGCCTCCAGGCTACCAATCCACTTTTATTAATTCGATGATTAAAAATGAACTCTACCAAGACAATTTATAAGCTAAACCTAATAGAAATTAAACAAACCCTAAAGCCCAACCCAACATAACCCTAAAGCCCAAAGACAAATATAATAAAAGAGACATTGATAAAATACTCCAGAGACTGCTCTCTATCAGCTCCATACCAGAGCATCCCTATTTCTCAAGCAACCATATTTCCAAAAGATGCTTTACCAATCTTAAACTGGAAAGCGAAAAACATATACTAACCAAATAATAGGTAAGAAAAAGTACACCTCAATCTTAATTTGACTATTTGACATTACATTGAAGCCTAGGACAGCGCTTCACCATAAAATATCCATTTTAACATTGGTAAAAACAGGTCCAACTAAGTTATCAATTCAGTCATTCCGAGTATAGTCACTTAAAACATTTATGAATTACAGTAATCTTTTCTTGAATCTCTAAAATCCAAAATACATCATGTAAAAAACAGTTATAGAAAGAGAACAAAATACTGGTATACAAGTAGAAATATCATTATTAACGATATCAAAAATGACTTACTTGGCTCATAGAAAGATGTTCTGATATCCGCAAAGCTAGAAGGTGTTTGTGAGCATTACAAAGACGATTAATCAGAACAGAAGGTGTAAGCAGCTGAAAAATTGTCAGGGAAATAAAAATAATTAAAAATATAAATTGTATACAAGATGACAAAATTACTACTAAAGACTTGAAGGACACACCTTGTACTGCTGCATGCTTAGAGGAATACCAATCTCTCCATGACGTACAGCATTTAATACGCGCAGGGTTTTACACATCTCCTGTATGCTGTCACGTTGAAAATGGCTGCCAAAGCCAACTGGATATCAATACCAAGAAGAAATCAGAAACTAATGTCTTTTAGGAGCATGGCTGGAAACTTACGTATGGAATCATTCTGAGCTAAAAGTTTTTCATATAAGCTATCAGGTTGATCAACAACAAAAACAGGAAAGAATGAAAAGAAATGATGAAGTTGATTGAAAAAAACCATATACTAAAGAATTTTATTGCTGGATCTGAGATATTTATGTCTGCCGGGCTAATTATGTCTGATTTGTCTTATGAGGAATTTGTTAGCCATGTTGTTTGATCAATTGATCTTAAACTTTGTTTCAATGATAAGCAATGCTCGTTGTTTCTATCATTGTTTCTACTTCTAAACTTTGTTATTTTTTAGTTAACATTGAATTGTATTGCCTGAGCTTCTAATTTACCAGTTCTGTGCAGCAATACAGTTTAATGCTTTTTATGCAATTAAATGAATTGGTATACAAAACAAGCATGACTTTTGTTTCATTTGTTGGGTATTCTATGACATATCTGAATACTCACATTCAAGAACTGTACACCACCCCAAGTTCCAGACTGTAAGGAACACTTAAGAGCTTACAACCTACAGTTCGCTCAATCACTCAAGAAGATTTGCAACATGATGGCAAAAGTAGTATGTGCACCACAGTTGTAGAAACTGAGATATTTATTACCTAACAAGAAAATAAGTTTCTTAAAAACTTAAGCTTTTTAAGAAAATGATGCTTTTGAAAACCTATTAAATATCCGTATTTAAAACTTATTTAATAATTCTGTGTATGTAACAAACCCTTTTATTTAGTTCATGCAAAAGTTAGTGCCCAGTTTGGCATATCAACTTATGCAATTATATGTTAGAAAATAATCCTTAGAATTTGTGATTCTAGGTGTCAGATTGGGAACTGAATATCATCTTCAATACAAAATATAGAATTTACAACTCAGTTTCAAATAAGTTACGATATCAGATACTAGTAATGTTAATTTTTGGATTAGAAACATCTTAATTCTGTTTAATGGACATTAGACAGACCCCAGTTAAGAGAATTAAAATGTAGTTCGAGAAAGAATAGTCATTGTTCTTTATGAAATAATGAATAAATCAACTAACAGCACAAAAATAAGACCAATGGGTTGCTTGAAATATGATTATATAGTAAATTTATGAACAAGTACATGTGTAAATAGATACAGTAGCAACTTCCAGGACACAGCAATTGGGTGGTAATATTATTTGATTGATCATGTATTCAATATGATTGTAGAGAACAAAGGAGAGAACATATATTCTATTCATGCAAGTGAAGTCGGAGTTTAGAAACATCAACTTACCTAGAAAAAGTTTGACCATAGCTTGTAGCTCTCAATAGTGTCCGTTGCTGTGACATACCAAATTCATAAGCAGCAGCATCAATACACGCCTCAACTGCTTCAGGCAGTGAAGAGCGGATCAATCTCAGGTTTTCATCAGCCTGGCAGAGTAACGAATTTAGTATATTATCAGAAACAATTTTTTAATTACTTTGGAAAATATTTCACAATGTAAGCTTATTTCAATTTTTAATCAAGAAACTTTCGCGAACTTAGAGCATCTATAATGGTGCCTAAACATAGATACAATTTAGTGACATGCCATTTGACACATCAAAAATATTTGTACCTATCAATTTATACCTCAACATCACATTGATTTCAGGTACAATTATTCATCTATTTACATGTGGGACCCACAAAATAAGACACATGTTCAATTTATAACCTAGTATCAAATATTTGATACTACGTTTTCTAGCTCCTAATTTTACCATCCCTCCCCAATTGTTGTCACATCAGAATTGTACCTACCATTGGGGATGCTCTTACACCTTCTTACCATGAGTTTGAGTTCTTTCAATCTTGATTCTCCCCAATTATCAGGTAATGGAATTTCTCATAAAGAAGCTAATCCTTACCCGCATAATGGTTATTATGGAAGGGAAGGCCGATGTTGAATTACCGCATAATGGTTATTATGGCAGTGAAGGTAGATGTTGAATAAACCTTAGAAATACTCTTTTAATGAATGTCAACGTGTGGTTTAGGAGGATAGGAATTTCTCTAAAGCCTATTACAAGCCGAAATAACATTCCAAAAGAATAGGCGCATCTCCAATGTAGTATGAAAAAAATGGCGCATATATGAAAAAAAAAGAAGGTAGTGGAACTGAATGTAAAATTCTCAATATCTTTTGTTTCACAACCATCAAAAACATCTCATATAAGTGTTGTACATCTTTCAAATCTCATTCATATCCTTTAGCTGATGGCCTCCTAAGTCCTTAGTAGTATATATATATATATATATATATATATATATATATATATATATATATATATATATATATATATATATATATATATACGAGTAAATCAAAACAATTTTTTTAACAAAGTTATTATGTTAAGTAAGGTCCATTTAGAAGGCAAACATAACATTTCAATCTAAAAATTGAACAATGAACAGGTCTTCAATAACAAAATTAGAAAAGTACAATACTAGTGAAAAAAGTGCCACAATGTCGGAACAAAATAATACGATGTCAATTTATAAGAATGGTAGCAAACTACCTTAGCACTTCGTCTGTCATAATGGTCCAGAGCATCATACAATAAAGCAGAAGGTAATGTACTTCCAATTTGAAATATAGATACTGTAGAGTCCGGAACACGATGTAGAAACTCCATGTTCATGTTAGAAAGTATCCTCACCCCATCACATTCAGGAATAAGAATAATTGGCTCATCATAAATGTAGCGTACAGGATCGCCATAGGGGCCCACCATCAATAGCATGTCATCCCAGTAAAGTAAGACGCTGTCCAATCCGCACCAAGCTAGTTGTTCAGGAGGAAGAGCTGACTGGACACGTCAAAATAAGAGAAAACATTAGACAAAATACAGTTATTAGTGTCCAGAACCTACAAACGAGTTCGAGAGAAAAATGTAGAACAATAATTGTATGACATAGAAAACGAAAAATTCTTAATCACTTATCAGTGTAATTAATCGCAAAAACTTCTTCTTAGAAAACAGAAGCTATTATTCCCATTGGACAACAAGATGAAGCTCAAATATCTTCCAATGTAAACTCTACTAATGTAGTCTTATAGATGATTGTCAAAAACAAGGTAGGCGATCTGATTAATGCTACTTTATCATCATCTAAGAAAAGAAATTTATTTTTCAGTAAATTGAAAACAGTAATAACAAAATCCCTTATATTTGTAGATACACATGGACAAAAGAAAAAATCAATTTGTTAAGAACAATCAATTAGGCAGTAAGAAAAAATCCCTCATATTTGTTAATAACAATCAATTTTTACTCATAAATACATGACTAAGAAAAAATATTTAGACAGCAGTCCAACAAAAAACAAATCTAGAACCAGGAATTCCCAAAGAAAAGTTCAAGTTTCTATGTTCAATCAAACATAGAGATGCGGAGATCAATGTCGTCATATAGTATGTTAATAGTGTCACTGCATAATCAAGTCATGTATTCTCTCATATTTAGCCTTAGCATATTTATCATAAGATTATATACCATGACTAAAGTGTGTGTTACATTTATAGCAAACTGAATAACTAAAATCAACAATCAGATTAAATGGTCAAATTATTGCTGATACCTCACAGGCGTACTCGATGATAACATCAGCAAAATCCGTAGACATGACCAGAAGTCTCCCATCGTGTGTAAATGAAGCTACAAACTCCCCTTTCCTAGAAACTACCATCTTCTGCAATGGCCCGATCCCTGCCGCCAGAGGCTGCACTCCATCTTCTTCAACGAGTAACACGTGGTCCCCTACCCCTAGCAATACCTCCACATCCCCCGACTTTGTGTACTGGGGTTCGATCACCGCCATACAATGGGGAAGTTCCTCCAGATTACAATCAGACAATTTAACAGTCTTCGGGAGCATGAAATCCGGCACCGCAAAAATCTCAAAAGCCTCGTTGATGCAAACGAGGCCGTTCCCCCAAAAGACACATTCTACGACACTGTTTTCGAAACATTCTCGACCCAGGGAGAAGGTGCTAATCAGCTCGGCGTGGATGTTGTATGAATAGACGGTGCCGTCCTGGGTGACGCACACTAGGGTTTGATCGTCGGTCCACGACAGACCGATGAGGCGTCCACCGGGGTTCTTCCAGACGGTTTCGGAGATGAGTCGGCCGGAGGAGGTGAAGATGCGAAGCTTCCGGAGGGCGGACTCCGCGTATAGCTGGACGATCTTGGCGTCGTCTCGGATGACAGCGATCGGGCCACCGAAGGGGGCACAAGCGATTTTATTGCGTGTGAGGTCGACTTGCTTCCACTGCATCTGATACAGCTCCGGCTTCCGGTAGTACCGATTGTAAAGGAGTTGCCACTCCGCCGCCACCGAAACCCCGGCCATGAGATTAGATTGTATTTTTCTGTGACGATGATAGATAATAAATAAATCAATTAATTATTTTTCTTCTGGCTCCTTTTATGAAACCTACAATACTGTAGGCTTTTTGATTCGATCTGTTAATCAAATTTATTGGAATATTATAATTTTTTTTATTTTTCGCTTATATATATAAAACAATTCTATTTTCTAAGTAAATCAAAAATATTATTTTAATATTTAGGTTACATAATTTTAAATATAAATAATTATAATTAATTACAAATTAATTAATTAATATAATAAATAAATTTGTTAAGATTTTATCTATAAATAATAATAATTTAAATACAATCTATTTTTAGTACATTAAATAATAATAATAATAATAATAATAATTAAATAAATAAATAAATATTATTATTATTGAGAAATATTTTAAAAAATTCGAAAGTCAATTTTTTATGTGTCATATCAATTTCTCATTGGTTGACTAATTTTATTTAATTAAAAACATACATAATATATAAAGCATAGATTCAAACATAATCATCATAATTAAATGTAAATCTAATCCTCAAGTCACAAAATAGATCAAACAATATTTAAAATACAAATAAAAACAAATAAGAAATGAAAATTTTTAAAGAGGATAAGGAATAAAAATGTTAATCAAGATATAGACCGTGATTCTCGTTTTCGTTTCTTCGATCTGTCGTCAATGGGTTGAATTCGCTTGGAGAAAATGGACATTTGAATTTTATCATACAATTTTTTTTTAAAAAAAATGGATATTGAAAATCTCTTTAGAATATGATGATACATGGTGAAAAAAATGGTATACATTGTCAAATATAAATATACTTCCTAGTGTAGAAACATTTATGACACAATGTTTATGCATATTGAGAATTCTATAATTTACAATATATTGAAATTTGGACATCTCAATATTCTTGATAATTTGGTATGATTTTCAATTAGTTAGGATACATAAGCCTTAAACCTTATCAATATGACAATTATTTGTACGGATGAAATTGTTACTGGTAAAGAACAATACTTTTACTATAGTAATATTTTCATCAAAGAATCATTGTTCTTCATACAAAAAGAATAATATATGCCGTAAAACAAATAGAACCTACATGCTACATGTGAAGTTAAGAGGTATACTAATCTAGAAATATAAATCCATTCTGTTAGTAGTGTCTCTGGACAGGATAGATCTAGCTTCAGTAATCGATCTTGGGGGCTCCAAATCCTTTTCTTGCAGAGCGTTCCCAAGCAATCTCTGCATCTGGGATGCATATATGTCATCCAGGATCTGAGAATAACAAAGCAAGCAGTCCAAAATGAGTATTTTCTATGGTTCTTTCGGATTGCAAATTTCAACACTTGTATAATAGTAGTAGTTAAATAAACAGTACTCACCCCCAAGGCATGATAGGATCCGGTGTACCAAACACGGTTTTCCTTCCTCCCCTCGAGAAATTTCAACACGATCTGACAAGTGGAAACACCAAAGTGAATCAGAAATAAGAAGTAATATCCAGAAGAAATTATTGAAAGTTGTATAATTGATTTTACTTGTCCCATTTTTTCCCAGAAAGCACGACAGGTGGCAACGAATATTTCGCTCGTGAAAGTCTCGTGCAAGTTAGAAATGGAATCAGAGAGCTGTGTGCTCAGTAGTTGCATTCTCTCGCGAATCTGAGCTTCTCCATCTGCTTCTGTAGTATCCTCCAATACCCTTTGTAGACGGGTGCTCCTGTTACTTTGCATCTGCAAATATTGACATGAAAGTGTAAAACTGTAAGAATGCAACTTACAGACTTTAGAAATGGGAAAAAAGGAAATGAAAAAAATTACTGCTTACGTTACTGGCAAGCTTGACCACAATGGCTTGAATGTAATTCTTGTATTTTGTGCGTAGAAGTACAGTTATGGCATTCATCTGCTCCCCGAAAGTAGATTTACTGTCTCCGTTTGTGGGCAGATATGATGCCCATGATTTCAGTTTGTCCTCAATCCTACAATGCAACACGTCCAGAATTCTTTTTGTGGTGTTGAGAAACGTCCCGAGCTGTGCGACAGAAGAGAAGGAAACTGAAGAATTAACAACTCCTACATTACAGGTGAATGAATTTACTGCCGAATAAAAAACGAATATAATTTCATCAATTAAATTCTTAAACAAACAATTAACTTTCCAAATTACAAATGACCGACCACTTGATACTTTTAGTAATACCTTAAGGGCGTATTAGTGTTTTTGAAAGAGCAAGATTTCACTTGTAGATAGGCCAAAATATGAAGGGATAGTTGTTTGTTAACCATCTGGTTGAGTACAAAATACAGAAGTGGTACTCACTTGGCTGGGAATGGAATAATAAGCTGTTGATTGCCTCCTTGCCAATTTCTGTACCTGCATACCGATTTTTTTAGGTATGCTATCTCTTAGAGGGGTCAAAATGTCGTGGTATTGTCTTTCCAATGCTCTAATTATCGCCCTTTCCACATTTGCAGCAGCCTTTTAAATAAATAAAAATAACAATATAAAATGAAGCGAGTATTAGACATTATATATATATATATATATATATATATGTATATGTGTGTGTGTGTTTGTGTGTGTGTGTGCGCTAGTACAATCTATACAACTCACATTCTCCAAAACCAACGTGTATTGAGGCCATCGATTGATCACAACTTCATATTCATTGAGCATTTTTTCCATCTTTTCAAACATTTCCTCTGCAAATGGAGAGGTTGAATATTTTGTACAAACCCCAGCCCAAGGTACCTGCACGAGTAAGGTCCTTTCAGTTAGATATCGGCCTGGAATGAAAATTAACCGGAGCATACCAATTAATATAGTGGAGATGTAACCTTTTCGGCCTTGCACAGATCAAGCAAAGTGAGTTGTAAATCTTGTATCCAAACCATGATGTAACCATGGTACAAGTCTCTGGAATCAACACCACCTTGGACAGGGCTTGTCACATAAGTTCAAATAGTTCAGTACTAAACTGAGCAGTTAGGTTAGATTAATCCCAATGAGTGTGATGGAGGGTATAAATAAACCTGATATTCCATAGCCCGAGACACCTCTCAAAGTCAGACATTGCGATTATAAGTTCATTCACGTGTGGCATTGGACCTGAGGGTGGCCATGCAGACAGGAAACGGCCCATTCTCTTGCTCATTTCTGTGCTATAAACTGCTGAGGTGATGGTAGACAGGTCTATTGAACTGAAACCACAAAATATATTGTTAGCTGATATTGCTTCTTATCATCATCTAGAAAAATACGAGTTATTTATCTTTTTTCAGTTAAATATATGTCCAAACAACTCATGAGCAGTGTGATTCAAAAATAATACTACTATTAGAGTTAAATGGCTTCTTTTTTGTATATTGTTCTATGAAATTATGTTTTTTGGGTACCTGGGAAATATATGCTGATTGTGAATCTTGATGTCAATGTGGATCTCATTGCTAATGCTGATGCAGAGATTCTTCATCTTCAAATAGGCTTTGGTTATTGCACCCACATCCATAACGAAACCCTCGGCATTGCTTGATACAAACTCATCAGTCTCCAACATGTGCTTTCTACATCTTTTCATTGCTGCTGTCTGGAAAATATTGTCAGATAAATATTAATCTTATTCTGAACTACAACAGAATACTGTAATGAGTCAGTAAGTAATATAAATATTTAAACAAACAAAAAAGATACCTTTTAGGAATATGACAATTTATATAACAGACATGGTTATGAATACTAAGGTTTATGCATTCGATAAGACTTACCTCCAAATAGTTTCTCAGCACAGTCTGAGCATCTTGAGCTAGAATATCATGCAGAAGTGTATATATTTGCACAGCAGGAACTAGTACTGGTGGTGCAGTTTCTGATATCGGAGCCGACACATCTGCCAAACCGGTTGGAGACTTTTCATCCAGTGACTTGTAGTTCTGAAACACCTCTGCTAAAAGCCTCTCAACTTGTGTCTCACAATCCAACAATATACTTTTCTGTGATCCAAGTATTTGTAATAATTAAAATCAGAATTGTGCGATGTAAGTCTTTAAAAAGAAACCATTTTAGAGGCTTGTAATTTTTTCTAGTCCATCAGTCAGTGGCGGAGCCAATGGTCACATTTGTTTCATTAAAGTAAAATTTTAGCCCGAAAAGAAAACCCATATGCCGGAGAGTACTCTTAACCATTATCAAGATACTTACTTCTTGTCTTGTTAAAAGTTTCTCAGTTCTTGCCTTCAGAACTGGGACAAGCAACTCATTCAAAAGTTCTAAGCAATCTTTCGTTGGGGTGGCTACATTCATGACATAAGAGAGGTATCTGCATGAAATTCAAAGGAAACACATTTAAACATCTCTGTGTAAATTTCATAAAACAGAAAACATGACTTCAACCCATCATGTTGACTGACATGTACCTTAATTTAGTGTAAGAGTCAGAAACTCCATAATATTCAGCAAACTCTGACAGGATCCACTTCCAAGGCCCCTCAATACGTAAACTGCGTGCATGAAACTGTTGAGCCCGCATAGCAGCTTCCAGCAGCAGATCATATGCTAGGGTCTCCACTATGGATCCACTCTATCACATATATAATAAGATACTGATTTTGACACTATGGACACAACAACTAGCATTCATGCACAAGACCATCTTGGGATCAGATTAGAAAGGGTAATAGTTTTAAACAGATATATAAACATATACAGGGTACTAATTTTTTATAAATATGTTTTTTAATATATTAAATCAATACAAGTATTCAATAAACAAAAGTATTGAAAAGATGGATTATATTTATACCTTCATAGGAGTTGTCTCATCAGCTGTAAATGAGCTTCCTATGGACAGCAAGACCTTTCCCACACATTCGTTATCATTGTGATAAATGGACCACCACCGAACTCTATCATTCTGCAAAGGTTAATATGAGACTAAATGTAATTGCTAAAATAACCAGTATTAATGAAGACGTCCTCTTCTGTCATTAAGTACACTTACAGGGTTTTCAGTCAGGGATGAAATTGAAATTGTAGCACGACCTTGAACATTCTTCATTGCATCCAGGACTTCAAGTATAAGAGCATCTCCTTGGCTCTCGGGGAAACTGATTCAAATTCTCACAATCAATTCCACGCATGTTTGTGAAATGTTGATTTGATTTTAAGATGCAGACCAATCATTAGAGAAATGCAACAAGTGCTCACTCGTATATGATTGATGTTTTAATTATTAAGTGTACAATGACATGATTAAACTCAAACTTGTGTCTGACTTTTTTAATGAGCACTAAAGCTTTGCAATAACATGCTTAAATCTTGCAAACTAAGCGAGCTTTTCTGCAATTCTTATGCTAAGTAAGTATGAATAGATTCCTAAAAACCTTATACAGTAGAATATCGTCTAAGGTACAAGTCGTGATAAAACTATGTTCCCAACTTACAAGTCATGATATAAACCAGACCCAGGCCGCAGTGAGAGGCCAGAACCTGGTTCCACTTCATTATCTTCTGCCGAGCTTTTCAAATGAATTGTGCACAGTAGTGATTCTGTAAATAATAAATGAATTCTTTGTAAGGTAAAAATAGAAAGTGAGCTGCTTGAAAAACAATCTAAAAAGGTAATACTTTCAATACTTTCAATCAATAACAAACCTTCAGATGGCAAGGCCAATGAAGTGAGTTTAAGAGAATTGATTCTTTCTTTCACTATTGATGAGAAATGCCGGACATACTCTGCTCCAGCTTGTAAGTAAATATTTCCTTTCATGGAGTTTGTGTCCTTAAGCTTTCTTCGAGGTATTATACGAAGCTTTTTCACTGTCCAAAAATAAAAGAGATACTATATCACTTGGTATGATGGGATTTCACTTTTCCCATATACCGAAAACGCTAACTACAGTAGCAGACAACAATTTAGGCCGCAAAAATAACAGTTCTCATACATTTGAGACAGATAAATAAAATGTTGTAACAGAAAATGGATTAAAACATGTCATGGCAAAAAAATGCTGTTGAGATTTTGGCGTTGTTGTCCATAGTAAACTTTTTCACATGTCATGTGAGTGCGCGCACAAACTACCAACTTTTTTTTGCAGGCACGGATTTACATTGATTCATTTGCTCCCGGAAGCTTATATCTAGACATATTTGGTATGATTATTGCCAAAATAGTGTGAAAAATTAAAAAGGTTTACGAGACCCATTTGAAAGAACCAAAAGAAAACATGCTAGTCAATAATTTAAAAGTCATATAGGAACAAAGGAAGAACCTTCCACACGAATCTTTCCAACTGTCCTTTTAACTTTTGATGCCATTGCTTGTTCTTTGTTCTTGTTGTCACTTTCAGTTTGTTGCGCACCTTGAGGATGAAGCAACAGTTTGTGTAGTCTACAGAAGAAAATGGCAAAGACAAGTTTTCAGGTAAAATTAATTACAGAAATGCTTCCAATTAAGTAGCAACACAATATCATAGGCGTACCCAAAAGCATTCCGAAGCAGAAGGCACTCATCTCGAAGAAATTCAGGCGCATCTGAACAACCCCTTGACCATGAATTTAGACATAAACGAATGCATGCATCATAAGCAATAAGTGACTGCCATGCATTCTGGCCACTGTCATGAGAAAGAGAGAAGCATTTAGTGTCTTCCATGAAACATACGGAATTAATCTAAATTAGACAGAACAAATTTAGGTAGTAGGAAACTAAAAATCCAAACATGATTAAGCCCAACTGTTAATGGCGGCAGTTTATATGAGCAGCAAACCTTGATGAATGTAAGACGAAAATTCAACAATAACAATGCCAACAAGTATAACAAATATGACCTGGCATGGTAATACGGCATGTGATTAACCGAATTAGCATGCTTCTTCACTGGCGCATTCTCTTCTTTTTCCGCAAGGGTTTCTTCATCATCCCTGTACAGAAGGTTTCTCGGGTGAAGCACATGTACATAAAATAAACCAGTTCAAACAGTGGCCTTCTTCGTCATACCTTTCACCAACTGCGGTTTCGGTTTTCAAAGGTTTTTCTAGTTGCTCCTGCTCGTGATCCGATTCTTTGTGTGGCTCAAATTGAACAACACTTCCAATATCCATGAAGGGTGGTGCACTCGGGGTCTCGAGGTCAGCTAATACACCAACTGGAGTAGCCTGCATTCATTTGCAAATACTCAAAACTTTTACAAACTAGTGTTAAAAAAGCTGAAATAGACACAATTCAAATCAAACCCATCATTTTTTTTTTATATATATAATAGAAATAGAAATATAAATCGCTGACTAGTAAAGTGAGATACTTACATAGGCACTGTGAGGCTGCGTGGAACCCCTTATTGTCGGTCCAATTGAACTCCACGGAACCTCAATTCGAAGATCTCGTTTCAAAAGCCCTCTATTGATCGTACAAGTAGATTTCCCGTCATTCAAATTTTTGTGCGTAAAGGTTGTATCTTGTTCAAGAAAATTCTGTTCGTCATCGGATGGATCAGTTGGAGCGGAAGCAACACTCTCGGTCTCATAACCACCGTTATAGTATTCATCATCGTCTTCGTCTTCGTCGTCAATGGTTAGAGCGTTGAGGGGTTTGAGAAGGGCGGCGGAGTGGAATTTCAAAGGGGGCAGAACATGAACATGATTACTCGAACTGAACCCTAATGGCGATCTGGGAAGTTGATATGTCTCTGTTAAGGGATACCGTCTTTCAATTTTTTGTTCTGGATCTGACCCCTGCCATTCCCATTCCAAGGTCGAATAAATCAAGAAAATATAAACTCAGAATATAAATATCACAAGCAAATAGTAGTAAATGTTTACCTTATTGATCCACTGAATCGCACTCTCGTCAAGCCCTTCTGTAAACATCGAATTTTTGCAGACTTCAATCTCTCTGATCTGATGTAGGAATGAGGTGAGAGAGTCTCAAGGCTGAAGCGATACAAATACTATACTGCACTAATAATACAACGGCTAGTTTGAAAATGGAGGGGAGGGAGGGTCCCTTGATAATAATGTCTAAGGCAGCGTGCACCGATACAAAATTACGTACTCACTCGAAACCTCTAAACCCAAGTAGTAATGGTGGTCACGTCAAGGTTGTTAGCTCAGTTGGTTGAGCACTTGAATTGGGGACTTGAGGTATTTGGTTCGAATCCCAAGACATTGCAATTGACCTATACCAAAAAAAAAACATCACATGTCGTTTGAATTAAAAAATATTTTTAATACACAAACCAATCAAAACTTTTCCTTTCAATTTGTATTTACACTTTATATTAATTAAAATAATTAAATTATGCGCACTTTTCTTTTTTAAATATCTCAACAAATTATACAAACTTCTAAAAAAAGAAAAAAAATTATTTTTTTCATTTAAAAATACAAATATAAAACATACTTTTTTAATTTACTTTTTTCACTTTACTTACAATTACTTTATTTTTTAACGTAAAATACATTTTTTAGTCTTTAATTTTTAATCAAATAATTGAAAAAAATAACATTTTTCTCAATTTGTGTGCGAGTCAACAAGTGCATATAAATTTGGAGGCAATTTCTACCGTACAATTAGGTGTACAGTGTATTGTACACTTAATATTAATTATAATGATGATTTTATTATTGATTAATGAAGATTAGTGATAAATGTATTATGAAGGATGATTTCTTTGTTATGTAATGATGATTTTATGATTAATGAATGAAGATTTATTATTTACGTGTATGTTTTGCAAGTTATGCATTTATTTTCTAATGATAATTATTTATTTTTACCATAAATATTTTAATGGACTTTCATGTTTAATTGAGTTGTGTGCACGATACATTTTACACATATGTGCACGATAGACACAGATTGAAATTT
The DNA here is from genome assembly GCA_954870475.1 of Euphrasia confusa. Taxonomy (NCBI): domain Eukaryota; kingdom Viridiplantae; phylum Streptophyta; class Magnoliopsida; order Lamiales; family Orobanchaceae; genus Euphrasia; species Euphrasia confusa. Next base: position 3,013,699 of record OX940952.1, on the reverse strand, counting down.
GGAGATAGTAATTAATAGTAACAAAACATTAATTATAGTTCTGATAAATTAGTGGTTTAGTGTTAACAAATCAATGACTCAGAAAAGTTTGGAGTCAAAAGTTGTTAGCTCAGTTAATTGAACACTTGAATTGAGAATCGTAAGATCCAAGATTCAAATCCCCGAGACATGTTCGAACCCCCGAGACTTGTGTGTGTGAGTATTTAAATTTTTCCGATTGACCTAAACAAAAAAAATTGAAGATAATTTGTTATTGGGATGTGCAAGTAGAAATTGGTTAATTCATTTTAATTAATTACAAATTTTAGAATGCAACAAAAAACATGTGATTCTTATTTTTTTAAATGAATGATAAATTTTATTTGTAATTTGCAAATAAAATGTGTCTAACTTCTATCTAAAATATACTGCCACATCGTCCATATATAGGCCTGTCAATTTGGACGTGACCCGATAACACAACTCGAAACTCGCACGAAATAAAGCGGGTTGAACCCGCACGATTAAAAAGCTGGTCAACGGCGGGTCAACCCGCCATGACCCATTTATTAAATGGGTCAACCGCGAGTCGACCTGCGAACTCGAAATTAACTAATTTAACCCATTTATTAAATTAATTTTAATTATTATATTATAATAATACATTATTTATTAAATAAATAATATTAATATATTATTTGTTTCAAAAAAATCGATTAATTATCGTTTTCTACATTCTCTTACAATTAGAGTTATCATAACATTCTAATTTCTTTAATTTATGTGATTTGCGATAATGTGAAGTTTATTGTATTTAATCGTGTAACTATTTAAATAACTATCACTATATATGTATAAAATTTGAGTAAATTTGAGAAAAAATTAGAATAGGTTTATGATTTAAAGAATAGTATCCTAGTTTACCTTCCTAATAAAAAAGGTAATCAATTTATTGTATATATATAATTTAATGTATTTGTATTAATTGTATTCATAATTTAGGTAAATTTTTCATATTTGATTTGTCTATTTTAACCTTGGTATTATAGTAATGATATTTTCCACATTTAATTATGTAACAATTAATTTATTTTAAATTTCTTAATCGTTGTTTTCAGACAAAATTCTTGAAATAGCTCCTCGACACGATCCTTTTGTAAACGTGCGCCTAGTACCCCAAAGAAATAGCAAGAACGAGATCAAACGGATAATCAAGTGTACCAGATGTAAGAAAATATGTGGTCACAATCGAAAGACCTGCAAAGAATTGATTTAGTGTTGATCATTGGTCTATTCTTCTATTTATTGGCTTCGATTTTTATTTTGAAAATAAAAGTCAATTGTTTCAACCGAGATTGAAAAAGAACAGTTTGTTACCAGTTGAATAATTTGTAATCAATTGAATAATACGAGAATATAATCCTTGGGGGTTATTGGAATAATACTGATATTGTGGACTTTCTTTCCTCTAATGAAATTAATGGAAGCACCAAAGTCAGATTTATGATTGTTTGTTCTCTTTGATTTCTAATTCTTTTGAATTGTTTTTTATTCCAGAAACTATGTGGGTAGTTTCTTTGAAACTAGTTGAACAATCAGCCTTTTGTACTCAATTTTTGGTTTATATGACAGTTCTACTGTGTAGATAACTAGTGCGTAACTATGAACAACCAATAGTGTATCTATGTATGTAACTATATTTTTTGGCATAACAAATGGCCCAACAAAAACAAATTATATTTGTGTTTTAGTGAATAATACCGCTATAGTTAACTTCTTGTTCTTACATCCATGGTGATCGATAGACCTCACAGTGTATAATCATGAATTGATATGGAAGCAAGTTAAGGTGTCGTAGTTCTAATTTAATCGAATAAAGCTAACAATTGCTGGTTCACATAGTCATGAATATGCCATATGATAAAAGTCAAGACAAAAATTGAATTCATTGAAAATAAGAACAGCTATATAGACACACTGCATGCTGCTTAACATTTTCGGTCGCACAAAATGTTCATTTCTAAATCAATAAACTAATGCCATAGTCATAAACATGGTGTAATAGTTCTTATTCGGGAGCTCTCCAACTTTGTGCTTCGGACCTTGTCATTTTTTTTTTCCTTTTTCCACGATCCAGCATGAACTCTGTCAGGAACTGTACGGCTCGCATCTAGTGATTTATCATAAAGACCTGCATTTCATTGTAAAACACACCAAGAAAATACGTCAAGATTAAAAATAGTTACCATTATTATTTCTAGCTCACAACATTAATAGATGAAGTTGTATAATGCAAGTTCACATAGCTGAGTGTTCCAACTTCAGGAGCGTTTACGTCGGTGGTAAGTGGGATCATTATCATTTGTGCACTGCTTAAATGCTTAAATGCTCGTACATTGGCTAAAAGATGAATTCATGCATTGTGATTACCAACTACACTGTCCAAGTGGGTAATGGTCCAATTTATGAATTTTGAACTACCAACTACACTGTTCAAGTGAGCACAGTGTATGTAACAGATTTTGATATGCAGTTAAAATTTTAATGGATTAATCTATCGACACTAATATGTGTTATGTCCATGAACAAGTTTTAGTTAGTGCAACTATTAATATAGTAATCTACTTGTGCGTAAATGATTAAACCACTTTATGAATCTAGAACTACAAAATACACTGCGCAAAAGGTACAGTGTTTGCAATAGATTCTTAACAGAATCTACAATTTATGAATTTTAAACTACCAACTACACTGTCTAAGTGGGTACAATGTATGTAACAGATTCTAATATGCAGTTAAAATTTCAATGGATTAACACTCAAGTCATCCATGTTATCAAGGTTAATCTATTGACAATAATAGGTGTTATGATCAGGAACAAGTTTTAGTTAGTGCAGCTATTAATATAGTAATATAATTGGGCGTAAACGATTAAACAACTTTATGCATCTAGAACTACTAAAGACACGTCTTGAAATGTATTAATCGTTTATTCATAATTTCCATGATTGTGCTTTATTAATCCGACTGTAGCATGATAATACCTTTGATTCTGTAAACGATACACACGAAAAAAATTGGGAAAACTCAATCTAGAGCAAATACAGACATGTCGAATTTATAGGGTTAAATAATTTAATAGGACTACCTTGATGTTCATTTTACTACATGTTCATTTAAATAACATTGGTTGGGCTGATGCAAAATATTTTTTTAAAGCACCTATTTCTCCAAATTCACACAATAGTTAAACAAACTGATTGAGAATATTACATGTGATGCCGACAAATTTTTACTAAAAATGATTAACATATAACTACTCACTAAGCTAGGAAGGTAATTGATATCAGGTTGTGGGCTGCAGAATGTCAAAGCGTACACTATGGAGAAAAATGTCTTCTTAATCTTTGTTCTCAATAAACTATGCACTACACTGCCGTGATAAAACCGAGCAGCTACCACAAAAAATTAACACAAAATTGGTTAAACTCAACAATTTTATGTAAAATAATCTTATGTAAAATCTAACATGCATCCCATTTTTATAAAATCTTTCTTTGTATTGGCTCTTTGTATGCCACGGGCTCGACTTCTGAATGCCACGAAGAGTGCAATTAATATAGCACTCTTTCCGCTTACAATTCAAAGAGTACCTAAAAACACATAATATTTGAAGCATTGTGTATAAATACTTGCGTGCAAGGGAGAGAGAGAGGGTGTGTAATCAATTCCTTTGAAAACTAAGCAAAAAACCCACGATGAAATAAAAGCAAAATTTATATACACTACCTTAAAACTTGAAGAATAGATCGACGCCGGTCGGAGTCGTACGTTTCCGGCATAAAATTCTCACAGAGTTAGTGCCACAATGTAGAAGCTGGACTGGTGCTCCTCGATCGCAATTATTAATTCGGATACACCGTCCGAGAATTAGTGGGAGGACAAACGCGTGAGATTTGTGGTTTGGACGAATCTGTGGGGTTTCTGCACATCTCGAACGATTGTGTTGGAGGAGAATGTTTTCTTTATGAATTGTTTTGGGGAAGATTAGGTTTCTTTATGAATTGTTTTGGGTAATATATTAAATAGATTAAACCATTTAAAAGGGTAGATTGGGATAATCCTTCTTTTTTTTTAATTAAAACAAAGATTAAGATTATATTATGATTTGTAGTAAGATAATTACCTTATTTGAAAATATCCCATAAAATTTTATTACGTGTTTACATTATATATATCATTATTTTAGAAATTAAATTATTTTATAATATTTTTATTTATAAAAAAATATAAAATTTTAATTTTAAAATTAAATAGGTTAAATGGGTTAGAAACGGGTTATAAATGGGTAACCCGTTTATAAATAGGTTGGGTTTGGGTTTAATTTTTCGAAACAATTATTAAATGGATTTGATTTGATTTATGTTTTGTCACCCGCGAATACCTTTCACACGACACGAACCCGACCCATTGACACCCCTATCCATATATAATACCCATACCGGTAGAAGCATAGACGTAATTTCTTGGACATTAAAATCCAAAGAAAGGCTGTCACACCTTTTCCTCGCGTTTCCATGTTGTATATATAAACTGTAACTTAGCTGTCTAAACTACCCTTCCCTTCTTCGAAACCCCTTCTCACCTCCCACGCTTTTGCTTCTCTTTCTTTTTTTGTTTCCCCTATTTCTCTCTCTCTCTCAATATATATATCCATCTACATAATACACCATTTCTCGAACAATCAATCTCAGTGTTTTCAAAGCCTCATAGTTATTCTTTAAAATTCTTGCAATTAATGGCTTCAAAAAATGAATCCGAGTTTGAAGACTTTTTGCCCGTTATGGCTGAAAAGCTGGGTGGGAATGGGTTGATCGGAGAACTTTGCAATGGGTTTGAGCTATTGATGGATTCCGAGAAAGGGGTCATCACATTGGAGAGCCTGAAAAAGAACTCTGCATTGTTGGGCCTGCAGGAGTTGTCGGACGATGATCTTCGTAGTATGCTTTCAGAAGGCGATTTCGATGGAGATGGGGCCCTCAATCAGATGGAGTTTTGTGTGCTCATGTTTAGATTGAGTCCCGAATTAATGGATCAGTCCCAGCTTTTGTGGGAAGAGGCTCTCGCAGGGGAATATTGTAACCTCTTTTAAATTTATGATACTACAATACTCCTAGTACAGTAAATGATTTGTTTTTTATTCTCTATTAGAGTTTCTACTCAAGTTATTATTTGGATAAGTACATGATTTCTTTTGCAAATTGTTGAGTGCATTTTAAATAAACTACCACGAGTACTAAGTTTGTGTGTGATGCCTAACGTTAGCCGATTTCACTTACGAACCTGGCGTCACAATGATCGTCTGCAAATCCTGGAAATGACATCACAAATTCATCAGTATTTGTTTACCGAGGAATGTTTTGTCACTGGATCAGTAATAGGGATACCGAAGGGTCTACCGACTAACTTGCCATTTTTATTGTAGTGACACTCAAAAGAGGACAATTTAAAACTTTTGCTAAATGTATCCATCAACTGCAAAGATGAAAAAAGCTTCCCCCTCAGAAATAGATATAAATTTTTTACTACTGGTCTTCGAATACCAAGACGAGTATAGCCCCAACAAATCATGAAAGTTGTCAAACCTTTAAGGGAAGACAGTTCCAAGCAAAGATCGTACTGATCTTAGAGTCTGTTGAGGATCTAAGGAGGCATCCACTTTGAGTATACCTTCGGATTCATCTATATGAAGCAAATCTAACTGAGACTGCAAGAGTGTAGCTGGCATGAAATGATTACCTTCGTCTGCTCTTTTCTTCAGACGGGCTCCAAGGACCTCAGGCGTCACACTCAAAAGTACAAACTTCATCTTATCAGATGCATAGGAGCCCCGTACGTAATGTGGGTCGGCAGATCTAAGGATTTCTCTGTACAACTTTTGCAAAGAGGAACATCCGAGAATCACGGTTTCGCCATTTGTCAAGATTACCCTTAGTGCATCACGTAGGGTTTCAAGCCATGGAATGCGGTCTTCATCCGATAGCGGTGTCCCGGTCATCATCTTGTCTGTTTCAAATGGGGCACACACCGGCCATTATATGTAATGTTTATTCTCCTATAATGAAGCAGTGCCTTACCTTTGTTTGACTGGGGGTGGTAGTCATCAGCATCCAGAAAACGGGCATTTAGAAGTTTTGCCAGCATTCCACCGATTGTGCTAAATAAGTGAGCAATCCAAAACAGAGTTAAATAACAAGAAGAGGGAGATTGAAGAGTGACATTGAAAAGGAATTAAAGATACATATACTCACGATTTTCCCGAACCACTTACTCCCATGAGCACAATGGCTGATCCTGTGAAACAGAATATGGATTATGAGACGGAATGAAGACTGCAGTATATATGAGAACAAAATCCTTAATATGCCCTATTACAAAATTACAGGAAATACCTATTCTTAGCTTGTCTAATAAGTAAACAAATTTAATCGATGAAACAAAAAGAAAATCATGTACAAACCCAATAACATATATAGATTCAAGAATTAAATTCATAAAAAAAAATCAAAATTCCACATACCCTAAGTACCAAAGTGAAGAGTGAAGATAACCTGGTCCGGTCATTGGATGGGTGTCGGAGTCCACTTTGGTGGTTGACTTCTGCCTAATGAATGGAGATTGGATGGATTACCTATTATTGTATGACATTGATTTCAAAGATGCACTGAAATTTTGAAGCTAGGTTTTGAGAAAAGGAAACAGGAAGAAGGAAAGAGAAAGACCAAAAGAGATGACTTCGCTTTTACAGTGTTTAACTATTTATACAGATATCGACGACTGCGCTCTCGTTAAATTATCGATACTAAACTGTCGGGCCTGGATGTAGAAGCTAGGGGATGTTCATAAAATGTCCCGACCAGAAACCTAAACTGGAATCATAAGGATGGGTTCCATTTGGTCTGGACGTATAAAATTTTGGAACAGTGTTAGATTCAAATCGGGTCTGAACCCAATTAACTAGAATTTAATTTATTAAAATTTATATATATAGAGTTCGAATCGATATTATTTTGTTCAATTTCCCAACAAGTGGATAATTAATTCGAGTAGATTCGCTCTAACGGGAGTCGATCCTATGACCTCGACATAACATCAAACTCTGATATTACGTTAGAAATCGTTTCATCTAAAAGCTTGACGGTTAGAGAAGTTGAGCGACTTCATTTTATAGTGGGTCAAATATATTCTTCAATTTATGCTTGTTCGGACCCTTTTTCTCTAAATCACACTATTACTGGAACGGAGGTATATCAAGAAGGGCACCAACAGAATATTTATTTGATATGGGGCAGATTATAGATCGAAGTTTGTATGCCGGAAATCTGGGAATAACACATGGTGTTCTTGAGCTTAAAGCCCTTTCTTTTCCTTTACTTATTGTATTTGGAAAAATAGAAAAAATGTGAAGTCCCCTCCTCCTCTCTTACATCTCTATTATATACTACTTGTTTGCATGAGCATGCAATGCAAGCCCTCCTAATGCAACCTATTAGCCTCCTATCAAATCTAATTCCACTAATAAAGACTTTTATGCTTTACATTAAATACCCACTAATTTGGTCTTCCCACTTGCTGCATATCACCAGAAGTGCACCGCCTCTTGCCTGGAGCCTTATCTGACTGATCCTCTTTTCTGGTATGGGGCTGTCTGTCCGGGGTTACGATTGTGCTCGTCTGGTTCCTTCTTCATACTTGACTTCAAAATAAGATTTGGTCTTTGATTGACTCTTGATCTGATGACGTGGCTTCGGTCGTCTGGACACGTGTCGATGTCCGATTTTTACGGTGTAACATTGGCCCCCAGGAAAATTGATGGATTATAACATCTTTTTTCCTGAAGTTTGGTCTTGAATCTTTTGGTAATGACTTTTGAGGCTCTTCGTGATTGGATATTCTGCTTGGGGATTTCGTCAGTAGTGGCTTTTGGCATGGATTCTTCCTGGCGTGGGTCTTCTTTTAGGTGGCTTTAGTGTGGTATTTAAGGATATTTATGAGAGAGATGGAGAGGAGGTTGCGATATCATCGTTCCAGACTTATGTACCTGCATTGATCAAAATTTTCTTTCGGGATCTTTCCCGATTAGTATTTTTGTAATGGACATATACAGTCCTTAGATAAGAAAATTTTGGAAATTAACTATCTTTCCTTGGGGTTGTGTCTTAAGACTCCCCTGTGAATATATTTATTATGGTACTGGGACCATGTATTTTCTTTCCCTGAGTAGATGAGAAGGCTTTTCGTATGCCGATTTAATTTCGGTCTTTTATTGATCAGAATAAATCAAGAAATCAAAAGATAAGACGAAAAGATTTGAAAAGATTCGAATTTCAAAAATCACCTTTTTGCAGGCTTTTCGGGCCGTACTTGAGTATTTTACAGGCTGATTTAATTAGGGTTTCGAGTTAGTGGGGCGGTACTTGAGTACTTTTCTCGGTAACCGCCCCTTTACTCTCCCCACACACAACTGATGCGTCTCATCAGTTTCTTCCTCATAGTTTATTGATTTCAAAGTTTGAAATCACTTTGCATAATTCAGAATTTGTATTTTTTGGGTAAGAAAAATTCTCTCTTGATTTCTCTTGTTTTCCCTTACCAAATTGTTGTTTTTGCTTTTATTTTCTTCGACTGTAAATCGAATTATGCCGCGACTACGACGAGGCCCTCGAGGGAGGTATCAACCGCCCGAAGCTCCCCATATCGTCTTCGGCAGAGAGTACAAGTCGTTCATGGAGGGCGTCGTGCCTGATCTTCCGTCGCCGGAGGCGCCAGATTCGGCTACCGAAGGGCCTTACCAACCGGTTACGAGAAAATCGATTCCGGTGAGGCCCGATGCGGATCACCAAGATTGGGGCGCTTACGGCCGGAAAAGTACAGTGGACCCTTCAACATTACTAGAAAAGCGAAAGAAGTGGAGGATTCCAAACAATGTTCATCTGTATGTGCCGTTACCTGGAGAATCGGCGTGCTGTCCTCCGGCAGGGATGGTGGCCGTTGGAGAAGACGCGCTGAACGTGGGGTTGCGGTTCCCGCTACACCCCTCCATTTCTGGGATTCTCAACCACTGGGGATTAGCCCCCCACCAAATCCATCCTAACGGATGGGGCCAACTATACGGTGTACTCACCGCGTTGGGCCAGGTGGGTCTTTCTCGACCCATAACCGGTGCCGAATTCCATCAATTCTTCAGCCCAGTCGTCTCCAACTCCACCTCCCGCGGGGACTACACGATTGGCCTCAGGCCGAACAAAGTGAAGATTAAGGAACCCAAGCTCACAGATGTTCGCTGGTGGGATCGATGGCTATTTGTTTCTGGCCGCTGGAAAACTCAAACCCGTGATGGGGAAATTGACATTCCTGTCACTTATTCTGAAAAACCTGACTGTAAGCATCTCAAACTCATCATTGTACAATCTTGACTGATCTAAACTCTTTTCAATGGTGCAGGTGGTCGATTGTCGAAAACAATAAATCTCCCGTGGGATTTAGAGACGGCGAATCTCCTAGCACTGTGCATACCATCGGAAAAAGAGAGATTGCAATTTGTACAACGACGACGTTCGAGACGAAGCCGGTTTATACTACCCACCGTACATCGAAGGTCGAGAATATCCAGGTACCTTTTCTCAAAGTGTTTAAGTTTTCCCTATGAGAGTTTTTCAAATCCCATGGTATTCTGCTTAAAAACCGAGTATTAGTTTCCCTGGGAATTTTTCAACTCCCTGGGTCATGTTTTTGTTTTTTAAATGGTCTTCCCTGGGATATCTAAAATGACTTCCCGGTACTCCATTATGTAACATAAACCAAAACTGCCCTGGGATATCTTTAAAGACCTCCCGGTGTAATAGTTTAAGTGTTTCTTGCGCAGAGTATTTCAACACTGTCTTCACTGAAAAACCAGAAGGAATGGCTGACAACCAAGAGATTTTTGGCACACTTGGCATCGTGGACGCTGCAGTTTTCACCAAGGGGCGAAAAGCCAAATCTGGCACATCGGCTGGTAGAGGGAGGAGCTCAGTGAAAACCCGGGGTGGTTCGTCAAACACTCCCGCAGGCCGAACCCGATCCCACACTCTGTCCAACCCGGGAACGGAAACCGATCCACACGGGTTGATGAATGTGGTGGATTCTTACCAGGAAACTCCCCTCACCTCTGACACTGTGATGTCTGAAGCTGCCCCGAGCGCTAGTTTGCCACCCTCTGGTGCTACCTCACTGCTGAAAGTTAAACAGGAAGAAGGGAAAAAACGCAAGGGGGCCCAGGGGGCCATTATTGATGTCACAGACTCTCCACCACGTTCCTCCAATACTAGAGAAAACGCCATGTATGGGCTTCATGATGAGATGTTCTCCAAGTAAGTCATTTACTTGTTTTGTTTATACTCCAAAAATAAATATAATTTATTTTGAGTCTTCTACTTCTACACTCATACTTTTCACTGTACCATTCTTTAGACTGTCCCTGCACGATCCTCCAATTCCTCCAGTGCTAGTATCATTCTATTCCGGGCTGGGTCCCATCCCTCCGGTGTCTACTCAGAACTGCCCTGTGGGTGAGGCTATTAATGCAGTTGGCCGGTGCTGGACTACTGAGTTCAATGACTTGATGGACCACGACAACCATGCGCTTTCCCTGGCGCTCAAGCTAACCAGTCAAGCTACAGTGGCCATCGCCGGTGCTCATACTCGTACAGAGAGAATGCTCGAAGCAATCGTAGCACACGAGACCAATGCAAAAAAGCTCGAACAACACATCAAGGAGCTCAATGAGGCATACAAATCTGCAGCCGGGGATCGGGACACCTGCCGGAAAGTTATTGACACCGAGCGGACTGAAAAGGCGACACTGAAGTCTGAGTTGGAGGAGGCCCTGAAGACTGTCAAAGAGGGTGAATAGATGATGGAGCAGGCCCTGGACGAGACGTCCCGGGAGATAAAAGAGCTGAAAGCCAAGCTGGCCCAGACTGAAGAAGATCTAAAGGAGACCACAGATAACATCGATAATGCTTGCGAGATGCTGGAGTCTCCAACGCATAATCCAAGAATTCTGTCTAACCTTCTTTATGTTACTGCTTATGTTGGAATGATCAGGTCAGCGGCAAAGGAGTAGAATGAAGTTGTCAAAGACTTTTCCCTCAAGACACTAAAAAATTACATGAAGGCGGACACACTCGATGACCGGGTGTCGCAGCCATTCAAGGATCTTGAGGTCGAGTTCGGCATAGACATGAAGTGGTGGCCCACTTATGACAAGCTCTGCATGCCTGGTGAACTGCCCACTGCTACAACAGAAGAAGCTAACAAAGAAGATGAAGAAATGAAGGATGGGGAGGCACAGGATCTGGTTGGTGACGGGCCCGGGGGCATGCCAAAAGATTCTACCGTGACTCCTCCCCGTGATGGTAATTCCACCTCTTGAGTGTCAAAACTCAAGAGTCTGCAAAAATTTGAAGTCTCCCTGGGTGTGAAAAACCCAGGGGTTTTAACCTCTTTTTATTTCATAAGTATTATCTATAGGCCTTCGGCCCCAGACAATTTCTTATTACTCTCTGGTTTGTAATAGCTTAAAACTTTAAGTTTTTGCTAGTTTTTGTTAGGATCCTCTCTTGGGGACCTCTGAACAATTTGGATGCGTTTGCACCTCTTTTTATTTGCTAGTTTTTGTTAGGATCCTCTTATAGGGATCTCTGAACAATTTGGATGCGTTGCACCTCTTTATTACCCGGCATGGCTCTTTTCATAAAATGTCAGCATTTCAAAGTCCAGATAATTTGGCTCTATCTTTTTTTTAGATACTTTGAGCTCTTAACTTCATAGGTCGATTAAAGGTAAATGTTCTCTTCCTTATGGTACTCGCTTTCGGCCCTGGTCCCATTCGTTTACCTCAATCGATTTCCTACAAAGATTAAGTTTGACACCAGTGGACTTTCTCTAAGCCTCTTGGATATACCAAACCATTTCATATTTCTCTTCCCGAGGGATCCTAAGTCATCAGAATTCTAATCCCCGAGAAGAGAATTCATCGGCCCCGGGTCTTCAAGACTCCTTTGGGGATTCCGGATTTAAATTTCCTTTACAGGAATCTGTTGGAGTTGTGTACTTAATGTCTAGATTTAAGTAACGGTAAACTCCCGGTCATAGCATTTAATCTATTTAATTAATAAACAATTGTTTGCATTTAATTATTAATAATTAAATATATGCAAATCATAGTCCTGGATTCTATACGTTATAGTTAGTATGGTTTGTCGGGCCCACACAGAAGATCATACTATCGGTTACTCGTATTTAATCAAACAATTGCTCACGACCTAGATGGACACGGACCAATCCATCGGTATAGTCGTTGTGTGAGAGAGAAAATAATTTGTCTTAATTATTTTATCACACTTGTACACTTGGTGTATTGGGCGGATCGCTTGAGATTTATCGATTAGGATTGCCATGCGATAATCGATTCAAGTCTCAGAGTATTTTATTCTTAATCCCCGATACTATTGCGGGTGTGTATATTTAATATAAGTAACTTTGATTTACCAAAGGAATTAACCGATTTAATTATTGGGTTAATTACCGGCTAAGTTGGGTTACTATATTTTATATACGACATGCCGTGAATACTTGACGGGAAAGTGTATCCCGGAAGGGTTGATAATATCCCCGAGATGAGTTCATAAGGAATTATTGTGTAAACCTCATGAGTGGATTCGTTCCGCACAATAATTAAGGTTGAATGGTACTAGTCTCGGATTCAAGAGATGAATAAATTAATTAGCAATAAATTAATTTTATTCATGGATATTTAAATCTTAAATACACGGAATAAATAATACTACCGGAGAAATATTATTTGATATAATATGGTTTAATATTGGGAGTGCAATTAATTTATATAGTGGAAAATAAATTAATTAATATTAATAGAGGATTAATAGATTTGGGCTTGGGCTCAATTTAATCATTAATATTGGAAGCCCAATATTCCACCTCCTTTAGATCCCCTACGTAGCCTATAAAAGCACTACATGGTCTTCACTTTTTAATAAGACAAGATTATCATACTTGATATTCTAGAGAGTTGAAGAGGATCCATAAGCTTGGAAGATCGTCGCCTCGCCCACCCGACGTTCAAGCTAGTGCAAGGAATACGTGGGAAGATCGTAAGGTCATCAATTGATTTCGTTTCTCCGCACAACGAATCAAAAGGTAAAATCATAAACTCCCTTGTATGATTTTATGTGAATTAATTGTAATACGTACATGAACACACGATCCGGGAGAACGTCGAGACCGGGATACGGGGATCACGCGATCCCCGTCGGGATCGAGAGGGGCGGCCGAACCCTAGGGTTCGATCGCCGGCGTGCGCGCAAGAAACGCCCCGGCTGGGAGCCGGGGCATGCGATCGACCTAGGGTCGATCGCTGGGGATGCCACTGGCTGGTGCCGTGGCGGATCCCCGCCGCCTCGACGACGGCGTGCGCAAGGAGGCACCCCGGCTGGGCCGGGGTGGGCGATCGATCGCGAGATCGATCGCCGGGGGAACACCGCGGCTGGAGCCGCGGTAGGTCAGCCGGGCTGACCGCCCCTCCTGGCGGTGGCGGTGAGTCGCCGGACTCACCGCCGGGGGCTGCCCCATGCAGCCCCATGCGATTGCCATGCACGGCGATCGCGAGCCCCGGCGGGGGCGTGGCTAGGGTTTAGCCGCGGGCTTGCCCGCGGTGACGCCTTGGTCGTGCTCCAGTTCGTTGGTGTTCGCGATCGGTTTCCGGCGAGAGGATTTCGGTCGGGTTATTATTTTCCGCAAATTTTAATAGCCCGGGATATCGATTTCCAACAAATGGTATCAGAGCGTTTGGTTTCGTGTTCATGTATGTGTTCAATTATCGTTCTACCTTGCAGGGATTCCGACTATCATGGTTTAATTTAATTATTGTTAATTATTTTTTTACCATGATTATTCGTTTTTAAACTCTCGGACATGTCAAGATTCGTTTTGTGTGGATGAATGCTTGTAATAGTAAAAATTCGAGGGTTGACCGAATTTAGATTTATTATTATTGTTCTATGTTTTCCGGAAAGTGTATAGGGTCGATTTCATGTAAGAATCGATACCGTAATTGTAAATTTATTTCTTGTAATTTATTTACGTTGGATCGATGCCGAGACGACCGCCGGAGAACGCGTGTGACGAAGAAGACGAAGAGGACGAAAAACCGGGGGGGGGGGGGGGGTCGATCATCCCCATGAGGATCGATCGACCCCACGCGGAGGGGCTGCCCGCTAGGGTTTCCGGCCACGCCGGCCACCGGTGGTGGTGGCGCGCGGCTTGGGGACGGCGGCGGTGGTGCCCGGCGATGGTGGTGGTCGACGGTGGGGGTGGTGTGGGGATCCCCAACCCATGCTACTCCTACCAAGATCCTACTTTCCTAATTGATTCGGTTTTCCTATTTTGAGTTTTCCTATTTATGGGAATTCTCATGGAATAGGAAAAGAATTAATTGAAATTATTTTTATTTCCTTATTCTATTATGGAAGTCTTCTAGAATATTCCAAGTTCTACTTGGAATAGGATTCTAGAGATTTAATAGAATTGGAAAGGAATAAAAATTAATTAATAATTGATTTATTTCCTAATTGATTATTCCTATTTTATGGGAATTTTCATAGGCATGGAAATTAATTAATTTTGAAAAGTAGAAGAGTCCTAATTTATTTTATTTCCTTATTCTATTATAGAAGTCTTCTAGAATATTCCAAATTTTACTTGGATAGATTATTCTAGAGATTTAATAGAATTAGATAGGAAAATAAATAAATAAAAATATTAATAATATTTAATTTTATTTTTGATTTATTCGATTGACTTAATTTTCGAATTGAGTATCTTTTGGATTTATTAAAAATAAATAGATTTAAATATTGTGATTAATATTCTCGTCACATGGAGCATTCAAGAACGAAGACTGAAGACTAGAAGATGCGTACGGAGATGGAATAAAGCCATGATAGTCGAAAAATAATTTTCTAGCATTATTTTGACTATGTGATACTATGTGCTTTATTACTTGTATGCATGCTATATGTGTTAGATAGCGTATCCCTTTGTTATAAAAAGCTAAGTGGGAGAGGGGATGGAAACATTCCCATGGTCTCCATTACTGTTCTCTTGGTGACTCTTATGGACTTTTGAAGTTCATATAGATGTGTCATTGGAGGAGAATACTTGTAATTCCTTTTACGAGAAACATTGATTAAGTATATCAAACAATGCCTAATTTGTCTTTCTGAAACTGACTTCAAGTCGACTCATTCTCACCCCGGGGAGTGGAATGGAGCCAAAGCCACTTGGTCATGTGGATAACACAAATTAGAGACATTCGTACCATCCTTCTGAAGGTGGATCGATTGTCTGCTCGGCTCCCTCATCTAATGAGAGATAGAGTTATTCGCATGGTGAATCACTGGTTAGAAACTTCGAGTTTCACTTATGATTCTCCGCGTCTTGATTTACGAAAATCGAATGGATCTTGTAACTTGGATGTCAATTGTAAAAATCTTTTGGTATAGTAAACGTCCACACTATCGTGGCTTGCTATACTGAATGGGATTTTGGATCAATTGATGTAGACAGTTATAGAAGAAAGTGAAGGATCGTGTGTTAACGTAAACGTCCACACTATCGTGGCTTGCGGTGACATACGAGTCTCAAACAATCTTCTTAGTGCTGAGTAATGGTTTACACTTAGGTACGCTCTATAGTATTCTTCCCATCGAAGTAACGCTATAGTGATGTACGACCGAAGCAAATCTAATTGCTAAATCATTTGGATAGGTAAACGTCCACACTATCGTGGCTTGCCATATCTGATGGGATTTTAGATGTAATTAGTAATTTAATGATATTATTTGAGGGAGATAATATCGGACATTAAATTGATTGTTTGTTTAAAATGTGCTTATAGGTTTAGAGAATAGCTATGAATCCACTTTCTGTGATACTCAAGGAGCATAAACTCACTGGCCCCAATTATATTGATTGGAGGAGAAATTTGGGCATTGTCCTGACTTCTGAAGAGTACAAGTTTGTACTCTATGATGCATGTCCTGCTGAGCCCACGGATGCCTCAACTAATGAGGAAAAGGAAGCATATCGGAAGTGGAAAAAGGCTGATGAAATGGCTAGGTGTTATATTTTGGCTTCAATGTCAAATGTACTCCAAACCCAACATCAGTCGATGGACACTGCCGAGGATATGTTGTACAACCTCAAGGAAATGTTTGGAGAGCAAGATCGTGCGGCAAGGCAAGAAGCCATGAGAGTCCTTATGACAACTACTCAGTCTGAAGGAACGCCCGTTGGGGAGCACGTTCTTAAGATGATGAGTTTGTTGAATGAACTTGAGATCCTAGGAGCTCAAATTGATGGTGAGACGCAAGTCGACATCATACTCCAGTCTCTGACCCCTAGTTTTGAGCAGTTTCGCATGAGTTATAATATGGGTAAACTATCTTATACTCTTGCGCAACTCCTGACTGAACTGAAGGCGGCAGAGGGGATCTACAAGAAGGGCAAGTCTCAAGCGCTCGTAGCTACCAAGTCCAAAGGCTTGAAGCCTGTTGGAGGTAGGGCAAGAAAAGGAAGCAAACCTGGAAACCCAGTGGTGCCAAGAGGAATGGACCACGAGTGGGGGCTGCCAAGCCAAGAGGCAAGTGCTTCCGATGCAATAAGTCTGGACACTGGAAGTCTGAATGTCCTCTCAAAGGTACGAATTTTTCTTTAGTCGTAAAAACATAGTCAGCGGTATTATCTACCAGAAATCTGGTGTGTAGATATGGAACCACTGACGGTATGTGCATTTCTTTAAATGCAGGGGTTCCAGAAAACCCGGCGACTTAGAGAAGAAGAGTTCGAGTCTACACGGGCAAAAGCTGTAGAGGAGGCAACTGTTGCGGTGGAAGATATTTATCTGCTTTAGTAGTTAAATAGGATTTCATTTCAAGTTTATTGCTTTATGTACCCTTTAATTTAGAAAGATCTTTTGTTCTGGATTTCCATTATTTATGAATGGATATTTTATTTCTTTAATCATGTTAATGATTTTGATAAGAAATAATGGCATTATCTATTCTGGTACATTAGATAGCAATAATGTGAATGATGAATCCTTAGTCTACCACGATGCAACAAACCGTTCTATAACTTGTTTTACTTGTTAGATATATTTCTTGTTAAATCATTATACTTGTGAATTCTTATACTTAGTAGTATTTATTCAAATAAGATTCAAATGGTCGAAATTGATTTAATCAATTATAGTTGAAGGAATGGACCTTCTGACCTAAGAATTTAATTTGGAAGATGATACAACTGAGCAAACCTTTCTGGTTAAAGGAAAGAATCCGAACAAGTATTGAGAATGATTAGATACTGATATATGCAGACGTATGTGTGATTAGAAAGGTACGAGTAGTTCTTTCAAGAATGCTCGATGATGGATTAGAATACTTGATGTGCCATAAAAGCAAAGTGTTTTGACTAGTCAATGGACACAAAACTATTATGGAGAACCTTCAACGTATATCCATTAGGAGTCTGCGACTTAGTCGCGGAGGCCATCACCTATCTAAATAACACATAGCATAAATCAAAGAGAGGGATTGGATCCCAAACGACTTCACCATACACTTACGTGTAGAGATGGTGTGTCAGAAATAAGAAATGGAAATCTAACAGTAAAAGGACAAGTTGTTCGGAACTACCAAAGTTCTATGGATATTCCTGGACACAACGGCATATTCAATATGGTTGTAGGATATCCTAGATGAACAAAGGATTGTGTGTTCTATAGTACTATGAACCAGAAGGACGTGTATCGCCCAATTCTTAGAGGAAGACTATTAGATGAACCACAAAGCCCGAACTAACATAATACCTTGGAATGAGAAAAAGGACAAAGACTGGGAACCAGCCAAACCGAGTAGTAGTACACCACTAACTGCACCTACTGTTATTACTATTATACACCGGGACGCCATTGCAGTGGGAGGTTGTTAAGACAACCGGAGAAGTTCATAAGACTAGAAGAGTTTTGAACTCTGGATCTAGTAAAGATGAAATCGATCCCTAGCTCTGCATGAGGGCTGTACTAGATCTAAATGTGCCTGCTTGGAGAACAATAAGGTTTATTGTTAAGAGGTTTGATCATTTAGAGTACAAGCTTAGTAAATCCATTTATGGATTGTGACAAAGCTATGAATCGTGGAACTTGCGAGTTGATGAGATAGTCCATCTCATGGATTCATCAAAAGGCATAGACGAAATGTGTATTGGAAACGTAATGGAAACAAGGTGGTGTTTCTCGGAATTTTATGTAGACGACATTTTATCATTGGCAACAATCTAAAGATATTATCAGACATAAAATGTTGGTTGTCTAAATGAATCAAGATATAAGATTGAAAAGAAGTTAGAGCATGTTCTTGAGATCTTGTGATCTAGGGATAAGAACATTGTACTTCTCCTAGACATCTTATACGATCATGGTTTGTTTTAAACATGCATAATTCTGAGAAAGGTTATTGCCTTTCAGAGACAGAATATACATCTATCTAAAGGGTATGTGTTTCGAACACATGAAGGAGATAAATGAAGACAAAGCAGTTTCCTACACTTCAAGTGTGGAAAGCTTTATAGATGCAATGTTGTAAAACGAGAACCTGATATCAACTATGCGGTTTGCGTAGTGGGAGGATATCAAAGTAATCCGGACAAGAGATATTCGAATGCTGTAAAAGTACTTGAATGTACTAGATTAAGCAAGACGAAATCTTCTTTGATTACAAATTCTCAGATCTCAAATCAGAGAAGGACTAGTGTAAGTCGATATCAGGCTATGTGTTCACTTTTAGAAAGAGGTGGAACCATGAAATGAAAGAGTGATAAGCAGGACGCTTCTCAGACTCTCTCATAACCGAATAGCAGCCTCAGAGGCAGCGGAAGTTTTGGTTAGGTTCCGGGATAACCTCTTGACTTGGATATGACTCTTAGTTTACCAAAGGCTATTGCATAGCGGTGCACGGTAAACTAGAAGAAGTCATAAGTCAAAAGTGATGATAACACATAGAGCAAGTACCACCTGATACGAGTCATCGTCGAGGGAGACGACGCTGTAGTCACCAAGATAACTTCAGAGCGGCAACCTAGAGTGCTCATTCACATGGTACTTCTTGGAAGTACAATTTAAGCACGTGATGAGTTTGGGAGTCGGGAGTTTGGAGGAAATGACTAGACCTTAGTACAAGTGGGAGATTGTTGGAGTTGTGTACTTAATGTCTAGATATAAGTAAAGGTAAACTCCCGGTCATAGCATTTAATCTATTTAAGTAATAAACAATTATTTGCATTTAATTATTAATAATTAAATATATGCAAATCATAGTCCTGGATTCTATACGTTGTAGTTAGTATGGTGTGTCGGGCCCACACAGATGGACGACCTAGATGGACACGGACCAATCCATCGGTATAGTCGTTGTGTGAGAGAGAAAATAATTTGTCTTAATTATTTTATCACACTTGTACACTTGGTGTATTGGGCGGATCGCTTGAGATTTATCGATTAGGATTGCCATGCGATAATCGATTCAAGTCTCAGATGTATTTTATTCTTAATCCCCGATACTATTGCGGGTGTGTATATTTAATATAAGTAACTTTGATTTACCAAAGGAATTAACCGATTTAATTATTGAGTTAATTACCGGCTAAGTTGGGTTACTATATTTTATATACGACATGCCGTGAATACTTGACGGGAAAGTGTATCCCGGAAGGGTTGATAATATCCCCGAGATGAGTTCATAAGGAATTATTGTGTAAACCTCATGAGTGGATTCGTTCCGCAAAATAATTAAGGTTGAATGGTACTAGTCTCGGATTCAAGAGATGAATAAATTAATTAGCAATAAATTAATTTTATTCATGGATATTTAAATCTTAAATACACGGAATAAATAATACTACCGGAGAAATATTATTTGTTATAATATGGTTTAATATTGGGAGTGCAATTAATTTATATAGTGGAAAATAAATTAATTAATATTAATAGAGGATTAATAGATTTGGGCTTGAGCTCAATTTAATCATTAATATTGGAAGCCCAATATTCCACCTCCTTTAGATCCCCTACGTAGCCTATAAAAGCACTACATGGTCTTCACTTTTTAATAAGACAAGATTATCATACTTGATATTCTAGAGAGTTGAAGAGGATCCATAAGCTTGGAAGATCGTCGTGTTGGAGTTGTGTACTTAATGTCTAGATTTAAGTGACGGAAACTCACGATCCATTACCACTAATCTATTTAATTAAATAAACAATTATTTGCGTTTAATTATTTATAATTAAATATATGCAAATCATAGTCCTGGATTTTATACGTTGTAGTTAGTATGGTGTTGCATGGGCGCACAGAAGATCATACTATCGGTTACTCGTATTTAATCGAACAGTTGCTCACGACCTAGATGAACACGGACCAATCCATCGGTATAGTCGTTGTGTGAGAGAGAAAATAATTTATCTTAATTATTTTATCACACTTGTACACTTGGTGTATTGAGCGGATCGTTGAGATTCATCGATTAGGATTGCCGGCGATAATCGATTCGAGTCTCAGTGTATTTTATTCTTAATCCCCGAAATTATTGCGGGTGTGTATATTTAATATAAGTGACTTTGATTTACCAAAGGAATTAACCGATTTAATTATTGGGTTAATTACCGGTTAAGTTGGGTCACTATGTTTTATATATGGCATGCCGTGAATACTTGACGGGAAAGTGTATCCCGTAAGGGTTGATAATATCCCCGAGATGAGTTCATAAGGAATTATTATGTAAACCCTGCAGGTGGATTCGTTCCGCATAATAATTAAGGTTGAATGGTACTAGTATCGGATATAAGAGATGAATAAATTAATTAGCAATAAATTAATTTTATTCATGGATATTTATATCTTAAATACACGGAATAAATAATACTACCGGAGAAATATTATTTGATATAATATGGTTTAATATTGGGAGTGCAATTAATTTTATATAGTGGAAAATAGAATTAATTAATATTAATGGATTAATAGATTTGGGCTTGGGCTCAATTTAATCATTAATATTGGAAGCCCAATATTCCACCTCCTTAAGATCCCCTACGTAGCCTATAAAAGCACTACATGGTCTTCTCTATTCTCATAACTTGAAGATCACAATTCTAGAGAGAGAAAGTATAGAGGGAGATCCATGGAGTTCGGAAGATCGTCGCCCACCCGACGTTCGAGCTAGTGCAAGGAATACGTGGGAAGGTCTCAAGGTCTTCATAGATCTCGTTTCTCCGTACAACGAGAACAAAGGTAAAATCGTGAAAACCCCCTCGATGATTTTACATGTTAATTATCGTGAAAATACCGCGAACCAAGATCCAAGGGATGAACCCCGGAACGAGGGTCGACCGGCGGTGGTGGTCGAAGACCACCGGACCGCGGCGGTCAAGGTTCCCCGTTGGGGATCGCGGACGTGAGAAGCCCCGGCTGGGAGCCGGGGATGCGATCGAACCTAGGGTTCGATCGCGGGGTGCTGCGGGCTCGACCCGCAGCCGCTCGCGCGTTGCTGCGGGGATTCCCGTAGCGGCTCGCGTGAGCGAGCCACCCTTCACGGGCAGCGAGTCATGGACTCGCTGCGGGGCTGCTACGAGCAGCCCCGGGGATGCTACGAGCATCCCCAGCGATCACCCGGGCGTGGCTGGGATGCCCCGCGGGCAGCCATGCGGGCTGGACCCTAGCGCTCGCATCGGAGCGAGCGCGCGCCTCGATTGGGCAGCTGCGGTTCGACCGTGGCTAGGGCTTGATTGGGGCGAACCTCCGGGAGGTTTTAGGGCTGTTCGTATGGTCTCCCCGGCACGTCCAACGGGCTGTTTTGAACAGCCCCTCACGCCATCTATGAGATGCGATCGATCGCCTCGGGTACGCCCGTAGATGGTGATCGATCGGGCTTCTCCCCGCGTCCGGCGACGTGGGATTTTTCCGGTGGCGGGATTTCGATTGGGTTGTCGGTTCCGCAATTTTTGACAATCCGGATATTCGATCTCCAAAGGATTTCGGTCGGAATTAATTAGATAATTAATTTTAATTAATTTATTAATTCCGGGATATCGATTTCCAACAATTGGTATCAGAGCGTTGGTTTTAGTTCATGGTATTTTTCGATAAATTGTTCTACCTTGCAGGGTTTCCGATTATTATGGCTAGATTTAATTATTGTTAATTAATGTCATGATAATGTTCTTGATTATTAAACTCTCGGTGATGTCAATATTTGTTCTTGTGTGGTGAATGCTTGTTCTTATTTTTCCGGAAATTGTATGAGGTCGATTTCATGTAGAGAATCGATACCGGAGAACGTAGTAATAAATTTGTAATTTATTTACGTCGGATCGATGACGAAACGACCGCCGGAAAAGTGTGACGGAGGAGACGAAGAGAGGGAGGATCGGGGATCGATCACGAGGATCGATCCCATGAGAAAGGAAAATAATTAATTATTAAATTAATTTATTTCCCAATTGATTATTCCTATTTTATGGGAATTTTCATGGACATGGAAATTAATTAATTTTGGAAAGTAGAAGAGTCCTTAATTAATTTTTCCTATTTAATTATTCCTTTGGAATTTTTAATGGATTAGGAAAGGAATTAATTTGGAAGGATTAAGAGTCCTAAATTATTTTATTTCCTTATTTCATTATGGAAGTCTTCTAGAATATTCCAAGTGGGTCTTGGATAGATTATTCTAGAGATTTAATGAAGTAGAAAGGGAAAATAAAATAAATTATTTTATTTCCTTATTTCATTATGGAAGTCTTCTAGAATATTCCAAGTGGGTCTTGGATAGATTATTCTAGAGATTTAATGAAGTAGAAGAGGAAAATAAAAATAATAAAAATATTAATAATATTTAATTTTATTTTTGATATATTCGATTGACTTAATTTTGGAATTAAGTAACTTTTGGATTAATTGAAAATAAATAGATTTAAATATTGGAATTAATATTCCCGTCACATGGAGCATTCAAGAACGAAGACCAAAGACTAGAAGACGCATACGGGGATGCGATAAAGCCATAATAGTCGGAAAATAATATTCTAGTATTATTTTGATTATGTGATAATATTCTATGTGCTTTATTTCATGTATGCATGCTTATGTGTATTTAATTATGCATTAGATAGCGTATCCCTTTATTGTAAAAAGCTAAGTGGGAGAGGGTATGGAAACATATCCATGGTCTCCATTGTTGTTCTCTTGGTGACTTTTATGAACTTTCGAAGTTCATATAGATAAGCCATTGGAGGAGAATTCTTGTAATTCCTTTTACGAGAAACATTGATTAAGTCTATCAAACAATGCCTAATTTGTCTTTCCAAAACTGACTTCAAGTCGACTCATTCTCACCCCGGGGAGTGGAATGGAGCCAAAGCCACTTGGTCATGTCGAGGACACAAATTAGAGGCAGTCGTACCATCTTTTGAAGGTGGATCGATTGTCTGCTCGGCTCCCTCATTTGATGAGAGATAGGGTTGTTCGCATGGTGAATCACTGGTTAGAAACTTCGAGTTTCACTTATGATTCTCCGCGTCTTGATTTACAAGATTGAATGGATCAAGTAATTGGGAGTCAATTATAAAAGTCTCTTGGTGTAGTAAACGTCCACACCACGTGGCTTGCTATGCTGACGGATTTTGGATTAATTGATGTAGACAGTTGTAAGAAATTGTGAAGAGTTGTGAAGTTGTCGTAAACGTCCACACCACGTGGCTTGCGGTGATGTAGCAATTCCAAACGATTTACTTTGGTACTGAGTAATGGTTTACACTTAGATACGCATTATAGTATTCCTCCCCACGAGGTTCCGCTATAAGTGATGTATGACCGAAGCAAATCTAATTGCTAAATCATTTGGATTGGTAAACGTCCACACCACGTGGCTTGCCATATCTGATGGGATTTTAGATGTGATTAGTGGTTTAATGATATTATTTAAGGGAGATAATATCGGAGATTAAATCGATTGTTTGTTGTTATATGTGCTCATAGATTAGGATATGGCTTTGAACCCACTTTGTGTGATACGTAAGGATTTTAACTCACTGGTCCCTAAATGTAATGATTGGAATAGAGATCTAGACATTACCCAAACTGTTAAAGAGTACAAGGTTGTACTCAATGAGCTTTGTCCTTCCGAGCCTATTGACATAGGCGGCTAGACAAGAAGCGATGAGGATACTCATAAAGGCCATTCGCTTCGAGGAAACGCTTAAACACGTTTTTGAGATGATTGACCTTTTAGACGAGTTGAGACGGAAATCGCAAGCTCTTGTAGCTAATGCCAAAGGTTTCGAACCTAAGGGCAAAATCGGGGGAAAGGAAAAGCAAGCGAAGAAACCCAGTGGTCCTAAGTTTCTTGGACCACGAGATGGGACGAGAAAGCCAAGAGACAAGAGTTCTCGATGCAAACAGTCTGGGTACTGGAAGTCTGATTATCCTCTCAAAGAAAGTACGAAATTCTTCTTTAGTCGTAAAACATAGTCAGTGGTATTATCTACCGGAACCTGGTGTGTAGATATGGAGCCACTGACGGTATGTGCATTTTAAATGCAAAGGTTCCAGGAAACCTAACGACTTGGAAAAGAAGAAATCGTAGTCTACATGGGCAATGCTGTAGAGGAGGCAGCAGTTGCAGTGGAGGACATTTTATAGGATTTCATTTTGAGTTATTGCTTTTATGTACCTTTCATATTAGAAAGAACTTTGTTCTGGATTTCTAATAAATGGATATTTTATTTCTTTTAATCATTTGATGGTTATAAGAAGAAATAATGATATTATCTATTTTGGTACATTGGCTAGCAATATATAAATGATGAATCCTGAGTCCACCACGATGCAACGAACCGTAGTATGAAACTCGTTTTACTAATAAGAGATTTCTTTATCAATTATACTTGTGGATTCTTATGCTGAGTCATGTTTATTCAAATAAGAAGTTCAAAGGTCGAAAATTGATATTTGATCAATTAAGTTGAAGGAGTGGACCTTCCGACCTAAGAATCTAATTTGGAAGATAATATGACTAAGCAATCCTTTATGGATATAAGATGTAAGATCCGGACAAGTATAAGAATTGATTGACTCTGATGTATGCAGACCTATGCCTACTCAGACAATAAAATACGGGTACTTCATTTTATGATTACTCGAAAAATGGATTAGAATACCTGATGTGCCACAAAAGCAAGTGTTTTGACAAGTCAATGGACACTAAGCAATTGTGGAGAGCCATCAAGGTATATCCATTTGTAGCCTGCGTTTTGATCGCGGAGGCAAGTACCTGTCTGAGGAATGCATGGCATACTAATCAGAGATTGGGATTTGATCCCAAATGACTACACCATACACTGTTGTGTAGAAATGGTGTGTCGATAATAAGAAATGGAACTCTTATAGAGATAGTAAAAGATGAGTTATACGGAACTACCTATGTTCTATGGATATGTCTGGAAACAACGGTGCATTCAAATGCGGTTGTAGAATATCCTAGAAGAACAAAAGATGTGTGTTCAATAGTACTATGAACCAGCAGGACGTTATAAGTTCTAACGCCCGGTTCTTAGAGAAAGACTATATGATGAACCACAAGCCTAAAGTGACATGATACTTTGAAATGAGAGAGAAAGATTAAGACTTAGAACCAGCCGAACCGAGTAGCGGTACACCACTAACTGCACCTACTGTTATCACTGTTTATACACCGGAATGCCATTGTAGTGGGAGGTTGTGGGACAACCGGAGATATTCATAAGACTAGGAGAGTCTTCGGACTCTGGACCTAGTATACATGAAATCGATCCCTGGATCTACATAAAGGCAGTACTAGATCTAAATGTGCCTTCTTGGAGAGCAATAAGGATTATTGCTAAGAGGCGAGATCATTTAGAGTACAAGCTTAGTTGATCCATTTATGGATTGTAACAAAGCTAGAGTTCGTGGAACTTGCTCATTGATGAGATAGTCCATTTGATGGATTCATCAAAAGGCATTGACGAATCGTGTGTATGGGAAACGTGATGGAAACAAGGTGGTGTTTCTCGGAGGTTTTATGTAGATAGCATTTTATCATTGGTAACAATGTAAAGATGTTGTCAGACATAAAATAATGGTTGTCTAGAAAAATCGATATATGAGATAAAGAAGAAGTTAGAGCATGTTCTTAAGATCTAGGATCTCAAGAAAAGAACATTGTACTTCTCTAGATATCTTATATGATTATGGTTCGTTTTAACATGCAAGATTCCGAGAAAGGTTCGTTACCTTTCAGAGGCGGAATGCATCTATCTAAGGATATGTGTTTGAGGAACACAAAAGGATATAGAAGCAATGAAAGCAGTTTCCTACACTTTGAGTGTGGAAAGTTTAATAAATGCATTGTTGAAAACAAGAACCTGATATCGACTATGCAGTGAGCATAGTGGGAGGATATCAAGGTAATCCTGGAAAGGAATATTCAACTGCTGTAAAAGTACTTTCAAAGTACTGTTCTAGACTACGAAGCAGACGAACATTTCCTTTGGATTACATTCTCTTAGATTTCTAATCGAATGAGGACCAGTGTAAGTCGATATCAGGCTATGTGTTTCACTATTGAAGGAGAAGGAGTTTCACATGGAAGAGTGATAAGCACGATGCTTTTCGGACTCTGCCATGGGTAACCAAATAGCGGCCTCAGAGGCAGCGGAAGTTTTGGTATAACTCCAGGATAATCTCTGGGACTTAGATGTGATTCTTAATTTGCCAAAGGCTATATGTATAGCGGTGCGATGGCAAATGGTAAGAAATCACAAGTCCATAAGTGTAAGATAACACATAGTGCAAGTACCACCTGATACGAGTCATCGTCGAGGGAGACGACGCTGTAGTCACCAAGATAACTTCAGAGCGGCAACCTAGAGTGCTCATTCACATAGTACTTCTTGGAAGTACAACTTAAGCACGTGATGAGTATGGGAGTCGGGAGTTTGGAGGAAATGACTAGACCTTAGTACAAGTGGGAGATTGTTGGAGTTGTGTACTTAATGTCTAGATTTAAGTGACGGAAACTCACGATCCATTACCACTAATCTATTTAATTAAATAAACAATTATTTGCGTTTAATTATTTATAATTAAATATATGCAAATCATAGTCCTGGATTTTATACGTTGTAGTTAGTATGGTGTTGCATGGGCGCACAGAAGATCATACTATCGGTTACTCGTATTTAATCGAACAGTTGCTCACGACCTAGATGAACACGGACCAATCCATCGGTATAGTCGTTGTGTGAGAGAGAAAATAATTTATCTTAATTATTTTATCACACTTGTACACTTGGTGTATTGAGCGGATCGTTGAGATTCATCGATTAGGATTGCCGGCGATAATCGATTCGAGTCTCAGTGTATTTTATTCTTAATCCCCGAAATTATTGCGGGTGTGTATATTTAATATAAGTGACTTTGATTTACCAAAGGAATTAACCGATTTAATTATTGGGTTAATTACCGGTTAAGTTGGGTCACTATGTTTTATATATGGCATGCCGTGAATACTTGACGGGAAAGTGTATCCCGTAAGGGTTGATAATATCCCCGAGATGAGTTCATAAGGAATTATTATGTAAACCCTGCAGGTGGATTCGTTCCGCATAATAATTAAGGTTGAATGGTACTAGTCTCGGATATAAGAGATGAATAAATTAATTAGCAATAAATTAATTTTATTCATGGATATTTATATCTTAAATACACGGAATAAATAATACTACCGGAGAAATATTATTTGATATAATATGGTTTAATATTGGGAGTGCAATTAATTTTATATAGTGGAAAATAGAATTAATTAATATTAATGGATTAATAGATTTGGGCTTGGGCTCAATTTAATCATTAATATTGGAAGCCCAATATTCCACCTCCTTAAGATCCCCTACGTAGCCTATAAAAGCACTACATGGTCTTCTCTATTCTCATAACTTGAAGATCACAATTCTAGAGAGAGAAAGTAGAGAGGGAGATCCATGGAGTTCGGAAGATCGTCGCCCACCCGACGTTCGAGCTAGTGCAAGGAATACGTGGGAAGGTCTCAAGGTCTTCATAGATCTCGTTTCTCCGTACAACGAGAACAAAGGTAAAATCGTGAAAACCCCCTCGATGATTTTACATGTTAATTATCGTGAAAATACCGCGAACCAAGATCCAAGGGATGAACCCCGGAACGAGGGTCGACCGGCGGTGGTGGTCGAAGACCACCGGACCGCGGCGGTCAAGGATCCCCGTTGGGGATCGCGGACGTGAGAAGCCCCGGCTGGGAGCCGGGGATGCGATCGAACCTAGGGTTCAATCGCGGGGTGCTGCGGGCTCGACCCGCAGCCGCTCGCGCGTTGCTGCGGGGATTCCCGTAGCGGCTCGCGTGAGCGAGCCACCCTTCACGGGCAGCGAGTCATGGACTCGCTGCGGGGCTGCTACGAGCAGCCCCGGGGATGCTACGAGCATCCCCAGCGATCACCCGGGCGTGGCTGGGATGCCCCGCGGGCAGCCATGCGGGCTGGACCCTAGCGCTCGCATCGGAGCGAGCGCGCGCCTCGATTGGGCAGCTGCGGTTCGACCGTGGCTAGGGCTTGATTGGGGCGAACCTCCGGGAGGTTTTAGGGCTGTTCGTATGGTCTCCCCGGCACGTCCAACGGGCTGTTTTGAACAGCCCCTCACGCCATCTATGAGATGCGATCGATCGCCTCGGGTACGCCCCTAGATGGTGATCGATCGGGCTTCTCCCCGCGTCCGGCGACGTGGGATTTTTCCGGTGGCGGGATTTCGATTGGGTTGTCGGTTCCGCAATTTTTGACAATCCGGATATTCGATCTCCAAAGGATTTCGGTCGGAATTAATTAGATAATTAATTTTAATTAATTTATTAATTCCGGGATATCGATTTCCAACACGTCGCCCACCCGACGTTCAAGCTAGTGCAAGGAATACGTGGGAAGATCGTAAGGTCATCAATTGATTTCGTTTCTCCGCACAACGAATCAAAAGGTAAAATCATAAACTCCCTTGTATGATTTTATGTGAATTAATTGTAATACGTACATGAACACACGATCCGGGAGAACGTCGAGACCGGGATACGGGGATCACGCGATCCCCGTCGGGATCGAGAGGGGCGGCCGAACCCTAGGGTTCGACCGCCGGACTCCATGCCGGGGGCTGCCCCATGCAGCCCCATGCGATCGCCATGCACGGCGATCGCGAGCCCCGGCGGGGGCGTGGTGTTGGAATTCGATATCCCGGGTTATTTAAATTTGTGGAAACCAATAACCCGAACGAACCCTTCGCCGGAGATCACGCGAACACCACGTACGAGCCGGAGCACGAGCCGAACGCACGACACGGCCGAAGCCGCGCGCACGCCCAGCCCGAGCCCCTGCACGCGGGGCTCGATGAGATCGAACACCGATCGCATGCTAGCGATTGGTCGGGGCTGCCCAGCAGCCTTCGCGGCGAGTCCGGCGACTCGCCGCCGTCTGGAGGTCCCCACCGCCGTGGTGGGGTGGAGCGCGGCACCAGCCCGCGCTCCAGCGATCGATCGGGGTGATCGATCGCTGCCCCGGCTCCCAGCCGGGGTCGATCCTCCTCGCGCGTCGAAACCCTAGGCGGGCGATCCCACGCGGTCCGGTGGCTTCGCCACCACCGCGTGATCGTTCGTCTAATCCGGGTTCGATCTTTGGATCTTGTTTTTCGATAATTGATTTCAATAAAACAAGAATTAAATAGCAATTATTTAATTCACCTTTCGATTCGTTGTGCGGAGAAACGAGATCTTATGATGACCTTGAGATCTTCCCACGTATTCCTTGCACTAGCCCGGACGTCGTGTGGGCGACGATCTACCGAACTCCATGGATCTCCCTCTCTACTTTCTCTCTCTAGAATTGTGATCTTCAAGTTATGAGAATAGAGAAGACCATGTAGTGCTTTTATAGGCTACGTAGGGGATCTTAAGGAGGTGGAATATTGGGCTTCCAATATTGAAGATTAAATTGAGCCCAATGCTCAAGTCCATTAATCCTTATCAATATTAATTAATTCTATTTTCCACTATATAAAATTAATTGCACTCCCAATATTAAACCATATTATATCAAATAATATTTCTCCGGTAGTATTATTTATTCCGTGTATTTAAGATATAAATATCCATGAATAAAATTAATTTATTGCTAATTAATTTATTCATCTCTTATATCCGAGACTAGTACCATTCAACCTTAATTATTATGCGGAATGAATCCACCTGCAGGGTTTACATAATAATTCCTTATGAACTCATCTCGGGGATATTATCAACCCTTCCGGGATACACTGTCCGGTCAATCATTCACGGCATGCCATATATGAAATATAGTGACCCAACTTAACCGGTAATTAACCCAATAATTAAATCGGTTAATTCCTTTGGTAAATCAAAGTCACTTATATTAAATATACACACCCGCAATAATATCGGGGATTAAGAATAAAATACACTGAGACTCGAATCGATTATCGCCGGCAATCCTAATCGATGAATCTCAACGATCCGCTCAATACACCAAGTGTACAAGTGTGATAAAATAATCAAGACAGATTATTTTCTCTCTCACACAACGACTATACCGATGGATTGGTCCGTGTCCATCTAGGTCGTGAGCAACTGTTCGATTAAATACGAGTAACCGATAGTATGATCTTCTGTGTGACGTCGCACACCATACTAACTACAACGTATATAATCCAGGACTATAATTTGCATATATTTAATTATAAATAATTAAACGGAAATAATTGTTTATTTAGTTAAATAGATTAGTGGCAATGGATCGTGAGTTTCCGTCACTTAAATCTAGACATTAAGTACACAACTCCAACAATCTCCCACTTGTACTAAGGTCTAGTCATTTCCTATAAACTCCCGACTCCCATACTCATCACGTGCTAAAGTTGTACTTCCAAGAAGTACTATGTGAATGAGCACTCTAGGTTGCCGCTCTGAAGTTATCTTGGTGACTACAGCGTCGTCTCCCTTGACGATGACTCGTATCAGGTGGTACTTGCACTATGTGTTATCTTACACTTATGGACTTGTGATTTCTTACCATTTGCCATCGCACCGCTATTTACATAGCCTTTGGCAAATTAAGAATCACGTCTAAGTCCCAGAGATTATCCCGGAGTTATACCAAAACTTCCGCTGCCTCTGAGGCTGCTATTTGGTTACCCATGGGAGAGTGCGAAAAGCATCGTGCTTATCACTCTTCCATGTTAAAACTCCTTCTCCTTCAATAGTGAAACACATAGCCTGATATCGACTTACACCGGTCCTCATTTGATTAGAAATCTAAGAGAATGTAATCCAAAGGAAATGCTCGTCTGCTTCGTAGTCTAGAACAGTACTTCGAAAGTACTTTTACAGCAGTCGAATATTCCTTTCCAGGATTACCTTGATATCCTCCCACTATGCTAACCGCATAGCCGATATCAGGTTCTCGTTTTTCAACAATGCATTTATTAAGCTTTCCACACTCAAAGTGTAGGAATCTGCTTTCATTGCTTCTATCTCCTTTTGTGTTCTAAAACACATATCCTTAGATAGATGCATTCCGTCTCTGAAAGGTAACGAACCTTTCTCGGAATCTTGCATGTTAAAACGAACCATAATCGTACAAGATATCTAGAGAAGTACAATGTTCTTTTCTTAAGATCCTAGATCTTAAGAACATGCTCTAACTTCTTCTTTATCTCATATATCGATTTTTCTAGACAACCATCATTTTATGTCTGACAACATCTTTACATTGTTACCAATGATAAAATGTCATCTACATAAAACCTCCGAGAAACACCACCTTGTTTTCCATCACGTTTCCAATACACACGATTCGTCTATGCTTTTGATGAATCCATAAAATGGACTATCTCATCAATTTGCAAGTACCACGAATTCAATGCTTTGTTTCAATCCATAAATGGATCAACTAAGCTTGTACTCTAAAGGATCTCGCTTCTTAGCAATAATCCTTATTGCTCTCCAAGAAGGCACATTTAGATCTAGTACGACCTTCATGTAGATCCAGGGATCGATTTCATGTATACTAGGTCCAGAGTCCGAAGACTCTCCTAGTCTTATGAATATCTCCGGTTGTCCCACAACCTCCCACTACGATGGCATTCCGGTGTATAAACAGTGATAACAGTAGGTGCAGTTAGTGGTGTACCGCTACTCGGTTCGGCTGGTTCTAAGTCTTAATCTTTCTCTCTCATTTCAAAGTATTACGTCACCTTGGGCTTTGTGGTTCATCATATAGTCTTTCTCTAAGAACCGGGCGTTAGAACTTATAACGTCCCTCTGGTTCATAGTACTATTGAACACACGTCTTTTGTTCTTCCAGGATATTCTACAACCGCATTTGAATGCGCCGTTGTTTCCAGACATATCCATAGAACATAGGTAGTTCCGTATAACTTATGCTTTTACTATTTCTATAAGAGTTCCATTTCTTGTTTACGACACACCATTTCTACACTAAAAGTGTATGGTGTAGTCATTTGGGATCATCCCAACCTCTGATCAGTATTCCATGCATTCCTCAGACAGGTACTTGCCTCCGCGATCAAATCGCAGGCTACAAATGGATATACCTCGATGGTTCTCCACAATTGCTCAGTGTCCATTGACTTGTCAAAACACTTGCTTTTGTGGCACATCAGGTATTCTAATCCATTTCTCGAGTAATCATCAAATGAAGTACTCGTACCTTATTGTCTGAGTAAACATATGTCTGCATACATCAGAGTCAATCAATTCTTATACTTGTCTGGATCTTATGTCTTATATCCATAAAGGATTGCTTAGTCGTATTATCTTCCAAATTAGATTCTTAGGTCGGAAGGTCCATTCCTTCAACTTAATTGATCTTACAATCAATTTTCGACCTTTGAACTTCTTATTTGAATAAATATGACTTAGCATAAGAATCCACAAGTAAAATTGATTTAACAAAGAAATCTCTTATTAGTAAAACGAGTTATATAAAACGGTTCGTTGCATCATGGTGGACTCAGGATTCATCATTTATATATTGCTAGCTAATGTACCAGAATAGATACTATCATTATTTCTTCTTATAACCATCAAATGATTAAAAGAAATAAAATATCCATTCATTAGAAATCCAGAACAAAATTCCTTCTAATAGGAAAGGTACAGAAAAGCAATAACTCAAAATGAAATCCTATAAAATGTCCTCCATTGCAACAGCTGTCTCCTCTACAGCATTGCCCATGTAGACTACGATTTCTTCTTTTCTAAGTCGTCGGGTTTCCTGGAACCCTTGCATTTAAAATGCACATACCGTCAGTGGTTCCATATCTACACACCAGGTTCCGGTAGATAATACCACTGACTATGTTTTACGACTAAAGAAGAATTTCGTACTTTCTTTGAGAGGATAATCAGACTTCCAGTACCCAGACTGTTTGCATCGAGAACTCTTGCCTCATGGCTTTCTCGTCCCATCTCGTGGTCCAAGAAACCTAGGACCACTGGGTTTCTTTGCTTGTTTTTCCTTTCCCCCGATTTTGCCCTTAGGTTCGAAACCTTTGGCATTGGCTACAAGAGCTTGCGATTTCCGTCTCAACTCGTCCAAAAGGTCAATCATCTCAAAAACGTGTTTAAGCGTTTCCTCGAAGCGACTGGCCTTTATGAGTATCCTCATCGCTTCTTGTCTAGCCGCCTATGTCAATAGGCTCGGGAGGACAAAGCTCACTGAGTACAACCTTGCACTCTTTAACAGTTTGGGTAATGTCTAGATCTCTATTCAAATCATTACATTTAGGGACCAGTGAGTTTAAATCCTTACGTATCACAGAAAGTGGGTTCAAGGCCATTTCCTAATCTATGAGCACATATAACAACAAACAATCGATTTAATCTCCGATATTATCTCCCTCAAATAATATCATTAAACCACTAATCACCTCTAAAATCCCATCAGATAAGGCAAGCCACGATAGTGTGGACGTTTACCTATCCAAATGATTTAGCAATTAGATTTGCTTCGGTCGTACATCATCATTAGCGTTACTTCGATGGGAAGAATACTAAGAAGCGTACCTAAGTGTAAACCATTACTAGGAAGATTGTTTGGGACACGCATATTCACCGCAAGCCACGATAGTGTGGACGTTTACGTTAACATACGCTCCTTTACTCCCTTCTATAACTGTCTACATCAATCGTTCCAAAATCCCATTCAATGTAGCAAGCCACGATAGTGTGGACGTTTACTACACCAAAAGATTTTTACAATTGACTCCCAATTACTTGATTCATTCGATTTTGTAAATCAAGAAGCGGAGAATCATAAGTGAAACTCGAAGTTTCTTACCAGTGATTCACCATGCGAACAACCCTATCTCTCATAGAATGAGGGGGCCGAGCAGACAATCGATCTAGTCATCAAATGACACGAAAGTCTCTAATTTGTGTCCTCGACATGACCAAGTGGCTTTGGCTCCATTCCACTCCCCGGGGTGAGAATGAGTCGACTTGAAATCAGTTTTGGAAAGACAAATTAGGCATTGTTTGATAGACTTAATCAATGTTTCTCGTAAGAGGAATTACAAGAATTCTCCTCCAATGACTTGTCTATACGAACTTCAAAAGTCCATAAAAGTCACCAAGAGAACAGCAATGGAGACCATGGATATGTTTCCATACCCTCTCCCACTTAGCTTTTTACAATAAAGGGATACGCTATCTAATGCATAATTAAATACACATAAGCATAATAACAAACATACATTTCATGCAAGTACGTTCACAAATAATCAAATAATTACTCAAGTAAAATTATTTCTCGACTATTCGTACCTTGATGAATTCCAGCATGCTTGTCTTGAGCCTCCATTCTACGTCTTGAATACTTTGCCGAGCGACGGAAAAATTCTTTGATTCTCATATTTAATTTTGCTCCAATTAAATAAAATCAATTCCATTGATTTCCATATTTAATTCTATTTTAAATAAAATCCAAGATTTTCCAATCCAAAAAAAATTTGAATTAATCTAATGATTTTAAATAAAATACTTAAATTAAATAAAATCAATATTATTAAAATCCATTGATTTCCATATTTAATTCTATTCTAAATAAAATCCAAGATTTTCCAATCCAAAATAAATTTTGAATTAATCTAATGATTTTAAATAAAATACTTAAATTAAATAAAATCAATATTACTAAAATCCATTGATCTCCATATTTAATTCTATTCTAAATAAAATCCAAGATTTTCCAATCCAAAATAAATTTTGAATTAATCTAATGATTTTAAATAAAATACTTAAATTAAATAAAATCAATATTTTAATAATTTCTCAATCCTATTTAGATTAGATCTCAAGAATCCTAATCAAAATCGAATTTTGATTCTTCTTAAGACTTCTAATCCAAGTAGGTATAGGATATCTAGAGAAACTAGGATTTTTCTTTCCTAATTTAACTCTCCATCTAATTCCATTATTTAATTCCATAATTAAGAAATCTAATCCAAATAGAATTTGAATTAATTCCAAAATTAAATTAAATAAAATTTGAAAGATTAAATTATTTCCGGAAAGAACGGATTTACCGGGACGAACCGAAACAATTCCGGTCATTCCAAAATCGAACCCATGAACATGTGGTACATGCATGCCCGTGTATCTCACCATGCGTAAACACATGATTACACAACATGCATGGCCATGTTCCATGTGAATTAGTTCACTGCCATGCACATCACGTACAGCACTATGAATCAAAATTCATGTCATGCCATGCACATGACCCATTCAATTTACAGCAGCGTGCCTTTTCAGCGGGATCGATCGTCTTTGACAAGAAGTCTGTGCACGAGCTTGGTCAATTTCCGGCACGGCGTCTCCCTTGACGAACCGAAGCCCGCACACGAGCAGCCCGCACACGGAGACCGCCGAGCATGGTGCAGCAGCAGCCCGCGATCCGAAGCCGAAGCCGCGAACCGAAGCCGATGCCGCCAACGGTGACCTTCGAACGCCGCCGCCGGCTGCCGGCGAACCACCACCACTGGTGGCATACGCCGACACGCCCAGCTGCGTTCAACCCTCTTCCGGCAGCCCGCAAAGCCCGTGCTTCCAGCTACCTCCCGGCAGCCCGCACCGAGCCTTACGGTCGATCGATCCGGTTCGATTATTCCGAAATCCCTCGATTTTTAATAATTAATATTTCCGACAAACACAATTCATACAAGAGAGAAAATCAAGTACGTAGAACAATATAGCACAATAATTTAACAAAATTAAATTAATCTATGGCCATATAAAACGATAATCGATTATCGAAACAATTAACGAAAAACGTAACCGTACGCTCTGATACCAATTGTTGGAATTCGATATCCCGGGTTATTTAAATTTGAGGAAACCAATAACCCGAACGAACCCTTCGCCGGAGATCACGCGAACACCACGTACGAGCCGGAGCACGAGCCGAACGCACGACACGGCCGAAGCCGCGCGCACGCCCAGCCCGAGCCCCCGCACGCGGGGCTCGATGCGATCGAACACCGATCGCATGCTAGCGATCGGTCGGGGCTGCCCAGCAGCCTTCGCGGCGAGTCCGGCGACTCGCCGCCGTCTGGAGGTCCCCACCGCCGTGGTGGGGTGGAGCGCGGCACCAGCCCGCGCTCCAGCGATCGATCGGGGTGATCGATCGCTGCCCCGGCTCCTAGCCGGGGTCGATCCTCCTCGCGCGTCGAAACCCTAGGCGGGCGATCCCACGCGGTCCGGTGGCTTCGCCACCACCGCGTGATCGTTCGTCTAATCCGGGTTCGATCTTTGGATCTTGTTTTTCGATAATTGATTTCAATAAAACAAGAATTAAATAGCAATTATTTAATTCACCTTTCGATTCGTTGTGCGGAGAAACGAGATCTTATGATGACCTTGAGATCTTCCCACGTATTCCTTGCACTAGCCCGGACGTCGTGTGGGCGACGATCTACCGAACTCCATGGATCTCCCTCTCTACTTTCTCTCTCTAGAATTGTGATCTTCAAGTTATGAGAATAGAGAAGACCATGTAGTGCTTTTATAGGCTACGTAGGGGATCTTAAGGAGGTGGAATATTGGGCTTCCAATATTAAAGATTAAATTGAGCCCAATGCTCAAGTCCATTAATCCTTATCAATATTAATTAATTCTATTTTCCACTATATAAAATTAATTGCACTCCCAATATTAAACCATATTATATCAAATAATATTTCTCCGGTAGTATTATTTATTCCGTGTATTTAAGATATAAATATCCATGAATAAAATTAATTTATTGCTAATTAATTTATTCATCTCTTATATCCGAGACTAGTACCATTCAACCTTAATTATTATGCGGAATGAATCCACCTGCAGGGTTTACATAATAATTCCTTATGAACTCATCTCGGGGATATTATCAACCCTTCCGGGATACACTGTCCGGTCAATCATTCACGGCATGCCATATATGAAATATAGTGACCCAACTTAACCGGTAATTAACCCAATAATTAAATCGGTTAATTCCTTTGGTAAATCAAAGTCACTTATATTAAATATACACACCCGCAATAATATCGGGGATTAAGAATAAAATACACTGAGACTCGAATCGATTATCGCCGGCAATCCTAATCGATGAATCTCAACGATCCGCTCAATACACCAAGTGTACAAGTGTGATAAAATAATCAAGACAGATTATTTTCTCTCTCACACAACGACTATACCGATGGATTGGTCCGTGTCCATCTAGGTCGTGAGCAACTGTTCGATTAAATACGAGTAACCGATAGTATGATCTTCTGTGTGACGTCGCACACCATACTAACTACAACGTATATAATCCAGGACTATAATTTGCATATATTTAATTATAAATAATTAAACGCAAATAATTGTTTATTTAGTTAAATAGATTAGTGGCAATGGATCGTGAGTTTCCGTCACTTAAATCTAGACATTAAGTACACAACTCCAACACGTGGCTAGGGTTTAGCCGCGGGCTTGCCCGCGGTGACGCCTTGGTCGTGCTCCGATTCGTTGGTGTTCGCGATCGGTTTCCGGCGAGAGGATATCGGTCGGGTTATTATTTTCCGCAAATTTTAATAGCCCGGGATATCGATTTCCAACAGAATCTTCCCTTGTAAGGGGTTCATCCGGGATAAGCTTAAAAGCTCTCACCGGGATAGTATATTCATTATATCATCCTCCTTCATGAAGGGGTTTCCTGGGTAAAACTCTATGTTTTTCCCGACAAAGATATATTCATTACCTGGGTACAGCTTTTAAGCCTCTTCCCGATAAAAATATACTTACTATCTGGGTACATCATTAAGCCTCATCCAAGATAGATATATACTTTATAGTATTTATAATCATCCCATATAGAGGGTTTGCCTGATTGAAGTTCTAACTTCTTCTCGGCTTATTTATATTTATCACATGGGTTCGGCTTTTAGCCTTTTCCCGGAGTGATTATATTTATTATTGAAATAAAAATGATGAGGGTAAAAAGAAATAGGTAGTGGTACATTACCTCAAATTTAGACTTCAAAACCTTCTTTATTGATAGAGATTGCCAACAAGCATTACATTATGGTTTCGCCAAAAGGCTCTACAACATTTTTAGCTCCCAGGCTAATCATAGAATTTCTTCAAGTGTAACGCATTCCAGCGATACTGATCTTTGGTACCGTTGAGTAGCTCTAGTTCATACACTCCGTTTTGGAGGCACCGGCTTACTCTAAACGGACCTTCCCAGGATTGACCCAGGGCCCCAGGATGTGCTCCCAGGATCTTTTTTAATACCAGGTCTCCCACTTAAAAGTCTCTGGGATCTTTTTACAAAGTGATCCTACCAACTCCAGGTATTTGATCATTTGTTCTCCCTTGGTTTCATACTCACCAGTCACATGGTTTACAACCAATTGGGAGTCCATGAATATTATTAGTTTTTTTCACACCAACGGCTATGGCTAATTCTAATCCCGCGACGAGAGCTTCATATTCAGCCTCATTATTCGACGCAGGGAATTCTAATTTAACCGCCTGGGTGATAGAATCTCCTTCGGGTCCAAGTAGTACTATACCGGCCCCCGAGCACGCTGTGGTTGCTGAACCGTCCACGTACAGTTTCCACGCGCGTGATTTGATTATTGGACTTTTCCGGGAATGTCAGTTCCACTATAAAATCGGCCAACACTTGGGCCTTAATTCCTGTCCTGGGGCTGAAGGTTATGTCATACTGACTTATCTC
Source organism: Euphrasia confusa (assembly GCA_954870475.1). Taxonomy (NCBI): domain Eukaryota; kingdom Viridiplantae; phylum Streptophyta; class Magnoliopsida; order Lamiales; family Orobanchaceae; genus Euphrasia; species Euphrasia confusa. The sequence goes on along the minus strand of OX940952.1, from coordinate 2,974,146 downwards.
CAGAGCCCACTTCAGGAGTCTCCCGGTGACATCGGACCGGTGCAATACTTGCCTCAGTGGCATGGTCGTTAGAACCTCTACGGGGTGCTCAAAAAGATACGCCCGAAGTTTTCTCACCGACACAATAAGGGCATAGTTTAATCTTTCCAACGGTATGTACCGTACTTCTGCTTCTTGCAGGACTTGGCTCACAAAGTACACGGGGAGGTGTTTTATTCCGTCTGCTCTCATCAGAACTGCGCTGATGGCATGTTCCGACGCGGCTAGGTACATATATAACTTTTCCCCGGGCTTTGGAGCCACAACCACTTTGGGACTGGATAGATACTCTTTGATTTGATTGAAAGCTTCTTGAGCATCTTTTTTCCAGTGGAATTTATTTCCTTTGATGGAGGCAAAGAAAGGACGGGTTTTGTCCCCCAAACAGGAGACGTACCGGCTCAAGGCGGCCAAACAACCTTTAAGGCGATGCACACCCTTGATATCCCGGGGTTCCCGCATGTCCAGTATGGCTCTGATCTTGGCCGGGTTGGGTTCAATCCCATGTTCCCCAACTACATGCCCCAGGATCATACCTTTCTTGATACCGAAATTGCATTTTTTGGGATTCAGTTTCATATTGTAGTGCCCCAGAATCCTAAAGACTTCTACAAGGTCTTTTATGTGATCTGTTTCATTCTTGCTCTTCACAATGATATCATCGATATATACTTCAACGGTTTTACAGATTAAATCTGTAAACATCATGTTTACTAACCTTTGATATGTGGCCCCGGCGTTCTTCAGACCGAAAGGCATTCTTTCCCAGCAAAACACCCCTTTTTCCGTGTAGAATGCCGTGTGCTCTATATCGTCTGGGTGCATCGGTATATGATGATATCCTGCTTTAGCATCGATCGTTGAAAATATAGCATGACCTGTTAAGTTATCGACAAGGTGGTCAATGTGTGGCATCGGAAAAATGGTCCTTGGGACATGCATTATTCAGATCTGTAAAATCTATGCACAGTCTCCAGGCGCCCACTGTCTTCGATACCATCACAGTATTGGATAACCAGGTGGCATCGCTCGAGGCTTGCCTCACCAGTTTATTCTCAATTAATTTGTTCACTTCCCCGGCCAGTGCTTCGCACTTCTCGGGCCCCATTTTCCTTCGCCTCTGGGCTATAGGTTTTTTCTTGGGGTCGATTTTTAACCGATGGCATGCATGTTTGGGATCTATCTTTCCCAAATCCGCACATGACCAGGAGAAGGTACTCTGATTTTCCCTGAGGAAATTGATCAGTCCACTTCGAGTGTGCTCTAACATATGTGTACCCACGAGTACTTGCTTATGAGCTCGCTCGGGATCCAACACTATGGAGTCTAAGTTCTCGACCACTTCCATGGCGGTTCCTTTTCGATGCTTGGTTCCCGTCCTGGGCACGTAATCCTCGTGCTCTGGCCCCATGCGATCCTGAGTTTGGCTGGTGAAAGTTGTTCCCGCACAGGGATCTTGCCTTGGGGAATTTGCTTCTTTTCCTGGAGCCAACTCTTGGATCGCTCCGGGCCCCACGGTATTTATACCATCAGGAGCCTGGGATTCCAAACCTGTACCAGTAACTTCAGCCACTCGGGACTTTTTGTTTTGCTCATCCTGTGAGTCTTTGCTGTTTTCCGCCAGACTTCCCTGGGGATTTTCACTTGTAATTACAACAATTTTATCAAGATCACAGAAATACAAAAGACACTTCTTTGCCATTAGTAGGTCGCCTCTAACGGTGCCAACAGAACCGGAGGGAGTAGGGAATTTTACACAATAGTAGTAGGTTGAGGCTACCGCTTCAAAAGCGTCCAAAAAGGGCCTACCTAAGAGTGCGTTATTGTTGGAGTTGTATACTTAATGTCTAGATTTAAGTGATATTAACTCCCGATCCATTGCCACTAATCTATTTAATTAAATAAACAATTATTTGCATTTAATTATTTATAATTAAATATATGCAAATTATAGTCCTAGATTATATACGTTGTAGTTAGTATGGTGTGCGACGTCACACGGAAGATCATTTTATCGGTTACTCGTATATAATCGAACAGTTGCTCACGACCTAGATGGACAAGGACCAATCCATCGGTATAGTCGTTGTATGAGAGAGAAAATAATTTGTCTTAATTATTTTATCATACTTGTACACTTGGTGTATTGGGCGGATCGCTTGAGATTTATCGATTAGGATTGCCTTAGATAATCGATTTAAATCTGAGAGTATTATATTCTTAATCCCTGATATTATTGCGGGTGTGTGCATTTAATATTAGTGAATTTGATTTTCCAAAGGAATTGACCGGTTAGTATATTGGGTCAATTACCGGTAAAGTTGGGTCACGGTATTTTATGTATGACATGCTGTGACTTCTTGATGGGAAAGTGTGTCCCGATAAGGGTTGATAATGTCCCCCGAGATGAGTTCATAAGGAATTATTATGTAAACCCTGCAGGTGGATTTGTTCCGCATAATAATTAAGGTTGAATGGTACTAGTCTCGGTTACAAGAGATGAATAAATTAATTAGCAATAAATTAATTTTATTCATGGACATTTATATCTTAAACGCACGAAATAAATAATACTACCGGAGAGATAATATTATTTGATATAATATGGTATAATATTGAGAGTGCAATTATATTTATATAGTGGAAACTAAATATAATTAATATTAATGGATTAATAGACTTGGGCTTGGGCTCAATTTAATCATTAATATTGGAAGCCCAATATTCCACCTCCTTTAGATCCCCTACGTAGCCTATAAAAGCACTACATGGTCTTCTCTATTCTCATAACTTGAAGAACACAATTCTAGAGAGAAAAAGTAGAGAGGGAGATCCATGGAGTTCGGAAGATCGTTGCCCACCCGACGTTCGAGCTAGTGCAAGGAATACGTGGGAAGATCTCAAGGTCCTCAAAAGATCTCGTTTCTCCGCACAACGAGAACAAAGGTAAAATCGTTGAACCCCCTTCGATGATTTTAATCTTTTATTCGTCGTATACACATGAACCAAGATCCGAGGGACGAACCCCGTGGACGAGGATCGACCTCGCGGTGGTGATCGAAGATCACCGGACCGCGGAGGCCGAGAGATCCTCGGCGGGGATCGCATGAAGCAAAAACCCTTGGCTGGACGCCGAGGGTGACGATCGAAACCCTAGAGTTCGATCGCCGGGATCGCGCAAAGGAGAGGAGCCCCGGCTGGAGCCGGGGCATGCGATCGACTTAGAGTCGATCACCGAGGGTGCCGCGGGCTGGTGCCGCGGCGGAACCCTCCGCCTCCCCTCGTCCATCGGCGGTGAGTCGCCGGACTCACCGCGGGGCTGCTCGGAAAAGCCCCAGCGATCGATGTTGATCGATCGCGAGCCCCGTCCTCGCGGGGGTTCGGCTGGACGCGCGGCGTGCCTTCGGGTGCGTCGTGTGCTCGGTCGTGCCCCGGATCGCGCGGTGGTGCTCGCGTACTTTCCGGCGAAGGGATTTCGGTCGGAGTCGTGATTCCGCAAGACGACTCCGGGATATCGATTTCCAACAATTGGTATCAGAGCGTTGGTTCTAGTTCATGTGTATATGCGATAAATTGTTCTACCTTGCAGGGTTTCCGACTATTATGGCTTGTTAATAATTATTCGTTTAATTATATTGTCGTAATGGTTTGTGATGCTACCGTCGTGGAGTAGCGCAAAATAATATTTATAAGTCCTAAACTATTCACTAGCACAAGTACTAGTAGCAAGTATAGGGTCGATCCCACGAGGAGGCGATTTAGCTTATAGTTTTCCCGGCTTTGATTTCTCAATTGGGTTGTCACGTTTGAAAAGGTTTTGTTTTGGAAAGCAGTTGGGCACTGCCGAACCGTGGTCACCGTGTTTACTTGACTCGAAAATAACAAATAACTTAAACATAAATAAACTAGCATGCAACTTAACTAACAGACTGAGCAATTAACAGACTTGACTAAATAAATAAGTAGAAACAAATAAAGAATAAAGTATCCAGGCATTGACTCCCCTGACTTCCCCCTTGACCTATGTGATGCCGATCATTGGTACGTATGTCATTTTGCTAACAGTTTTGTCTTCCAGTTATAGACCCCAAGTATTAACATCCCTATAATGTCACGCATATTAATACCCAGACCCCTCATCCGCTCTTATGTTTAAGTCCTATTAGATCTCTCTCAATAGGTCTCCTGACGTTGACCAATTCGACACTATGTGACCGCATGAGTCTAAGTTGATCAAGTCGCCTTCATCCTCCAAGCAAACCCGGAATGGCCAATAGCATGCCTGGACAGACCCAAGTCATACGACCACATCTCCAGCAACATGTTGTACTTCGCGGATGCCCAGTCTCCCGGTCGCGTTGATCCACGTACTCCTGTGTTAGGCAAGTCGGGATTCTCACTGGTCACTGTAGGATTGCCCAAGTCCCTAACATGCTTAAGTTACTACCCTGTTGAATCAGGAACAAAACTCAGCTAGTTGTTGTCCTCACTAAGCCTCCCGGCTCGATCACGTCTTAGGGTTGGTCAGGTTCTGTCTTTGCCCAGATACAAACAGATTAGCTACTTGACATAATTAAAACAGAAAATAAAACAAAGGGAATTAGACGAACTGAACTATGCATTAAAACTGGAAATTATTCAAAGGGAAATAAACTAAGTACGAGAATCAAAAGCATAAAAACATAAGGGAAATTGTTTTTGGCCCGAAGGCTTAACAGAAAATAAACGCCGGCGAGTTTGGTTGCTCACGCGGCCGCCTTCTTCTTCGCTGGACAGGTAGGGTTTCGATCCGACTTCTTCGCTGCTCATGTGTTGTAGGGTTTCTTCATCAGTCACTCTCTTATATATGATTCAATGTTTATAGTAGTAATGGTGTCAAAATGGCTATTCGGAACCATGCAACGAATATGATTCAATGTTTGTGGGGGAAAATACCTCCAAATGATGAGAGACGTGTGGGGGAAAATACCTCCAAGCGCGGACGAGAGTCCTACTTGGACTGGAGTTTGAATCTGGTCGCCTTTGAAGACTCCGCAAATTTCAGGACTCCTGGTACACCGCATGCCCACCGTTCCGTCTCTGTCAATGTTAGTGCTTGCCCATGTACTTCCTTCTTTGACTGATTGAGGTAGCGGACCTGTTGGAGTTGTGTACTTAATGTCTAGATTTAAGTAACGGTAAACTCCCGGTCATAGCATTTAATCTATTTAATTAATAAACAATTGTTTGCATTTAATTATTAATAATTAAATATATGCAAATCATAGTCCTGGATTCTATACGTTGTAGTTAGTATGGTGTGTCGGGCCCACACAGAAGATCATACTATCGGTTACTCGTATTTAATCAAACAGTTGCTCACGACCTAGATGGACACGGACCAATCCATCAGTATAGTCGTTGTGTGAGAGAGAAAATAATTTGTCTTAATTATTTTATCACACTTATACACTTGGTGTATTGGGCGGATCGCTTGAGATTTATCGATTAGGATTGCCTGCGATAATCGATTCAAGTCTCAGAGTATTTTATTCTTAATCCCCGATACTATTGCGGGTGTGTATATTTAATATAAGTAACTTTGATTTACCAAAGGAATTAACCTAATTAATTATTGGGTTAATTACCGGCTAAGTTGGGTTACTATATTTTATATACGACATGCCGTGAATACTTGACGGGAAAGTGTATCCCGGAAGGGTTGATAATATCCCCGAGATGAGTTCATTAGGAATTATTGTGTAAACCTCATGAGTGGATTCGTTCTGCACAATAATTAAGGTTGAATGGTACTAGTCTCGGATTCAAGAGATGAATAAATTAATTAGCAATAAATTAATTTTATTCATGGATATTTAAATCTTAAATACACGGAATAAATAATACTCCGGAGAAATATTATTTGATATAATATGGTTTAATATTGGGAGTGCAATTAATTTATATAGTGGAAAATAATTAATTAATATTAATAGAGGATTAATAGATTTGGGCTTGGGCTCAATTTAATCATTAATATTGGAAGCCCAATATTCCACCTCCTTTAGATCCCATACGTATCCTATAAAAGCACTACATGGTCTTCACTTTTTAATAAGACAAGATTATCATACTTGATATTCTAGAGAGTTGAAGAGGATCCATAAGCTTGGAAGATCGTCGCCCACCCGACGTTCAAGCTAGTGCAAGGAATACGTGGGAAGATCGTAAGGTCATCAATTGATTTCGTTTCTCCGCACAACGAATCAAAAGGTAAAATCATAAACTCCCTTGTATGATTTTATGTGAATTAATTGTAATACGTACATGAACACACGATCCGGGAGAACGTCGAGACCGGGAAACGGGGATCACGAGATCCCCGTCGGGATCGAGAGGGGCGGCCGAACCCTAGGGTTCGACCGCCGGCGTGCGCGCAAGAAACGCCCCGGCTGGGAGCCGGGGCATGCGATCGACCTAGGGTCGATCGCTGGGGATGCCACGGGCTGGTGCCGTGGCGGATCCCCGCCGGCTCGACGGCGGCGTGCGCAAGGAGGCACCCCGGCTGGGCCGGGGTGGGCGATCGATCGCGAGATCGATCATCGGGGGAACACCGCGGCTGGAGCCGCGGTAGGTCAGCCGGGCTGACCGCCCCTCCTGGCGGTGGCGGTGAGTCGCCGGACTCACCGCCGGGGGCTGCCCCATGCAGCCCCATGCGATCACCATGCACGGCGATCGCGAACCCTAGCAAGGGTTCGGCTAGGGTTTAGCCGTGGGTTCATCCCGCGGCGATGCTCTTGTCGAGCCCGGATTGCATGGTGTTCGTGATCGGTTTCCGGCGAGAGGATTTCGGTCGGGTTATTATTTTCCGCAAATTTTAATAGCCCGAGATATCGATTTCCAACAGGACCATGTGCGGTACTTGGTCGGACTCAAGTCTTGCTCCACCTGCTGACGTCCTGGTTGCTTGCTCAACTCTGCTGGACCCTTTTCGTCAGTCTGGCTTGCTCAACGAGTGCTCTTGACCATGGAAGGTGATTTCCTTGCCTCTTTCACACAGTGCCCTCCTCTTTCCACTTCTTTACCTGCCCACCTGCAAAACTTGCCCAAGTACCCAAACGTGCCCTCCCAGACACAAATAAAGTAAAAACAAACTAAAGACTCGATTTACTTGACTCTAAAAACCTAAAAATGAGCCAAAAAATATGGCTCATCACACGCACACACTTTACTTCGCTTGTCCTCAAGCGTGTACGATGACTTGCCTGCTCAAGCAGAAAACAAACAGGGGGTAGAGTTAGAAAGAAAATAGAAGACTCAAGGACAGCATGCTTATCAAAATACAGAGAGTTGATCAAGTGAACAGATAGTCAAAATCATAGTCAATGGAATGCATAAAAAACGGTCAAGAGTTTGCAACAGGATTTTGGGATTCTCACTAAGTGTTTCTCTCTATGTAGTGGATGGGTAGTGTTTCGCTCAATGCTGTTTCAAAAGAAGTTCTGCTTTGGGCTTGACCAAGTTCTATCCTGTGAAATTTTCAATTGAGTTGGGCAATATCATTAGGGCTTTCTAGGGTGACTGTATAGGCTAGCTTGGGCAATGCCCAGAATTGATCTTAGGTAGGACATGCATTTTACTTAGCAAATTTCCTCCTAATTTCTTCTCTTTCTTACGAGCCTTAGCACACCCCTTTATTCACGGATCTATTTTTTTTTTTCTTTATATTTTTTTTTCTTTTTTTTTTTTTTAGAGAAGACTTTGCCCTGACTTGCTCTTTTTATGTACTTGAGCATATCTACAGGTTGGGTCAGGGCAGTGGGGGTTTTCCCCCAGGTGATCAAGAAATATTGGCTCGGCTCAAGGGGCTAACAAAGGTCTTCTTTTATTTGCAGTACAGAACAAAATGCCTAAATCATTTACTACTTCAACTCAATTTTCAAATAATCACAATGGTCAGAACTTGGGCAAGCTTCACAATTACAAACTTTTAAACAACTACTCTCAAGAAAGAAATATCACACACAATGTAGGCTCAAATCCTCACAGCTTACCTAGTTGCTTCCATCGTCCCTAATATTTTTCATGCATAGACTATTAATTTTGAAAACTGTTCAAATTGATCAGGGTATTTATCAAGCATGCGACTCGATCAAACTATGGGGTTGCTCTTGCCGTTCCCCCACTCACACACTTTGCCTCCGGCAATGTGTGCAAACAGTAATAAGTTGGGCAAGCATCTCCCCTGACTCCGACTCCAACGATGTTGGCGCACCTTCCCACATACACACTTTGCCTTGGGCAAAGTGTGCAAATAGAGAGATCGACCCCATCAGACATGAGTCGGGCAGACTCAAGACCAAAATAAAAATAAAAACAAAAATAAAAAACCTAATCTACTAAAAACAAAGGGAGGGTACATTTAGGGTTTGGGTTCAGGTGGGTACCTGAAACCAACGTGGGCGAAGTAGGCAAGTAGGGCAGCGTGCATCTCTTCCTGCTTCTCTCCAATCCGGTCCTGCTTCTCCTCGAGGACATCCAATTGCTCAAGGATCTCCTCCTTCTGCGACTCGACCCTCACACTTGGTCGACTCACAGGCTCGGTCTTCACTTTCACCTTGGCTGCCAGTGCCAAGGCCTTCACTTCCTCTGGGTTTGTGAACACCTAATCTTCTCCATCAACTCTGATATCAGCCATCCTATTCAAACATGCGTGGTCAAACTTCTCCTCGTGCATCATCTCCATCAACTCAAAATCAAGCTTCAACTCCATCCTCTGGGCATAGACTCCTGGAAAGTGGGCAAGGGACAACCTCTGTGCTGGCTTGCTCAAGATGTTCTTCAGTTGTGTGCACAGGAAAGCTCCAAAGTTGACCTTGAAATTACGCCTTCAGCATAGGATACCAATTTTTCGTGAAATTGGTCTTGAACTCACAGACAGCAGCTTCTGTCAAAGTAAACACTCACACAATTTGTAGAATAAAAATTGGAGACAAAGTTATGTAATAGTTTTCATTTCATTGATCAACAAAACTAAACTATTACACTTGAAGAGTATGGTAGGCAAAACGATTACAAGAAGTTTCCCGAGTGTCGCAACAACTCCCACTAACTTGCAATCTAGCACACGAGTACCTAGAGCTAAATCTCCTAACTCTAATCTTGGCACAAGGCGCAAAAGCTACTACACAAACTCGAAGATCGAAGCTCTCGGTTACGATTCTAAAAATCAGATTTCGTTCTCTCAAAATCGTCAAATGATGAAACTCAAATCCATGGGTATTTATAGTAGAGCCGCACATGTGAGGGTGATGACTTGGCACGTTCTCATTCGTCGCATGCTTGGCCTATGTCACTTTTCCATGGATGACATCATTATTGTAGAACTTGGATTCTTGAATCTTGGAATCTTGAATCTTCGATTCTTGAATCTTCGAATCTTGAATCTTCAATTTCAAAATCAAACTTCAATTTCAATCTTGACTCCATCGATCTCAATTCTTCATCTTCAATTTCTTGTGAAAAACTCTAAGTGTTGAAGCTTCAGAATTTCATCGTCTTCATGGTCGTCGATATTGTTGAAGTTGCAAACTTGGGAAAATTCTTCATTTTTCTTGAACGGAGTACTTGGTGAAAGAAATCACGTTGAAGGCACTTAGTTGTTGAAACCATGTCAAAAAGTAGAGTCGCCGTTTTCTTGCAATTGCCCAAACCGGCGACTCCAGTCGCCGGATTTCTCACAAGCCTCAAACCAGCGACTCCAGTCGCTGGAAATAATTCATGCACCAAAAGTGGCGACTGGAGTCGCCGTTTTTGTGCAACAACAAAAAGCGGCGACAACAGTCGCCGTTTCTTCAAATCTCCAAATCCAGCGACTCGGGTCGCCGTTTCCACGCAACAACAAAAGCGGCGAGCCGTTTCCAAGTAAATCCAAAAGTGGCGACTATGGTCGCCGTTTTCATGCGCGTCCATTTTCGGCGACTCCTGTCGCCGTTTCTGTACATCACCATAAGTGGCGACTTGAGTCGCTGTTTCTCATGCATTCCATGCATTCCAAAAACGGCGACTCCGTTCTCCGTTTCCATGCATGTCCAAAAGTGGAGACTCAAGTCTCCATTTCCATGCGCAAGGTTGACTTCGGATTCCTAACCTGTAATCCTGAAATAAAAAACACAAGGACAAAAACACAAGTACAAAAACACGTTGTCGCCAAAACCAACATTTACAATCTCCCCCTTTTTGGCACAACTCAAAAAAACAAAGTTAAGTAAAAACGAGATACAAGTATCTCCCCCTCAACCAAACAAACCATCAAAAATAACTAAGTAAAAAGATGGAAAAACATCAATCATACAATCAATGAAAAACCATAAAAATACTCAGACAAATTTCAAGCCAAACATTAAAACTCAGATTAGAATTCAAACCAAGAATAAACCAAGTATCAAAACAAGTATTCAAGAGTTAACCAAATATGAAAAACCATGCATGGACGAATAAGTTCAGAGTTGAATGCATGCAAAAACAAAACAAGAAAAAACGAGTTCAGGAGTTCATCAAAAACAGAAATTAAAACTTGATCAAGAACTTGAACTTTCAGTATTTTGGCGAGGCTGTGGGAGATGGATCGCGTTCCGGACTTCCGATCAACTCTTCTTCATCGTCTTCATAACTGAAGCCATCATCAGAACTGGAGTCATCACTTTCATCGGACTCGGTTTCCGGATCACCGAAAATCTCTTGTTCGCCCAACCCATCACCAGTACCGTCGTCAACATCCACAACGTTGACATCATCTTCATCTCTCAGACCATCAGACGGCATCGCGAACGACGCCCCTGGATTTGTAGTTTCACCCATCTTCCTTTTTCCTTTGTCACGAGCATCAAAAACGCCATCAAAGATATCGTCGTCTGTTTTCTCGCCATCATCTGTCTTCTCATCATCATCTTTCACAACTTCTATAAGTTTGCTTTTGGACAACTGCGAGTGAGCTTCCTGAATCGCATCCCTAACCATCTTCAAAATAAAAGTGTCCTTCAAACTTGCATCTGGGGCTCCAACATCTCCAAGTCCTCCCCCTTGTTGGATCTCCCGTTGCAGTTTCTTGAAGGATTGTTTTTGTTTCTCTTGCGCCTCAACCATCCTGTTGTACGCATAAACATGTTCAGCTTGGCGTTTTTCAACCAACTGAGAGTCAGCATAGAATTCTTGAACTACAGCTGACGGAACCACGGCACGATGACTATGTATCGGATGATAAGGATTTTGATAAGATGGTATGCCGGAAGTTGGACCAAAACCCCGAGGCACAGCAGTCGGTTGATCTTCAGGTTTGATTTCAGCTTCAGCAGCTGCAGATGTCGATTCAAGTTTTTGACGTTTGGCAGGTGGAGAGGTAGCTTTCTTAGTTGCAGACTTACGCTTCTTGGTGGACTTCGGCGATGGTGGCGGTGTCAAGATTTCAGGAAGTGCATTCCTGTCAACAAATCCATGCCAGGGTAAGTCGATGACTCTTTTGTTCGGATTCAAATACTTTCCCGTAATCTTGACAGCCCCGTTATTCATCATCTTTTTCTCAAGTGGAGTGTCTGGAATAAAGTCTTGGTCATGAAGCATGCCATAGATTAGACACGGATGCGTGAGATGAATTCTTTTCTCCTCGGGCAACTCAGCTTGCCGAATGATAGTCTCATCAGAAGTTTTGGCAATTTTACACAAGTCGGCGAAAATGATCTTGCCAAGGTTAACTTGTTCGCCGCAGCTTAGACAGAAAATGAGATGCATCAAGTCAGGGTTCATCACAGTTGAGTCCTGATTAGCAATCCAGTTTGACATCCCAAGACGATGCAGAATGCCATAGAAAGCTGAGAGCTTGGCCGGCGGTGGCAGTTCGGACTTAACCTTTTTCTGGGTAATGAAGGTGCCAACCTTCAAGTCTTCAGCCCTTTCCTCAGCTGTCGGTGATGTCCATCTGGAATCAATTTCCAATCTTTCCAAAAATTTGTTGATGGAGAACGGACGGAACTTGTACAACTTTCGACGAAACACAAAACAGCCAAACATCCGACTCTTCGGATCACCAAAGTCTGGGGACAGGCTAGCATAAAATTTGTAAAGTATTGGAATGGAGTAACGATAGGTTAGATTCACAGATTTTTGCATGTGCATCTTAGTCAGAAATTCCGTGATGCCATGCTTTTCATAGTCATCCTTGAGGATAGTTCGATCAGTATGAATAGGCAGCTTCTGAATCAGTTTGTGGTGACGTTCAGCAGTTGGGGTGAAGAAATCATCAGAGTGAGCTTTCGGACACTCAGAATATTCCGAAATGACACTCAGAATATTCTCGTAAAAGGAATTACAAGAATTCTCCTACAATGACACATCTATACGAACTTTAAAAGTCCATAAGAGTCACCAAGAGAACAGTAATGGAGACCATGGGAATGTTTCCATCCCCTCTCCCACTTAGCTTTTTATAACAAAGGGATACGCTATCTAATGCATAATTAAACACATAAGCATGCATACAAGCAATAAAGCACATAGCACATAGTCAAAATAAGCTAGAAAATTATTTTCCGACTATCATGGCTTTATTCCATCTCCGTATGCGTCTTCTAGTCTTCAGTCTTCGTTCTTGAATGCTCCATGTGACGAGAATATTAATCCCAATATTTAAATCTATTTATTTTTAATAAATCCAAAAGATACTTAATTCGAAAATTAAGTCAATCGAATAAATCAAAAATAAAATTAAATATTATTAATATATTTTTATTTATTTATTTATTTTCCCATCTAATTCTATTAAATCTCTAGAATAATCTATCCAAGTGAAACTTGGAATATTCTAGAAGACTTCTATAATAGAATAAGGAAATAAAATAAATTAGGACTCTTCTACTTTCCAAGATTAATTAATTTCCTTGTCCATGAAAATTCCCATAAAATAGGAATAATCAAATAGGAAATAAATTAATTCATTAATTAATTATTTTCCTATCTAATTCTATTAAATCTCTAGAATCCTATTCCAAGTAGAACTTGGAATATTCTAGAAGACTTCCATAATAGAATAAGGAAATAAATAATATTAATTAATTCTTTTCCTATCTCCATGAGAGTTCCCAAACTTAGGAATACTCAAAATAGGAACACTTGATAAATTAGGAAAGTGAATCTAGGTAGGAGTAGGAGTAGCACGGGTTGAGGATCCCCGCACCACCACCACCACCACCGACCGCCGCCACCACCGGAGAGGGCACCGCCGCCGCCTCCCCAGCCGGCCGGCCACCACCATACCGGCGGCAGCCCCAGCCGAGGGGCGATCGACCCCTCCCCATGGCTTCGGTCATGGGGTCGATCATGGGGTTGATCGACCCCCCGGTTCTTCGTCCTCTTCGTCTTCTTCGTCACACGAGTTCTCCGGCGGTCGTATCGGCATCGATCCAACGTAAATAAATTACAAGAAATAAATTTACAATTCCGGTATCGATTCTATACATGAAATCGACCCTATACACTTTCCGGAAAACATAGAACAATAATAAATCTAAATTCGGTCAACCCCCGAATTTTTACTATTACAAGCATTCATCCACACAAAACGAATCTCGACATGTCCGAGAGTTTAATAACGAATAATCATGGTAAAATTAAATAGCAATTAATTAAACGAATAATTAACAATTAATTTAAACCATGATAGTCGGAATCCCTGCAAGGTAGAACACAATTGAACACATACATGAACACGAAACCAAACGCTCTGATACCAATTGCTGGAATTCGATATCCCGGGTTATCAAAAATTGCGGAAACCGACAACCCGACCAAAATCCCGTCGCCGGAAACCGATCACGAACGCCACGAAGAACCGGGCTCGACAAGAGTATCGCCGCGGGATAAACCCGCGGCTAAACCCTAGCCGAACCCCACCGTGGGGTTCGCGATCGATGATGATCGCGTGGGGCTGCCTAGCAGCCCCCGGCGGTGAGTCCGGCGACTCACCGCCACCGACGACCGGGGAGGGAGCGCCCAGCCGCGGCGCGAAGCCGCGGCAGCCCCCAGCGATCGACCTAGGGTCGATCGCTCGCCCCGGCGTCCAACCGGGGCTCCCCTCGCGTGGTCGCTGCCGGCGGTCGAAGCCCTAGGCTCGACCGCCACCCCCTCGGCTCCCAGCCGAGGGTTGCTCTCGATCCCGGCGGGGAACCCTAGACCGCCGGCGGTCCGGTGGTCTTCGACCACCACCGCTCGGTCTATCCCCGTCCCCGGTTTCGTTGTTTTTCCGGATCGTGTGTTCATGTATGTATCACAATTTAATTGAACATAAAATCAGACAAGGAGTTTTATGATCATACCTTTGATTCGTTGTGCGGAGAAACAAAATCAAATTGAAGACCTTTGAATCTTCCCACGTATTCCTTGCACTCCGTTCGAACGTCGGGTGGGCGACGATCTATCGAACTCCTATGGATCTCCTTCAACTCTCTAGAATATCAAGTATGATAATCTTGTCTTATGATTTATGAAGGCCATGTAGTGCTTTTATAGGCTACGTAGGGGATCTAAAGGAGGTGGAATATTGGGCTTCCAATATTGAAGATTAAATTGAGCCCACTGCTCAAGTCCATTAATCTTTATCAATATTAATTAATTTATTTTCCACTATATAAATTAATTGCACTCCCAATATTAAACCATATTATATCAAATAATATTTCTCCGGTAGTATTATTTATTCCGTGTATTTAAGATTTAAATATCCATGAATAAAATTAATTTATTGCTAATTAATTTATTCATCTCTTTAATCCGAGACTAGTACCATTCAACCTTAATTATTGTGCGGAACGAATCCACTCATGAGGTTTACACAATAATTCCTTATGAACTCATCTCGGGGATATTATCAACCCTTCCGGGATACACTGTCCGGTCAATCATTCACGGCATGTCATATATGAAATATAGTGACCCAACTTAACCGGTAATTAACCCAATAATTAAATCGGTTAATTCCTTTGGTAAATCAAAGTCACTTATATTAAATATACACACCCGCAATAATATCGAGGATTAAGAATAAAATACACTGAGACTCGAATCGATTATCGCCGGCAATCCTAATCGATGAATCTCAACGATCCGCTCAATACACCAAGTGTACAAGTGTGATAAAATAATTAAGACAAATTATTTTCTCTCTCACACAACGACTATACCGATGGATTGGTCCGGGTCCATCTAGGTCGTGAGCCACTGTTTGATTAAATACGAGTAACCGATAGTATGATCTTCTGTGTGGGCCCGACACACCATACTAACTACAACGTATAAAATCTAGGACTATGATTTGCATATATTTAATTAATAATAATTAAAAGCAAACGATTGTTTATTAATTTAATAGATTAAATGCTATGACCGGGAGTTTACCGTTACTTAAATCTAGACATTAAGTACACAACTCCAACAACATTTAGATCTTATACTGCCTCATCATAGGTCTAGGGATCGATTTCATTTATTCCAAGTGCCGAGTCCGAAGACTCACCCAGTCTCACAAATCTTTCCGGTTGTCTCACAACCCTCCCACTATGACGACGTTCCGGTGTATTAACAGTGATAACATGTGCAGGTTCAAGTGGTGCACTACTCGGTTCGGCTGGTTCTAAGTCTCAATCATTCTCTCTCATTCCATCAAGTATCACATCACTTTTGGGCTTGTGGTTCATCACATAGTCTTCCTCCAAGAACCGGGCGTTAGAACTTATAACGACCTTCTGGTCCTTAGGACTATAGAACACACAACTTTTGTTCTTCTAGGATATCCTATAAACAACCGCATTTCCGTACGAGGTTCTAAGAACCAAGTTTAGGATGTGTGCCGATGTTTCCAAGGCATATCCCTAAAACATAAAGGTAAGTCCGAATAACTCATTATCGTTTTCACCATTCCCATAAGAGTCCTTTTCTTTCTTTCTGACACACCATTCCTTGGAGGAGTAAATGGTACAGTCAGTTGGGAGTCAATCCCATTCTCTGATCAGTATGCCTTGAATTCTCCAGACATGTATATGCCTCCACGATCAGATCGTAGGCATTTAATGGATTTACCATGAAGGTTCTCCACAAGAGCTTTGTACCCCTTGAACTAGTCAAAGTTCTTGCTTTCGCGGCGCATCAGGTATCTAAATCCATGTCTCGAGTAATCATCGAAAGATCAAGTACTTGTACCCTCCTCTTGTCTGAGAAGACATAGGTCCGCATACTTCAGAGTGAATCAAATCCAATACTTGTCCGGATCTATAGCTTTTATCCTTAAAAGGTTACTTGGTCATTTATTACCATCCAAAATTGATTCATAGGTAGGAAGGTCCTCTCCTTCAACACCACTGATTAAACCATCAGTTGTTCAACCTTTGAATCCCATTTGGATTAATATGACCTAGCTTAAGATACCACAAGTATAATTCATTAATCCTAGAAAGTTCCTTTCTCTTATTGGTATTAGATAATGTGTTACTAGTTTCAGTTTGTTGCATCGTGGTAGACTCCGGATTTAACATATACAAATTGTCAACCAATGTGCTAGAACATATATTATCATCTGTTCTTCTTAGAATCATCGAATGATCAGAAGAAATAGAATATCCATTTCTTTTAGAAACTGAAATCAAATTCTTTCTAAATCTAGGCACATAAAGACAATGTATAAAATCCTTTCATTACTTCAAAAGTAAATGAATCTCTCCCACTGCAACAGCCGCCACCTTCGCAGCATTGCCCATGTAGATGGTGATCTTTTCCTTTCTAAGTCTCCGGGTTTCCTGGAACCCTTGCATCAAAATGCAAAACATTATCAATGGCCTCCGTATCTACACACCAGGTGCCGGAAGATATCACCATTGAAAATGTATCAATGACTAAGGAAAACTTCACTCCTTGTTTTTATGAGAGGTCGATTAGACTTCCAGTGCCCAGACTGCTTCCAACGGAAAACACTTGCCTTGCGGCTTGCATACCCCTTCTCGTGGTCCAAAATCGACCATTGGGTTTCCGTATCATGCTTCTTCTTTTCCATCTACCCGTTCATAGGTTCAAAACCATTTCTTGACACGGGAGGACAAAGAACACGAAGTACATACTTGTACTCCTCAGCAGTTAGGACATTGTCCAGATTTCGATTCCAATCAACATTCTAAGGGTCGTTGAGTATAATTGCCTTATCGTATATCACATAGTAGGGCAAAGTCATTTCTAACCTATAAGCACATAATACAAACAATCGATTTAATCTCTGATATTATCTCCCTCAAATAATATCATTAAATCACTAACCGCATCTAAAATCCCATCAGATATGGCAAACCACGTTGTGTGGACGTTTACCTACCCAAACGATTTCGCAATTAGATTTGCTTCGGTCGTACATCAATTATAGCGTAACTTCGTTGGGAAGGATACTATAAAGCGTACCTAAGTGTAAACCATTACTCAGTACTAAGGTGAGTCGTTTGGAACCGCAACATCACCGCAAGCCACGTTGTGTGGACGTTTACGATAACTCACAATCCTTCACAACTCCCTATAACTGTCTACATCAATTAATCCAAAATCCGTCGATATAGCAAGCCACGTTTTGTGGACGTTTACTACACCAAGAGATTTTTATAATTGACTCCCAATTACTTGATCCATTCAATCTTGTAAATCAAGACGCGGAGAATCATAAGTGAAACTCGAAGTTTCTTACCAGTGATTCACCATGCGAACAACCCTATCTCTCATAGAATGAGGGAGCCGAGCAGACAATCGATCCATTCATACAAATGGTACGAAAGTCTCTAATTTGTATCCTCGACATGACCAAGTGGCTTTGGCTCCATTTCACTCCCCGGGGTGAGAATGAGTCGACTTGAAATCAGTTTTGGAAAGACAAATTAGGCATTGTTTGATAAACTTAACCAATGTTTCTCGTAAAAGGAATTACAAGAATTCTCCTCCAATAACTTATCTATACAAACTTCGAAAGTTTATAAAAGTTACCAAGAGAACAACAATGGAGAACATGGCATTGTTTCCAATCCCTCTCCCACTTAGCTTTTTACAATAAAGGGATACGCTATCTAATGCATAAATAAATACACATAAGCATGCATACATGAAATAAAGCACACAGTATTATCACATAATCAAAATAATACTAGAATATTATTTTCCGACTATTATGGCTTTATCGCATCCCCGTACGCATCTTCTAGTCTTTTAGTCTTCGTTCTTCAATGCTCCATGTGACGGGAATATTAATTCCAATATTTAAATCCATTTATTTTTAATAAATCCAAAAGTTACTTAATTCGAAAATTAATTCAATTGAATAAATCAAAACTAAAATTAAATATTAATTAATATTTTTATTATTTTTTTATTTTCCTTTTTTAATTCCATTAAATCTCTAGAATCCTATCCAAGACCCACTTGAAATATTCTAGAAGATTTCCATAATGAAATAAGGAAATAAAATAATTTAGGACCCCTAGTCCTTCCAAATTAATTCTTTTCCTAATCCATTAAAAATTCCATAAAGGAATATTTAAATAAGGAAAAATTCCTTCCAAATTAATTCTCTTCCTAATCCATGAAAATTCCCAAAAATAGGATTAATCAATTAGGAAGACCAAATTAATTCTAAATTAATTCTTTTTCTAATCCATGAAAATTCCCAAAAATAGGATTAATCAATTAGGAAGACCAAATTAATTCTAAATTAATTCTTTTCCTAATTCATGAAAATTCCCAAAAATAGGAATAATCAAATTAGGAAAACCGAATTAAATTAGGAATAGGATCTCGGCCGAGATGAACGTGGGTTGGGGATCCCCGCGCTCACCATGATCGACCACCCACCTAGAGGAGTCGAACTCCTCATGGTGGTCGACCGAGCCTCATGAGATCGGCCATGGGGATGGCCGATCGAGCCCTCCCTCTCTTCGTCTCCTCCGTCACACTTTTCCGGTCGTCGTTTCGTCCTCGATCCAACGTAAAATAAATTATAAATTTATTACTACGTTATCCGGCATCGATTCTCTACATGAAATCGACCTCATACAATTTCCGGAAAAATAAAACAAACATTCACCACACATAAAACGAATCTCGACATCACCGAGAGTTTAATAATCAAGAGCAATATTATGAAATTAATTAAGAAAAATTAAATCTAGCTATAATAATCGGAAACCCTGCAAGGTAGATCAATTTATCGAAAAATACCGTGAACTAAAACCAACGCTCTGATACCAATTGTTGGAAATCGATATCCCGGAATTAATAAATTTAATTAAATAAATTATCTAATTAATTCCGACCGAAATCCTTTGGAGATCGAACATCCGGAGTTGTGAAAGTTGCGGAACAACAACTCCAATCGACTCCCGGTTGCCGGAAACCCGCCACGAACCACAACGGGGAGAAACCCAACCGAAACCCTAACCGCGGGGATAGCCCGCGGCTGTCCGGTCGAGCCCCCGCATGGGGCTCGCGGCAGTTCTTGGCAGCCGCCTAGGGCTGCCCTTGGCAGCCCGCTGGGCACCCCCAGCCACGCCCCGCTGATCGCCCTCAAGCCACGGTCGAACCGTGGCTTGCAATCAGCCCGCAGCCACCGCCGCGCGAGCGGCGGTCCAGCCGCGCGAGCGGTGATCGCTCCGCCTGAGCGGAGCTCGTGCCGCGTGAGCGGGGCTGCTCCAGCAGCCCGCTGGATGTGCACGGGCGATCGAGCTCGTGCTCGATCGAGTCTCGGCGTCCAGCCGAGGCTCACGCCCCTCGACCCCTCTCTAGTCGAGCAGTTGAGCCGCCGACGGTCCGGTGATCTTCGATCACCACCGCCCGGTTCAACCTCGACATGGGTCGCGTTCTCGGATCTTGGTTCACGGTATAATCACGATAAATAAACGATTAAATCATAAAGAGAGTTTTACGATTTACCTGTTGGAGTTGTGTACTTAATGTCTAGATTTAAGTAACGGTAACTCCTGATCATAGCATTTAATCTATTTAATTAATAAACAATCGTTTGCATTTAATTATTGATAAATAAATATATGCAAAATATAATCCTGGATTCTATACGTTGTAGTTAGTATGGTGTGCGGGCCCACACAGAAGATCATACTATCGGTTACTCGTATTTAATCAAACAGTTGCTCACGACTTAGATGGACACGGACCAATCCATCGGTATAGTCGTTGTGTGAGAGAGAAAATAATTTGTTTTAAATATTTTATCACACTTGTACACTTGGTGTATTGGGCGGATCGCTTGAGACTTATCAATTAGGATTGCCGTTGATAATTGATTCAAGTCTCAGAGTATTTTATTCTTAATCCCCGAAACTATTGCGGGTGTGTATATTTAATATAAGTAACTTTGATTTACCAAAGGAATTAACCGATTTAATTATTGGGTTAATTACGGGCTAAGTTGGGTTACTATATTTTATATACGACATGCCGTGAATACTTGACGGGAAAGTGTATCCCGGAAGGGTTGATAATATCCCCGAGATGAGTTCATAAGGAATTATTATGTAAACCTCATGAGTGGATTTGTTCCGCATAATAATTAAGGTTGAATGGTACCAGTCTCGGATATAAGAGATGAATAAATTAATTAGCAATAAATTAATTTTATTCATGAATATTTAAATCTTAAATACACGGAATAAATAATACTACCGGAGAAATATTATTTGATATAATATGGTTTAATATTGGGAGTACAATTAATTTATATAGTGGAAAATAAATTAATTAATATTGATGGGATTAATAGATTTGGGCTTGGGCTCAATTTAATCATCAATATTGGAAGCCCAATATTCCACCTCCTTTAGATCCCCTACGTAGCCTATAAAAGCACTACATGGTCTTCACAATTAAAGACACCATAAGATTATCATACTTGATATTTTAGAGAGTTTGTGAAGGAGATCCATAAGCTTGGAGGATCGTCGCCCACCCGACGTTCAAGCTAGTGCAAGGAATACGTAGGAAGGTCGTAAGGTCTTCAACTTTATTTCGTTTCTCCGCACAACGAATCGAAGGTAATATCATAAAACCCTTGTGTGATTTTATGTGATATTTAATTGTAATATATACATGAACGCACGATCCGGGAGAACGACGATCTTCGTGGACGGAGATTCGAGATCCCCGGCGAATTATTGAACCGAACCCTCGGCTGGGAGCCGAGGGGGGGCGGTCGAGCCTTAGGGCTTCGACCGCCGGCGCGCATCGAAGGAGAAGCCCCGGCTGGACGCCGGGGCTGGGGCGATCGAGCCCTAGCTCGATCGCCGGGGGGACTGCCGCGGGCTGGCGCCGCGGCTGGTGACTCCCCCCACCTCCGGCGATGGCGGTGAGTCGCCGGACTCACCGCCTGGGGCTGCCGGAGCAGCCTCAGCGATCGGCGCACGATCGCGAGCCCCGGCGGGGGCTCGGCTAGGGTTTCGGCCGCGGGTTCATCCCGCGGCGATGCTCGGGTCGAGCCCGGCTCCGTTTGGTGGTTCGCGTGTTTCCGGCGATGGGATTTCGGTCGGGGTTATCGGTTCCGCAATTTTTGATACCTCGGGATATCGATTTCCAACAATTGGTATCAGAGCGTTTGGTTTCGTGTTCATGTATATGTTCAATTATCGTTCTACCTTGCAGGGATCCGACTATCATGGTTTAATTATTTGTTAATTATTTTACCATGATTATTCGTTTATTAAACTCTCGGACATGTCGAGATTCATTTTGTGTGGATGAATGCTTGTAATAGTAAAAATTCGGGGGTTGACCGAATTTAGATTTATTATTATTGTTCTATGTTTTCCGGAAATTGTATAGGGTCGATTTCATGTATAGAATCGATACCGGAATTGTAAATTTAATTCTTGTAATTTATTTACGTTGGATCGATGCCGAGACGACCGCCGGAGAACGCATGTGACGAAGAAGACGAAGAGGACGAAGGATCGGGGATCGATCAAACCCCTTGATATATCCCGAGCGATCGACCGCGAGGAGGGGGCCTATCGCCCTCGGCTAGGGCTGCCGCCGGTCACAGTGGCGGCTGGTCGGCCTGTTGGAATTCGATATCCCGGGCTATTAAAAATTGCGGAAACAATAACCCGATCAAAACCATTCGCCGGAGATCACGTGAACACCATCGCACGCGCCGGAGCACGACCGAACGCACGACGTGGCCGAAGCCACGCTCACGCCCAGCCGAACCCCTCGGCTAGGGTTCCACGCGATCGATGATCGCGTCTAGCGATCGATCGCCCGATCGCGTCCCACGCGATCGGCTGGGGCTGCATGGGCAGCCCCCGCGGCGAGTCCGGCGACTCGCCGCCGCCTGGAGGTCCTCGCCTTCACGGCGGGGTGGGGTGCGGCACCAGCCCGCGCCCCCAGCGATCGATCGTGAGATCGATCGCACACCCTCGGCCTAGCCGAGGGTTTCTCCTCCGCGCGCCCGAAACCCTAGGGGCGATCGACCGTGGTCCGGTGGCTTCGCCACCACCACGCGATCGTCCTCTACTCCGGGTTCGATCTTCGGATCTTGCGTTCTACGGTATTCTCGATAAATCCAAAACCGAATAATATCAAGGGCGTTTAGATATTTTACCTTTCGATTCGTTGTTCGGAGAAACGAAATCAAGATGACCTTTGAATCTTCCCACGTATTCCTTGCACTTCGTTCGAACGTCGGGTGGGCGACGATCTATCGAACTCGTATGGATCTCCTTCAACTCTCTAGATTTATCAAGTATTGATATTCTTGTCTTATGATTTATGAAGGCCATGTAGTGCTTTTATAGGCTACGTAGGGGATCTAAAGGAGGTGGAATATTGGGCTTCCAATATTGAAGATTAAATTGAGCCCAAGCCCAAGTCTATTAATCCTTATCAATATTAATTAATTTATTTTCCACTATATAAATTAATTGCACTCCCAATATTAAACCATATTATATCCAAATAATATTTCTCCGTTAGTATTATTTATTCCGTGTATTTAAGATTTAAATATCCATGAATAAAATTTATTTATTGCTTAATAAATTTATTCATCTCTTATATCCGAGACTAGTACCACTCAACCTTATTTATTATGCGGGAACAAATCCACTCGCGAGGTTTACATAATAAATCCTTATGAGCTCATCTCAGGGATATTATCAACCCTTCCGGGATACACTGTCCCGTCAAGAATTCACGGCATGCCATATATAAAATATAGTGACCCAACTTAACCGGTAATTAACCCAATAATTAAATCGGTTAATTCCTTTGGAAAATCAATGTCACTTATATTAAATATACACACCCGCAATTGTATCGGGAATTAAGAATAAAATACACTGAGTCTCAAATCAATTATCGCCGAGCAAACCTAATTGATGAGTCTCATTCGATCCGCTCAATACACCAAGTGTACAAGTGTGATAAAATAATTAAGATAAATTATTTTCTCTCTCACACAACGACTGTACCGATGGATTGGTCCGTGTCCATCTAGGTCGTGAGCATCTGTTCGATTAAATACGAGTAACCGATAGTATGATTGACGACGACGCGTGTTTGTCGTGGAACAAACGCCGGTCAAAATAAATTTGTAAGTTTCCTAGACCTTTCACCAACAACGAGTATTAGTGGCAAGTATAGGGTCGATCCCACGAGGAGTTTATTGTTACTTTCCCCCGGCTTTGCCCAAAGGGTTGTCACGTTTAAAAAGGGTTTTGTGTTCGCTGTGGGCACAGCGGTTCCGTGATCTCCTTGCTACCTTGACTGAAATAAAACAAAAACAAAATAGAAACGAATTAAAAACATTTGGGCAAGTCGTTACCTTGATCACACTGGTCAAGTGTTTACTGTTCACTGGCACATATATCATTTTGCTAACAGCTTCATCTTCCGGTTATAGGCCCAAAATATTAACGTCCCTATGATGTCACGCACGCCAATACCCCTGACCCTCATTCGCTCTTATGTTTAAAGTCCTATTAGATCTCTCTCAATAGGTCTCCTGACATTGACCAATTCGACACTATGTGACCGCATGAGTCTAAGTTGATCAAGCCGCTTTCATCCTCCAAGCAAACCCAGAATGGCCAATAGCATGCCTGGACAGACCCAAGTCATACGACCACATCTCCAGCAACATGTTGTACTTCGCGGACGCCCAGTCTCCCGGTCGCGTTGATCCACGTACTTGTGTGTTAGGCAAGTCGGGGTTCCCACTGGTCATTGTAGGATTGCCCAAGTCCCTAACATCCTCGATATACTACCCTGTTGAATCGGGAACAAAGCTAAGCTAGTTGCTGTCATCAAGAAGCCTCACAGTATTTTACACAGCAGCCTGATCAGGATCAGAACTTGACCAAACGATGTTAATTCAACAATACATAATTAAAATAAATAAAGAAAGCAAAAACGAAATTAAATAACTGAAACAAAAGAGAAATAAATTAAGAAAAACATAATATACAATTTCGCCCAAACGGGCTGCCCAAAAGGGTGGTGTTCCTCCTCACTCGACTCTCAAAACAAATACATATAATCTCTCATATATTTTGTGTTGTTTTGTGGAGCTCGGGTTGTGTGTTGTTGCGTCCGGTCCTCTCTTTTTCGTCTCCTTTCGTGTCTCTTTGTGTTCTTCACGTCCTCATATATTTATAGATGATAGGAGTCTTGGGAAGCAAGTAAAAATCGCTGATCTTGATTGGATAAGGATTCTCTTGAAGACTCCTAGATTTTCAGGATTCTGGACAGCTGCTTGCCCATGCTGACGTCTTGACAGACTCGTGTGTATATAGGACTCTGATTTGATAGAGACGTGTTGGACAATGACTCTAAGGTTGGATGAGAGTCCTTCTGTGATACTTCTCTGAATCTGGTCGCCTTCGAGGACTCCATGATTCTCAGGACTCTTTCATACACTACTTGCTCAACGTCCGTCTCTGATCAATTGTCGCTCTTGCCCAATTGCTTTATCTCTGAAAGCCTTCTTTATTTACGAGGTAGCTGTTCATGCGCGGTACTTGGTCATGCATCGGTCTTGCTCCACTTTCTGACTCTGTCCCAACTTGCTCAACGGGACCTGGATGTTCCAGTCAGACCAGCTTGCTCAACATGCACCCTTGACAAGGAATGTGATTTCCTTGCCTCTTTTACACCTCGGTATTTTCTTTGCCTTGGTTGAGTCGTGGATTACGTGTGAGACTTTGGAAGTTCCGAATCTCCGCAAAGTGCCTTCGCCCATAATGGTTGCTTGCCCAAGTAGGCCCAAGTGTTTGAGTCACCGTTGCTTTGATTCCTATGTTTTCGTCCAAGGGACTGGTTCCCTTCCTGCTTGCGGTGTATGCCCAAAGTGGTTGCTTGCTCAACTGTCGGTGATCAGTCGAGAGTGAGTGTTTTGCCTACAGTGGGTGATCAGGCCAAAGTAGTGTTATGCCCAAACCGCCAGCTTGTGCTGTCTTTTGCCCAATTGTCAAGACTTCTTCATCTTTCACGTAATTCACTCCTTTTATGCCCAAGGTGTCGCCTGCTATGCCCTGCATCACTCTTACTCCAAATGTGTCCTCCCAGACATAATAAAATAATATAAAGAAAATAAAGACTCGATTACTTGACTCAAAAGAACTAAAAATGAGCCAAAAAATATGGCTCATCACACACACACACTTTACTACGCTTGTCCTCAAGCGTGTGGTATGACTTGCCTGCTCAATTAGAAATCAAAGGGAGGTAGAGATAGAAAAAATAACAGAAGACTCAAGCATGCTTATCAAAATACAGAAGTTGATCAAGTGAAGAGACAGACAAAATCATAGTCAATGTAATGCATAAAAAACGGTCAAGAGTTTGCAACAGGATTTTGGGTGCTCTCTCAAGTGTTTCCCTCTCATAGTGTATGGGTAGTGTTTTGCTCAATGCTGTTTTAAAAGAAGTTTTGCTTTGGGCTTGACCAAGTTCTATCCTGTGAATATTTTCAATTAAGTTGGGCAATATCATTAGGGCTTTCAAGGGTTGACTGTATAGGCTATCTTGGGCAATGCCCAGAATTGATCTCAGGTAGGGTTGCGTTTTACTTAGCAACTTTTTCCTCCTAATATCTTCTCATTATCTCACGGGCCTTAGCACACCCTTTTATTCATGGATCTTTTTTTTTTTTTTTTTTTTTTTTTTTTGCTTTTTTTTTGCTTTTTTTTCACTTTTTTTTTTTTTTTTTTGAGAAGAAATTGCCCTAACCTGCTTCTTTTATGTAATTGAGCATATCTGCAGGTTGGCCAGGGCAGTGGGAGTTTTCCCCCAGGTGATCAAGAAAATAGGCTCGGCTCAAGGGGCTAACAAGGGTCTTCTTTTTATTATAACATAACAGAACAAAATGCCTAAGTCATCTACCACCTCAACTAAATTTCAAATAATCACAATGGTCAGAACATGGGCAAGCTTCAACATCACAAATTTTTAAACAGCTACTCTCAAGAAAGAAATATATCACACAAATGTAGGCTCAAATTCTCACAGCTTACCTAGATGCAATTCCATCGTCCCTAATATTTTTCATGCATAGACTATTAATTTTGAAAACTGTTCAAATTGACCAAGTATTTATCAAGCATGCGACTCGACCAGACTATGGGGTTGCTCTTGCCATTCCCCCACTCACACACTTTGCCTCTGGCAAAGTGTGCAAATAGTAATAAGATGGGCAAGCATCTCCCCAGACTCAAATCTCCGACTCCAAACGATGTTGGCGCACCTTCCCACATACACACTTTGCCTTGGGCAAAGTGTGCAAATAAGGAGGTCGACCCCATCGACCAAGGTCTTCAGACTCAAATAAAAACATGTCAATGGGAGGAACGCATTCAAGTGGAGAGATCAGCAAGGTACCTTTGCCCAGTATGGGCATTGTGTGCAGGCAATACTTCTGGGCTCGGTCAAGGTCCTTTCCAAAATCTTTAATTGTTTGACCTCAGCTGGCTTGCCCATTCGATTTTGTCTTTTCTGGTCATGGCACTTGCCCACAAGGTCTCTGTTCTTGCTCAACGCGCATCTTCCTCCTTATGCTCAGGCTCCTTGCCCATGATCTGCAACACAAAACACACTACCTTTCGAGGAGAACACTGCTCAAGGCTTATTTATTGAATAAAACTAAAAAGGGAAAAGATACTACCAGGTTGCCTCCTGGCCAGCGCCTAAGTTATCGTCATGGGCATGACGTTGGGTTGCACGTGCAGTTTGCCTTGCTCTCCCTGTTCTGCCTTCAATTGCCCTGTATGGTCAAGCTAAAGCAAAACAAAAATCACAAGTTCAATAGAACGGAGAAAGTAACTGGAATTTAAACTCCCCGGCAACGGCGCCAATTTTGACGACGACGCGTGTTTGTCGTGGAACAAACGCCGGTCAAAATAAATTTGTAAGTTTCCTAGACCTTTCACCAACAACGAGTATTAGTGGCAAGTATAGGGTCGATCCCACGAGGAGTTTATTGTTACTTTCCCCCGGCTTTGCCCAAAGGGTTGTCCCGTTTAAAAAGGGTTTTGTGTTCGCTGTGGGCACAGCGGTTCCGTGATCTCCTTGCTACCTTGACTGAAATAAAACAAAAACAAAATAGAAACGAATTAAAAACATTTGGGCAAGTCGTTACCTTGATCACACTGGTCAAGTGTTTACTGTTCACTGGCACATATATCATTTTGCTAACAGCTTCATCTTCCGGTTATAGGCCCAAAATATTAACGTCCCTATGATGTCACGCACGCCAATACCCCTGACCCTCATTCGCTCTTATGTTTAAAGTCCTATTAGATCTCTCTCAATAGGTCTCTTGACATTGACCAATTCGACACTATGTGACCGCATGAGTCTAAGTTGATCAAGCCGCTTTCATCCTCCAAGCAAACCCAGAATGGCCAATAGCATGCCTGGACAGACCCAAGTCATACGACCACATCTCCAGCAACATGTTGTACTTCGCGGACGCCCAGTCTCCCGGTCGCGTTGATCCACGTACTTGTGTGTTAGGCAAGTCGGGGTTCCCACTGGTCATTGTAGGATTGCCCAAGTCCCTAACATCCTCGATATACTACCCTGTTGAATCGGGAACAAATCTAAGCTAGTTGCTGTCATCAAGAAGCCTCACAGTATTTTACACAGCAGCCTGATCAGGATCAGAACTTGACCAAACGATGTTAATTCAACAATACATAATTAAAATAAATAAAGAAAGCAAAAACGAAATTAAATAACTGAAACAAAAGAGAAATAAATTAAGAAAAACATAATATACAATTTCGCCCAAACGGGCTGCCCAAAAGGGCGGTGTTCCTCCTCACTCGACTCTCAAAACAAATACATATAATCTCTCATAAATTTTGTGTTGTTTTGTGGAGCTCGGGTTGTGTGTTGTTGCGTCCGGTCCTCTCTTTTTCGTCTCCTTTCGTGTCTCTTTGTGTTCTTCACGTCCTCATATATTTATAGATGATAGGAGTCTTGGGAAGCAAGTAAAAATCGCTGATCTTGATTGGATAAGGATTCTCTTGAAGACTCCTAGATTTTCAGGATTCTGGACAGCTGCCTGCCCATGCTGACGTCTTGACAGACTCGTGTGTATATAGGACTCTGATTTAATAGAGACGTGTTGGACAATGACTCTAAGGTTGGATGAGAGTCCTTCTGTGATACTTCTCTGAATCTGGTCGCCTTCGAGGACTCCATGATTCTCAGGACTCTTTCGTACACTACTTGCTCAACGTCCGTCTCTGATCAATTGTCGCTCTTGCCCAATTGCTTTATCTCTGATAGCCTTCTTTATTTACGAGGTAGCTGTTCATGCGCGGTACTTGGTCATGCATCGGTCTTGCTCCACTTTCTGACTCTGTCCCAACTTGCTCAACGGGACCTGGATGTTCCAGTCAGACCAGCTTGCTCAACATGCACCCTTGACAAGGAATGTGATTTCCTTGCCTCTTTTACACCTCGGTCTTTTCTTTGCCTTGGTTGAGTCGTGGATTACGTGTGAGACTTTGGAAGTTCCGAATCTCCGCAAAGTGCCTTCGCCCATAATGGTTGCTTGCCCAAGTAGGCCCAAGTGTTTGAGTCACCGTTGCTTTGATTCCTATGTTTTCGTCCAAGGGACTGGTTCCCTTCCTGCTTGCGGTGTATGCCCAAAGTGGTTGCTTGCTCAACTGTCGGTGATCAGTCGAGAGTGAGTGTTTTGCCTACAGTGGGTGATCAGGCCAAAGTAGTGTTATGCCCAAACCGCTAGCTTGTGCTGTCTTTTGCCCAATTGTCAAGACTTCTTCATCTTTCACGTAATTCACTCCTTTTATGCCCAAGGTGTCGCCTGCTATGCCCTGCATCACTCTTATTCCAAATGTGTCCTCCCAGACATAATAAAATAATATAAAGAAAATAAAGACTCGATTACTTGACTCAAAAGAACTAAAAATGAGCCAAAAAATATGGCTCATCAATGATCTTCTGTGTGCCCATGCACACCATACTAACTACAACGTATAAAATCCAGGACTATAATTTGCATATATTTAATTAATAATAATTAAAAGCAAATGAATGTCTGTTATTAATAGGTAAATGAAAGTGTACAAGGAGTTCAGAATACTCAAATCTGGACATTAAGTATACTAATCCAGCAATCTCCCACTTATACTAAGGTCTAGTCTTATCTTCCAAACTTCTGACTCCCAAACCCTCCAAGTGCTTGAAATATTCTTCCTTAGGAAGTATCTTGGTGAAAGGGTCCGCTAGGTTGTCCTCCGAAGCTATCTTGGTGACTATTGCATCGCCCCTCTTGACGATGTCTCGAATCAGGTGGTACTTGCGCTCTATGTGTTTCGTAGCACTATGGGACCGTGGTTCCTTACTGTTTGCCACTGCACCGCTATTATCACAATAAATTGTCATAGCCTTGGGCAAACTCGGAATCACATCTAAGTCCTGGAGGAAATTAAGGTACCAAACTGACTCTTTCGCTGCCTCTGAGGCTGCAACATATTCAGCTTCCATGGTAGAGTCCGAAATGCACTTTTGCTTAACACTCTTCCATGATACGGCTCCACCTCCCAAAGTGTACACATAGCCTGATGTCGACTTACGCCGGTCCTTATCAGCTTGGAAATCCGAATCCGTGTAACCCAAAGGAATCAGATTGTCTGCTCCGTAACTCAGAACATAATCCTTAGTATTTCGCAAATACTTGAAAATGCTCTTTACGGCAGTCCAATGAGCCTCTCCAGGATTACTCTGATATCTAGCTACTACGCCAACTGCATAGCAGATATCAGGCCTCGTGCATAACATTGCATACATCAAGCTTCCCACAGCCGAAGCGTAGGGAACTGCTTTCATTCTATCTTTCTCCTTCTGTGTCCGAGGACACATCTCCTTAGAAAGATAAGTTCCTTTACTGAAGGGTAGTTCACCCTTCTTGGAATCTTGCATGTTAAAACGAGCCAGAATCGTGTCTATGTAAGATTGTTGGGATAGGTACAACGTTCTATTCCGGCGATCCCTTATAACCTTGATCCCTAGAACATGTCCAACTTCTCCCAAATCTTTCATATCGAATTGTCTAGACAACCATCCCTTTATGTCTGATAACATCTTCACACTGTTGCCAATGAGAAGGATGTCGTCTACATAAAGCACGAGAAACACCACCTTCTTTCCATCACGTTTCCAATACACACACGATTCGTCCATGCTTTGATTGAATCCAAAAGATTGGACCACTTCATCAAACCGCAGGTTCCTCGATCTCGAAGCTTGTTTCAATCCATAAATGGATCGATTAAGCTTGCACACTAGATGATCTCGCCCCTTAGCAATGAATCCTTCTGGTTGTTTCATATAAATCGTCTCGTCAAGACTTCCATTTAGGAAAGCTGTCTTGACATCCATTTTCCACACCTCATAGTCCATATGAGCTGCTATGGATAAGAGAATCCGGATTGACTTTATCTTGGCTACCGGCGAAAAGGTCTCCTCATAATCGATTCCCTCTTTCTGAGTATATCCTTTCGCAACAAGCCGAGCTTTAAAGGTTTCAACCTTTCCGTCAGATCCTCTCTTTCTCTTGTAGACCCATTTACACCCAATTGGCTTTACGCCGCTTGGTGGTTCTGTTGGATTTCGACTACCCGGGATGCGTTCGTTCGATTGCTCGAACATCCGAACCATCCCAGTCGAAATCCGAAGTCGCTACTTCGTTCGCTTGACAGCCCTTATCCCGAATCACGCCCAGCCATCGCCCCGGAGGACAACCGCGCGAATCGGGGCTGGACTGCACTAAAACAGCGCCCGCTGTATGCAGTCCAGCGGTCGCTGGAGAAGCTGCAAACGGCGACCGCCGTTTGCTCTCTGGCGACCGCCGTTTGTCCGCGAACAGCAACGCGATGTTGCTGTTCCGGGCTCGTTTCCGGGTCGTTTTTCCTCATCCGACTACCGTTCCGGAGGTCCTAGAACCCCCAGTAGTCGATGAATACGATCCACGACCCCGGAACCCGATCTACGTTCATGTATGATCAACGAGAAATTAGATCGAATAAAATTGCGGAATAGAGAATTCGATCTCATACCTCTCGGTCGATTGTTGAGACCTTAGATGCTTCTAACGTATGCCTCAGATCCCTTCTCCAACCGTTGTGTGGGCAACGATCCGCTGGAGTTATCCCGTCTGTACTCTCCCTTCCAAGACCAGCGTATAAACTATTCTGTGAGAATAATTTTTTATTTGCGTTAACTAATTAATTTAAACAGAGAAAAAATCTTAATTGCGCTAACACAATTATTTTTCTCTGCTGAAATGAATTGTTGCGGCGAATGTTAGGTCTTAGGAGAGTAAGGGAGGGGGTTTATATAGAGTTACGTTAGGGACCTTAGGATAAATTAATTAAGGGCTAAATTGAAATATTAATTAACTTGGAATACGTAAAAGCAATTCCTTAATTAATCGATTTCAATTTTAATTATTATTAACTCCACTATAAAATAATAATTGAATTCCCGAAATTAATTTTAATATTATTTCAACAATAATAATTCCGCCGAAATTACATAAACGACCTTCCCCGTGTTTAAGATATCGTATGTCCACGAATTAATTTTATTACTAATAATTAAATTAATTCGTCTCTTATTATCCGAGACTAGTACCACTCAACCTTATTATCATGTGGAACAAATCCACCTGCAGGGTTTACATGATAAACTTTATGAGCTCATCTCAGGGACATCATCAACCCGATAAACGGGACACGGTTTCCTGTCTATAATCTATAGCATGCCGTGTGTACAATTCCGATTCCCAATTTACCGAGTATCTCGACTAATCAATTAGTCTCACTCATTGGCATATTAAAGAACCGAGAATTGGACACACGCACCTATAATTATATAGGGATTAGGAATTCGTATATCCGTAATCTCTGAGGTCTAGTTCGATTACGTCGATTAGTATAAATCGAACGCCCTCCCGTGGTCCTGCTCAATACACCAAGTGTACAAGTGTAATATAATAGTCAAGACCAACTATTACCCAGTCACACTACGATGTACCGATGGATTGTCCCTGTCCATCTAAGTCGTGAGCTTCTGTTCGATAATATACGAGTAACCGACAGTATGATCTTCCGCGTGTCTCCTCACGCCATACTGTCTACAACGTATATATCTAGGACTATTGCATTCAAGTATAAGATAGACAAAATGCCGACAGTTTGATTAATAGATAATGAAAAAAACACAGATAAGGAGTTTCATATTGTCACTAAACTAGACATTTAGAATATAACTCCATCAATCTCCCACTTATACTAAAAAGTCTAGTTGCCCTCTACCATACATCCGATACCCATCCCCTTCACGTGTCTCTTGAACGCTTCCGCTGGAAGTGCCTTCGTAAAGGGGTCAGCCAGGTTATCCGCTGATGCAATCTTGGTGACAACCGCATCGCCTCTCCTGACGATGTCTCTAATCAGGTGGTACTTGCGATCTATGTGTTTACTCGCATTGTGGGCTCGTGGTTCCTTTGCATTAGCCACTGCACCGCTATTGTCACAATAAATTGTGATAGCTCTAGGCATTTTAGGAACCACATCCAAGTCCATAAGGAAGTTCCGGAGCCACACCGATTCTTTAGCTGCCTCAGAGGCTGCTACATATTCGGCTTCCATGGTAGAGTCCGAAATGCATTTCTGCTTAACACTCTTCCATGAGACTGCTCCACCTCCCAATGTGAACACATAGCCCGATGTAGACTTTCGCTGATCCTTATCAGATTGGAAATCCGAGTCTGTGTAACCAATAGGAATCAACTCGGACGCTTTGTAAATCAGAACATAATTCCTAGTCCTTCGCAGGTACTTAAGTATGTTCTTTACAGCAGTCCAGTGACCCTGTCCAGGGTTACTCTGATATCTAGCTACCATGCCCACGGCATAGCAGATATCAGGTCTCGTGCACAACATGGCATACATTAGACTTCCTACTGCCGAAGCATAAGGAAACTTCTTCATGTAATCTATCTCCTTTTGTGTTTTGGGACACATGTCTTTAGATAGATGAATTCCATGGCAGAAAGGTTGAGCACCTCTCTTGGAATTCTGCATGTTGAAACGAGCCAGAATCGTATCAATATATGAAGCCTGGGACAAGCTTAATGTTCTTTTCCGGCGATCCCTTATAACCTTGATCCCAAGAACATGCCTAACTTGTCCTAAGTCTTTCATATCGAATTGCTTGGACAACCATCCCTTTATGTCCGACAACATCTTCACATTGTTGCCAATTAGAAGGATGTCGTCTACATAAAGCACGAGAAACGCCACACTGTTTCTGTTGGAAATCGACTACCCGGGATGCGTTCGTTCGATCACTCGAACATCCGAACGATCCCAGTCGACATCCGGTGTCGCTACTTCGTTCGCTTTTCCAGCCCGTGCCCCGATTCACGCCCAGCCATTGCCCCGAAGGACAACCGCGCGAACCGAGCGGGCTGCCAGAAAAAGACCAAAACGGCGGTCGCCGTTTGGAAACGGCGGTCGCCGTTTCTCCGCGAACAGCAGCGCGTTCTGCTGTTCCGGGCTCGTTTCCGGTCCGTTTTTCCTCTTCCGACTACCGATCCGAAGGTCCTTGAACCCCTAGTAGTCGAGGAACACGTACCACGACTCCCGGAACCCGATCGTTCGTCCGATGTATTTTTAACGAATTTAGAGATCGATAATTGCGGAATTAGGGATCGATCTCATACCTTTGTCGCGTGATTCGGAGAAGCCGAATTGACAGATACCTCGAGTCTTCTAGCGTGTATCCTAGCCCTCTTGCTCCAGCCGATGTGTGGGCATCGATCCGCTTGGAGCTTCTCTTCTTCTTCTCTCTCAAACCCTCCTTTTCACGTTTTTATTATTCTGTCTCCAGAAATATATTTGCGCTAGCAAATTAATTTCTACAGAAAAGAAAAACTATTCTGTATCCAGAAATATATTTGCGCTAGCAAATTAATTTCTACAGAAAAGAAGAACAATTCTGTATCCAGAAATATATTTGCGCTAGCAAATTAATTTCTACAGAAAAGAAGAACAATTCTGTATCCAGAAATATATTTGCGCTAGCAAATTAATTTCTACAGAAAAGAAGAACAATTCTGTATCTAGAAATATATTTGCGCTAGCAAAATAATTTCTACAGAAAAGAAAAACACTGCGCTAATCTAAATTAATTAAGCGGAGAAAAGAATAATTGCGCTAACAAAATAATTTCTCCACAGAATTAATTATAGCGGCGTTCTGTAGGTTTAGAGAAGAGAGACGAGGGATTTATATAGGCCACACTAGGGACCCATAGGCAATTAATTAATTAGGCTTAAATTGCAATTTAATTAACTTGGTGTCCCAAAAGGAAAACCTTAATTAAATTCCACAATTTTATTTATAATTAATTCCACTATAAAATTATAAATGATTTCCCAATTAATTAATTCAAATTATTCCGTCAATAATTTTCCCGCCGTATTACATATGTGATATTTCCCCGTGTTTAAGATATCGCATGTCCATGAATTAATTAATTACTAATAATTAAATTAATTCATTTCTTATTATCCGAGACTAGTACCACTCATCCTTATTATCATGTGGAACGAATCCACCTGCAGGGTTTACATGATAAACTTTATGAGCTCATCTCGGGGACATCATCAACCCAATAAATGAGACACGGTTTCCTGTCTATAATCTATAGCATGCCGTGTGTACAATACCGATTCCCAATCTACCGAGAATATTGACTAATCAATTAATCTCACTCATTGGCACATCAAGGAACCGAGCATTGGACACACGCACCTATAATTATATAGGGATTAAGAACTCACATATCCGTAATATCTGAGGTCTAGTTCGATTACATCGATTAGTATAAATCGAACGCCCTCCCGTGGTCCTGCTCAATACACCAAGTGTACGAGTGTAACATGATAGTCAAGACCGACTATCTACCAGTCACACTACGACGTACCGATGGATTGTCCCTGTCCATCTAAGTCGTGAGCTACTGTTTGATAGTATACGAGTAACCGACAGTATGATCTTCCGCGTGTCTCCTCACGCCATACTGTCTACAACGTATACATCAAGGACTATTGCATTAAATGCAATCATGCTTGAATCATATCTCGAATTAAGGTATAGATAAGGAGTTCCGTATTTGCACTAAACTAGACATTTAGAATACAACTCCATCAATCTCCCACTTATACTAAAAGTCTAGTCGCCCTCTCCCAAACATCAGATTCCCATAACCTCATCACGCCTACCCAACGCTTTCGCTGGAAGTGCCTCTGTGAACGGGTTTACCAGGCAATCCTCTTGATGCTATCTCGGTGACAACTGCATCGTCTTACTAGACGATCTCTCGAATCAGGTGGTACTTGCGCTCTACGTGTTATCTCCCACTGTGGACTCGTGGCATTTCAAGTTTTCCAATACCGCTATTCAAAATAGCTTTGGGTAAACTAGAAACCACATCTAAGTCTCTTAGGAAGTTCTGGAGCCACACTGACCTTTTAACTGCCTCAGAGGCCGTTATCCTTTCAGTTTCCATGGTAGAGTCCGTAATGCATTGCTGCTTTACATTCTTCCATGTGACTGCTCCACTTCACAGTGAGAACACATAGCCTGACTTCGACTTTCAACTGTCCCTGTTTGATTGGAAATTCAATTCTATGTAATCCAAAGGAAACAACTTGACTGCTTTGTAACTCAGAACATAATTCCTGGTCCTCTGCAGGAGCCTAAACATGTTCTTTACATCAGTCGAGTGATCCTTTCTAGGATTACTATGATATCTCACCACCATGCCCACGGCATAGCAGATATCAGTCTCGTGCATAGCATTACATACATATAAGCTTCCCACCATTAAGGTGCAGGGAACTGCTTACTCTTCATCTATCTCCTTTATTGTGTCGGACACAAAACTTTAGATAGATGAATTCCACATCTAAAAGGTGAAGACCTTTCTTGGAATTCTGTATGCTGCAACGAGTAAGAATTGTATTTAAGTATGATACTCGAGATAAGTTCTATGTTCTTTTCTGGCGATCATTTATTGCTTTGATCCCAAGAACATTCCCGACTTCTCCTAAGTCTCTTACATTGAATTACTCGTACAACCATCCCTTTATGTTCGATAACATCTTTCATATTGTTGCCAATTCAGAAGGATGTCGTCTACATAAAGAATGAGAAAACACCACATCTTTTCTGTCACTTCTTTATTACACACAGGACCTAAACATGCCTTAAATGAATCCATGAAATGGATTTTCTCATAGGTCCGCATGTGTCCAAGATCTTGAAGCTTCCTTCAATCCTAAGATTGATTAAGCTTGCTTACCGAATGCTCTTGGCTCTTTTCGATGAATCTCTCTGGCTGTCCCACACAAATGGCCCCGTCAAGACTTCGATTTAGAAAATCTGTCTTGACTTCC
This sequence comes from Euphrasia confusa, assembly GCA_954870475.1. Lineage (NCBI taxonomy): Eukaryota > Viridiplantae > Streptophyta > Magnoliopsida > Lamiales > Orobanchaceae > Euphrasia > Euphrasia confusa. The sequence goes on along the minus strand of OX940952.1, from coordinate 2,937,056 downwards.
ATCTTCCATGTGAAGACAAAAGAATCATGATCGACTTTTGCCAAGACTGAGCATCTTGATCTTTCAGCGTCTCGTCATAGATCTAGGGTTCGGCTTCATGTTCTCCAGGTAACAAGTCCGAAGACTCACCTATAAACATGAACCTGTTGGGTTGTCTAACAACCTTCCCACTACGACAACGCTCCGGTGTATCTTTAGTGACTAAAGATTATAGTAGTGAACTACTCAGTTAGGCTGGTTCTAAGTCTTAATCAGTCCCTCTAAGCACATTTAAGTATTACAATACTCTTGGGCTTGCGATATTGCATATATATATATTCCATGTCTAAGAACCGAATCGTTGATTCAATCAACGAACATCTGGTCCTTTGGACTATATTACATATCTCAATTCATTTTCTTAGGGTATCTTATAAACAGCCGAATATCTGTACAAGTTTCCAAAGGAATCAAGTTCAGGATAAACGCCGCTGTTTCCAAGCCATATCCCAAAAACGAATTAGGTAACTCCGAATAACTTATTGTTTACTTTCCCATATCTATAAGAGTCCTATTCCTTCTTTACAACACATTATTTTGCCGAGGCATAAATGGTGTAGTCTGTTGGGAGTTAATCCCATTTTCTGATAAGCATGCCTTACTCCTCAAAGAGATCTGCATATATCAGAGCGAATCAACTCTAGTACTTTCTTGGATCTTTTCCCTTTATCCGTAAAGGGTTGCTTGGTCATTAAAACTTCCAAGTATGATTCGAAGGTTGGAAAGTCCTTTCCTTCAACCTAGCTGAGTGGTCCATCAGCTTTCATCCTTTTGAATCGTACTTAAGTTGAAATGATTTAGCCTAAGATTCCATAAGTACATTTGATTCATCCTAGAAGGATCTTTACTCTTATTGGGGTTCGAAAATGTGTTATTTTCTCCGGTGAGTTGCATCGTGGAAGAACACGGATTTAGTATTAAATTGTCTATCAATGTACCAGAATAGATAATATCCCCGTTTCCTACTCTGAAAAGTATGAAACTATCAGAAGAAACGGAATATCCATTCTAAGCCAATTTAGAAATCCGAAATGAAAATTCTTTCTAAATGCCGGCACATAAAGACAATTTATTAGAACTAAAATCCTACGGTTTAAAACCATTTAACATCTCCCACTGCAACGGCTGTTACCTTAACATTATTGCCTATGTAGGTTATAACTTCTTCCTTTCTAAGTCTCCGGGTTTCCTGGAACCCCTGCATTTAGGTGCAGACATGATTAGTGGTTCCCGTATCCACACACCAGGTACTGGTAGATAACACCACTAAACATGTTTCGGTGACTAAGGAAGAGTCAACTTCTTGTTGCTTGAGAGGACAATTAAAACTCCTAGTATCCAAACTGCTTACAACGGAAGCACTTGCCCCTTGGGCTTGCTTTTCCCATTCCGTGGTCCAGATATATTAGGCCCACTGGGTTTCCGTATTTGCTTCTTCTTCCTTTTGCTGCCCGAAGGCCTAGGAAGAGCCAATTTCTCAGCCACAAGTGTTTTGAGAGCCATTAAAGATTCCCTCAGCCGCTTGAAGTTCAACCAGGAGCTCCGCCATTGGATAAGACCTCTTATCCATGTTATAGTTTAGGCGGAACTGCTCAAAACTTCTCGGCAGAGACTGGAGCACAAAATCAACCTGGGTTACCCCATTGATAATTGTTCCCAGAATCTCTATCTCATTAAGATAGCCCATCATTCTAAGAACGTGATCCCTCACGGGCGTTCTTTCCGACATGATGGCCGTCATGAGTTGCCTCATTTCACTTTGTCCGGCTGTCCTGTCCTGATAACCAAAACTTCTTGAGGTTAAGCATCATATCATAGGTAATGGTCATAGCATGATACCGATGTCGCAGCACATTTGACTTGAAGGTCATAATGTTGCTCCGCGTCATCTCATAGCCCTGATCCATTTCCAATGAGCTTCCTTTCCTCAGTAGTGGAAGCATCATTTGGTTCAGCAGGTCAATTGACTTGGAGTACATATTTGTACTCCTCTGCAGTTAGGACAATGTCCAAGTTTCTTTTCCAATCCATACAATCAGGTTCAGTGAGTTTGTTGACTTTTAATGGGAATAATACCATATAAAACAAACAATGAGTTTAATTCGATATCATTTCCCTCAAGTGATATCATTAAACTACCAATCATTTCCAAAATCCCATCAGACATAGCAAGCCACGTTCTTGTGGACGTTTACCAGTCCAAATGATTTTATGATTGGATTTCACTTCGGTCGTACATCATCATAGCAGTGACTCCGATGGGGAGGATACTATAAAGCGTACCTAAGTGTGTACCATTTCTCAGTACTAAGTCCACCGCTCGGGAACCACATGTCCACCGCAAGCCACGTTCTTGTGGACGTTTACGTTGACATGCGGTCCTCCACGACTTTCTATAACTGTCGAGCCTCAATTAATCCCAAAGTTCCGTTTCCATTTAGCAAGCCACGTTCTTGTGGACGTTTACTAAAACAAACAACTTTATTAATTGAATCTCACTTATTTAAATGTCATAGAATCTTAATTAACCCAAAGTACCGTTTCCATTTAGCAAGCCACGTTCTTGTGGACGTTTACTAAAACAAACAACTTTGTTAATTGACTCTTACATTTATTAAATTTCACAATTTTATTAATCAAAGCTTGATATCTCGTAAGTGAAACTCGAAGTTTCTAACCAGCGATCAATCATGCAATTGAGCCCTATCTCTCACTAGGTGAGGGAGCCAACCAGACAATCGATCTAGTCATCGAATGACTCGAATGTCTCTAATCTGTGTCATCGACATAACCAAGCACTTTGGCTCCATTCCACTCCCCGGGGTGAGAATGAGTCGAGTTGAAATTAGTCTTTGAATGACAGATTAGGCATTGCTTTTGAGAAATATAATTGTTCATTTTTATAAGTGGATTTTAAATTCGAATTTTGATCCAGTGATATCTGTGTGTCGACTTTATCCGATAGGGAGGATGACACTAAAGCCAACTCGTAAGTGACACACATCACTATCAAGACAGAGAATGGAGACCGCGGGATTGTTTCCAATCCCTCTCCCACTTAGTATTTTACGAAAAAGGGATAACATGCATAAAATAAATAAAGCATAATAACAAGCACGTAAACACACAAAAAGCATTTAACGTGACCCCGATTATTATGGCCTTTAAATATCTTCCATGCACGTCTTCTCGGATCTTTGTCTCGTTGCTCGTCTCGGTCTCGATCCACCACCGACTCGTCTAAGTGCCAAGAGACGAACCCCTTCCACTGGAGTATCATCCCAGGCCTCGACGAGCGACCCGTGGTGTCCGTCGAACCCCCGCGCCGCTGCTGCCAAGTATCCAGCGAAACGGCGACCGCCGTTTAAGAAACGGCGACCGCCGTTTGCCCTTCAGCAGCTCGCGGGTTCGACTTCTCGACCCTCGTTCGTCCGGCCTCCGATCTTCTCTCGATCCACCAAGTAGCAGTAACATTACAAAGGTAAAACATACTACTTCCGGCATCGATCCTATACAGGTTGATCGATCCTATACATCCGGATAAAACGAAAAACGTAATAAAACCTAAACGACTCAACCCGTCGTTTTAACTATTACAAACATGCAACGATTTCAAAACCAAAACTGATCTCGACAAGCCCGAGAGTTAAACAAACCACAAACATTAAAGCACAAACACATGGCCATAATAATCGGGTTCGAACCTGCAAAACAAATCTCGCAAAAATACAACGAACGTACAAAACCGGCTCTGATACCAATTGTTGGAAATCGACTACCCGGGATGCGTTCGTTCGATCACTCGAACATCCGAACGATCCCAGTCGACATCCGGTGTCGCTACTTCGTTCGCTTTTCCAGCCCGTGCCCCGATTCACGCCCAGCCATTGCCCCGAAGGACAACCGCGCGAACCGAGCGGGCTGCCAGAAAAAGACCAAAACGGCGGTCGCCGTTTGGAAACGGCGGTCGCCGTTTCTCCGCGAACAGCAGCGCGTTCTGCTGTTCCGGGCTCATTTCCGGTCCGTTTTTCCTCTTCCGACTACCGATCCGAAGGTCCTTGAACCCCTAGTAGTCGAGGAACACGTACCACGACTCCCGGAACCCGATCGTTCGTCCGATGTATTTTTAACGAATTTAGAGATCGATAATTGCGGAATTAGGGATCGATCTCATACCTTTGTCGCGTGATTCGGAGAAGCCGAATTGACAGATACCTCGAGTCTTCTAGCGTGTATCCTAGCCCTCTTGCTCCAGCCGATGTGTGGGCATCGATCCGCTTGGAGCTTCTCTTCTTCTTCTCTCTCAAACCCTCCTTTTCACGTTTTTATTATTCTGTCTCCAGAAATATATTTGCGCTAGCAAATTAATTTCTACAGAAAAGAAAAACTATTCTGTATCCAGAAATATATTTGCGCTAGCAAATTAATTTCTACAGAAAAGAAGAACAATTCTGTATCTAGAAATATATTTGCGCTAGCAAATTAATTTCTACAGAAAAGAAGAACAATTCTGTATCCAGAAATATATTTGCGCTAGCAAATTAATTTCTACAGAAAAGAAGAACAATTCTGTATCCAGAAATATATTTGCGCTAGCAAAATAATTTCTACAGAAAAGAAAAACACTGCGCTAATCTAAATTAATTAAGCAGAGAAAAGAATAATTGCGCTAACAAAATAATTTCTCCACAAAATTAATTATAGCGGCGTTCTGTAGGTTTAGAGAAGAGAGACGAGGGATTTATATAGGCCACACTAGGGACCCATAGGCAATTAATTAATTAGGCTTAAATTGCAATTTAATTAACTTGGTGTCCCAAAAGGAAAACCTTAATTAAATTCCACAATTTTATTTATAATTAATTCCACTATAAAATTATAAATGATTTCCCAATTAATTAATTCAAATTATTCCGTCAATAATTTTCCCGCCGTATTACATATGTGATATTTCCCCGTGTTTAAGATATCGCATGTCCATGAATTAATTAATTACTAATAATTAAATTAATTCATTTCTTATTATCCGAGACTAGTACCACTCATCCTTATTATCATGTGGAACGAATCCACCTGCAGGGTTTACATGATAAACTTTATGAGCTCATCTCGGGGACATCATCAACCCAATAAATGAGACACGGTTTCCTGTCTATAATCTATAGCATGCCGTGTGTACAATACCGATTCCCAATCTACCGAGAATATTGACTAATCAATTAATCTCACTCATTGGCACATCAAGGAACCGAGCATTGGACACACGCACCTATAATTATATAGGGATTAAGAACTCACATATCCGTAATATCTGAGGTCTAGTTCGATTACATCGATTAGTATAAATCGAACGCCCTCCCGTGGTCCTGCTCAATACACCAAGTGTACGAGTGTAACATGATAGTCAAGACCGACTATCTACCAGTCACACTACGACGTACCGATGGATTGTCCATGTCCATCTAAGTCGTGAGCTACTGTTTGATAGTATACGAGTAACCGACAGTATGATCTTCCGCGTGTCTCCTCACGCCATACTGTCTACAACGTATACATCAAGGACTATTGCATTAAATGCAATCATGCTTGAATCATATCTCGAATTAAGGTATAGATAAGGAGTTCCGTATTTGCACTAAACTAGACATTTAGAATACAACTCCATCAGTTTCCGTCACTTCTCCGGTATACACACGACTCGTCCATGCTTTGAATGAATCCATAAGACTGGATAACCTCATCAAACCGCATGTTCCAAGATCTAGAAGCTTGCTTCAATCCATAAATGGATCGGTTTAGCTTACACACTAGATGCTCTTGGTTTTAGTCTCGTCAAGATTCCCATTCAAGAATGCTGTCTTGACGTCCATTTGCCACACCTCATAATCCATATAAGATGCTATAGAAAAAAGAATCCGGATCGACTTTAGCATAGCTACCGGCGAAAAGGTTTCCTCATAATCGATCCCTTCTTTATGAGTATACCCTTTCGCAACAAGCCTAGCCTTGAAGGTTTCAACCTTCCCGTCAGACCCTCTTTTTCTCTTGTACACCCACTTGCAACCAATGGCTTTTACACCTTTGGGCGGTGCTACAAGATTCCAGACCTGATTTGAATCCATTGATTCAATCTCAGATTTCATCGCCTTTTGCCAAGACTGAGCATCTTGATCTTTAAGCGCCTCGCCATAGGTCCAGGGATCGGCTTCATGTTCTCCAGGTAACAAGTCCGAAGACTCACCTATAAACATGAACCTATCGGGTTGTCGAACAACCCTCCCACTACGACGAGGCTCCGGTTTAACCTCAGTAACTACAGGTGCAGATTGTGGTGGCGTATCACCCGGTTCGGTTGGATCTAAGCCTTGATCGTCCCCTCTCAGTTCGTTAAGTATTATCTCACTCTTGGGCTTGTGGTCCATTATATAATCCTCTTCTAAGAACCGAGCGTTGGTGCTAACAACGATCTTCTGGTCCTTAGGACTATAAAATAGACCACCTTTCGTTCCTCTAGGATATCCTATAAACAACCGAATATCTGAACGAGATTCCAACTTATCAGCCCCATGCTTCAGCACATGTGCTGGACTACCCCATACCCGAATGTGTTTCAAATTTGGCTTTCGCCCGGTCCACAACTCCGAGGGCGTCTTAGGGACTGATTTAGAAGGAACTAAGTTCAGGATATACGCCGCTGTTTCCAAGGCATATCCCCTAAACGAAACTGGTAGTTCTGAATAACTCATCATAGATCTTACCATTTCCATAAAAGTCCTATTCCTTCTTTCTGCTACACCATTCTGCTGGGGCGTGTATGGTGCAGTCATCTGGGAGTCAATCCCATTCTCTAATAAGTACGCCTTAAACTCTCCTGAGAGGTACTCTCCTCCACGATCAGATCGTAGAGTCTTTATGGTTTTACCATGAAGGTTCTCCACAAGAGCTTTGTACTCCTTGAACTTGTCAAAGCACTCGCTCTTGCGGCGCATCAGGTATATAAAACCATACCTTGAGTAATCATCAGTGAAGGTTACGAAATATTCGTAACCTCCTCTCGCTTGGACAGATAAAGGCCCGCACAAATCAGAGTGAATCAATTCCAGTACTTCCTTGGATCTATACCCCTTATCACTAAAGGGTCGCTTGGTCATTTTTCCTTCCAGGCATGATTCGCAGGTTGGAAAGTCCTCATCTTTCACACCACTGAGTATTCCATCAGTTATCAACCTTTGAATTCTGCCCAAGTTAATATGACCTAGCCTAAGATGCCATAAGTACTTTTGATTCATCCTAGAAGGCTCCTTTCTCTTATTGGTACTAGATGTGTTATACGACTCTACACTTTGCATCGTGGGATTCAGTATATATAAGTTGCCTATCAATGTACCAGAACAGATATACTCACCATTCCTTTTGATAATAACAGAACTATCAAAAGAAACAGAATATTCATTCAAAACCAATTTAGAAACCGAAACAAGGTTCTTTCTAAAATTCGGTACATAAAGACAATTATTCAATACCAAAACTTTATTATTAAAAGACAAATGAATATCTCCCACTGCAACTGCCGCCACTTTCGTAGCGTTGCCCATGTAGATAGTGATCTCTCCCTTTCTAAGCCGCCGGGTTTCCTGGAACCCCTGCAAAGAATTGCAGACATGATCAGTGGCTCCCGTATCCACACACCAGGTACCGGTGGATAACACCGCTAAACATGTTTCAGTGACTAAGGAAAAGTTCGTACCTCCTTGTCTGAGAGGACAATTAGACTTCCAATGTCCAGACTACTTGCAACGGAAACACTTGCCCTTGGGCTTGTTCACTCCATTCTGTGGTCCACCATTTCTGGGTCCACTGGGTTTCCGTCCTTGCTTCTTCTTCCTCTTAGTCCCCGGAGGGCCAGGAAGTTTCACAGCCACAAGTTCCTGAGATTTCTTAAAGATTCCCTCTGCCGCCTGGAGTTCAGTCAGGAGCTCCGCCAACGAATATAACCTCTTGTTCATGTTATAGTTCAGGCGGAACTGCTCAAAACTCCAAGGCAGAGACTGGAGCACTATATCGATCTGGGTTTCCCCATCGATAGCTCCTCCCATAATCTCTATCTCATTCAGATAGCCAATCATCCTAAGAACGTGATCCCTCACGGGCGTTCCTTCGGACATGGTGGCCGTCATGAGTTTCCTCATAGCATCTTGCCTGGCTGCCCTATCCTGACTACCAAACATCTCCTTGAGGTTAAGCATCATATCATAGGCAGTGGTCATGGCCTCATGCTGATGTTGCAGCACATTTGACATAGAAGCCAAAATGTAGCACCGCGCCATCTGATCTGTTGGAGTTGTGTACTTAATGTCTAGATTTATGTAACGGTAAACTCCCAGTCATAGCATTTAATCTATTTAATTAATAAACAATTATTTGCATTTAATTATTATTAATTAATTATGCAAAATTATAGTCCTGGATTTTATACGTTGTAGTTAGTATGGTGTTGCATGGGCGCACAGAAGATCATACTATCGGTTACTCGTATTTAATCGAACAGTTGCTCACGACCTAGATGGACACGGACCAATCCATTGGTATAGTCGTTGTGTGAGAGAGAAAATAATTTATATATAATTATTTTATCACACATGTACACTTGGTGTATTGGGCGGATCGCTTGAGATTTATCGATTAGGATTGCCTTGAGATAATCGATTCAAGTCTTAGAGTATTTTATTCTTAATCCCCGATACTATTGCGGATGTATATATTTTATATATGTGACTTTGATTTTCCAAAGGAATTAACCGATTTAATTATTGGGTTAATTACCGGTTAAGTTGGGTCACTATATTTTATATATGGCATGCCGTGAATACTTGACGGGAAAGTGTATCCCGGAAGGGTTGATAATATCCCCGAGATGAGTTCATAAGGAATTATTGTGTAAACCTCATGAGTGGATTCGTTCCGCACAATAATTAAGGATGAATGGTACTAGTCTCGGATTCAAGAGATGAATAAATTAATTAGCAATAAATTAATTTTATTCATGGATATTTAAATCTTAAATACACGGAATAAATAATACTACCGGAGAAATATTATTTGATATAATATGGTTTAATATTGGGAGTGCAATTAATTTATATAGTGGAAAATAAATTAATTAATATTAATGGGAGATTAATAGATTTGGGCTTGGGCTCAATTTAATCATTAATATTGGAAGCCCAATATTCCACCTCCTTTAGATCCCCTACGTAGCCTATAAAAGCACTACATGGTCTTCACTTTTTCATATCATAACAATAAGACAAGATTATCATACTTGATATTCTAGAGAGTTGAAGAGGATCCATAAGCTTGGAGGATCGTCGCCCACCCGACGTTCAAGCTAGTGCAAGGAATACGTGGGAAGATCGTAAGGTCATCAACTTAAATTCGTTTCTCCGCACAACGAATTAAAAAGGTAAAATCATATACTCTCTTCTATGATTTTATGTGAATTGATTGTGATACATACATGAACGCACGATCCGGGTAAACGAAGAACTTCGGGGATGGGGATTCGAGATCCCCGGCGAAGGTTCGAAGGACCCTCGGCTGGGAGCCGAGGGGTGCGATCGAGCCCTATGGCGTCGATCGCGGGGCCCACACGAGGACGCCCCGGCTGGACGCCGGGGCATGCGATCGACTTCACGGTCGATCGCGGGGGCAGCCGCGGCTGGGCCGCGGCGAGTGCGCTGGGCGCACCGCCCTCCTCGGCGGTGGCGGTGAGTCGCCGGACTCACCGCCGGGGGCTGTTCAGAACAGCCCCACGGGGATGCGCGTGTTGGAGTTGTGTACTTAATGTCTAGATTTAAGTAACGGTAAACTCCCGATCATAGCATTTAATCTATTTAATTAATAAACAATTATTTGCATTTAATTATATGCAAATCATGGTTCTGGATTTTATACGTTGTAGTTAGTATGGTGCTGCATGGGCGCACAGAAGATCATACTATCGGTTACTCGTATTTAATCGAACAGTTGCTCACGACCTAGATGGACACGAACTAATCCATCGGTATAGTCGTTGTGTGAGAGAGAAAATAATTTATCTTAATTATTTTATCACACTTGTACACTTGGTGTATTGGGCGGATCAATTGAGACTCATCAATTAGGATTGCTCGGCGATAATTGATTTGAGACTCGGAGTATTTTATTCTTAATCCCTGAAACAATTGCGGGTGTGTATATTTAATATAAGTGACTTTGATTTACCAAAGGAATTAACCGGTTTGATAATTGGGTTAATTACCGGCTAAGTTGGGTCACTATATTTTGTATATGGCATGCCGTAAATTCTTGAAGGGGCAGTGTATCCCGGAAGGGTTGATAATATCCCCGAGATGAGTTCATAAGGAATTATTGTGTAAACCTCATGAGTGGATTCGTTCCGCACAATAATTAAGGTTGAATGGTACTAGTCTCGGATTCAAGAGATGAATATAATTTATTAAGCAATAAATAAATTTATTCATGGATATTTAAATCTTAAATACACGGAATAAATAATACTAAGATGGAGAAATATTATTTGATATAATATGGAATAATATTGGGAGTGCAATTTTATTTATATAGTGGAAAATAAATAAAATTAATATTGATAAGAATTAATAGATTTGGGTTGGACCCAATTTAATTTTCAATATTGAAGCCCAATATTTATTCTCCTTATGATCCCCTTCGTAGCCTATATAAGCACTACATGGTCTTCACTTTTCAAGAGAGAATCAATTGACGTTACGCCAATCATAAAGTTCTGAGAGTGAGGAAGATCCATAGGAATCCGATAGATCGTCGCCCACACGACGTTCGGACGAGGTGCAAGGAATACGCGGGAAGATCACAAGGTCGTCAACCGAATTCGTTTCTCCGTACAACGATTCGAGGTAATAATCGAGAACCCCCTTCTATGATTATTTGTGCGTTGAATAATTGTGATATATACATGAACGACGCGATCCGGGAAAAACGACGATCATCGCGGACGGGGATTCGAGATCCCCGGCGACGATCGAAGGGGGCGGTCGAAACCCTAGGGTTTGACCGCCCGGCGCGCGCGACGAGGGGCGAGCCCCGGCTGGACGCCGGGGCATGCGATCGACTTCAGTCGATCGCTGGGGTGCCACGGGCTGGTGCCGTGGCGGACCCCAGCCGCCCTCGACGGCGGCGTGCGCTCGAAGGGGGCCCCGGCTGAAGCCGGGGCGAGCGATCGACTCGGAAGTCGATCGCTAGGGCAGCCGCGGCTAGGCCGCGGCGGGTCAGCTGGGCTGACCGCCCTCCCCTCGATGGCGGAGGCGGTGAGTCGCCGGACTCACCGCCAGGGGCTGTTCCGAACAGCCCCGCGGGGATGCCTCGCATCCCCGGCGATCGCCATGCACGGCGATCGCGAGCCCGGGCGTGGGCGTGGCTAAGGTTTAGTCGCGGGTTCTCCCGCGGCGACGCCTTGGTCATGCTCTAGCTCGTCCGTGGTTCGCGTTCGTAGATCCGACTCGTGGGAGAAAATCGGCTGGGGGCGGGCTGCGTGTCTTCGGATGCGTAGTCTCCAAAGGTCGGACTCCTGCGGATGAGTTGGTGTTCGTGCGATCTCCGGCGACGGGTTTTCGGTCGGGTTATCGGTTCCGCAATTTTGATAGCCCGGGACATCGAATCCCAGCAAATGGTATCAGAGCCAGGTTTCGTGTTCATGTATATGTTCGATTATTGTTCTACCTTGCAGGATTTCCGGCTATCATGGTTGGATTTAATTAATTGTTTTTAATTAATTATCATGATTATTAAACTCTCGGACATGTCGAGATTCGTTTTGTGTGGTTGAATGTTTGTAATAGTAAAAATTCGGGGGTTGACCGAATTTAGGATTTATTATTACGTACTTTATTTTCCGGAAAATGTATAGGGTCGATTTCATGTATAGAATCGATACCGGAATTGTAATTTAAATTTTGTAATTTTAATTACGTTGGTTCGATGATGAGACGATCACCGGAAGACGAAAAAGTGACGAGAAGACAAGGGCTTGGGATCGATCACATGATGGTGATCGACCCATGGCCTAGCCGGCGGTGGCGGCGCTCCTCCCGAGTGGCCGGCCGATCCTATCGTGGGGATGGCGTGGGATCTCCTAATCCCGTGCTATTCCTACCAAAATCTACTTTCCAAATTAATTCGGATTTTTCCTATTTGAGTACTTTCCTTTTTGGAAACTCTCATGGATTAGAAAAAGAATTAATTTAAATTAATTTTATTTTCTATTGATTTATTTCCTTCATGGAAATATTCATAGATTAGAAATTTAATTAATTTAGTACTAAATTTATTTTTCCTATTTGATTATTCCTACTCATGGGAATATTCATGGATTAGGAATAAAAATAAATTTGAAAAGTAGTAGTCCTAATTTATTTTATTTCCTTGTTCTATTATAGATATCTTCTAGAATATTCCAAATTTTATTTGGATAGATTATTCTAGAGATTTAATAGAACTAGATAGGAAAATAAATAAATAAAAATATTAATGATATTTAATTTTATTTTTGATATATTCGATTGACTTAATTTTTCGAATTAAGTAACTTTTGGATTAATTGAAAATAAATAGATTTAAATATTAGAGATTAATATTCTCGTCACATGGAGCATTCAAGAAGCGAAGACTGAAGACTAGAAGATGCATATGAAGATAAAGCCATGATAGTCGGGGAAAAATAATTTCTCTAGCATTATTTTTGACTATGTGCTATGTGCTTTATTGCTTTCATGCATGCTTATGTGTTTAATTATGCATTAGATAGCGTATCCCTTTATTATAAAAAGCTAAGTGGGAGAGGGGATGGAAACATTCCCATGGTCTCCATTACTGTTCTCTTGGTGACTCTTATGAATTTTTGAAGTTCGTATAGATGTGTCATTGGAGGAGAATTCTTGTAATTCCTCTTACAAGAAACATTGATCAAGTTTATCAAACAATGCCTAATTTGTCTTTCTGAAACTGACTTCAAGTCGACTCATTCTCACCCCGGGGAGTGGAATGGAGCCAAAGCCACTTGGTCATGTAGAGGACACAAATTAGAGACTTCCGTGCCATTCTTTGATAGATGGGTCGCTTGTCTGCTCGGCTCCCTCATTTATGAGAGATAGGGTCGTTCGCATGGTGAATCACTGGTTAGAAACTTCGAGTTTCACTTATGATTCTCCGCGTCTTGATTTACGAGATAAAATGGATCAAGTAATTGGGAGTCAATTATAAAAGTCTCTTAGTGAAGTAAACGTCCACACCACGTGGCTTGCTGCACTGACGGATTTTGGATTAATTGATGTAGACAGTTGTAAGGAATTGTGAAGAGTTGTGAAGTTGTCGTAAACGTCCACACCACGTGGCTTGCGGTAATGTAGCAATTCCAAGCGATTCACTTTGGTGCTGAGTAATGGTTTACACTTAGATACGCCTTGTAGTATTCCTCCCCACGAGGTTCCGCTATGAGCGATGTATGACCAAAGAAAAACTAATTGCTAAATCATTTGGGTGGGTAAACGTCCACACCACGTGGCTTGCCTTACCTGATGGGATTTTAGATGTGATTAGTAATTTAATGATATTATTTAAGGGAGATAATATCGGATATTAAATTAATTGTTTGTTTAAATGTGCTTATAGGTTTAGAGAATAGCTATGAACCCACTTTCTATGATACTCAAGGAGCATAAGCTCACTGGCACCAACTATATTGATTGGAAGAGAAATTTAGACATTGTCCTAACTTCGGAAGAGTACAAGTATGTACTCCATGAAGTGTGCCCTGCCGAGCCCACGGCTGCCTCAACTGATGAGGAGAAACTGGCATATCGGAAGTGGAAAAAGGCTGATGAAATGGCTAGGTGTTATATTTTGGCTTCCATGTCAAATGTACTCCAAACCCAACATGAGCCAATGGACACTGCCTATGATATGATGTTTAACCTCAAGGAGATGTTTGGGGAGCAAGATCGTGCGGCTAGGCAAGAAGCCATGAGAGTCCTTATGTCGACTACTCAATCTGAAGGAACGCCCGTAGGGGAGCACGTTCTTAAGATGATGAGTTTGTTGAATGAACTTGAGGTCCTAGGAGCTTCTATTGATGCTGAGACGCAAGTCGGCATCATACTCCAGTCTCTGGCCCCTAGTTTTGAGCAGTTTCGTATGAGCTATAATATGGGTAAACTATCTTATACTCTTGCGCAACTCCTGACTGAACTTAAGGCGGCAGAGGGGATCTACAAGAAGGGCAAGTCTCAAGCGCTTGTAGCTACCAAGTCCAAAGGCTTTAAGCCTGGTGGAGGTAGGGGCAAGAAAAGGAAGCAAGCCTGGAAACCCAGTGGTGTCAAGAGGACTGCACCACAAGTGGGGGCTGCAAAGCCAAAGGGTAAGTGCTTCCGATGCAACAAGATGGGACACTGGAAGTCTGAATGTCCTCTCAGAGGTACGAATCTTTCTTTAGTCGTAAAAACATAGTCAGCGGTATTATCTACCAGAATTCTGGTGTGTAGATATGGAACCACTGACGGTATGTGCATTTCTTTAAATGCAGGGGTTCCAGAAAACCCGGCGACTTAGAGAAGAAGAATTCGAGTTTACATGGGCGAAGCTGTTGGGGTAGCAGCGGTTGCAGTGGAAGACATTTATCTGTTTTTAAGTTTTCATTTCAGTTATTGCTTATGTACCCCTTTATCTTTGAAAAAGAACTTTGTTCTGTTTTTCTTTATTAATGGATATTTTATTTCTTTAATCATTGGATGGTTTGGATAAGAAATAATGGTGATATTCATTATGGTACATTAGATAGCAATATGTGAATGATGAATCCTTAGTCTACCACGATGCAACAAACCTTATATATAACTTGTTTTACTTATTAGATATTTCTTTATCATTATACTTGTGAAATCTTATACTTAGTAGTATTTTCAAATAAATTTCATATGGTCGAAATTGATTTGATCAATTATAGTTGAAGGAATGGACCTTCCGACCTAAGGATTGAATTTGGAGGATAATACGTCTAAGCAAACCTTTCTGGAAAAAGGATAGAATTCAGAAGAGTATTGGAAATGATTAGATATGCAGACATATGTGTATATTAGAGAGGTATGAGTAATTCTTTCAAAGAATACTCAGTGATGGATTAGAATGCTTGATGTGCCATAAAAGCAAAGTGTTTTGACTTGTCAATGGACACAAAGCTATTATGGGGAACCATCAAAGTATATCCATTAGAAGCCTGTGACTCGGTCGCGGAGGCCATCACCTATCTAGATAACACATAGCATAATCAAAGATTGGGATTAATTCCCAAAGAGACGAGCCGTGCACTTACGTGTAGAGATGGTGCGTTGTAAAGAAATGGAAATCTAATAGTAAGAGAACAAGTTGTTCGGAATTACCTATGTTCTATGGATATTCCTGGAGACAACAACATATTCAATATGGTTGTAGGATATCCTAGATGAACGAAGTATTGTGTGTTCTATAGTACTATGAACCAGAGGGACGTCTCGTCCGGTTCATAGAGGAAAAACTATTAGATGAACTGCAATGCCCTAATTGACAAAATACTTTAAAAATGAGGAAAGGGAAAGACTGAGAACCAGCCTGACCGAGTAGTAGTACACCACTAACTGCACCTAATGTTGTTACTGTTACACACCGGGACGCCATTGCAGTGGGAGGTTGTTAAGCAACTAAAGATGCTCATAAGACTGGAGGAGTTTTGAACTCTGGATCCAGTATACATGAAATCGATCCCTAGATCTGCATAGGATTAGCAAAGAAGGTGTGTTAGAGACGTGACGGAAACAAAGGTGGTGTTTCTCGGAGATTTTATGTAGATAACTTTTTATCATTGGCAACAATGTAAAAGTGTTGTCAGACATAAAATAGAGGTTGTCTAAATAAATCGAGATATAAGATTAAGAAGAAGTTAGAGCATGTTCTTAAGATCTTATGATCTAGAGATAAGAACATTGTACTTCTCCTAGACATCTTGTACGATTAAGGTTTGTTTTTAAACATGCATACTTCTGAGAAAGGTTATTGCCTTTCAGAGACAGAACATACATCTATCTAAAGGGTATGTGTTTGAACATATGAAGGAGATAGATGAGAACAGAGCAGTTTCCTATACTTCAAGTATGGAAAGCTCTATAGATGCAATGTTGTAAAACAAGAACCTGATATCAACTATGCGGTTTGCGTAGTGGGAGGATATCAAAGTAATCTGGATAAGAGATGTTCGAATGCTGCAAGAGTACTTTCATAGTACTGGCTTGAGCAAGACGAAATCTTCTTAGATTACAGATTCTCAGATCCAAAAATCAGAGAAGGACCAGTGAAAGTCGATATCAGGCTATGTGTTCACTTTTAGAAAGAGGTGGAACCATGAAATGAAAGAGTGATAAGCAGGATGCTTCTCAGACTCTCTCATGACCGAATGGCAACCTCAGAGGCAGCGGAAGTTTTGGTTAGGTTCCGGGATAACCTCTTGACTTGGATATGACTCTTAGTTTACCAAAGGCTATTAGATAGCGGTGCACGGTGAACTAGAAGAGGTCATAAGTCAAAAGTGATGTTAACACATAGAGCAAGTACCACCTGATACGAGTCATCGTCAGGGAAACGACGTAGTAGTCACCAAGATAACTTCAGAGCGGCAACCTAGATTGCTCACTCACATAGTACTTCTCGGAAGTACACTTTAAAGCACGTGATGAGTATGGGAACCGGGAGTTTGGAGGAAATGACTAGACCTTAGTACAAGTGGGAGATTGTTGGAGTTGTGTACTTAATGTCTAGATTTAAGTAACGGTAAACTCCCGATCATAGCATTTAATCTATTTAATTAATAAACAATTATTTGCATTTAATTATATGCAAATCATGGTTCTGGATTTTATACGTTGTAGTTAGTATGGTGCTGCATGGGCGCACAGAAGATCATACTATCGGTTACTCGTATTTAATCGAACAGTTGCTCACGACCTAGATGGACACGAACTAATCCATCGGTATAGTCGTTGTGTGAGAGAGAAAATAATTTATCTTAATTATTTTATCACACTTGTACACTTGGTGTATTGGGCGGATCAATTGAGACTCATCAATTAGGATTGCTCGGCGATAATTGATTTGAGACTCGGAGTATTTTATTCTTAATCCCTGAAACAATTGCGGGTGTGTATATTTAATATAAGTGACTTTGATTTACCAAAGGAATTAACCGGTTTGATAATTGGGTTAATTACCGGCTAAGTTGGGTCACTATATTTCGTATATGGCATGCCGTGAATTCTTGAAGGGGCAGTGTATCCCGGAAGGGTTGATAATATCCCCGAGATGAGTTCATAAGGAATTATTGTGTAAACCTCATGAGTGGATTCGTTCCGCACAATAATTAAGGTTGAATGGTACTAGTCTCGGATTCAAGAGATGAATATAATTTATTAAGCAATAAATAAATTTATTCATGGATATTTAAATCTTAAATACACGGAATAAATAATACTAAGATGGAGAAATATTATTTGATATAATATGGAATAATATTGGGAGTGCAATTTTATTTATATAGTGGAAAATAAATAAAATTAATATTGATAAGAATTAATAGATTTGGGTTGGACCCAATTTAATTTTCAATATTGAAGCCCAATATTTATTCTCCTTATGATCCCCTTCGTAGCCTATATAAGCACTACATGGTCTTCACTTTTCAAGAGAGAATCAATTGACGTTACGCCAATCATAAAGTTCTGAGAGTGAGGAAGATCCATAGGAATCCGATAGATCGTCGCCCACACGACGTTCGGACGAGGTGCAAGGAATACGCGGGAAGATCACAAGGTCGTCAACCGAATTCGTTTCTCCGTACAACGATTCGAGGTAATAATCGAGAACCCCCTTCTATGATTATTTGTGCGTTGAATAATTGTGATATATACATGAACGACGCGATCCGGGAAAAACGACGATCATCGCGGACGGGGATTCGAGATCCCCGGCGACGATCGAAGGGGGCGGTCGAAACCCTAGGGTTTGACCGCCCGGCGCGCGCGACGAGGGGCGAGCCCCGGCTGGACGCCGGGGCATGCGATCGACTTCAGTCGATCGCTGGGGTGCCACGGGCTGGTGCCGTGGCGGACCCCAGCCGCCCTCGACGGCGGCGTGCGCTCGAAGGGGGCCCCGGCTGAAGCCGGGGCGAGCGATCGACTCGGAAGTCGATCGCTAGGGCAGCCGCGGCTAGGCCGCGGCGGGTCAGCTGGGCTGACCGCCCTCCCCTCGATCGCGGAGGCGGTGAGTCGCCGGACTCACCGCCAGGGGCTGTTCCGAACAGCCCCGCGGGGATGCCTCGCATCCCCGGCGATCGCCATGCACGGCGATCGCGAGCCCGGGCGTGGGCGTGGCTAGGGTTTAGTCGCGGGTTCTCCCGCGGCGACGCCTTGGTCATGCTCTAGCTCGTCCGTGGTTCGCGTTCGTAGATCCGACTCGTGGGAGAAAATCGGCTGGGGGCGGGCTGCGTGTCTTCGGATGCGTAGTCTCCAAAGGTCGGACTCCTGCGGATGAGTTGGTGTTCGTGCGATCTCCGGCGACGGGTTTTCGGTCGGGTTATCGGTTCCGCAATTTTGATAGCCCGGGACATCGAATCCCAGCAGCGCGTGCATCCCCGGCGATCGCTAGGGCAGCGATCGCGAACCCCGGCGGGGGCTCGGCTAGGGTTTCTAGCCGCGGGTTTTTCCCGCGGCGGTGATTCTCTTTTCGTGCCCGGTTCCGTTTGGTGGTTCGCGTGTTTCCGGCGATGGGATTTCGGTCGGGGTTATCGGTTCCGCATTTTTTGATACCCCGGGATATCGAATTCCAGCAATTGGTATCAGAGCGTTTGGTTTCGTGTTCATGTATGTGTTCAATTGTGTTCTACCTTGCAGGGATTCCGACCATCATGGTTAATTAATTGATTAATTGTTTAATTAATTTGTTATTTAATTTTACCATGATTATTAAACTCTCGGATATGTCGAGATTCGTTTTGTGTGGATGAATTCTTGTAATAGTAAAAATTCGGGGGTTGACCGAATTTATATTTATTATTATTGTTCTATGTTTTCCGGAAAGTGTATAGGGTCGATTTCATGTATAGAATCGATACCGGAATTGTAAATTTTTTTTTGTAATTTATTTACGTTGGATCGATGTCGAGACGACCGCCGGAGAACTCGTGTGACGAAGGAGATGAAGAGAGGGAGAAAGGACCGAAGGGGTCGATCACCCCATGATCGACCCCATGATCGATCAAAGGGGAGAGGGGCGTCGCCCCCTTCTGCCGTGGGTTGTCGCCGGCAACGGCGGCGGCTGGCCGGCTGAAGAGGCGGCGGCGGGTGCTCCCTCCCGGTGGTCGATCGGTGGTGGAAGTGGTGGTGCGGGGATCCCCAACCCGTGCTACTCCTACTCCTACCTAGATTCACTTTCCTAATTAATTCAAGTTTTCCTATTTTGAGTATTCCTAAGTTTGGGAACTCTCATGGAGATAGGAAAAGAATTAATTAATATTATTTATTTCCTTATTCTATTATGGAAGTCTTCTAGAATATTCCAAGTTCTACTTGGAATAGGAATCTAGAGATTTAATAGAATTAGATGGGAAAATAATTAATTAGTGAATTAATTTATTTCTATTTGATTATTCCTATTTTATGGGAATTTTCATGGACATGGAAATTAATTAATCTTGGAAAGTAGAAGAGTCCTAATTTATTTTATTTCCTTATTCTATTATAGAAGTCTTCTAGAATATTCAAAGTTTCACTTGGATAGATTATTCTAGAGATTTAATAGAATTAGATAGGAAAAACAAATAAATAAAAAATATTAATAATATTTAATTTTATTTTCAATTTATTCGATTGACTTAATTTTCGAATTAAGTATCTTTTGGATTTATTAAAAATAAATAGATTTAAATATTGGGATTAATATTCTCGTCACATGGAGCATTCAAGAACGAAGACTGAAGACTAGAAGACGCATACGGAGATGGAATAAAGCCATGATAGTCGGAAAATAATTTTCTAGCATTATTTTGACTATGTGATATGTGCTTTATTACTTGTATGCATGCTTATGTGTTTAATTATGCATTAGATAGCGTATCCCTTTGTTATAAAAAGCTAAGTGGGAGCGGGGATGGAAACATTCCCATGGTCTCCATTACTGTTCTCTTGGTGACATTTATGAACTTTCGAAGTTCATATAGATATGTCATTGGAGGAGAATTATTGTAATTCCTTTTACAAGAAACATTGATTAAGTTTATCAAACAATGCCTAATTTGTCTTTCTGAAACTGACTTCAAGTCGACTCATTCTCACCCCGGGGAGTGGAATGGAGCCAAAGCCACTTGGTCATGTGGATGACACAAATTAGAGACCTTCGTACCATTCTTTGATAGATGGATCGATTGTCTGCTCGGCTCCCTCATCTAATGAGAGATAGGGTTGTTCGCATGGTGAATCACTGGTTAGAAACTTCGAGTTTCACTTATGATTCTCCGCGTCTTGATTTACAAAAATCGAATGCTTCAAGTAATTGGGAGTCAACTATAAAAATCTTTTGGTGTAGTAAACGTCCACACTAACGTGGCTTGCTATGCTGAATGGGATTTTTGGAAATAGTTGATGTAGGCAGTTATAGGGAATTGTGAAGGATTGTGAGTTATCGTAAACGTCCACACTAACGTGGCTTGCGGTGACGTAGCGATTCCAAATGATTCACCTTAGTACTGAGTGATGGTTTACACTTAGGTACGCTTTATAGTATTCTTCCCAACGAAGTAACGCTATAATGATGTACGACCGAAGCAAATCTAATTGCTAAATCATTTGGGTGGGTAAACGTCCACACGAACGTGGCTTGCCTTACCTGATGGGATTTTAGATGTAATTAGTAATTTAATGATATTATTCAAGGGAGATAATATCGGATATTAAATTGATTGTTTGTTTAAATGTGCTTATAGGTTTAGAGAATAGCTATGAACCCACTTTCTGTGATACTCAAGGAGCATAAGCTCACTGGTCCCAATTATATTGATTGGAAGAGAAATTTAGACATTGTCCTGACTTCTGAGGAGTACAAGTATGTACTTCATGAAGTGTGCCCTGCCGAGCCCACGGCTGCCTCAACTGATGAGGAAAAACTGGCATATCGGAAGTGGAAAAAGGCTGATGAAATGGGTAGGTGTTATATTTTGGCTTCCATGTCAAATGTACTCCAAACCCAACATCAGCCGATGGACACTGCCTATGATATGATGTTTAACCTCAAGGAGATGTTTGGGGAGCAAGATCGTGCGGCTAGGCAAGAAGCCATGAGAGTCCTCATGTCGACTACTCAGTCTGAAGGAACGCCCGTTGGGGAGCACGTTCTTAAGATGATGAGTTTGTTGAATGAACTTGAGGTCCTAGGAGCTTCTATTGATGCTGAGACGCAAGTCGACATCATACTCCAGTCTCTGACCCCTAGTTTTGAGAAGTTTCGTATGAGCTATAATATGGGTAAACTATCTTATACTCTTGCGCAACTCCTGACTGAACTGTCAAGGGTTGTTAGCTCAGTTGGTTGAGCACTTGAATTGAGGACTTGAGGTCCTTGGTTCGAATCCCAAGACATTGCAATTGACCTAGACCAAAAAAAAACAAACTCCTGACTGAACTAAAGGCGGCAGAGGGGATCTACAAGAAGGGCAAGTCTCAAGCGCTTGTAGCTACCAAGTCCAAGGGCTCGAAGCCTGTTGGAGGTAGGGGCAAGAAAAGGAAGCAAGCCTGGAAACCCAGTGGTGCCAAGAGGAATGGACCACGAGTGGGGGCTGCAAAGCCAAGAGGCAAGTGCTTCCGATGCAATAAGACTGGACACTGGAAGTCTGAATGTCCTCTCAAAGGTACGAATTTTTCTTTAGTCGTAAAAACATAGTCAGCGGTATTATCTACCAGAAATCTGGTGTGTAGATATGGAACCACTGGCGGTATGTGCATTTTTTAAAATGCAGGGGTTCCAGAAAACCCGGCGACTTAGAGAAGAAGAGTTCGAGTCTACACGGGCGAAAGCTGTGGAGGAGGCAGCTGTTGCAGTGGAAGACATTTATCTGCTTTAGTAGTTAAATAGGATTTCATTTCAAGATTATTGCATTATGTACCCTTTATTTTAGAAAGAACTTTTGTTCTGGATTTCTATTATTTATGAATGAATATTTTATTTCTTTAATCATGGTGATGATTTTGATAAGAAATAATGGGTATTATCTATTCTGGTACATTAGATAGCAATATGTGAATGATGAATCCTTAGTCTACCACGATGCAACAAACCGTTCTATAACTTGTTTTACTATTTTGATATATTTCTTGTTAAATCATTATACTTGTGAATTCTTGTACTTAGTAGTATTTATTCAAATAAGATTCAAAAGGTCGAAATTGATTTGATCAATTATAGTTGAAGGAATGGACCTTCCGACCTAAGAATCAAGTTTGGAAGATAATACAACTAAAGTATACCTTTTTGGGTAAAGGATAGAATTCGGACAAGTATTGAGAATGATCAATGATATATGCAGACATATGTGTAAGATGTGAGTAGTTCTTTTAAGAATACTCGAAGATGGATTAGAATGCTTGATGTGCCATAAAAGCAAAGTGTTTTAGTCACAAAGCAGTTATGGGGAACCCTCAAAGTATATCCACTGGAAGCCTGCGACTTAGTCGCGGAGGCTACCACATAACACATGGCATAATCAAAGATTGAGGTTAAGTCTCAAATGACTACACCATACACTTACGTGTAGAGATAGTGAGTCAGTAAGAAATAGAATTCTAATAGTGAAAGAACAAGTTGTTCGGAACTACCTATGTTCTATGGATATTCCTGGAGACAACGGCATATTCAATATGGTTGTAGGATATCCTAGATGAACAAAGAATTGTGTGTTCTATAGTACTATAAACCAGAAGGACGTGTAACGCCCGGTTCTTAGAGGAAGACTATTAGAAGAACCACAAAGCCCGAACTGACGTAATACCTTGGAATGAGAAAAAGGACAAAGACTAGGAACCAGCCAAACCGAGTAGAAGTACACCACACACTGCACCTACTGTTATTACTATTATACACCGGGACGCCGTTGCAGTGGGAGGTTGTTGAACAACCAAAGATGTTCGTAAGACTAGAAGAGTTTCGGACTCTGGATCTAGTAAAGATGAAATCGATCCCTAGCTCTGCACGAGGGCAGTACTAGATCTAAATGTGCCTGCTTAGAAAACAATAAGGATTATTGTTAAGAGGCAAGATCATTTAGAGTACAAGCTTAGTAAATCCATTTATGGATTGAAACAAAGCTATAAATCGTGGAACTTGCGAATTGATGGGATAGTCCATTTGATGGATTCATCAAAAGGCATATACGATAGGTGTATTGGAGATGTAATAGAAACAAGGTGGTGTTTCTCGGAGATTTTATGTAGATGACAATTTCATCATTGGCAACAATGTAGAAAATGTTGTCAGACATAAGATAATGGTTGTCTAAATGAATCGAAATATAAGATTGAGTAGAAGTTAGAGCATGTTCTTGAGATCTTTCGATCTAAGGATAAGAACACTGTACTTCTCCTAGATATCTTATACGATTATGGTTTGGTTTTAAACATGCATACTTCTGAGAAAGGTTATTGCCTTTCAGAGACAGAATATACATCTATCTAAAGGGTATGTGTTTCGAACGCATGAAGGAGATAGATGAGGACAAAGCAGTTTCCTATACTTTAAGTATGGAAAGCTTTATACATGCAATGTTGTAAAACAAGAACCTGATATCAACTATGCGGTTTGCGTAGTGGGAGGATATCAAGGTAATCTAGACAAGAGATTTTCGAATGCTGTAATAGTACTTGCGGAGTACTGGATTATTAAGCAAGACGAAATCTTCTTTGATTACAAAATTCTTAGATCCTAAATCAGAGGAGGACCAGTGTATGTCGATATCAGGCTATGTGCTCACTTTTAGAAAGAGGTGGAACCATGAAATGAAAGAGTGATAAGCAGGACGCTTCTCAGACTCTCTCATAACCGAATAAGCAGCCTCAGAGGCAACGGAAGTTTTGGTTAGGTTCCGGGATAACCTCTTGACTTGGATATGACTATTAGTTTACCAAAGGCTATTGGATAGCGGTGCACGGTAAACTGGAAGAAGTCATAAGTCAAAAGTGATGTTAACACATAGAGCAAGTACCACCTGATACGAGTCATCGTCGAGGTAGACGATGCAGTAGTCACCAAGATAACTTCAGAGCGACAACCTAGAGTACTCATTCACATAGTACTTCTTGGAAGTACAACTCTAAGCACGTGATGAGTATGGGAGTCGGGAGTTTGGAGGAAATGACTAGACCTTAGTACAAGTGGGAGATTGTTGGAGTTGTGTACTTAATGTCTAGATTTAAGTAACGGTAAACTCCCAGTCATAGCATTTAATCTATTTAATTAATAAACAATTATTTGCATTTAATTATTATTAATTAATTATGCAAAATTATAGTCCTGGATTTTATACGTTGTAGTTAGTATGGTGTTACATGGGCGCATAGAAGATCATACTATCGGTTACTCGTATTTAATCGAACAGTTGCTCACGACCTAGATGGACACGGACCAATCCATCGGTATAGTCGTTGTGTGAGAGAGAAAATAATTTATCTTAATTATTTTATCACACTTGTACACTTGGTGTATTGGGCGGATCGCTTGAGATTTATCGATTAGGATTGCCTTGAGATAATCGATTCAAGTCTCAGAGTATTTTATTCTTAATCCCCGATACTATTGCGGATGTATATATTTTATATATGTGACTTTGATTTTCCAAAGGAATTAACCGATTTAATTATTGGGTTAATTACCGGTTAAGTTGGGTCACTATATTTTATATATGGCATGCCGTGAATACTTGACGGGAAAGTGTATCCCGGAAGGGTTGATAATATCCCCGAGATGAGTTCATAAGGAATTATTGTGTAAACCTCATGAGTGGATTCGTTCCGCACAATAATTAAGGATGAATGGTACTAGTCTCGGATTCAAGAGATGAATAAATTAATTAGCAATAAATTAATTTTATTCATGGATA
Source organism: Euphrasia confusa (assembly GCA_954870475.1). NCBI lineage: Eukaryota > Viridiplantae > Streptophyta > Magnoliopsida > Lamiales > Orobanchaceae > Euphrasia > Euphrasia confusa. The sequence goes on along the minus strand of OX940952.1, from coordinate 2,911,765 downwards.
TTTAAATCTTAAATACACGGAATAAATAATACTACCGGAGAAATATTATTTGATATAATATGGTTTAATATTGGGAGTGCAATTAATTTATATAGTGGAAAATAAATTAATTAATATTAATGGGAGATTAATAGATTTGGGCTTGGGCTCAATTTAATCATTAATATTGGAAGCCCAATATTCCACCTCCTTTAGATCCCCTACGTAGCCTATAAAAGCACTACATGGTCTTCACTTTTTCATATCATAACAATAAGACAAGATTATCATACTTGATATTCTAGAGAGTTGAAGAGGATCCATAAGCTTGGAGGATCGTCGCCCACCCGACGTTCAAGCTAGTGCAAGGAATACGTGGGAAGATCGTAAGGTCATCAACTTAAATTCGTTTCTCCGCACAACGAATTAAAAAGGTAAAATCATATACTCTCTTCTATGATTTTATGTGAATTGATTGTGATACATACATGAACGCACGATCCGGGTAAACGAAGAACTTCGGGGATGGGGATTCGAGATCCCCGGCGAAGGTTCGAAGGACCCTCGGCTGGGAGCCGAGGGGCGCGATCGAGCCCTATGGCGTCGATCGCGGGGCCCACACGAGGACGCCCCGGCTGGACGCCGGGGCATGCGATCGACCTCACGGTCGATCGCGGGGGCAGCCGCGGCTGGGCCGCGGCGGGTGCGCTGGGCGCACCGCCCTCCTCGGCGGTGGCGGTGAGTCGCCGGACTCACCGCCGGGGGCTGTTCGGAACAGCCCCACGGGGATGCGCGTGCATCCCCGGCGATCGCTAGGGCAGCGATCGCGAACCCCGGCGGGGGCTCGGCTAGGGTTTCTAGCCGCGGGTTTTTCCCGCGGCGGTGATTCTCTTGTCGTGCCCGGTTCCGTTTGGTGGTTCGTGTGTTTCCGGCGATGGGATTTCGGTCGGGGTTATCGGTTCCGCATTTTTTGATACCCCGGGATATCGAATTCCAGCATGATCAGCCTTGACCCACTTCCGATGAGCTTCCTTTTCCTCAGGAGTGGAGGTATCAGTAGGTTCATCAGGACAAACCTCATGGAGTACATACTTGTACTCCTCAGCAGTTAGGACAATGTCCAAGTTTCGTTTCCAATCAACATAGTTTGGACCAGTGAGTTTGTTTTCTTTTAGTATAATGGACAGCGGGTTGAGTGCCATATCTATAAAAGAGACAAATCAAACTGTCAAATTTAATTCGATATTAACTCCCTTAATTAATATCATTAAATTTACCAATCAATCCTAAAATCCCATCAGACTAGCATGCCACGTTCATGTGGACGTATACTAGTCCAAACGATTTTATAACTGGACTTTTACTTTGGTCGTACATCATTACAGCAGTGACTCCGATGGGGAGGATACTGTAAAGCGTACCTAAGTGTATACCATTTCTAAGTACTAAGTTAACCGCTCGGAAACTACACGCCCACCGCAAGCCACGTTAGTGTGGACGTTTACGTTGACATGCGGTCCCTTTACGATTTCCTATAACTGTCGAGCCTCAATTAACCCAAAGTTCCGTTTCCGTCTAGCAAGCCACGATAGTGTGGACGTTTACTAAACAAACAACTTTGTTAATTGAATTCCATTTAATAAATTTTACAATTTCGTTAATCAAAGCTTGATATCTCGTAAGTGAAACTCGAAGTTTCTAACCAGCGATCAATCATGCAATTGAGCCCTATCTCTCACAAAGTGAGGGAGCCAACCAGACAATCGATCTAGTCATCAAATGACTCGAATGTCTCTAATCTGTGTCATTGACATAACCAAGCGCTTTGGCTCCATTCCACTCCCCGGGGTGAGAATGAGTCGAGTTGAAATTAGTCTTTGAAAGACAGATTAGGCATTGCTTTGAAAAACTTAAGTGTTCAATTCTATAAATGAAATTGAATTCGAATTTTGATCCAGTGATATCCGTGTGTCAACTTTATCCGATAGGGAGGATGACACTAAAGCCAACTCGTAAGCGACACACATCACTATCAAAACAGAGAATGGAGACCGCGGGATTGTTTCCAATCCCTCTCCCACTTAGTTTTTACGAAAGGGATTAACAAGCATGCATAAAATTAAAGCATAATAAAAGCACGTTAAACAGACAAAAAGCATTTAACGTGGCCCGATTATTATGGCCTTTAAAATCTTCGATGCACGTCTTCTCGGATCTTCGTCTCGTTGCTCGTCTCGGTCTCGGTCCATCACCGACTCGTCTAAGGACCAAGAGACGAACCCCTCCCACTGGAATATCGTCCCGGGCCCTCGACAAGCGATCCGTGATGTCCGTCGAACCCCCGCGAAGCTGCTGCCAAGAATCCAGCGAAACGGCGACCGCCGTTTGCCCTTCAGCAGCCCGCGGGTTCGACTTCTCGACCCTCGTTCGTCCGGCCTTCGATCTCGTCTCGATCCACCAAGCAGCAGCAACATTACAAGGTACAGCTAACTACTTCCGGCATCGATCCTATACAGGAATGATCGATCCTATACATCCGGATAAATGAAAAACGAAATAGAAAACCCTAAACGACTCAACCCGTCGTTTTAACTATTACAATCAAGCAACGATTCAAAAACCAAAGATCTCGACAACCCCGAGAGTTTAACAAACCACAAAAAATACAGTACATACAACATGACCATAATAATCGGGTTATCCTGCAAAACAAAACTCGCAAACAATACAAGAACGCACAAACCGGCTCTGATACCAATTGTTGGATTTCGACTACCCGGGATGCGTTCGTTCGATTGCTCGAACATCCGAACCATCCCAGTCGACATCCAAAGTAGCTACTTCGTTCGCTTGACAGCCCTTATCCCGAATCACGCCCAGCCATCGCCCCGGAGGACAACCGCGCGAATCGGGGCTGGACTGCACTAAAACAGCGCCCGCTGTTGTTGGAAATCGATATCCCGGAATTAATAAATTAATTAAAATTAATTATCCAATTAATTCCGACCGAAATCCTTTGAAGATCGAATATCCGGAGTTGTCAAAGTGCGGAACGACAACTCCAATCGACTCCCGGATGCCGGAACAACCCGCCACGAACCACCACGCGAAGCCGGACTCAACCAAACCCTAACCACGGGGATAGCCCGGGCTGTTCGGTCGAGCCCTCGTGTGGGGCTCGCGGCTGTCCTTGGCAGCCGCCTAGGGCTGCCCTTGGCAGCCCCCTATGCACGCCCAGCCGCCCCCGGTGATCGCACGACCAGCCACGGCGAACCGTGGCTTGCGATCACCACCAGCCACCGCCGCTCGAGCGGCGGTCCAGCCGCGTGAGCGGGGCTGCTCCAGCAGCCCGCTGGTTGTGCACGGGCGATCGAGCTCGCCCTCGATCGAGTCTCTGCGTCCAGCCGAGGCTCGCCCCTCTCGACCCTCTCTTGTTCGAGCCGTTGAGCCGCCGGCGGTCCGGTGATCTTCGATCACCACCGCCCGGTTCAACCTCGACAAAGGTCGCGTTCTCGGATCTTGGTTCACGATATTTTTACGATAATTAAACGATAAAATCATAAAGAGGGTTTTACGATTTACCTCGTTCTCGTTGTTCGGAAAAACGTAGAACTCAATTTGATGACCTTGAGATCTTCCCACGTATTCCTTGCACTAGCCCGGACGTCGTGTGGGCGACGATCTACCGAACTCCATGGATCCTCCTCTCTACTTTCTCTCTCTAGAATTGTGATATTCAAGTTATGAACTTATGAGAATAGAGAAGACCATGTAGTGCTTTTATAGGCTACGTAGGGGATCTTAAGGAGGTGGAATATTGGGCTTCCAATAATAGTGATTAAATTGAGCCCAAGCCCAAATCTATTAATCCTTACTATTATTAATTAATTCTATTTTCCACTATATAAAATTAATTGCACTCCCAATATTAAACTATATTATATCAAATAATATTTCTCCGGTAGTATTATTTATTCCGTGTATTTAAGATATAAATATCCATGAATAAAATTAATTTATTGCTAATTAATTTATTCATCTCTTATATCCGAGACTAGTACCATTCAACCTTAATTATTATGCGGAACGAATCCACCTGCAGGGTTTACATAATAATTCCTTATGAACTCATCTCGGGGATATTATCAACCCTTACGGGATACACTTTCCCGTCAAGTATTCACGGCATGTCATATATAAAATATAGTGACCCAACTTAACCGGTAATTAACCCAATAATTAAATCGGTTAATTCCTTTGGTAAATCAAAGTCACTTATATTAAATATAGACACCCGCAATAGTTTCGGGGATTAAGAATAAAATACACTGAGACTCGAATCGATTATCGCCGGCAATCCTAATCGATGAATCTCAACGATCCGCTCAATACACCAAGTGTACAAGTGTGATAAAATAATTAAGATAAATTATTTTCTCTCTCACATAACGACTATACCGATGGATTGGTCCGTGTCCATCTAGGTCGTGAGCAACTGTTCGATTAAATACGAGTAACCGATAGTATGATCTTCTGTGCGCCCATGCAACACCATACTAACTACAACGTATAAAATCCAGGACTATGATTTGCATATATTTAATTATAAATAATTAAATGCAAATAATTGTTTATTTAATTAAATAGATTAATGGCAATGGATCGTGAGTTTCCGTTACTTAAATCTAGACATTAAGTACACAACTCCAACAATCTCCCACTTGTACTAAGGTCTAGTCATTTCCTCCAAACTCCCGACTCCCATACTCATCACGTGCTTAAGTTGTACTTCCAAGAAGTACTATGTGAATGAGCACTCTAGGTTGCCGCTCTGAAGTTATCTTGGTGACTACAGCGTCGTCTCCCTCGACGATGACTCGTATCAGGTGGTACTTGCACTATGTGTTATCTTACACTTATGGACTCGTGATTTCTTACCATTTGCCATCGCACCGCTATTTACATAGCCTTTGGAAAATTAAGAATCACATCTAAGTCCCAGAGATTATCCCGGAGTTATACCAAAACTTCCGCTGCCTCTGAGGATGCTATTTGGTTACCCATGGCAGAGTCCGAAAAGCATCGTGCTTATCACTCTTCCATGTTAAAACTCCTTCTCCTTCAATAGTGAAACACATAGCCTGATATCGACTTACACCGGTCCTCATTCGATTAGAAATCTAAGAGAATGTAATCCAAAGGAAAAACTCGTCTGCTTCGTAGTCTAGAACAGTACTTCAAAAGTACATTTACGGCAGTCGAATATTCCTTTCCAGGATTACCTTGATATCCTCCCATTATGCTAACCGCATAGCCGATATCAGGTTCTTGTTTTCAACAATGCATTTATTAAGCTTTCCACACTCAAAGTGTAGGAAACTGCTTTCATTGCTTCTATCTCCTTTTGTGTTCCAAAACACATATCCTTTGATAGATGCATTCCGTCTCTGAAAGGTAACGAACCTTTCTCGGAATCTTGCATGTTAAAACGAACCATAATCATATATGTAAGATGTCCAGGAAAAGTACAATGTTCTTTCTAGAGATCCAAGATCTCAAGAACATGTCCAACTTCTTCCTTTATCTTTCATAATGATTCATCTAGACAACCATCATTTTATGTCTGATAACATCTTTACATTGTTGCCAATGATAAGAGTGTCATCTACATAAAACCTCCGAGAAACACCACCTTGTTTTCCATCACGTTTCCAATATACACAATTCGTCTATGCTTTTGATGAATCCATAAAATGGACTATCTCATCAATTTGCAAGTACCACGAACTCAATGCTTTGTTTCAATCCATAAATGGATCAACTAAGCTTGTACTCTAAATGATCTTGCCTCTTAACAATAATCCTTATTGCTTTCCAAGAAGGCACATTTAGATCTAGTACTGCCTGTATGTAGATCCAGGGATCGATTTCATGTATACTAGGTCCAGAGTCCGAAAACTCTCCTAGTCTTATGAATATCTCCGGTTGTCACACAACCTCCCACTACAAAGGCATTCCGGTGTATAAACAGTGATAACAGTAGGTGCAGTTAGTGGTGTACCGCTACTCGGTTCGGCTGGTTCTCAGTCCTCTTCTTCTCTCTCATTTCAAAGTATCACGTCACTTTGGGCTTGTGGTTCATCATATAGTCTTCCTCTAAGAACCGGGCGTTAGAACTTATAACGTCCCTTTGGTTCATAGTACTATTGAACACACATCTTTTGTTCTTCCAGGACATTCTACAACCGCTTTTGAATGCGCCGTTGTTTCCAGACATATCCATAGAACATAGGTAGTTCCGTATAACTCATGCTTTTACTATTTCTATAAGAGTTCCATTTCTTGTTTACGACACACCATTTCTACACAACAGTGTATGGTGTAGTCATTTGGGATCAAATCCCAATTTCTGATCAGTATGCCATGATTTCCTCAGATAGGTACTTGCCTCCGCGATCAAATCGCAGGCTACAAATGGATATACCTTGATGGTTCTCCACAATTGCTTAGTGTCCATTGACTTGTCAAAAAACTTGCTTTTGTGGCACATCAGGTATTCTAATCCATTTCTCGAGTAATCATCAAATGATGTACTCGTACCTTATTGTCTGAGTAGACATAGGTCTGCATACATCAGAGTTAATCAATTCTTATACTTGTCCGGATCTTATATCTTATATCCATAAAGGATTGCTTAGTCATATTATCTTCCAAATTAGATTCTTAGGTCGGAAGGTCCATTCCTTCAACTTAATTGATCAAATATCAATTTTCGACCTTTGAACTTCTTATTTGAATAAACATGACTCAGCATAAGAATCCACAAGTATAATTGATAAAGAAATCTCTTATTAGTAAAACGAGTTTCATACTACGGTTCGTTGCATCGTGGTGGACTCAGGATTCATCATTTATATATTGCTAGCCAATGTACCAAAATAGATAATATCATTATTTCTTCTTATAACCATCAAGTGATTAAAAGAAATAAAATATCCATTTATTAGAAATCCAGAACAAAGTTCTTTCTAATTTGAAAGATACATAAAAGCAATAACCCAAAATGAAATCCTATAGTATGTCCTCCACTGCAACTGCTGCCTCCTCTACAGCATTGCCCATGTAGACTACGATTTCTTCTTTTCTAAGTCGTCGGGTTTCCTGGAACCCTTGCATTTAAAATGCACATACCGTCAGTGGTTCCATATCTACACACCAGGTTCCGGTAGATAATACCCCTGACTATGTTTTACGACTAAAGAAAAATTTCGTACTTTCTTTGAGAGGATAATCAGACTTCCAGTACCCAGACTGTTTGCATCGAGAACTCTTGCCTCTTGGCTTTCTCGTCCCATCTCGTAGTCCAAGAAACTTAGGACCACTGGGTTTCTTTGCTTGCTTTTCCTTTCCCCCGATTTTGCCCTTAGGTTCGAAACCTTTGGCATTAGCTACAAGAGCTTGCGATTTCCGTCTCAACTCGTCTAAAAGGTCAATCATCTTAAAAACGTGTTTAAGCGTTCCCTTGAATCGACTGGCCTTTATGAGTATCGTCATCGCCTCTTGTCTAGCCGCCTATGTCATGTCTAAACATCTCCTTGAGTTTGAACATGATATCAAAATCAGTCCTTTCCTCATCAGTTAAGACATTTGTAGGCTCGGGAGGACAAAGCTCACTGAGTACAAACTTGTACTCTTTAACAGTCTGGACAATGTCTAGATCTCTATTCCAATCAATACATTTAGGGACCAGTGAGTTTAAATAATCCTTAGGTATCACAGAAAGTGGGTTCAAAGCCATTTCCTAATCTATGAGCACATATAACAACAAACAATCGATTTAATCTCCGATATTATCTCCCTTAAATAATATCATTAAACCACTAATCACATCTAAAATCCCATCAGATATGGCAAGCCACGTGGTGTGGACGTTTACCAATCCAAATGATTTAGCAATTAGATTTGCTTCGGTCATACATCACTTATAGCGGAACCTCGTGGGGATGAATACTAAAATGCGTATCTAAGTGTAAACCATTACTCAGTACCAAAGTAAATCGTTTGGAATTGCTACATCACCGCAAGCCACGTGGTGTGGACGTTTACGACAACTTCACAACTCTTCACAATTTCCTACAACTGTCTACATCAATTAATCCAAAATCCGTCAGCATAGCAAGCCACGTGGTGTGGACGTTTACTACACCAAGAGACTTTTATAATTGACTCCCAATTACTTGATCCATTCAATCTTGTAAATCAAGACGCGGAGAATCATAAGTGAAACTCGAAGTTTCTAACCAGTGATTCACCATGCGAACGACCCTATCTCTCATCAAATGAGGGAGCCGAGCAGACAATCGATCCACCTTCAAAAGATGGTACGACTGCCTCTGATTTGTGTCCTCGACATGACCAAGTGGCTTTGGCTCCATTCCACTCCCCGGGGTGAGAATGAGTCGACTTGAAGTCAGTTTTGGAAAGACAAATTAGGCATTGTTTGATAGACTTAATCAATGTTTCTCGTAAAAGGAATTACAAGAATTCTCCTCCAATGGCTTATCTATATGAACTTCGAAAGTTCATAAAAGTCACCAAGAGAACAACAATGGAGACCATGGATATGTTTCCATACCCTCTCCCACTTAGCTTTTTATAATAAAGGGATACGCTATCTAATGCATAATTAAATACACATAAGCATGCATACATGAAATAAAGCACATAGAATATTATCACATAATCAAAATAATACTAGAATATTATTTTCCGACTATTATGGCTTTATCGCATCTCCGTACGCATCTTCTAGTCTTTAGTCTTCGTTCTTGAATGCTCCATGTGACGGGAATATTAATTCCAATATTTAAATCTATTTATTTTTAATAAATCCAAAAGTTACTTAATTCGAAAATGAAGTCAATCGAATAAATCAAAAATAAAATTAAATATTATTAATATTTTTATTTATTTATTTTCCTATCTAATTCTATTAAATCTCTAGAATAATCTATCCAAGACCCACTTGGAATATTCTAGAAGACATCTATAATAGAATAAGGAAATAAAATAAATTTATTTTATTTTCCCTTTCTACTTCATTAAATCTCTAGAATAATCTATCCAAGACCAACTTGGAATATTCTAGATGATTTCCATAATGAAATAAGGAAATAAAATAATTTAGGACTCCTAGTCCTTCCAAATTAATTCCTTTCCTAATCCATTAAAAATTCCATAAAGGAATAATTAAATAAGGAAAAATTAATTTAGGACTCCTAAACTTTCCAAAATTAATTAATTTCCATGTCCATGAAAATTCCCATAAAATAGGAATAATCAAATAGGAAATAAATTAATTTAATAATTAATTATTTTCCTTTCTAATTCCATTAAATCTCTAGAATCCTATTCCAAGTAGAACTTAGAATATTCTAGAAGACTTCCATAATAGAATAAGGAAATAAATTAATTCCAATTAATTCTTTTCCTATTTCCATGAGAATTCCCAAAAATAGGAATACTCAAAATAGGAAAACCGAATCAATTTAGGAAAGTTGGATCTTGGCAGGAGTAGCATGGGTTGGGGATCCCCACGCCACCCCCACCATCGACCGAGGCCGAGAGGAGCACATCACCGCCGCTGCCACCCCAACCGGCCAGCCACCACCACTACCGGTGGCAGCCCACGGCCAAGGGGTGCGATGGCTGCCCCTCCCACTCGATTGATCCATTACTTGGGGTCGATCATGGGGTTGATCGATCCCCGGAATCCTCCCTCTCTTCGTCTCCTCCGTCACACTTTTCCGGTCGTCGTTTCGGACTCGATCCAACGTAAAATAAATTACAAATTTATTACTACGCTATCCGGTATCGATTATCTACATGAAAACGACCTCAAACAATTTTCGGAAAAATTAAGAACAAGCATTCACCACACAAGAACAAATATTGACATCACCGAGAGATTAATAATCAAGAACATTATTATGACATTAATTAACAATAATTAAATCTAGCCATAATAATCGGAAACCCTGCAAGGTAGAACAATTTATCGAAAAATACCATGAACTAAAATCAACGCTCTGATACCAATTGTTGGAAATCGATATCCCGGAATTAATAAATTAATTAAAATTAATTATCCAATTCATTCCGACCGAAATCCTTTGAAGATCGAATATCCGGAGTTGTCAAAGTGCGGAACGACAACTCCAATCGACTCCCGGATGCCGGAACAACCCGCCACGAACCACCACGCGAAGCCGGACTCAACCAAACCCTAACCACGGGGATAGCCCGGGCTGTTCGGTCGAGCCCTCGTGTGGGGCTCGCGGCTGTCCTTGGCAGCCGCCTAGGGCTGCCCTTGGCAGCCCCCTATGCACGCCCAGCCGCCCCCGGTGATCGCACGACCAGCCACGGCGAACCGTGGCTTGCGATCACCACCAGCCACCGCCGCTCGAGCGGCGGTCCAGCCGCGTGAGCGGGGCTGCTCCAGCAGCCCGCTGGTTGTGCACGGGCGATCGAGCTCGCCCTCGATCGAGTCTCTGCGTCCAGCCGAGGCTCGCCCCTCTCGACCCTCTCTTGTTCGAGCCGTTGAGCCGCCGGCGGTCCGGTGATCTTCGATCACCACCGCCCGGTTCAACCTCGACAAAGGTCGCGTTCTCGGATCTTGGTTCACGATATTTTTACGATAATTAAACGATAAAATCATAAAGAGGGTTTTACGATTTACCTCGTTCTCGTTGTTCGGAAAAACGTAGAACTCAATTTGATGACCTTGAGATCTTCCCACGTATTCCTTGCACTAGCCCGGACGTCGTGTGGGCGACGATCTACCGAACTCCATGGATCCTCCTCTCTACTTTCTCTCTCTAGAATTGTGATATTCAAGTTATGAACTTATGAGAATAGAGAAGACCATGTAGTGCTTTTATAGGCTACGTAGGGGATCTTAAGGAGGTGGAATATTGGGCTTCCAATAATAGTGATTAAATTGAGCCCAAGCCCAAATCTATTAATCCTTACTATTATTAATTAATTCTATTTTCCACTATATAAAATTAATTGCACTCCCAATATTAAACCATATTATATCAAATTATATTTCTCCGGTAGTATTATTTATTCCGTGTATTTAAGATATAAATATCCATGAATAAAATTAATTTATTGCTAATTAATTTATTCATCTCTTATATCCGAGACTAGTACCATTCAACCTTAATTATTATGCGGAACGAATCCACCTGCAGGGTTTACATAATAATTCCTTATGAACTCATCTCGGGGATATTATCAACCCTTACGGGATACACTTTCCCGTCAAGTATTCACGGCATGTCATATATAAAATATAGTGACCCAACTTAACCGGTAATTAACCCAATAATTAAATCGGTTAATTCCTTTGGTAAATCAAAGTCACTTATATTAAATATAGACACCCGCAATAGTTTCGGGGATTAAGAATAAAATACACTGAGACTCGAATCGATTATCGCCGGCAATCCTAATCGATGAATCTCAACGATCCGCTCAATACACCAAGTGTACAAGTGTGATAAAATAATTAAGATAAATTATTTTCTCTCTCACACAACGACTATACCGATGGATTGGTCCGTGTCCATCTAGGTCGTGAGCAACTGTTTGATTAAATACGAGTAACCGATAGTATGATCTTCTGTGCGCCCATGCAACACCATACTAACTACAACGTATAAAATCCAGGACTATGATTTGCATATATTTAATTATAAATAATTAAATGCAAATAATTGTTTATTTAATTAAATAGATTAATGGCAATGGATCGTGAGTTTCCGTTACTTAAATCTAGACATTAAGTACACAACTCCAACAGCTGTATGCAGTCCAGCGGTCGCTGGAGAAGCTGCAAACGGCGACCGCCGTTTGCTCTCTGGCGACCGCCGTTTGTCCGCGAACAGCAACGCGATGTTGCTGTTCCGGGCTCGTTTCCGGGTCGTTATTTCTCATCCGACTACCGTTCCGGAGGTCCTAGAACCCCCAGTAGTCGAGGAATACGATCCACGACCCCGGAACCCGATCTACGTTCATGTATGATCAACGAGAAATTAGATCGAATAAAATTGCGGAATAGAGAATTCGATCTCATACCTCTCGGTCGATTGTTGAGACCTTAGATGCTTCTAACGTATGCCTCAGATCCCTTCTCCAACCGTTGTGTGGGCAACGATCCGCTGGAGTTCTCCCGTCTGTACTCTCCCTTCCAAGACCAGCGTATAAACTATTCTGTGAGAATAATTTTTTATTTGCGTTAACTAATTAATTTAAACAGAGAAAAAATCTTAATTGCGCTAACACAATTATTTTTCTCTGCTGAAATGAATTGTTGCGGCGAATGTTAGGTCTTAGGAGAGTAAGGGAGGGGGTTTATATAGAGTTACGTTAGGGACCTTAGGATAAATTAATTAAGGGCTAAATTGAAATATTAATTAACTTGGAATACGTAAAAGCAATTCCTTAATTAATCGATTTCAATTTTAATTATTATTAACTCCACTATAAAATAATAATTGAATTCCCGAAATTAATTTTAATATTATTTCAACAATAATAATTCCGCCGAAATTACATAAACGACCTTCCCCGTGTTTAAGATATCGTATGCCCACGAAATAATTTTATTACTAATAATTAAATTAATTCGTCTCTTATTATCCGAGACTAGTACCACTCAACCTTATTATCATGTGGAACAAATCCACCTGCAGGGTTTACATGATAAACTTTATGAGCTCATCTCGGGGACATCATCAACCCGATAAACGGGACACGGTTTCCTGTCTATAATCTATAGCATGCCTTGTGTACAATTCCGATTCCCAATTTACCGAGTATCTCGACTAATCAATTAGTCTCACTCATTGGCATATTAAAGAACCGAGAATTGGACACACGCACCTATAATTATATAGGGATTAGGAATTCGTATATCCGTAATCTATGAGGTCTAGTTCGATTACGTCGATTAGTATAAATCGAACGCCCTCCCGTGGTCCTGCTCAATACACCAAGTGTACAAGTGTAATATAATAGTCAAGACCAACTATTACCCAGTCACACTACGACGTACCGATGGATTGTCCCTGTCCATCTAAGTCGTGAGCTTCTGTTCGATAATATACGAGTAACCGACAGTATGATCTTCCGCGTGTCTCCTCACGCCATACTGTCTACAACGTATATATCTAGGACTATTGCATTCAAGTACAAGATAGACAAAATGAGGACAGTTTGATTAATAGATAATGAAAAAAACACAGATAAGGAGTTCCATATTGTCACTAAACTAGACATTTAGAATATAACTCCATCAGGTTCTACAAGATCCCAGACTTTATTAGAATCCATAGATTCAATTTCGGATTTCATCGCTTTCTTCCAAGAAGGCGCATCTATATCTTTTACCGCCTCATCATAAGTCCAGGGATCGATTTCATGAACTCCAGGTCCAGAGTCCGAAGACTCACCCAGTCCAATCCATCTGCCTGGTTGTTTAACAACCCTCCCACTACGACGGCGTTCCGGTGTATTAACAGTGACAGTAGGTGCAGGTTCTAGTGGTGTATCTATACTCGGTTCGGCTGTATCTAAGTCTTCCTTGTTACCTCTAAACTCATCAAGTATTATGTCACTCTTGGGCTTGTGGTCCATGACATAGTCTTCCTCTAAGAACCGAGCGTTAGTACTTATAACGATCTTCTGGTCCGTAGGACTATAGAACATGCCACCTTTAGTTCCTTTCGGGTATCCTACAAACAACCGTAATTCTGATCTAGGTTCTAACTTATCGGCCCCTTGTCGCAACACATGTGCTGGACATCCCCAGATCCGAATGTGTCTCAAGTTAGGCTTGCGCCCACTCCACAATTCCATGGGTGTAGTCGGTACCGTTTTGGTTGGAACCCTATTCAAAATATACGCCGCTGTTTCCAAGGCTTGTCCCCAGAACATAATAGGTAAGTCCGAGTAACTCATCATCGATCGCACCATTTCCATAAGAGTCCTATTCCTTCTTTCTGACACACCATTCTGCTGGGGAGTATATGGCGAAGTCAGTTGGGATTCAATCCCATTCTCTGCCAAGTATGCCTTGAATTCTCCAGACAGGTACTCGCCTCCGCGATCAGATCGCAGGCATTTTATAGATTTACCTTGAAGGTTCTCCACAAGAGCCTTGAATTCTTTGAACTTGCCAAAAGATTCGCTCTTGCGGCTCATCAGGTATATATATCCATACCTTGAGTAATCATCAGTGAAAGTGATGAAATACTCGTACCCTCCCCTTGCCTGAGTAGACATAGGTCCGCATACATCAGAGTGAATCAAATCCAATACTTGTTCAGCTCTACGTCCTTTACCAGAAAAAGGACGCTTGGTCATTTTACCCTCTAAACAGGATTCGCAGGTTGGAAGGTCCTCTCTTTCAACATCGCTGATTAGACCATCAGCTTTCAACCTTTGAAGCCTATTGGAGTTTATATGACCTAGCCTTAGATGCCACAAGTATAATTGATTCATTTTAGAAGGTTCCTTTCTCTTATTGGTGTTCGTAGATGTGTTATTACTCTCGGTTAGTTGCATCGTGTTAGACTCAGGATTTAGCACATACAAATCGTCTACCAATGTACCAGAACAGATAATCTCACTATTTCTTCTTATGATCACAGAGTGGTCAAAAGAAACAGAATATCGATTCATAATAAGTTTAGAAACCGAAATTAAATTCTTTCTAAAGTTGGGTACATAAAGACAATTATGTAAAACTAAAATCCTATCACTACTAAAGCGTAAGTGAACGTCTCCCACTGCAACAGCCGCCACCTTCGCAGCATTGCCCATGTAGACCAGGATCTCTCCCTCTCTAAGTCTCCGGGTTTCCTGGAACCCCTGCAATGAATTGCAGACATGATCAGTGGCCCCCGTATCTACACACCAGGTGCTGGTAGATATCACCACTGATAATGTTTCGGTGACTAAGGAAAATTTCGTACCTTTGATGAGATGACAATCAGACTTCCAGTGCCCAGACTGCTTGCATCGAAAGCACTTGCCTCGCGGATTGCTCTTCCCAATCCGTGATTCAAAACCACTGGGCTTCTTTGCTTGCATTTCCATCTTGGCCACTAGAGCTTGTGATTCTCTTATCATACTTATCAGTTCATTTCTTTTGAAATCGTTTTTAAGCGATTCCTCAAGAGGACTGAACTTAATGAGTATGTCAATCACATCTAGTCTGGCTTCCTTACTATGTCCTAACATCTCCTTGAGGTCATTTTCAATGTCCTCATCAGTTGGGACAATAGTGGATTCGGAAGGCTCAACAGTCTGAACATTGTCCAGATTTCTTTCCCAAACATTACTATAGGGAACCAGTGAGTTTTCATCTTTAAGTATATCACAAAGTGGGGTCACAGTCATTCTTAACCTTTAAGCACATAAAACAAACAAACAATTTAATATCCGATATTATCTCCCTTAAATAATATCATTAAATCACTAATCACATCTAAAATCCCATCAGGTAAGGCAAGCCACGTTGTGTGGACGTTTACCCACCTAAACGACTTAGCAATTAGATTTTCTTTGGTCATACATCACTTATAGCGTAACCTCGTTGGGAGGAATACTATAATGCGTATCTAAGTGTAAACCATTACTCAGCACCAAAGTAAATCGTTTGGAATTGCTACATCACCGCAAGCCACGTTGTGTGGACGTTTACGACAACTTCACAACTCTTCAAAATTTCTTACCTCTGTCTGCATCAATTAATCCAAAATCCGTCAGCATAGCAAGCCACGTTGTGTGTTCGTTTACTACACCAAGAGATCTTTATAATTGACTCCCAATTACTTGATCAATTCGATCTTGTAAATCAAGACGCGGAGAATCATAAGTGAAACTCGAAGTTTCTTACCAGTGATTCACCATGCGAACAACCCTATCTCTCATAAATGAGGGAGCCGAGCAGACAATCGATCCACCTCCAAAAGATGGTACGACTGCCTCTAATTTGTGTCCTCGACATGACCAAGTGGCTTTGGCTCCATTCCACCCCCCGGGGTGAGAATGAGTCGACTTGAAATCAGTTTTGGAAAGACAAGTTAGGCATTGTTTCATGAACTTAATCAATGTTTCTCGTAAGAGGAATTACAAGAACTCTCCTCCAATAACTTATCTATATAAACTTCAAAAGTTTATAAAAGTCACCAAGAGAGCAGCAATGGAGACCATGGGAATGTTTCCATACCCTCTCCCACTTAGCTTTTTACAACAAAAGGATACGCT
Source organism: Euphrasia confusa (assembly GCA_954870475.1). Classification (NCBI taxonomy): domain Eukaryota; kingdom Viridiplantae; phylum Streptophyta; class Magnoliopsida; order Lamiales; family Orobanchaceae; genus Euphrasia; species Euphrasia confusa. Next base: position 2,895,445 of record OX940952.1, on the reverse strand, counting down.
ATCTAGTGCATAAAGTAAACACATATAGCATGCATACATGTAATAAAGCACATAGTATTATCACATAGTCAAAATAATTACTAGAATATTATTTTCCGACTATTATGGCTTTACTCCATCTCCGTACGCATCTTCTAGTCTTCAGTCTTCGTTCTTGAATGCTCCATGTGACGAGAATATTAATTTCCAATATTTAAATCTATTTATTATTAATAAATCCAAAAGATACTTAATTAATAATAATTAAGTCAATCGAATAAATCAAAAATAAAATTAAATATTATTAATATTTTTATTTATTTTATTTTCCATTTCTACTTCATTAAATCTCTAGAATAATCTATCCAAGACCCACTTGGAATATTCAAGATGATTTCCATAATGAAATAAGGAAATAAAATAATTTAGGACTCTTCTACTTTCCAAATTAATTAGATTCCTAATCCATGAATATTTCCATAAAATAGAAATAATCAATTAGGAATCATAATTAATTCCAACATTGATTCTTTTCCTAATCCATGAGAGTTCCCAAAAATAGGAATACTCAAATAGGAAAAACCCGAATCAATTAGGAAAGCGAATCACCAGGAGAGCACGAAGATCACAAGGACCCCCGCGCCCCCCACCGGATCGACGCCGCCGGGCAAAGACCGCCGCCGCCGCCGCCCAGCCGGCGCGCCACCACCACCAGTGACATCGCCGCCGGAAGGCGCGAGTTCGGCGCCTCACCTTGCGATCGATCGATCCTCATGGATCGATCATGGGGATTGATCGATCCAAGCCCTAATTTCCCTCACGATCATCTCCTTCGTCACACGTCTTCTCCGGCGGTCGTTTCGGCATCGATCCAACGCAAAATAAATTACAAATTTAATTTTACACTATCCGGTATCGATTCTATACATGAAATCGACCCTATACATTTTCCGGAAAAAGATAGAACAATAATAATAAACCTAAATTCGGTCAACCCCCAAATTTTTACTATTACAAGCATTCACCACCAAGAACGAATCTCGACATGTCCGAGAGTTTAATTAAACCAACAATCATGACAAAATAAATTAAACGAATAATTAATCAAGTCATTATAGTCGGAACCCTGCAAGGTAGAACAATTTTATCGAAAATACCGCGAACGTAAACCACGCTCTGATATCAATTGTTGGAATTCGATATCCCGGGCTATTAAAAATTGCGGAAACAATAACCCGATCAAAACCATTCGCCGGAGATCACGTGAACACCATCGCACGCGCCGGAGCACGACCGAACGCACGACGTGGCCGAAGCCACGCGCACGCCCAGCCGAACCCCTCGGCTAGGATTCCACGCGATCGATGATCGCGTCTAGCGATCGATCGCCCGATCGCGTCCCACGCGATCGGCTGGGGCTGCATGGGCAGCCCCCGCGGCGAGTCCGGCGACTCGCCGCCGCCTGGAGGTCCCCGCCTTCACGGCGGGGTGGGGTGCGGCACCAGCCCGCGCCCCCAGCGATCGATCGTGAGATCGATCGCACACCCTCGGCCCAGCCGATGGTTTCTCCTCCGCGCGCCCGAAACCCTAGGGGCGATCGACCGTGGTCCGGTGGCTTCGCCACCACCACGCGATCGTCCACTACTCCGGGTTCGATCTTCGGATCTTGCATTCTACGGTATTCTCGATAAATCCAAAACCGAATAATATCAAGGGCGTTTAGATATTGTACCTTTCGATTCGTTGTTCGGAGAAACGAAATCAAGATGACCTTTGAATCTTCCCACGTATTCCTTGCACTCCGTTCGAACGTCGGGTGGGCGACGATCTATCGAACTCCTATGGATCTCCTTCAACTCTCTAGAACTATCAAGTATTGATATTCTTGTCTTATGATTTATGAAGGCCATGTAGTGCTTTTATAGGCTACGTAGGGGATCTAAAGGAGGTGGAATATTGGGCTTCCAATATTGAAGATTAAATTGAGCCCAAGCCCAAGTCTATTAATCCTTATCAATATTAATTAATTTATTTTCCACTATATAAATTAATTGCACTCCCAATATTAAACCATATTATATCCAAATAATATTCTCCGGTAGTATTATTTATTCCGTGTATTTAAGATTTAAATATCCATGAATAAAATTTAGTTATTGCTTAATAAATTTATTCATCTCTTATATCCGAGACTAGTACCACTGAACCTTATTTATTATGCGGGAACAAATCCACTCGCGAGGTTTACATAATAAATCCTTATGAGCTCATCTCGGGGATATTATCAACCCTTCCGGGATACACTGTCCCATCAGGAATTCACGGCATGCCATATATAAAATATAGTGACCCAACTTAACCGGTAATTAACCCAATAATTAAATCGGTTAATTCCTTTGGAAAATCAAAGTCACTTATATTAAATATACACACCCGCAATTGTATCGGGGATTAAGAATAAAATACACTGAGTCTCAAATCAATTATCGCCGAGCAAACCTAATTGATGAGTCTCATTCGATCCGCTCAATACACCAAGTGTACAAGTGTGATAAAATAATTAAGATAAATTATTTTCTCTCTCACACAACGACTGTACCGATGGATTGGTCCGTGTCCATCTAGTTCGTGAGCATCTGTTCGATTAAATACGAGTAACCGATTGTATGATCTTCTGTGTGCCCATGCACACCATACTAACTACAACGTATAAAATCCAGGACTATAATTTGCATATATTTAATTAATAATAATTAAAAGCAAATGAATGTCTGTTATTAATAGGTAAATGAAAGTGTACAAGGAGTTCAGAATACTCAAATCTAGACATTAAGTATACTACTCCAGCACGGCCGGGCTGGGCGACGGCGGTCCTCCGGTGGTGGTGGTCGACAGTGGGGGTGGTATGGGGATCCCCAACCCATGCTACTCCTACCAAGATTCACTTTCCTAATTGATTCGGTTTTCCTATTTTGAGTATTCCTAAGTTTGGGAACTCTCATGGAAATAGGAAAAGAATTAATTAATATTAATTTATTTCCTTATTCTATTATAGAAGTCTTCTAGAATATTTAAGTCTTACTTGGATAGGATTCTAGAGATTTAATAGAATTGGAAAGGAAAATAATTAATTAATAAATTAATTTTATTTCCTAATTGATTATTCCTATTTTATGGGAATTTTCATGGACATGGAAATTAATTAATTTTGGAAAGTAGAAGAGTCCTAATTTATTTTATTTCCTTATTCTATTATAGAAATCTTCTAGAATGTTCCAAGTCTTACTTGGATAGGATTCTAAAGATTTAATAGAATTAGAAAGGAAAAATAAATAAATAAAAATATTAATAATATTTAATTTTATTTTTGATTTATTCGATTGACTTAATTTTCGAATTAATTATCTTTTGGATTTATTAAAAATAAATAGATTTAAATATTGGGATTAATAATCTCGTCACATGGAGCATTCAAGAACGAAGACTGAAGACTAGAAGAAGCATACGGAGATGGAATAAAGCCATGATAGTCGGAAAATAATTTTCTAGTATTATTTTGACTATGTGATACTATGTGATTTATTGCTTATATGCATGCTATATGTGTTTACTTTATGCACTAGATAGCGTATCCCTTTGTTATAAAAAGCTAAGTGGGAGAGGGGATGGAAACATTCCCATGGTCTCCATTACTGTTCTCTTGGTGACATTTATGAGCTTTCGAAGTTCATATAGATATGTCATTGGAGGAGAATTCTTGTAATTCCTTTTACGAGAAACATTGATTAAGTCTATCAAACAATGCCTAATTTGTCTTTCTGAAACTGACTTCAAGTCGACTCATTCTCACCCCGGGGAGTGGAATGGAGCCAAAGCCACTTGGTCATGTGGATGACACAAATTAGAGACATTCGTACCATCCTTTTGAAGGTGGATCGATTGTCTGCTCGGCTCCCTCATCTAATGAGAGATAGGGTTGTTCGCATGGTGAATAACTGGTTAGAAACTTCGAGTTTCACTTATGGTTCTCCGCGTCTTGATTTACGAAATCGAATGGTTGGAGTAATTGGATGTCAATTGTAAAAGTCTTTTGGTGTAGTAAACATCCACACTATCGTGGCTTGCTATACTGAATGGGATTTCGGATCAATTGATGTAGACAGTTATAGAAGAAAGTGAAGGATCGTGTGTTAACGTAAACGTCCACACTATCGTGGCTTGCGGTGACATACGAGTCCCGAACAATCTTCTTAGTGCTGAGTAATGGTTTACACTTAGGTACGCTCTATAGTATTCTTCCCATCGAAGTAACGCTATAGTAATGTACGACCGAAGCAAATCTAATTACGAAATCATTTGGATAGGTAAACGTCCACACTATCGTGGCTTACCATATCTGATGGGATTTTAGATGTAATTAGTAATTTAATGATATTATTTGAGGGAGATAATATCGGATATTAAATTGATTGTTTGTTTAAATGTGCTTATAGGTTTAGAGAATAGCTATGAATCCACTTTCTGTGATACTCAAGGAGAATAAACTTACTGGCCCCAATTATATTGATAGGAGGAGAAATTTGGACATTGTCCTGACTTCTGAAGAGTACAAATTTGTACTCCATGATGTGTGCCCTGCTGAGCCCACGGATGCCTCAACTAATGAGGAAAAAGAGGCATATATGAAGTGGAAAAAGGCTGATGAAATGGCTAGGTGTTATATTTTGGCTTCCATGTAAAATGTACTCCAAACCCAACATGAGTCGATGGACACTGCCTATGATATGTTGTCTAACCTCAAGGAAATGTTTGGAGAGCAAGATCGTGCGGCAAGGCAAGAAGCCATGAGAGTCCTTATGACAACTACTCAGTCTGAAGGAACGCCCGTAGGGGAGCACGTTCTTAAGATGATGAGTTTGTTGAATGAACTTGAGATCCTAGGAGCTCAAATTGATGGTGAGACGCAAGTCGACATCATACTCCAGTCTCTGACCCCTAGTTTTGAGCAGTTTCGCATGAGTTATAATATGGGTAAACTATCTTATACTCTTGCGCAACTCCTGACTGAACTGAAGGCCGCAGAGGGGATCTACAAGAAGGGCAAGTCTCAAGCGCTTGTATCTACCAAGTCCAAAGGCTTGAAGCCTGTTGGAGGTAGGGGCAAGAAAAGGAAGCGAGCCTGGAAACCCAGTGGTGCCAAGAGGAATGGACCACGAGTGGGGGCTGCCAAGCCAAGAGGCAAGTGCTTCCGATGCAATAAGTCTGGACACTGGAAGTCTGAATGTCCTCTCAAAAGTACGAATTTTTCTTTAGTCGTAAAAACATAGTCAGCGGTATTATCTACCAGAATTCTGGTGTGTAGATATAGAACCACTGACGGTATGTGCATTTGTTGGAAATCGACTACCCGGGATGCGTTCGTTCGATCGCTCGAACATCCGAACACTCCCAGTCGACCTCCCGGAAGCGCTACTCCGTTCACGTGCCAGCCCGTGTCCCGATTCACGCCCAGCCATTGCCCCGAAGGACAACCGCGCGAACCTGAGCTGGCTGCCCGAAAAACAGCGAAACGGCGGTCGCCGTTTGTCCTTCAGCAGGCGCGAACAGTAGCGCGACCTGCTGTTCCGAGCTCGTTTCCGGGTCGTTTTTCCTCATCCGACTACCGATCCGGAGGTCCTAGAACCCCCAGTAATCGAGGAATACGATCCACGAGATCCGGAACCCGATCTTACATCCGATGTATTTTCAACGAGAAAGAAATCGAATGAAAGCGGAAATAGGGTTTCGATTTCTTATATCTTTGATGCGTGATTCGGAGAAGCCGAATAGGCGACACCCTGAGATCTTCTAGTGTGTATCCTAGCCCTCGACACCGGACGTTGTGTGGGCAACGATCCACCGGAGTCTTCTCTTCTTCTTCTCTCTCAAACCCTCTTTCTTACGTTTTGTTTTTCTGTCCCAGAAATATAATTGCGCTAAGCAATTTATTTCTACAGAATAATTACTGCGCTAATCTAAATTAATTAAACAGAGAAGAAAATAATTGCGCTAACTATTATTTTCTCTCCACAGAATTAATTATAGCGGCGAAACTTAGGCTAGGAGAAGAGAGATTGAGGGGTTTATATAGGCCACACTAGGGACCTTAGGATAATTAATTAATTAGGCTAAATTGTAATTTAATTAAACCGGTGTCCTTAAAAAGAAAACCTTTAATTAAATCCAATTTTAATTATAATTAATTCCACTATAAAATTATAATTGAATTCCCAATTAATTAATCTATATTATTTTACCAATAATATTTCCGCCGAAATTACATATATGATTTTCCCCGTGTTTAAGATATCGCATGTCCATGAATTAATTAATTACTAATAATTAAATTAATTCATTTCTTATTATCCGAGACTAGTACCACTCATCCTTATTATCATGTGGAACGAATCCACCTGCAGGGTTTACATGATAAACTTTATGAGCTCATCTCGGGGACATCATCAACCCAATAAATGGGACACGGTTTCCTGTCTATAATCTATAGCATGCCGTGTGTACAATTCCGATTCCCAATATACCGAGGATCTCGACTAATCAATTAGTCTCACTCATTGGCACATTAAAGAATCGAGCATTGGACACACGCACCTATAATTATATAGGGATTAGGAACTCATATATCCGTAATATCTGAGGTCTAGTTCGATTACTCCGATTAGTATAAATCGAACGCCCTCCCGTGGTCCTGCTCAATACACCAAGTGTACGAGTGTAACATGATAGTCAAGACCGACTATCTACCAGTCACACTACGACGTACCGATGGAATGTTCCTGTCCATCTAAGTCGTGAGCTACTGTTCGATAGTATACGAGTAACCGATAGTATGATCTTCCGTGTGTCTCCTCACGCCATACTGTCTACAACGTATACATCAAGGACTATTGCATTAAATGCAATCATGCTTGAATCATATCTCGAATTAAGGTATAGATAAGGAGTTCCGTATTTGCACTAAGCTAGACATTTAGAATACAACTGCATCAATCTCCCACTTATACTAAAAGTCTAGTCGCCCTCTCCCAAACATCAGATTCCCATAACCTCATCACGCCTTCCCAATGCTTTCGCTGGAAGTGCCTCTGTGAACGGGTTTTACCAGGCAATCCTCTCGATGCTATCTAGGTGACAACTGTATCGTCTTACTAGACGATCTCTCGAATCAGGTGGTACTCGCGCTCTACGTGTTATCTGCCACTGTGGACTCGTGGCATTTCAAGTTTGACAATGCCGCTATTCAAAATAACTTTGGGTAAACTAGAAACCACATCTAAGTCCCTTAGGAAGTTCTGGAGCCATACTGACCTTTTAACTGCCTCAGAGGCCGTTATCCTTTCAGTTTCCATGGTAGAGTCCGTAATGCATCGCTGCTTTACATTCTTCCATGTGACTGCTCCACTTCACAGTGAGAACACATAGCCTGACTTCGACTTTCGACTGTCCCTGTTTGATTGGAAATTCAATTCTATGTAATCCAAAGGAAACAACTTGACTGCCTTGTAACTCAGAACATAATTCCTGGTCCTCTGCAGGAGCCTAAACATGTTCTTTACATCAGTCGAGTGATTCTTTCCAGGAATACTATGATATCTCACCACCATGCCCACGGCATAGTAGATATCAGTCTCGTGCATAGCATTATATACATTAAGCTTCCCACCATTAAGGTGCAGGGAACTGCTTACTCTTCATCTATCTCCTTTATTGTGTCGGACACAAAACTTTAGATAGATGAATTCCACATCTAAAAGGTGAAGACCTTTCTTGGAATTCTGTATGCTGCAACGAGTAAGAATTGTATTTTATATATGAGACTCGAGATAAGTTCTATGTTCTTTTCTGGCGATCATTTAATACTTTGATCCCAAGAACATTCCCGACTTCTCCTAAGTCTCTTATATTGAATTACTCGGACAACCATCCCTTTATGTCCGATAACATCTTTCATATTGTTGCCAATTTAGAAGGATGTTGTCTACATAAAGAATGAGAAAACACCACATCTTTTCTGTCACTTCTTTATTACACACAGGACCTTAACATGCCTTGAATGAATCCATGAAATGGATTTTCTCATAGGTCCGCATGTGTCCAAGGTCTTGAAGCTCCCTTCAATCCTAAGATTGATTAAGCTTGCTTACCGAATGCTCTTGGCTCTTTTCGATGAATCCCTCTGCCTGTCCCACACAGATGGTCCCGTCAAGATTTCGATTTAGAAATCCGTCTTGACTTCCATCTTCCATGTGAAGACAAAAGAATCCGGATCGACTTTAGCATAGCTACCGGCGAAAAAGTTTACTCATAATCGATCCCTTTCTTTCTGAGTGCACCCTTTCGCAACAAGCCTAGCCTTAAGGTTCACACCTTCCCGTCAGACCCTCTTTTCATCTTGTACACCCACTTGCAACCAATGGCTTTTACACCTTTGGGCGGTGCTACAAGATCCCATACAAGATTTGAATCCAAAGATTCAATCTCATATTTCATCGTCTTTTACCAATACTGAGCATCTTGATCTTTCAGCGTCTCGTCATAGATCCAGGGGTCGGCTTCATGTTCTCTAGGTAACAAGTCCAAAGACTCTCCTATAAACATGAACCTGTCGGGTTGTCTAACAACCGTCCCACTACGACGACCTTCCGGTGTGTCTTTAGTGACTAAAAAATTACAGCAGTGAACTACTCAGTTAGGCTGGTTCTAAGTCTTGATCAGTCCCTCTAAGCACATTAAGTATTACCCTACTCTTGGGCTTGTGATATTGCATACATATATAGTCCATGTCTAAGAACCGAACATTGATGCAATTAATGAACATCTGGTCCTTTGGACTATATAACATATCTCAATTCGTTTTCTTAGGGTATCCTATAAACAGCCGAATATCTGTACGAGTTTCCAAAGGAATCAAGTTCAGGATAAACGCCGCTGTTTCCAAGCCATATCCCAAAAACGAATTAGGTAACTCCTAACAACTCATTGTCTACTTTCCCATATCTATAAGAGTCCTATTCCTTCTTTACAACACATTATTTTGCCGAGGCATAAATGGTGTAGTCTGTCGGGAGTTAATCCCATTTTCTGATAAGTATGCCTTACTCCTCAAAGAGGTCTGCATATATCAGAGCGAATCAACTCTAGTACTTTCTTGGATCTTTTCCCTTTAACCGTAAAGGGTTGTTCGGTCATTGAAACTTCCAAGTATGATTCGAAGGTTGGAAGGTCCTTTCCTTCAACCTAGCCGAGTGGTCCATCAGCTTTCATCCTTTGAATCGTACTCAAGTTAAAATGATTTAGCCTAATATTCCATAAGTACATTTGATTGATCCTAGAAGGATCTTTACTCTTATTGGGGTTCGACAATGTGTTATTAGCTCCGGTCTGTTGCATCGTGGAAGAACACGGATTTAGTATTAAATTGTCTATCAATGTACCAGAATAGATAATATCCCCGTTTCCTACTCTGAAAAGTGTGAAACTATTAGAGAAACGGAATATCCATTCTAAACCAATTTAGAAATCTGAAATGAAATTTCTTTCTAAATGCCGGCACATAAAGACAATTTATTAGAACTAAAATCCTACGGTTTAAAACCATTTAACATCTCCCACTGCAACGGCTGTTACCTTAACATTATTGCCCATTGTAGGTTACTACTTCTTCCTTTCTAAGTCTCCGGGTTTCCTGGAACCCCTGCATTTAAGTGCAGACATTTTTAGTGGTTCCCGTATCCACACACCAGGTACTGGTGGATAACACCACTGAGCATGTTTCGGTGACTAAGGAAGAGTCAACTTCTTGTTGCTTGAGAGGACAATTAAAACTCCCAGTATCCAAACTGCTTACAACGGAAGCACTTGCCCCTTGAGCTTGCTTGTCCCATTCCGTGGTCCAGATATATTAGGCCCACTGGGTTTCCGTGTTTGCTTCTTCTTCCTTTTGCCGCCCGAAGGCCTAGGAAGAGCCAATTTCTCAGCCACAAGTGTTTTTGAGAGCCCTTAAAGATTCCCTCAGCCACTTGAAGTTCAACCAGGAGCTCCGCCAATGAATAAGACCTCTTATTCATATTTTAGTTCAGGCGGAACTGCTCAAAACTTCTCGGCAGAGACTGGAGCATAAAATCAACCTGGGTTACCCCATTGATAATTTCTCCCAGAATCTCTATCTCAATGTGATAGCCCATCATTCTAAGAACGTGATCCCTCACGGGCGTTCTTTCCAACATGATGGCCGTCATGAGTTGCCTCATTTTACTTTGCCCGGCTGTCCTGTCCTGAAAACCAAAAACTTCTTGAGGTTAAGCATCATATCATAGGTAATGGTCATGGCATGATCCCGATGTCGCAGCACATTTGACATGAAAACCAAAATGTTGCTCCGCGTCATCTCATAGCCTTGATCCATTTCCAATGAGCTTCATTTCCTCAGTAGTGGAAGCTTCATTTGGCTCAGCAGGTCAATTGACTTGGAGTACATATTTGTACTCCTCTGCAGTTAGGACAATGTCCATGTTTCTTCTCTTATCCATACAATCAGGTTCAGTGAGTTTGTTGACTTTAAATGGGAATAATACCATATAAAACAAACAATGAGTTTAATTCGATATCATTTCCCTCAAGTGATATCATTAAACTACCAATCATTTCCAAAATCCCATCAGACATAGCAAGCCACGTTCTTGTGGACGTTTACCAGTCCAAATGATTTTATGATTGGATTTCACTTCGGTCGTACATCATCATAGCAGTGACTCCGATGGGGAGGATACTATAAAGCGTACCTAAGTGTATACCATTTCTCAGTACTAAGTCTACCGCTCGGGAACTACATGTCCACCGCAAGCCACGTTCATGTGGACGTTTACGTTGACATGCGGTCCTCCACGACTTTCTATAACTGTCGAGCCTCAATTAATCCCAAAGTTCCGTTTCCATCTAGCAAGCCACGTTAGTGTGGACGTTTACTAAACAAACAACTTTATTAATTGAATCCTTCTTATTTAAATGTCATAGAGTCTCAATTAACCCAAAGTACCGTTTCCATTTAGCAAGCCACGATAGTGTGGACGTTTACTAAAACAAACAACTTTGTTAATAAACTCTTACATTTATTAAATTTCACAATTTTATTAATCAAAGCTTGATATCTCGTAAGTGAAACTCGAAGTTTCTAACCAACGATCAATCATGCAATTGAGCCCTATCTCTCACTAGGTGAGGGAGCCAACCAGACAATCGATCTAGTCATCGAATGACTCGAAAGTCTCTAATCTGTGTCATCGACATAACCAAGCGCTTTGGCTCCATTCCACTCCCCGGGGTGAGAATGAGTCGAGTTGAAATTAGTCTTTGAATGACAGATTAGGCATTGCTTTTGAGAAATATAATTGTTCAATTTTATAAGTGGATTTTAAATTCGAATTTTGATCCAGTGATATCCGTGTGTCGACTTTATCCGATAGGGAGGATGACACTAAAGCCAACTCGTAAGTGACACACATCACTTATCAAAACAGAGAATGGAGACCGCGGGATTGTTTCCAATCCCTCTCCCACTTAGTATTTTACAAAAGGGAAAACATGCATAAATAAATAAAGCATAACAAAAGCACGTAAACACACAAAAAGCATTTAACGTGGCCCCGATTATTATGGCCATTAAATATCTTCCATGCACGTCTTCTCGGATCTTCGTCTCGTTGCTCGTCTCGGTCTCGATCCACCACCGACTCGTCTAAGTGCCAAGAGACGAACCCCTCCCACTGGAGTATCATCCCAGGCCTCGACGAGCGACCCGTGGTGTCCGTCGAACCCCCGCGCCGCTGCTGCCAAGTATCCAGCGAAACGGCGACCGCCGTTTAAGAAACGGCGACCGCCGTTTGCCCTTCAGCAGCTCGCGGGTTCGACTTCTCGACCCTCGTTCGTCCGGCCTCCGATCTTCTCTAGATCCACCAAGTAGCAGTAACATTACAAAGGTAAAACATACTACTTCCGGCATCGATCCTATACAGGTTGATCGATCCTATACATCCGGATAAAACGAAAAACGAAATAGAAAAACCTAAACGACTCAACCCGTCGTTTTAACTATTACATTCAATCAACGTTATAAAACAAAGATCTCGACAACCCCGAGAGTTTAACAAACCACATCATACAGCACAATAACAATGGCCATAATAATCGGGTTCGAACCTGCAAAACAAATCTCGCAAAAATACAACGAACCGACAAAACCGGCTCTGATACCAATTGTTGGAAATCGACTACCCGGGATGCGTTCGTTCGATCGCTCGAACATCCGAACACTCCCTGTCGACCTCCCGGAAGCGCTACTCCGTTCACGTGCCAGCCCGTGTCCCGATTCACGCCCAGCCATTGCCCCGAAGGACAACCGCGCGAACCTGAGCTGGCTGCCCGAAAAACAGCGAAACGGCGGTCGCCGTTTGTCCTTCAGCAGGCGCGAACAGCAGCGCGACCTGCTGTTCCGAGCTCGTTTCCGGGTCGTTTTTCCTCATCCGACTACCGATCCGGAGGTCCTAGAACCCCCAGTAATCGAGGAATACGATCCACGAGATCCGGAACCCGATCTTACATCCGATGTATTTTCAACGAGAAAGAAATCGAATGAAAGCGGAAATAGGGTTTCGATTTCTTATACCTTTGATGCGTGATTCGTAGAAGCCGAATAGGCGACACCCTGAGATCTTCTAGTGTGTATCCTAGCCCTCGACACCGGACGTTGTGTGGGCAACGATCCACCGGAGTCTTCTCTTCTTCTTCTCTCTCAAACCCTCTTTCTTACGTTTTGTTTTTCTGTCCCAGAAATATAATTGCGCTAAGCAATTTATTTCTACAGAATAATTACTGCGCTAATCTAAATTAATTAAACAGAGAAGAAAATAATTGCGCTAACTATTATTTTCTCTCCACATAATTAATTATAGCGGCGAAACTTAGGTTAGGAGAAGAGAGATTGAGGGGTTTATATAGGCCACACTAGGGACCTTAGGACAATTAATTAATTAGGCTAAATTGTAATTTAATTATACTGGTGTCCTTAAAAAGAAAACCTTTAATTAAATCCAATTTTAATTATAATTAATTCCACTATAAAATTATAATTGAATTCCCAATTAATTAATCTATATTATTTTACCAATAATATTTCCGCCGAAATTACATATATGATTTTCCCCGTGTTTAAGATATCGCATGTCCATGAATTAATTAATTACTAATAATTAAATTAATTCATTTCTTATTATCCGAGACTAGTACCACTCATCCTTATTATCATGTGGAACGAATCCACCTGCAGGGTTTACATGATAAACTTTATGAGCTCATCTCGGGGACATCATCAACCCAATAAATGGGACACGGTTTCCTGTCTATAATCTATAGCATGCCGTGTGTACAATTCCGATTCCCAATATACCGAGGATCTCGACTAATCAATTAGTCTCACTCATTGGCACATTAAAGAATCGAGCATTGGACACACGCACCTATAATTATATAGGGATTAGGAACTCATATATCCGTAATATCTGAGGTCTAGTTCGATTACTCCGATTAGTATAAATCGAACGCCCTCCCGTGGTCCTGCTCAATACACCAAGTGTACGAGTGTAACATGATAGTCAAGACCGACTATCTACCAGTCACACTACGACGTACCGATGGAATGTCCCTGTCCATCTAAGTCGTGAGCTACTGTTCGATAGTATACGAGTAACCGACAGTATGATCTTCCGCGTGTCTCCTCACGCCATACTGTCTACAACGTATACATCAAGGACTATTGCATTAAATGCAATCATGCTTGAATCATATCTCGAATTAAGGTATAGATAAGGAGTTCCGTATTTGCACTAAACTAGACATTTAGAATACAACTCCATCAGCATTTTCAAATGCAGGGGTTTCAGAAAACTCGGCGACTTAGAGAAGAAGTGTTCGAGTCTACATGGGCAAAGCTGTAGAGGAGGCAGCTGTTGCGGTGGAAGACATTTTATCTGCTTTTGAGTAGTTATAGGATTTCATTTCAAGTTTATTTCTTTATGTACCCTTTAAATTTAGAATGAACTTTTGTTCTGGATTTCTATTATTTATGAATGGATATTTTATTTCTTTAATCATGTTGATGATTTTTGATAAGAAATAATGGTATTATCTATTCTGGTACATTAGATAGCAATAATATGAATCCTTAGTCTACCACGATGCAACAAACCGTTCTATAACTTGTTTTACTTGTTAGATATATTTCTTGTTAAATCATTATACTTGTGAATTCTTATACTTAGTAGTATTTATTCAAATAATATTCAAAAGGTCGAAATTGATTTGATCAATTATAGTTGAAGGAATGGACCTTCCGACCTAAGAATTGAGTTTGGAAGATAATACAACTAAGCATACCTTTCGGTAAAGGGTAGAGTTCGGACAAGTATTTAGAATGATCAATGATATATGCAGTCATATGTGTAAGGTGAGAGTAGTTCTTTTAAGAATACTCAAAGATGGATTAGAATGCTTGATGTGCCATAAAAGCAAAGTGTTTTAGTCACAAAGCAATTATGGGGAACCTTCAAAGTATATTCATTGGAAGCCTGCGACTTAGTCGCGGAGGCTACCACCTATAAAAAACACATAGCATAATCAAAGATTGGGATTAAGTCTCAAATGACTACACCATACACTTACGTGTAGAAATGGTGTGTCAGTAATAAGAAATGGGATTCTAATAGTAAAATAACAAGTTGTTCGGAACTACCTATGTTCTATGGATATTCCTGGAAACAACAGCACATTGAATGTGGTTGTAAGATATCCTAGATGAACAAAATATTGTGTTCTATAGTACTATGAACCAGAAGGACGTTATAAGCTCTAACGCCCGGTTCTTAGAGGAAGACTATTAGATGAACGACAAAAGCTCTAACTGACGTAATACCTTGGAATGAGAAAAGGACAAAGACTTAGAACCAGCCAAACCGAGTAGGAGTACACCACTAACTGCACCTACTGTTATTACTGTTTATACACCGAAATGCCATTGCAGTGGGAGGTTGTTAAACGACCAGAGATGTTCATAAGACTAGAAGAGTTTCCAACTCTGGATCTAGTAAAGATGAAATCGATCCCTAGCTCTGCACAAGGAAAGTACTGGATCTAAATGTTGGAGTTGTGTACTTAATGTCTAGATTTAAGTGACGGAAACTCACGATCCATTGCCACTAATATATTTAATTAAATAAACAATTATTTGCGTTTAATTATTTATAATTAAATATATGCAAATTATAGTCCTGGATTTTATACGTTGTAGTTAGTATGGTGTTGCATGGGCGCACAGAAGATCATACTATCGGTTACTCGTATTTAATCGAACAGTTGCTCACGACCTAGATGGACACGGACCAATCCATCGGTATAGTTGTTGTGTGAGAGAGAAAATAATCTATCTTGATTATTTTATCACACTTGTACACTTGGTGTATTGAGCGGATCGTTGAGATTCATCGATTAGGATTGCCGGCGATAATCGATTCGAGTCTCAGTGTATTTTATTATTAATCCCCGAAACTATTGCGGGTGTGTATATTCAATATAAGTGACTTTGATTTACCAAAGGAATTAACCGATTTAATTATTGGGTTAATTACCGGTTAAGTTGGGTCACTATATTTTATATATGACATGCCGTGAATACTTGACGGGAAAGTGTATCCCGTAAGGGTTGATAATATCCCCGAGATGAGTTCATAAGGAATTATTATGTAAACCCTGCAGGTGGATTTATTCCGCATAATAATTAAGGTTGAATGGTACTAGTCTCGGATATAAGAGATGAATAAATTAATTAGCAATAAATTAATTTTATTCATGGATATTTATATCTTAAATACACGGAATAAATAATACTACCGGAGAAATATTATTTGATATAATATGGTATAATATTGGGAGTGCAATTAATTTTATATAGTGGAAAATAAAATTAATTAATATTGATAAGGATTAATGGACTTGAGCATTGGGCTCAATTTAATCTTCAATATTGGAAGCCCAATATTCCACCTCCTTAAGATCCCCTACGTAGCCTATAAAAGCACTACATGGTCTTCTCTATTCTCATAACTTGAAGATCACAATTCTAGAGAGAGAAAGTAGAGAAGGAGATCCATGGAGTTCGGTAGATCGTCGCCCACACGACGTCCGGGCTAGTGCAAGGAATACGTGGGAAGATCTCAAGGTCATCATAAGATCTCGTTTCTCCGCACAACGAATCGAAAGGTGAATTAAATATTTCCGCTATTTAATTCATGTATATTGAAATCAATTATCGGAAAAACAAGATCCAAGAGTCGAACCCGGATTAGACGAACGATCACGCGGTGGTGGCAAAGCCACCGGACCGCGGGATCGCCCGCTAGGGTTTGGCGGCGCGCGGAGGAGAGGAACCCTCGGCTGGGCCGAGGGCTCGCGATCGATCACGGGGATCGATCGCCGGGGGCGCGGGCTGGTGCCGCACCCCACCCGCCGTGAAGGCGGGGCTCCTCCAGGCGGCGGCGAGTCGCCGGACTCGCCGCGGGGAGCTGCTGGGCAGCCCCATCGATCGCGAAGATCGAACGCGATCCTCGATCGCGTGAACCCTGTCTCGCGGGGGTTCGGCTGGGGGCGGGCCGCGTGCCTTCGGGTGCGTGGTCTCCAAAGGCTGTACTCCGGCGGATGAGTCGGCGTTCATGTGATCTCCGGCGAAGGGTTTGATCGGGTTATTGGTTTCCGCAAATTTTAATAACCCGGGATATCGAATTCCAACAATTGGTATCAGAGCGTACAGTTACGTTTTTCGTTAATTGTTTCGATAATCGATTATCGTTGTTTATATGGCCATAGATTAATTTAAATTGTTAAATTATTGTGCTATATATTGTTCTACGTACTTATTTTTCTCTCTTGTATGAATCGTGTTGGTCGGAAAAATTAAATATTAAAAATCGAGGGTTTTTCGGAATATCGAACCGGAGTTAATCGACCGTGGGTTCGGCAAAAGGGCTGCGTGTGTTGCTGTACGTAAGCAAGGGCATGGCTGGGCTTGCCGGCGTGTGCCACCAGTGGTGGTGGTTCGCCGGCAGCCGGAGGCTACGCTCGGCAGTCGCGTTGGCGCAACACGGACGAAACCCTTTTGCACGGGCTGCTGGGCTCGGAGCGGGCTGCTGCTGGGCTCGTCGCGGGCTGCTCGTGCGTGGGCTGTGACGAGGTTGATGGCGTGTGACGTCGGAGGAGACGCCATGCCGGATATCGACCGGGTTCGTGCACAAGTCTCGCCGAAGAAGACGACCGTCTTTCAATCGTGAATTACATGAGCGATGGCATAGCATGACATGATTTTATTCATAGTGCTGGACATGTCTCGTATTGCATGGCTGAGTGAATTAATTCACTTGATTTTATGGAGCTGTGCATATGGATTGCATGATCGAATTAATTAATTGAAGTAGTGCTTGAATGGCATGGCTTGTTGCATGTGCGGTTATGCATGAGCGAAATGGTGTGCATGTGTTTACATATGCATGGAACCAATTCGTGTTGGTTCGATTGGGTAGACCGAAACTCGTTTCGGTTCGTCCCGGTAAATCCGATCTTTCCGGAAATAATTTAATCTTTCTAATTTTATTTAATTTAATTTTGGAATTAATTCAAATTCTATTTGGATTAAATTTCTTAATTATGGAATTAGATGGGGAGTTAAATTAGGAAAGAAAATCCTAGTTTCTCTAGATATCCTATACCTACTTGGATTAGAAGTCTTAAGAAGAATCAAAATTCGATTTTGATTAGGATTCTTGAGATCTAATTTAAATAGGATTGAGAAATTATTAAAATATTGATTTTATTTAATTTAAGTATTTTATTTAAAATCATTAGATTAATTCAAAATTTATTTTGGATTGGAAAATCTTGGATTTTATTTAGAATAGAATTAAATATGGAAATCAATGGATTTTAATAAAATTGATTTTATTTAATTTAAGTATTTTATTTAAAATCATTAGATTAATTCAAAATTTATTTTGGATTGGAAAATCTTGGATTTTATTTAGAATAGAATTAAATATGGAAATCAATGAATTTTAATAAAATTGATTTTATTTAATTTAAGTATTTTATTTAAAATCATTAGATTAATTCAAAATTTATTTTGGATTGGAAAATCTTGGATTTTATTTAAAATAGAATTAAATATGGAAATCAATGGAATTGATTTTATTTAATTGGAGTAAAATTAAATATGAGAATCAAAGATTTTTTCCGTCGCTCGGCAAAGCATTCAAGACGTAGAATGAAGACTCAAGACAAGCATGCGGGAGTTCATCAAGGTACGAATAGTCGAGAAATAATTTTACTTGAGTAATTATTTGATTATTTGTGTACGTACTTTCATGAATTGTATGTTTGTTATTATGCTTATGTGTATTTATTTATGCATTAGATAGCGTATCCCTTGTTATAAAAAGCTAAGTGGGAGAGGGAATGGAAACATTGCCATGGTCTCCATTGCTGTTCTCTTGGTGACTTTTATGGACTTTTGAAGTTCGTATAGACAAGTCATTGGAGGAGAATTCTTGTAATTCCTTTTACGAGAAACATTGATTAAGTTTATCAAACAATGCCTAATTTGTCTTTCTGAAACTGATTTCAAGTCGACTCATTCTCACCCCGGGGAGTGGAATGGAGCCAAAGCCACTTGGTCATGTCGAGGACACAAATTAGAGACTTTTGTGTCATTTGATGACTAGATCGATTGTCTGCTCGGCTCCCTCATTCTATGAGAGATAGGGTCGTTCGCATGGTGAATCACTGGTTAGAAACTTCGAGTTTCACTTATGATTCTCCGCGTCTTGATTTACAAGATTAAATGAATCAAGTAATTGGGAGTCAATTATAAAAGTCTCTTGGTGTATTAAACGTCCACACAACGTGGCTTGCTATATCGACGGATTTTGGATTAATTGATGTAGACATTTATAGGGAGTTGTGAAGGATTGTGAGTTATCGTAAACGTCCACACAACGTGGCTTGCGGTGATGTTGCGGTTCCAAACGACTCACCTTAGTACTGAGTAATGGTTTACACTTAGGTACGCTTTATAGTATTCTTCCCAACGAAGTTACGCTATAATTGATGTACGACCGAAGCAAATCTAATTGCTAAATCGTTTGGGTAGGTAAACGTCCACACAACGTGGCTTGCCTTATCTGATGGGATTTTAGATGTGATTAGTGGTTTAATGATATTATTTGAGGGAGATAATATCGGAGATTAAATCGATTGTTTGTTGTTATATGTGCTCATAGATTAGGAAATGGCTTTGAACCCACTTTCTGTGATACGTAAGGATTTTAAGCTCACTGGTCCCTGAATGTAATGATTGGAATAGAGATCTAGACATTACCCAAACTGTTAAAGAGTACAAGGTTGTACTCAGTGAGCTTTGTCCTCCCGAGCCTATTGACATAGGCGGCTAGATAAGAAGCGATGAGGAAACTCATAAAGGCCAGTCAATTCGAAAAAACGCTTAAACACGTTTTTGAGATGATTGACCTTTTAGACGAGTTGAGACGGAAATCGCAAGCTCTTGTAGCCAATGCCAAAGGTTTCGAACCTATGGGCAAAATCGGGGGAAAGGAAAAGCAAGCAAAGAATCCCAGTGGTACTAAGTTGCTTAGACCACGAGATGGGACGAGAAAGCCATGAGGCAAGTCTTCTCGATGCAAACAGTCTGGGTACTGGAAGTCTGATTATCCTCTCAAAGAAAGTACGAAATTTTCTTTAGTCATGAAACATATTCAGTGGTATTATCTACCGGAACCTGGTGTGTAGATATGGAACCACTGACGGTATGTGCATTTTAAATGCAAGGGTTCCAGGAAACCCGACGACTTAGAAAAGAAGAAATCGTAGTCTACATGGGCAATGCTGAGGAGGAGGCAGCAGTTGCAGTGGAGGACATTTTATAGGATTTCATTTGGAGTTATTGCTTTTATGTACCTTTGATATTAGAAAGAACTTTGTTCTGGATTTCTAATGAATGGATATTTTATTTCTTTTAATCATTTGATGGTTATAAGAAGAAATAATGATATTATCTATTTTGGTACATTAGCTAGCAATATATAAATGATGAATCCTGAGTCCACCACGATGCAACGAACCGTTTTATATAACTCATTTTACTAATAAGAGATTTCTTTATTAAATCATTTATACTTGTGGATTCTTATGCTAAGTCATATTTATTCAAATAAGAAGTTCAAAGGTCGAAAATTGATTGTAAGATCAATTAAGTTGAAGGAGTGGACATTCCGACCTAAGAATCTAATTTGGAAGATAATACGACTAAGCAATCCTTTATGGATATAAGATATAAGATCCGGACAAGTATTAAAATTGATTGACTCTGATTTATGATCAGATCTTGGGATTGAATCCCAAGTGACAACACCATACAGTCCTCTGTAGAAATGGTGTGTCGAAAATAAGAAATGGAACTCTTATAGAAATAGTAAAAGCATGAGTTAAACGGAACTACCTATGTTCTATGGATATGTCTTGGAAACAACGGCGCATTCAAATGCGGTTGTAGAATATCCTGGAAGAACAAAAGATGTGTGTTCAATAGTACTATGAACCAGAAGGACGTTATAAGTTCTAACGCTCGGTTCTTAGAGGAAGACTATTAGATGAACCACAAGCCCAAAATGACGTGATACTTCTGAAAAGAGAGAAAACGATAATGACTGGAAGCCAGCCAAACCGAGTAGCGGTACACCACTAACTGCACCTACTGTTATTACTGTTTATACACCGGAATGCCGTTGTAGTGGGAGGTTGTTTAACAACCAGAGATATTCATAATACTAGGTGAGTCTTCGGACTCTGGACCTAGTATACATGAAATCGATCCCTTGATCTACATGAAGGCAGTACTAGATCTAAATGTGCCTTCTTAGAGAGCAATAAGGATTATTGCTAAGAGGCAAGATCATTTAGAGTACAAGCTTAGTTAATCCATTGATGGATTGAAACGAAGCTAGAGTTCGTGGTACTTGCAAATTGATGAGATAGTCCATTTTATGGATTCATCAAAGCATAAACGAATCGAGTGTATGGGAAACGTGATGGAAACAAGGTGGTGTTTCTCGGAGGTTTTATGTAGATAGCATTTTATCATTGGTAACAATGTAAAGATGTTGTCAGACATAAAATGATGGTTGTCTAGAAAAATCGATATATGAGATAAAGAAGAAGTTAGAGCATGTTCTTAAGATCTAGGATCTCAAGAAAAGAACATTGTACTTCTCTAGATATCTTACATATATATGATTATGGTTCGTTTTAACAAGCAAGATTCCGAGAAAGGTTCGTTACCTTTCAGAGACGGAATGCATATATCTAAGGGTATGTGTTTTGGAACACATAAAGGTGATAGAAGCAGTGAAAGCAGTTTCCTACACTTGGAGTGTGGAAAGCTTGATAAAATGCAATGTTGAAAAATGAGAACCTGATATCGGCTATGCGAATAGCATAGTGGGAGGATATCAAGGTAATCCTGGAGAGGAATATTCGACTGCTGTAAAAGTACTTTCGAAGTACTGTTCTAGACTACGAAGCAGACGAGCATTTCCTTTGGATTACATTCTCTTAGATTTCTAATCAAATGAGGACCGGTGTAAGTCGATATCAGGCTATGTGTTTCACTATTGAAGGAGAAGGAGTTTTAACATGGAAGAGAGATAACCACGATGCTTTTCGGACTCTGCCATAGGTAACCAAATAGCGGCCTCAGAGGCAGCGGAAGTTTTGGTATAACTCTGGGATAATCTCTGGGACTTAGATGTGATTCTTAATTTGCCAAAGGCTATGTAAATAGCGGTGCAATGGCAAATGGTAAGAAATCACAAGTCCATAAGTGTAAGATAACACATAGTGCAAGTACCACCTGATACGAGTCATCGTCGAGGGAGACGACGCTGTAGTCACCAAGATAACTTCAGAGCGGCAACCTAGAGTGCTCATTCACATAGTACTTCTTGGAAGTACAACTTTAGCACGTGATGAGTATGGGAGTCGGGATTTTGGAGGAAATGACTAGACCTTAGTACAAGTGGAAGATTGTTGGAGTTGTGTACTTAATGTCTAGATTTAAGTGACGGAAACTCACGATCCATTGCCACTAATCTATTTAATTAAATAAACAATTATTTGCGTTTAATTATTTATAATTAAATATATGCAAATTATAGTCCTGGATTTTATACGTTGTAGTTAGTATGGTGTTGCATGGGCGCACAGAAGATCATACTATCGGTTACTCGTATTTAATCGAACAGTTGCTCACGACCTAGATGGACACGGACCAATCCATCGGTATAGTCGTTGTGTGAGAGAGAAAATAATCTATCTTGATTATTTTATCACACTTGTACACTTGGTGTATTGAGCGGATCGTTGAGATTCATCGATTAGGATTGACGGCGATAATCGATTCGAGTCTCAGTGTATTTTATTCTTAATCCCCGAAACTATTGCGGGTGTGTATATTCAATATAAGTGACTTTGATTTACCAAAGGAATTAACCGATTTAATTATTGGGTTAATTACCGGTTAAGTTGGGTCACTATATTTTATATATGACATGCCGTGAATACTTGACGGGAAAGTGTATCCCGTAAGGGTTGATAATATCCCCGAGATGAGTTCATAAGGAATTATTATGTAAACCCTGCAGGTGGATTTATTCCGCATAATAATTAAGGTTGAATGGTACTAGTCTCGGATATAAGGGATGAATAAATTAATTAGCAATAAATTAATTTTATTCATGGATATTTATATCTTAAATACACGGAATAAATAATACTACCGGAGAAATATTATTTGATATAATATGGTATAATATTGGGAGTGCAATTAATTTTTTATAGTGGAAAATAGAATTAATTAATATTTTATTTTTTCTCTGTAGAATTAATTAATATTGATAAGGATTAATGGACTTGAGCATTGGGCTCAATTTAATCTTCAATATTGGAAGCCCAATATTCCACCTCCTTAAGATCCCCTACGTAGCCTATAAAAGCACTACATGGTCTTCTCTATTCTCATAACTTGAAGATCACAATTCTAGAGAGAGAAAGTAGAGAGGGAGATCCATGGAGTTCGGTAGATCGTCGCCCACACGACGTCCGGGCTAGTGCAAGGAATACGTGGGAAGATCTCAAGGTCATCATAAGATCTCGTTTCTCCGCACAACGAATCGAAAGGTGAATTAAATATTTCCGCTATTTAATTCATGTATATTGAAATCAATTATCGGAAAAACAAGATCCAAGAGTCGAACCCGGATTAGATGAACGATCACGCGGTGGTGGCGAAGCCACCGGACCGCGGGATCGCCTGCTAGGGTTTGGCGGCGCGCGGAGGAGAGGAACCCTCGGCTGGGCCGAGGGCTCGCGATCTATCACGGGGATCGATCGCCGGGGGCGCGGGCTGGTGCCGCACCCCACCCGCCGTGAAGGCGGGGCTCCTCCAGGCGGCGGCGAGTCACCGGACTCGCCGCGGGGAGCTGCTGGGCAGCCCCATCGATCGCGAAGATCGAACGCGATCCTCGATCGCGTGAACCCCGTCTCGCGGGGGTTCGGCTGGGGGCGGGCCGCGTGCTTTTGGGTGCGTGGTCTCCAAAGGCTGGACTCCGGCGGATGAGTCGGCGTTCATGTGATCTCCGGCGAAGGGTTTGATCGGGTTATTGGTTTCCGCAAATTTTAATAACCCGGGATATCGAATTCCAACACTAAATGTGCCTAGAAAAACAATAAAGGTTTATTGTTAAGAGGCAAGATCATTTAGAGTACAACTCAATCCATTTATGGAATTGATATAAGGCTGTAAATCGTGGAACTTGCGAATTGATGAGATAGTCCATCTGATGGATTCATCAAAAGGCATAGACGAAAGGTGTATTGGAGACGTAATTGAAACAAGGTGGTGATTCTCGGAATTTTATGTAGATAGCATTTCATCATTGGCAACAATGAGAGAATGTCATCAGACATAAAATGATGGTTGTCTAAATGAATCGGGATATAAGATTGAGTAGATGTTGGAGCATGTTCTTGAGATCTTTCGATCTAAGGATAAGAACATTGTACTTCTCCTAGATATCTTATACGATTATGGTTTGTTTTAAACATGCATAATTCTGAGAAAGGTTATTGCCTTTCAGATACAGAACAGACATCTATCTAAGGGTATGTGTTTCGAACACATGAAGGAGATAGATACAGACAAAGCAGTTTCCTACACTTCGAGTGTGGAAAGCTTTATAGATGCAATGTTGTAAAACAAGAACCTGATATCAACTATGCGGTTAGCGTAGTGGGAGGATATCAAAGTAATCTGGACAAGAGATATTCGAATGTTGTAAAAGTACTTTGGAAGTACTAGATTACTAAGAAAGATGAGATCTTCTTAGATTACATGTTCTCAGATCTCAAATCAGAGAAGGACCAGTGTAAGTCGATATCAGGCTATGTGTTCACTTTTAGAAAGAGGTGGAACCTTGAAATGAAAGAGTGATAAGTAGGATGCTTCTCAGACTCTCTCATAACCGAATAGCAGCCTCAGAGGCAGCGGAAGTTTTGGTTAGGTTCCGGAATAACCTCTTGACTTGGATATGACTCTTAGTTTACCAAAGGCTATTGGATAGCGGTGCACGGTAAACTGGAAGAAGTCATAAGTCAAAAGTGATGATAACACATAGAGCAAGTACCACCTGATACGAGTCATCGTCGAGGGAGACGACGCTGTAGTCACCAAGATAACTTCAGAGCGGCAACCTAGAGTGCTCATTCACATGGTACTTCTTGGAAGTACAACTTAAGCACGTGATGAGTATGGGAGTCGGAAGTTTGGAGGAAATGACTACACCTTAGTACAAGTGGGAGATTGTTGGAGTTGTGTACTTAATGTCTAGATTTAAGTAACGGTAACTCCCGGTCATAGCATTTAATCTATTTAATTAATAAACAATCGTTTGCATTTAATTATTGATAATTAAATATATGCAAAATATAGTCCTGGATTCTATACGTTGTAGTTAGTATGGTGTGCGGGCCCACACAAAAGATCATACTATCGGTTACTCGTATTTAATCAAACAGTTGCTCACGACCTAGATGGACACGGACCAATCCATCGGTATAGTCGTTGTGTGAGAGAGAAAATAATTTGTCTTAATTATTTTATCACACTTGTATACTTGGTGTATTGGGCGGATCGCTTGAGACTTATCAATTAGGATTGACGTTGATAATTGATTCAAGTCTCAGAGTATTTTATTCTTAATCCCCGAAACTATTGCGGGTGTGTATATTTAATATAAGTAACTTTGATTTACCAAAAGAATTAACCGATTTAATTATTGGGTTAATTACTGGCTAAGATGGGTTACTATATTTTATATACGACATGCCGTGAATAATTGACGGGAAAGTGTATCCCGGAAGGGTTGATAATATCCCCGAGATGAGTTCATAAGGAATTATTATGTAAACCTCATGAGTGGATTTGTTCCGCATAATAATTAAGGTTGAATGGTACTAGTCTCGGATATAAGAGATGAATAAATTAATTAGCAATAAATTAATTTTATTCATGGATATTTAAATCTTAAATACACGGAATAAATAATACTACCGGAGAAATATTATTTGATATAATATGGTTTAATATTGGGAGTGCAATTAATTTATATAGTGGAAAATAAATTAATTAATATTGATGGGATTAATAGATTTGGGCTTGGGCTCAATTTAATCATCAATATTGGAATCTCAATATTCCACCTCCTTTAGATCCCCTACGTAGCCTATAAAAGCACTACATGGTCTTCACAATTAAAGACAACATAAGATTATCATACTTTATATTCTAGAGAGTTTGTGAAGGAGATCCATAAGCTTGGAGGATCGTCGCCCACCCGACGTTCAAGCTAGTGCAAGGAATACGTAGGAAGGTCGTAAGGTCTTCAACTTGATTTCGTTTCTCCGCACAACGAATCGAAGGTAATATCATAAAACCCTTGTGTGATTTTATGTGATATTTATTTGTAATATATACATGAACGCACGATCCGGGAGAACGACGATCTTTGTGGACGGGAATTCGAGATCCCCAGCGAAGTATCGAACGAACCCTCGGCTGGGAGCCGAGGGGGGGCAGTCGAGCCCTAGGGCTTCGACCGCCGGCGCGCATCGAAGGAGAAGACCCGGCTGGACGCCGGGGCTGGGGCGATCGAGCCCTAGCTCGATTGCCGGGGGGACTGTCGCGGGCTGGCGCCGCGGCTGGTGGCTCCCCCCACCTCCGGCGATGGCGGTGAGTCGCCGGACTCACCGCCCGAGGCTGCGGGAGCAGCCCCAGCGATCGGCGCACGATCGCGAGCCCCGGCGGGGGCTCGGCTAGGGTTTCGGCCGCGGGTTCATCCCGCGGCGATGCTCGGGTCGAGCCCGGCTCCGTTTGGTGGTTCGCGTGTTTCCGGCGATGGGATTTCGGTCGGGGTTATCGGTTCTGCAATTTTTGATACCCCGGGATATCGATTTCCAACATTACCTCCTTCTCGTTGTTCGGAAAAACAAAGAACTATTGATGACCTTGAAGTCTTCCCACATATTCCTTGCACTAGCTTGAACGTCGGGGTGGGCGACGATCTATCAAGCTTCCATGGATCACCTTCTCTCTCTACTTTCTCTCTCTAGAATTGTGTCTTGAGACTTATGAAAGAAGAGAAGACCATAGGAGTGCTTTTATAGGCTACGTAAGGGGACCTTAAGGAGGTGGAATATTGGGCTTCCAATATTAATGATTAAATTGAGCCCAAGCCCATATCTATTAATCCATTAATATTAATTATATAATTACTTCCACTATATAAATATAATTGCACTCCCAATATTCACCATATTATATCAAATAATATTCTCCGGTAGTGTTATTTATTCCACATGTTTAAGATTTAAATGTCCATGAATAAATTATATTTATTGCTAATATTATTTATTCATCTCTTATAATTCCGAGAATAGTACCACTCAACTTTATTATCATGCGGATAAAATCCACTTGCAAGGTTTACATGATAATCCTTATGAGCTCATCTCGGGGACATTATCAACCCTTTCGAGGACATGCTTTCTTGTCAAGAATTCACAGCATGTCATACATAAAATATAGTGACCCAACTTTACCGGTAATTGACTGGTTATTCTAATCAGTCAATTCCTTTGGAAAATCAAAGTCACTAATATTATATGCACACACCCGCAATAATATCAGGGATTAAGAATAGAATACTCAGAGATTTAAATCGATTATCAACGGCAATCCTAATCGATAAATCTCAAGCAGATCCGCTCAATACACCAAGTGTACAAGTATGATAAAATAATCAAGACCAATTATTTTCTCGCTCATACAACGACTATACCGATGGATTGGTCCTTGTCAATCTAGGTCGTGAGCAACTGTTCGATTATATACGAGTAACCGATAGTATGATCTTCCGTGTGACGACGCACACCATACTAACTACAAAATATAAAATCTAGGACTATGGTTTGCATATAAATGCAAATGATTGTTTATTATTAAATAGGATAAATGCTTTAGACGGAGTTCAGATGTTACTTAAATCTAGACATTAAGTATACAACTCCATCACCGATAAGGGTTGATAATGTCCCCGAGATGAGTTCATAAGGAATTATTATGTAAACCCTGCAGGTGGATTTGTTCCGCATAATAATTAAGGTTGAATGGTACTAGTCTCGGTTACAAGAGATGAATAAATTAATTAGCAATAAATTAATTTTATTCATGGACATTTATATCTTAAACGCACAGAATTAATAATACTACCGGAGAGATAATATTATTTGATATAATAAGGTATAATATTGGGAGTGCAATTATATTTATATAGTGGAAAATAAATATAATTAATATTAATGGATTAATAGATTTGGGCTTGGGCTCAATTTAATCATTAATATTGGAAGCCCAATATTCCAGCTCCTTTAGATCCCCTACGTAGCCTATAAAAGTACTACATGGTCTTCTCTATTCTCATAACTTGAAGAACACAATTCTAGAGAGAAAAAGTAGAGAGGGAGATCCATGGAGTTCGGAAGATCGTCGCCCACCCGACGTTCGAGCTAGTGCAAGGAATACGTGGGAAGATCTCAAGGTCATCAAAAGATCTCGTTTCACACGAACCCGGAATTGAACTTGCTTGCTTGTTCTTGGTGATTCTCTCACTCTTTTCTCTCTTGTTGTGTGGAATTTAGTGGCTGATGATTAAGTGATACGAAAACCATGTTTTCATCACTTTATTCACCATAATTAACCTCTCCTTGTAACCCCCCCCCCCCCCCCCATTATGTGCATCATAATGCACCAATAATGGTGGTTAATGGGGAGGTAAAGGGTCATTTCCACATTACCATGCCAATTGGCATGGATGTGGTCCCCTTGCTTGTGTGGCATGCCATGTCATACCATGTCACATGCATCCATGCAAGACATGCATCCCATGCATGCCATGCATCTCATGCATGTGAAATTCCATATGTATTGATTCTAAATCAATATAGCAAGCAACGTAATTCCAGCTCGTGTGTGACCCTGTAGGTATGATTTTATCGATCAATATTATATTGTTCCCAACAATTAATATTATCGAATAATCATTTAACATCCATAGACAACCTTATGACTTTATCGATTGCACACGTAGGATCGAAGGACATATCCCAACAATCTCCCACTTGGCCTTCAGAGCCAGTGTGCTGCCAACTTCCTGTTGTCACTTTATGTCTAAGTTTGAACTTGAGGCAAGACTCGAGTCATCCTCAATCGGTTCAAACCTTTCTTGGACTTTGAGACAGACTATAAAACCAGATTTATCACTATGATACGAATCTGGACGTGGCCACGTATTTTCCACAGTTTCGACTCTCCAAGTGGTCGGTACGACATGTATCCCATTATAAAATGGAGGACAATCCCATCTTGTCAATCCAAGCTCTCCCACTTGCTTCCTGATATACCCAATAACAAGTTTTATAACCTCCTTTTACGAAAGGCGTTTACTTGTATCAAAGTACACCATTTCACAATGGAATTACTTTGAATTACTTTGGACTACTCAAAAGTTGCAACATTATTATCTCGATGTCTCCACAAAACTATCT
The DNA here is from genome assembly GCA_954870475.1 of Euphrasia confusa. Lineage (NCBI taxonomy): Eukaryota > Viridiplantae > Streptophyta > Magnoliopsida > Lamiales > Orobanchaceae > Euphrasia > Euphrasia confusa. Next base: position 2,866,087 of record OX940952.1, on the reverse strand, counting down.
CCCAGATAATGTGGAACTTCCTGAGCACCAGTTTTAGACTTGTGGTGCTTCCTAGCTCATTTGCGTGCGCGATAACTCTACTATTAATAGAGAACTATCGGATGGGCTGAGCTAGTTACGCCACCTAGTTCATCTAAGAACTTTAAAATCTGAACTGCCAACATAACTGCATCCAATGCAGTTCTGTACTCAGCTTCTGTAGTTCAATCAGCTATTGCATTGCATGGAACTATTCCAGCACATTTTACCTCTAATCAGACAAAAGATATAACCAGATTAAAATCGGAAATTATCTTAGTCTGTTTTGAAGTATGTATTCAAATAGATTGTTAATTTAAACTCATCTTGTCCTCCAAAGACAAGATAATATTCTTTAGTCCGTAAACGACACTTTAGAATAGTTTTGGCCACATCCAATTGGCCTCACCAGATTTTCCTTGAAACCAATTCGTAATGCTCAAAGCATACGATATTTTGGGTAATAATCAAACAACGTAACTCCCTCTGACCTTCTTGTAAACACAAAAGTCTTCCATGTTCTTTTGAAATCCAAACTCTTGTATGGATTCATCGAACCAAAGATTCCAGCTCCGAGATGCTTGCTTTAATCCATAAAAGGATCTATTAAGCTTGCATACACTCTCAGCCTGATTAGGATCGATAAAACCCTCTGGTTGTGTCACAAACACATCCTCTACTAGAATCCCATTCATAATGAACAACAATGGCTAAGAGAATCCGAATGGATTTAATCATAGCAACTGGTGAAAAGGTTTCATCATAATCCACCCCGTGAATTTGTTTATATCCTTTTTCCACCAACCTTGCTTTGAAAACACTAGGTTTTCCATTCATGTCTGTTTTATATCTTGTAAATCCATTTGCATCCAATAGGCCTAGCCCCTTTAGGCAAATCGACCAAGTTCCAAACTTGATTTTCAGACATTGATTCCATTTCGGATTTCATGGCACCCTGCCATTTTTCGGAATCTGGACTCGTCATAGCTTGGATATAGGTCGAAGGTTCATTGCTTTCTAAAAGCATGACTTCATAGTTCTCATTTGTCAGAATACCTAAGTATCTGTCAGGTTGAGATCTAATCCTTCCGGACCTTCGAGGGTTAGGTGTGGTTTCTAAAACCACTGGAGTACTCTCGACTTGGTCTTGAGTATCCATCTCAGTTTGATCTTCGTGAACCTCGTTCAAGTCTTCTTGAACTTCGTTCAAGTCAACTGAGCTCCCACTTACTTTCTTGGAAAGATATTCCTTTTCAAGAAATACACCATCTCGAGCAACAAAGACTTTGTTCTCGGATTGGTTGTAAAAGTGGTACCCTCGTGTTTCCTTTGGATAACCAACAAATAAACATTTATCCGATTTGGGTTCAAGCTTTGTAGAGATATTTCTCTTCACATAAGCTTCACATCCCCAAACCTTGATATAAGACAAGTTAGGGACCTTCCCTTTCCATACTTTGTATGGTGTCTTATCAACAGCTTTTGACGGTGTCCTATTCAGTGTATAGGCCGCTGTTAAAAGTGCGTGTCCTCAAAAAGATTTTGGTAGTTCACTAAGGCTCATCATCGATCGAACCATATCCAATAAGGTTCTATTCCTCCTTTCGGAAACACCATTCATCTGGGGTGTTCCAGGAGGAGTGAGTTGATATAAAATACCACAACTCATAAGATGATCATCGAATTCTTGGCTAAGATATTCACCACCTCGATCCGATCGAATGGCTTTTATCTTCTTACCAAGTTGATTCTCAACTTCATTTTGAAATTCTTTGAACTTTTCAAAGGCTTCCGACTTATGCCTCATTAAATAGACATAACCATATCTACTTAAGTCATCGGTAAAAGTTATGAAGTAGAAATAACCTCCACGTGCTTGTGAGCTCATTGGACCACATACATCAGTATGGATTAAACCCAATAGATCACTTGCACGTTCTCCTTTCCCTAGAAAAGGTGACTTTTTCATTTTGCCCATCAAACATCCTTCACATGTATCAAATGACTCCAAGTCAAAAGATTTGAGAATGCATTCTTTAAGAAGTTTCTCTACACGTTTAATGTTGACGTGACCTAATCGACAATGCCAAAGGTATGTTTCATTGAATTCATTCGATTTGGCCTTTTTGGTATCAATGTTATATATATGATTGTCAAGTTGAAGTATATATAAACCATGTTCTAATCGTGCCGAAACATAGAACACTCCACTTTTTGAAATAGTAAACAAACCATTTATTATAGTGAAGGAAAATCCTTCAGTATCCAATACTGAAATATAAATGATGTTCTTGGTAATACTTGGTACGAAATAAACATTATTCAATACTAAAACAAGGCCCGAAGGCAAACACAAATCATAAGATCCTACGGCTAATGCAGCGACCCTCGCTCCATTTCCAACCCGCAGATCGACATCTCCCTTTACCAAAGTTCTACTTCTTTGCAGTCCCTGCACATGTGAAACAATGTGAGCACCGCATCCGGTATCCAATACCCAAGAAGAAGAATTTGTAAAGTTTATGTCTTTGACATAAATACCTGATGATGAAGGAACGACACCGTTCTTCACATCTTCCTTGAACTTAGGGCAATCTCGCTTGTAGTGTCCAACACTCTTGCAGTAGAAACACTCAAATTCCCCAGGAACCTTAGAAGCTTTCAAGAACCTTTTGGAAGGAGCTGCCACAGCTTTCCCTTTCTCTTTGCCTTTCACTTCCGGTTTCTTAATCCCCTTGATCTTTTTGGTACCTCCTTCCCGAATCATAAGAACTTCCCTCCTAGGGTCCTTCTTAATCGCCGGCTCAGCATCCTTAAGCATCCCATGGAGCTCATGAAGCGATTTCTTCAGTCCATTCATGTGGAAATTCAGCCTAAAGGCGTCATAACCATAATGAAGAGAATGGAGAATGAAATCGGTAGCCAACTCGTCATCATATGCAAAACCGAGGCGAGCACTTGAAGCAAATAATCCAATCATTTGATGTACATGTGGTCCCACGGGTTTACCCTTTTCCAGCCTAGCTGTTGCTATAGCCCGGGTGACACCGAAGCGCTCAATCCTAGCCTGTTCCCCGAACATGCTCTTGAGCTCTTCTATGATGTCATAGGCTTCCATGAACTCGAATTGTTTTTGTAATTCGGGTACCATGGATGCCAACATCAAACATGTCACCTCATTCGAGGCTTTCTTAGCAAGGGCATATGATGCCTTTTGGGCAGCCGTGCCCCCATCATCGGGAATCACGGGAAGGGGTTTGTCCAACACACTTTCCTTTTCTTCATATTTGAGGACTATCCTCAATTTACGTTGCCAATCAAGGAATTTGGTGTTGTTGAACTTTTCTCTATCCAAGATAGAGCTTAACTTGAATTGAGTTGAGACAGATATATTATACTACATACGAAAGATAAATAACGTAAGTAAACATCCACAAAGCGGTAAAAAAATAAGGTTGTCTATCAAAACTACTTTATTTGTTCCATTTTGTTCATTCGATATCTAATATCGTTGTTCCCAAATATTTTAATGACAAAAACATGATAAATCGTAAGTGAAAACTCGAGGTTTTCTAACCAGCGATCTTATCATGCAATTGAAGCCCTATCTCTCATCAAAATGAGGGAGCCAACCAGACAATCGATTCACGCCATCCAATGGCTCGAAAGTCTCTAATTTGTGTCATTGATAAACTTAAGTGTTTTGGATTAAATCACTCCCCGAGGTGTAAATAATCCTAACCTTTAATTCATCAAATGAAAGACAAATTAGGCATTTGTTTTTGAAATTTTAATAAATTAGAACAAAACGATTCCAAGACCCTCATCTTGCGAATCCTTAAGCCGACTGAGTCCGCACTTAAGAACTCCAAGATAGGTAGACATTCCATGTCAATGACATCTAATGTCACTCTCGGTCGATGAGAGTCCCATTCTCATCTCATGTCTTGATAGCCACGCCTGCAGTGGATCTATCGATGAGAAAACCAAACTCACGTGTAAAGGTCTAACCTTTACTCCCACTTATCCCAAGATAACAAGTAGTACCCCGCTGAGGCGGACCTACCAACTTATGATCGAGGGCTTCATGAGTGTGATGTTTTGGACAAGACATTATACTCATTATTTTGGGAACTTGCATGCATAGGTTTGTTTATATGTAAGTTGAACATTTATAACATAAAACAACCTATAACTAGCAAAGCAAATAAATACGAAATCGAAAGGCCCCTAGAACCTCACAACTCTCAAACGAAAAGATTAAAAGCAACAAAATAGGCCTTGAACATCTTCTGGACTGGTCCGCGCCCGCCGTTTCAGTTCCGCGCTCGCCGATTTTAGTCAAAACAAGTCATTACCCCAAAAACCACGAACAGCGCCCGCCGTTTTACAACCAGCGGTCGCTGAACACCACCGGCGGTCGCCGTTTCCAAATCGGCGCCCGCCGAAAGGGAAAAAACCCGTCTGCCCCAAAAAAGAGCTTTCGGCGGTCGCCGTTTCCAAAACGGCGCCCGCCAAATCAAAACACCGCCCGCTGGAGCACAAACGGCGCCCGCCGTTTGGCTCCAGTAGCCCGGTTTTGTCCGTTTTGCTTCGTTTTGCTTTGTTTCCGTCGGAGAGCCGATATCCTCCATCGAACCATGGACCAAGTCCATCGCTTACAAGTAGTACAATACAAATATAATAGAAAAACCTATCTATTACAAATGATTCCAAGGGACGCAACCCTCAAAAGACTATGGCCAATCGAAACGTAAAAAACGACAATTTCATTCACCCGACCACTAACGGTGGCCGGCCTTACATCTAATCACATAATCACAATTAAACATATAATCCAATTATGTTGATTTAACCTTCGTGTCCAACACAAAAGTGTGCACGAGCCCTAGGCTCTGATACCAATTGAAGGTACCGATATACCGATCCGATCGATATACCGTGTGTGCGGAAGCGTGTAAAGAAATAGATCTACTATGACATGATCTTAGTGCACGCTTAATGTGTATAAGAACACATATAAACATATATATATACACATCCAATATATATATATATAAGGTTCAACGATTACTTACTTTTGGTGACGAAGTGATTCGTTGATGTCGTTGAGGTGGTGTTGAGTCGATTGAACCACCCACCTCAAATGGATCAGCCTCTCGAAGCTCTCCTTGTGAATGACCTCGTCACTCCTTTAGATCGTCCGGATGTGGAAGCCGCACAAATGGCCCGGCCTCTACATGTTGCACACGAACCCGGAATTGAACTTGCTTGCTTGTTCTTGAGTGATTCTCTCACTCTTTTCTCTCTTGTTGTGTGGAATTTCGTGGCTGATGATTAAGTGATATGAAAACCATGATCAGCCACGAAATTCCACACAACAAGAGAGAAAAGAGTGAGAGAATCACTCAAGAACAAGCAAGCAAGTTCAATTCCGGGTTCGTGTGCAACACGTAGAGGCCGGGCCATTTGTGCGGCTTCCACATCCGGACGATCTAAAGGAGTGACGAGGTCATTCACAAGGAGAGCTTTGAGAGGCTGATCCATTTGAGGTGGTTCAATCGACTCAACACCACCTCAACGACATCAACGAATCACTTCGTCACAAAAAGTAAGTAATCGTTGAACCTTATATATATATATATATATATATATATATATATATATATTGGATGTCTATATATATATGTTTATATGTGTTCTTATACACATTAAGTGTGCACTAACATCATGGCATAGTAGATCTATTGCTTTACACGCTTCCGCACACACGGTATATCGATCGGATCGGTATATCGGTATCTTCAATTTGTATCAGAGCCTAGGGCTCGTGCACACTTTTGTGTTGGACACAAGAAGTTTAATCAACATAATTGGATTATATGTTTAATTGTGATTATGTGATTAGATGTAAGGCCGGCCACCATTAGTGGTCGGGTGAATGAAATTGTCGTTTTTTACGTACAATTGGCCATAGTTTTGGAGGGCTGCGTCCCTTGGAATCTTTTGTAATAGATAGGTTTTTTCTATTCAAAAATATATTGTTCAATGTGTAAGCAATGGATTGAATCCATGGATCGACATTGGATATCGGCTCTCCAGCGAAAACGAGAAGAAACGAAGCAAAACGAAGCGAAACGGGCGAAAACCGGGCTGCTGGAGCAAAACGGCGGGCGCCGTTTGTGCTCCGGCGGGCGCCGAATGTATTCGGCGGGCGCCGTTTTGGAAACGGCGACTGCCGAAAGGATGTTTTTAGGTCAGCCTCGTTCTATACCCTTTTGGCGACCGCCGTTTTGGAAACGGCGACCGCCAGTGGTGTTCGACGACCGGCGTTTGTAAAATGGCGGGTGCCGTTCGTAGTTTTTGTTGGAGTTGTGTACTTAATGTCTAGATTTAAGTACCGGTAAACTCCCGGTCATAGCATTTAACCTGTTTAATTAATAAACAATTATTTGCATTTAATTATTATTAATTAAATTATGCAAAATATAGTCCTGGATTTTATACGTTGTAGTTAGTATGGTGTGCATGGGCACACAGAAGATCATACTATCGGTTACTCGTATTTAATCGAACAGTTGCTCACGACCTAGATGGACACGAACTAATCCATCGGTATAGTCGTTGTGTGAGAGAGAAAATAATTTATCTTAATTATTTTATCACACTTGTACACTTGGTGTATTGGGCGGATCAGCTTGAGATTTATTGATTAGGATTGCCTTGGATAATCAATTTAAATCTCGGAGTATTTTATTCTTAATCCCCGATACTATTGCGGGTGTGTATATTTAATATTAGAGGCTTTGATTTTCCAAAGGAATTAACCGATTTAATTATTGGGTTAATTACCGGTAAAATTGGGTCGCTATATTTTATATACGACATGCCGTGAATACTTGACGGGAAAGTGTATCCCGGAAGGGTTGATAATATCCCCGAGATAAGTTCATAAGGAATTATTGTGTAAACCTCATGAGTGGATTCGTTCCGCACAATAATAAAGGTTGAACGGTACTAGTCTCGGATATAAGATATGAATATTATTTATTGAGCAATAAATTAATTTATTCATGGATATTTAAATCTTAAATACACGGAATAAATAATACTAATCGGAGAAATATTATTTGATATAATATGGAATAATATTGGGAGTGCAATTTTATTTATATAGTGGAAAATAAATAAAATTTAATATTGATAAGGATTAATGGATTTGGGTTGGACCCAATTTAATCTTCAATATTTAGAAGCCCAATATTTATTCTCCTTATGATCCCCTACGTAGCCTATATAAGCACTACATGGTCTTCACTTTTCATAACACATAATAATTGACCTACGCCAATCATAAAGTCTTGAGAGTGAGGAAGATCCATAGGAATCCGATAGATCGTCGCCCACACGACGTTCGGACGAGGTGCGAGGAATACGTAGGAAGATCGCAAGGTCGTCAACCGATTTCGTTTCTCCGTACAACGAATCGAAGGTATAATCGAGAATCCCCCTCTTTGATTATTTGTGCTTGTTAATCGTAATATGTACATGAACAAGACGATCCGGGAAAAACGACGATCATCGCGGACGGGGATTCGAGATCCCCGGCGAAGATCGAAGGGGGCGGTCGAAACCCTAGGGCTCGACCGCCCGGCGCGCGCGACGAGGGGCGAAGCCCCGGCTGGACGCCGGGGCACGCGATCGACTTCGGTCGATCGCTGGGGTGCCACGGGCTGGTGCCGTGGCGGACCCCAGCCGCCCTCGACGGCGGCGTGCGCAAGGGAGGAGCCCCGGCTGAAGCCGGGGCGAGCGATCGACCGCGTGGTCGATCGCATGGGAAAGCCGCGGCTGATGCCGCGGCGGGTCAGCCGGGAGCTGACCACCCTCCTCCGGCGAAGGTGGTGAGTCGCCGGACTCACCACCGGGGGCTGTTTGGCAGCCCCAGCGATCGCCATGCACGGCGATCGCGAACCCCAGCCGCGATGGGGTTCGGCTAGGGTTTAGCCGCGGGTTCATCCCGCGGCGACGCTCTTGTCGAGCCCAGTTCTTCGCGTGTGGTTCGCGTTCGTGATTTCCGACTCGCGGGAGACTTCGACTGGGGGCGGGCTGCGTGTCTTCGGGCGCGTAGTCTCCAAAGGTCGGACTCCTGCGGATGAGTCGGTGTTCGTGCGATCTCCGGCGACGGGTTTTCGGTCGGGTTATCGGTTCCGCAATTTTTGATAGCCCGGGACATCGAATCCCAGCAAATGGTATCAGAGCGTTTGGTTTCGTGTTCATGTATATATTCGATTATTGTTCTACCTTGCAGGATTTCCGGCTATCATGGTTGATTTAATTATTGCTTAATTAATTATCATGATTATTAAACTCTCGGACATGTCGAGATTCGTTTTGTGTGGTTGAATGTTTGTAATAGTAAAAATTCGGGGGTTGACCGAATTTAGGATTTATTATTACGCACTTTTTTTTCCGGAAAATGTATAGGGTCGATTTCATGTATAGAATCGATACCGGAATTGTAATTTAGATTATTGTAATTTATTTTACGTTGGTTCGATGATGAGACGATCGCCGGAAGACGAAGAAGTGACGAAGAGGATAGGGCTTGGGATCGATCCCATGATGGTGATCGACCCATGGCCTAGCCGGGGTGGCTAGGCGGCGGCGGCGCTCCTCCCCGAGTGGCCGGCCGATCCATCTAGGTGTGGATGGTGTGGGGTCTCCCAATCCCATGCTATTCCTACCAAGAAATTACTTTCCAAATTAATTCGGATTTTTCCTATTTGATTGTTCTCCTTTTGGAAACTCTCATGGAATAGGAAAAGAATTAATTAGAATTAATTTTATTCCTATTGATTTATTTCCTTCATGGAATTATTCAAAGATTGGGAATTTAATTAATTTAGTACTAAATTTATTTTTCCTATTTGATTATTCCTACTCATGGGAATATTCATGGATTAGGAATAAAAAATAAATTTGGAAAGTAGTGAGTCCTAATTTATTTTATTTCCTTGTTCTATTATAGATGTCTTCTAGAATATTCCAATTTTACTTGGATAGATTATTCTAGAGATTTAATAGAACTAGATAGGAAAATAAATAAATAAAAATATTAATAGTATTTAATTTTATTTTTGATATATTCAATTGACTTAATTTTCGAATTAAGTAACTTTTGGATTAATTGAAAATAAATAGATTTAAATATTGGAGATTAATATTCTCGTCACATGGAGCATTCAAGAAACGAAGACTAAAGACTAGAAGATGCATATGAAGATAAAGCCATGATAGTCGGGAAAATAATTCTCTAGCATTATTTTGATTATGTGATCTATGTGCTTTATTGCTTTCATGCATGCTATATGTGTTTATTTTTATGCACTAGCTAGCGTATCCCTTTATCGTAAAAAGCTAAGTGGGAGAGGGGATGGAAACATTCCCATGGTCTCCATCACTGTTCTCTTGGTGACTTTTATGGACTTTCGAAGTTCATATAGACAAGTCATTAGAGGAGAATTCTTGTAATTCCTCTTACAAGAAACATTGATCAAGTTTGTCAAACAATGCCTAATTTGTCTTTCTGAAACTGACTTCAAGTCGACTCATTCTCACCCCGGGGAGTGGAATGGAGCCAGAGCCACTTGGTCATGTAGAGGACACAAATTAGAGACCTTCGTGCCATTCTTTGATAGGTGGGTCGTTTGTCTGCTCGGCTCCCTCATTTATGAGAGATAGGGTCGCTCGCATGGTGAATCACTGGTTAGAAACTTCGAGTTTCACTTATGATTCTCCGAGTCTTGATTTACGAAATCAAATGGATCTTGTAATTGGGAGTCAATTATAAAAGTCTCTTGGTGTAGTAAACGTCCACACCACGTGGCTTGCTATGCTGACGGATTTTGGATTAATTGATGTAGACAGTTATAAGTAATTGTGAAGAGTTGTGAAATTGTCGTAAACGTCCACACCACGTGGCTTGCGGTGACGTAGCAATTCCAAGCGATGTACTTTAGTGCTGAGTGATGGTTTACACTTAGATACGCGTTATAGTATTCTTCCCCACGAAGTCACGCTATGATTGATGTATGACCAAAGAAAAACTAATTGCTAAATCATTTGGGTGGGTAAACGTCCACACCACGTGGCTTGCTTTACCTGATGGGATTTTAGATGCAATTAGTAATTTAATGATATTATTTGAGGGAGATAATATCGGACATTAAATTGATTGTTTGTTTACATGTGCTTATAGGTTTAGAGAATAGCTATGAATCCACTTTCTATGATACTCAAGGAACATAAACTCACTGGTCCCAATTACATTGATTGGAAGAGAAATTTGGACATTGTCCTGACTGCTGAAGAGTACAAGTTTGTACTCTATGAGCAATGCCCTGCTGAACCCACGGCCGCCTCAACTGATGAGGAAAAAGAAACATATCGGAAGTGGAAAAAGGCTGATGAAATGGCTAGGTGCTATATTTTGGCTTCCATGTCAAATGTACTCCAAACCCAACATGAGCCGATGAACACTGCCGAGGATATGTTATTTAACCTCAAGGAGATGTTTGGGCATCATGACCGTGCGGGTAGGCAAGAAGCAATGAGAGTCCTCATGTCGACTACTCAGTCTGAAGGAACGCCCGTTGAGGAGCACGTTCTCAAGATGATGAGTTTGTTGAATGAATTGGAGGTCCTAGGAGCTATGATTGATGGTGAGACGCAAGTCGACATCATACTCCAGTCTCTGACCCCTAGTTTTGAGCAGTTTCGTATGAGCTATAATATGGGTAAACTATCTTATACTCTTGCGCAACTCCTGACTGAACTCAAGGCGGCAGAGGGGATCTACAAGAAGGGCAAGTGTCAAGCGCTTGTGGCTACCAAGTCCAAAAGCTTGAAAGCTATTGGAGGTAGGGGCAAGAAAATGAAGCAAGCCATAAAACCCAGTGGTGCCAAGAGGAATGGACCACGAGTGGGGGCTAGTAAGCCAAAGGGCTTGTGCTTCCGATGCAAGAAGTCTGGACACTGGAAGTCTGAATGTCCTCTCAGAGGTACGAATTTTTCTTTAGTCGTAAAAACATAGTCAGCGGTATTATCTACCAGAATTCTGGTGTGTAGATATGGAACCACTGACGGTATGTGCATTTCTTTAAATGCAGGGGTTCTAGAAAACCCGGCGACATAGAGAAGAAGAGTTCGAGTCTACATGGGCAAAGCTGTTGGGGTAGCAGCAGTTGCAGTGGAAGACATTTATCTGTTTTAAGTTTTCATTTCAGTTATTGCTTATGTACCCCTTTATTTTGAAAAAGAACTTCGTTCTAGTTTTCTTTATTATTAATGGATATTTTATTTCTTTAATCATTTGATGGTTTGGATAAGAAATAATGGTGATATCTATTATGGTACATTAGATAGCAATATGTGAATGATGAATCCTTAGTCTACCACGATGCAACAAACCGTTATGTATAACTTGTTTTACTTATTAGATGTATTTCTCTTATTGATCATTGTACTTGTGAATTCTTGAACTTGGTAGTATCTATTCAAAAGGGATTCAAAAGGTCGAAATTGATTTGATCAATTATAGTTGGAGGAATGGACCTCCCGACCTAAGAATCAATCTTGAAAGATGATACAACTAAGTTAACCTTTCTGGATAAAGAATGGAATTCGGACAAGTATAGAAGATGATTGATGATTAATGCGGTATGTGTAATTAGAGAAGGTACGAGTCATTCCTTCAAGAATACTCGAAGATGGATTAGACTACTTGTTGTGCCATAAAAGCGGAGTGTTTTTAACACAAAGCAATTATGGGGAGCCTTCAAAGTATATCCATTGGGAGCCTGCGACTTGTTCGCGGAGGCTATCACCTATCTAAATAACACATAGCATAAATCAAAGATTGAGATTAAGTCTCAAGCTACTACACCATACACTGATGTGTAGACATGGTGTGTCAGGAATAAGAAATGGGATTCTAATAGTAAAAGGACAAGTTTGTTCGGAACTACCTATGTTCTATGGATATTTCTGGATACAACGGTACACTCAATGTGATTGTAGAATATCCTAGAAGAACAAGTAATTGTATGTTCAATAGTACTACGAACCAGAAGGGTGTCCTCGCCCGGTTCTTAGAGGAAGACTATTAGATGAACAACAAATGCCATAACTGACAAAGTACTTTAAAAGATGAGGAAAGGAAAGACTAAGAACCAGCCTGACCGAGTAGTGATACACCACTAACTGCACCTAATGTTATTACTGTTATACACCGGAACGCCATTGCAGTGGGAGGTTGTTAACCAACCGGAGATGTTCATAAGACTGGAGGAGTTTTGAACTCTGGATCTAGTATACATGAAATCGATCCCTAGATCTGCATAGGATTTGCGAGAAAGGTGTGTTAGAGACGTAATGGAAACAAAGGTGGTGTTTCTCGGAATTTTGTGTAGATAACACTTCATCGTTGGCGACAATGTAAAAGTGTTGTCAGACATAAAATAGAGGTTGTCTAAATAAATCGAGATTTAAGATTAAGATGAAGTTGGATCATGTTCTTAGAAATCTTCCGATCTCTAGATAAGAACATTTGTACTTCTCTTAAGATATCTTATACGATTATGGTTTGTTTTAAACATGCACAATTCTGAGAAAGGTTATTGCCTTTCGGGAACAGAATACATCTATCTAAAGGTATGTGTTTCGAACACATGAAGGAGATGGATATGGACAAAGCAGGTACCTACACTTCAAGTGTAGAAAGCTTTGTAGATGCAATGTTGAAAAACAAGAACTTGATATCAACTATGCGGTTAGCGTAGTGGGAGGATATCAAAGTAATCTGGATAAGAAATATTCGAATGCTGTAAAGTACTTGGAAGTACTGGATTGCTGGCATAACGAAATCTTCTTAGATTACAATTTCTCAGATCAAGAATCGGAGAAAGACCAGTGTAAGTCGATATCAGGCTATGTGTTCACTTTTAGAAGAGGTGGAACCTAAGGATGAAAGAGTGATAAGCATGATGCTTCTCGGACTCTATCATAAACCGAATAGCAGCCTCAGAGGCAGCGGAAGTTTTGGTTAGGTTCCGGAATGACCTCTGAACTTGGATATGATTCTTGGTTCACCAAAGGCTATGTACATAGCGGTGCGTGGAGAACTGGAAGAAGTCATAAGTTCGAAAAGTGATGATAACACATAGAGCCAGTGCTTGGATTCGATGTCCCGGGTTATCAAAAATTGCGGAACCGATAACCCGACCGAAAACCCCTCGCCGGAGATCGCACGAACACCGACTCATCCGCAGGAGTCCGACCTTTGGAGACTACGCATCCGAAGACACGCAGCCCGCCCCCAGCCGATTTTCTCCCACGAGTCGGATCTACGAACGCGAACCACATGCGAAGAACCGGGCTCGACAAGAGCGTCGCCGCGGGATAAACCCGCGGCTAAACCCTAGCCGAACCCCATCCGCGGGGTTCGCGATCGCCGTGCATGGCGATCGCCGGGGATGCACGGCATCCCCGTGGGGCTGTTCGGAACAGCCCCCTGGCGGTGAGTCCGGCGACTCACCGCCGCCATCCGACGGGAGGAGGGGCGCCCAGTCGAGGCACCAGCCCTCGACAGCCCCGCGATCGAGCTAGGGCTCGATCGCTCCAGCCGCGGCATCCAGCCGCGGCTGCCTCCCGCTGCGCACGCCGCCGTCGAAGGGGCGGCTGGGGTCCGCCACGGCACCAGCCCGTGGCACCCCAGCGATCGACCGGAGTCGATCGCGTGCCCCGGCGTCCAGCCGGGGCTTCGCCCTTCGTCGCGCGCGCCGGGCGGTCAAACCCTAGGGTTTCGACCGCCCCCTTCGATCTTCGCCGGGGATCTCGAATCCCCGTCCGCGATGATCGTCGTTTTTCCCGGATCGTCTTGTTCATGTATATATTACGATTTAAACAACACGATTATAATCATTGAAGGGGTTTCTCGATTATACCTTCGATTCGTTGTACGGAGAAACGAAATCGGTTGACGACCTTGTGATCTTCCCGCGTATTCCTAGCACCTCGTCCGAACGTCGTGTGGGCGACGATCTATCGGACTCCTATGGATCTTCCTCACTCTCAGAACTTTATGATTTGGCGTAACTTAGGTTAATGAAAAGTGAAGACCATGTAGTGCTTATATAGGCTACGAAGGGGATCATAAGGAGAATAAATATTGGGCTTCAATATTGAAAATTAAATTGGGTCCAACCCAAATCTATTAATTCTTATCAATATTAATTTTATTTATTTTCCACTATATAAATAAAATTGCACTCCCAATATTATTCCATATTATATCAAATAATATTTCTCCATCTTAGTATTATTTATTCCGTGTATTTAAGATTTAAATATCCATGAATAAATTTATTTATTGCCCAATAAATTATATTCATCTCTTGAATCCGAGACTAGTACCATTCAACCTTAATTATTGTGCGGAACGAATCCACTCATGAGGTTTACACAATAATTCCTTATGAACTCATCTCGGGGATATTATCAACCCTTACGGGATACACTGCTCCTTCAAGAATTCACGGCATGCCATATATAAAATATAGTGACCCAACTTAACCGGTAATTAACCCAATTATCAAACCGGTTAATTCCTTTGGTAAATCAAAGTCACTTATATTAAATATACACACCCGCAATTATTTCAGGGATTAAGAATAAAATACTCCGAGCCTCAAATCAATTATCGCCGAGCAATCCTAATTGATGAGTCTCGATCGATCCGCCCAATACACCAAGTGTACAAGTGTGATAAAATAATTAAGATAAATTATTTTCTCCCTCACACAACGACTATACCGATGGATTAGTTCGTGTCCATCTAGGTCGTGAGCAACTGTTCGATTAAATACGAGTAACCGATAGTATGATCTTCTGTGCGCCCATGCAGCACCATACTAACTACAACGTATAAAATCCAGAACCATGATTTGCATATAATTAAATGCAAATAATTGTTTATTAATTAAATAGATTAAATGCTATGATCGGGAGTTTACCGTTACTTAAATCTAGACATTAAGTACACAACTCCAACAATCTCCCACTTGTACTAAGGTCTAGTCATTTCCTCCAAACTCCCGGTTCCCATACTCATCACGTGCTTTAAAGTGTACTTCCGAGAAGTACTATGTGAGTGAGCAATCTAGGTTGCCGCTCTGAAATTATCTTGGTGACTACTACGTCGTCTCCCTGACGATGACTCGTATCAGGTGGTACTTGCTCTATGTGTTAACATCACTTTTGACTTATGACCTCTTCTAGTTCACCGTGCACCGCTATCTAATAGCCTTTGGTAAACTAAGAGTCATATCCAAGTCAAGAGGTTATCCCGGAACCTAACCAAAACTTCCGCTGCCTCTGAGGCTGCTATTCGGTTATTAGAGTCTCTGAGAAGCGTCCCGCTTATCACTCTTTTACTTCATGGTTCCACCTCTTTCTAAAAGTGAACACATAGCCTGATATCGACTTTCACTGGTCCTTCTCTGATTTTTGGATCTGAGAATCTGTAATCTTAGAAGATTTCGTCTTGCTCAAGCCAGTACTATGAAAGTACTCTTGCAGCATTCGAACATCCCTTATCCAGATTACTTTGATATCCTCCCACTACGCAAACCGCATAGTTGATATCAGGTTCTTGTTTTACAACATTGCATCTACAAAGCCCTTTACACTCGAAGTGTAGGGAACTGCTTTGTCTATATCTATCTCCTTCATGTGTTCAAGACACATACCTTAGATAGATGAATTCTGTTCTCGAAAGGCAATAACCTTTCTCAGAAGTATGCATGTTTAAAACAAACCTTAATCGTATAAGATGTCTAGGAGAAGTACAGTGTTCTTATCTCTAGATCATAAGATCTTAAGAACATGCTCTAACTTCTTCTCAATCTTATATTTCGATTTATTTAGACAACCTCTATTTTATGTCTGACAACACTTTTACATTGTCGCCAATGATAAAATGTTATCTACATAAAATCTCCGAGAAACACCACCTTCGTTTCCGTCACGTCTCTAACACACCTTCTTTGCTAATCCTATGCAGACCTAGGGATCGATTTCATGTATACTGGATCCAGAGTTCAAAACTCCTCCAGTCTTATGAACATCTCTAGTTGCTTAACAACCTCCCACTGCAATGGCGTCCCGGTGTGTAACAGTAACAACATTAGGTGCAGTTAGTGGTGTACTACTACTCGGTCAGGCTGGTTCTCAGTCTTTCCCTTTCCTCATTTTAAAGTATTTTGTCAATTAGGGCATTGCAGTTCATCTAATAGTTTTTCCTCTATGAACCGGACGATACGTCCCTCTGGTTCATAGTACTATAGAACACACAATACTTCGTTCATCTAGGATATCCTACAACCATATAGAATATGTTGTTGTCTCCAGGAATATCCATAGAACATAGGTAATTCCGAACAACTTGTTCTCTTACTATTAGATTTCTATTTCTTTACAACGCACCATCTCTACACGTAAGTGCACGGCTCGTCTCTTTGGGAATTAATCCCAATCTTTGATTATGCTATGTGTTATCTAGATAGGTGATGGCCTCCGCGACCGAGTCGCAGGCTTCTAATGGATATACTTTGATGGTTCCCCATAATAACTTTGTGTTCATTGACAAGTCAAAACACTTTGCTTTTATGGCACATCAAGCATTCTAATCCATCACTGAGTATTCTTTGAAAGAATTACTCATACCTCTCTAATATACATATATGTCTGCATATCTAATCATTTCCAATACTCTTCTGAATTCTATCCTTTTTCCAGAAAGGTTTGCTTAGACGTATTATCCTCCAAATTCAATCCTTAGGTCGGAAGGTCCATTCCTTCAACTATAATTGATCAAATCAATTTCGACCATATGAATTTTATTTGAAAATACTACTAAGTATAAGATTTCATAAGTATAATGATAAAGAAATATCTAATAAGTAAAACAAGTTATATAACGGTTTGTTGCATCGTGGTTGACTAAGGATTCATCATTCACATATTGCTATCTAATGCACCATAATGAATATCACCATTATTTCTTATCCAAACCATCCAATGATTAAAGAAATAAAATATTCATTAATAAAGAAAACCAGAACGAAGTTCTTTTCAAAATTAAAGGGGTACATAAGCAATAACTGAAATGAAAACTTAAAACAGATAAATGTCTTCCACTGCAACCGCTGCTACCCCAACAGCTTCGCCCATGTAGACTCGAATTCTTCTTCTCTAAGTCGCCGGGTTTTCTGGAACCCCTGCATTCAAGAATGCACATACCGTCAGTGGTTCCATATCTACACACCAGAATTCTGGTAGATAATACCGCTGACTATGTTTTTACGACTAAAGAAAAATTCGTACCTCTGAGAGGACATTCAGACTTCCAGTGTCCCATCTTGTTGCATCGGAAGCACTTACCCTTTGGCTTTGCAGCCCACACTTGTGGTGCAGTCCTCTTGACACCACTGGGTTTCCAGGCTTGCTTCCTTTTCTTGCCCCTACCTCCACCAGGCTTAAAGCCTTTGGACTTGGTAGCTACAAGCGCTTGAGACTTGCCCTTCTTGTAGATCCCCTCTGCCGCCTTTAGTTCAGTCAGGAGTTGCGCAAGAGTATAAGATAGTTTACCCATATTATAGCTCATACGAAACTGCTCAAAACTAGGGGCCAGAGACTGGAGTATGATGTCGACTTGCGTCTCAGCATCAATAGAAGCTCCTAGGACCTCAAGTTCATTCAACAAACTCATCATCTTAAGAACGTGCTCCCCAACGGGCGTTCCTTCAGATTGAGTAGTCGACATGAGGACTCTCATGGCTTCTTGCCTAGCCGCACGATCTTGCTCCCCAAACATCTCCTTGAGGTTAAACATCATATCATAGGCAGTGTCCATTGGCTCATGTTGGGTTTGGAGTACATTTGACATGGAAGCCAAAATATAACACCTCGCCATTTCATCAGCCTTTTTCCACTTCCGATATGCCAGTTTCTCCTCATCAGTTGAGGCAGCCGTGGGCTCGGCAGGGCACACTTCATGGAGTACATATTTGTACTCTTCCGAAGTTAGGACAATGTCTAAATTTCTCTTCCAATCAATATAGTTGGTGCCAGTGAGCTTATGCTCCTTGAGTATCATAGAAAGTGGGTTCATAGCTATTCTCTAAACCTATAAGCACATTTAAACAAACAATTAATTTAATATCCGATATTATCTCCCTTAAATAATATCATTAAATTACTAATCACATCTAAAATCCCATCAGGTAAGGCAAGCCACGTGGTGTGGACGTTTACCCACCCAAATGATTTAGCAATTAGTTTTTCTTTGGTCATACATCGCTTATAGCGGAACCTCGTGGGGAGGAATACTACAAGGCGTATCTAAGTGTAAACCATTACTCAGCACCAAAGTGAATCGTTAGGAATTGCTACATTACCGCAAGCCACGTGGTGTGGACGTTTACGACAACTTCACAACTCTTCACAATTCCTTACAACTGTCTACATCAATTAATCCAAAATCCGTCAGTGCAGCAAGCCACGTGGTGTGGACGTTTACTACACTAAGAGACTTTTATAATTGACTCCCAATTACTTGATCCATTTAATCTCGTAAATCAAGACGCGGAGAATCATAAGTGAAACTCGAAGTTTCTAACCAGTGATTCACCATGCGAACGACCCTATCTCTCACGAATGAGGGAGCCGAGCAGACGAGCGACCCACCTATCAAAGAATGGCACGGAAGTCTCTAATTTGTGTCCTCTACATGACCAAGTGGCTCTGGCTCCATTCCACTCCCCGGGGTGAGAATGAGTCGACTTGAAGTCAGTTTCAGAAAGACAAATTAGGCATTGTTTGATAAACTTGATCAATGTTTCTTGTAAGAGGAATTACAAGAATTCTCCTCCAATGACACATCTATACGAACTTCAAAAGTCCATAAGAGTCACCAAGAGAACAGTAATGGAGACCATGGGAATGTTTCCATCCCCTCTCCCACTTAGCTTTTTATAACAAAGGGATACGCTATCTAATGCATAATTAAACACATAAGCATGCATGAAAGCAATAAAGCACATAGCACATAGTCAAAAATAATACTAGAGAAATTATTTTTCTCCGACTATCATGGCTTTATCTTCATATGCATCTTCTAGTCTTCAGTCTTCGTTTCTTGAATGCTCCATGTGACGAGAATATTAATCTCTAATATTTAAATCTATTTATTTTCAATTAATCCAAAAGTTACTTAATTCGAAAATTAAGTCAATCGAATATATCAAAAATAAAATTAAATATTATTAATATTTTTATTTATTTATTTTCCTATCTAGTTCTATTAAATCTCTAGAATAATCTATCCAAATAAAATTTGGAATATTCTAGAAGATATCTATAATAGAACAAGGAAATAAAATAAATTAGGACTACTACTTTTTAAATTTTTTTTTTTTTTTAATTCCTAATCCATGAATATTCCCATGAGTAGGAATAATCAAATAGGAAAAATAAATTTAGTACTAAATTAATTAAATTTCTAATCTATGAATATTTCCATGAAGGAAATAAATCAATAGAAAATAAAATTAATTTAAATTAATTCTTTTCCTAATCCATGAGAGTTTCCAAAAGGAAAGTACTCAAATAGGAAAAATCCGAATTAATTGGGAAAGTAGATTTTTGTAGGAATAGCACGGGAATAGGGGATCCCACGCCATCCCCACGAAGATGGATCGGCCGGCCACTCGGGAGGAGCGCCGCCGCCGCCTAGCCACCGCCGGCTAGGCCGTGGGTCGATCACCACCATGTGATCGATCCCAAGCCCTTGTCTTCTCGTCACTTCTTCGTCTTCCGGCGATCGTCTCAACATCGAACCAACGTAATTAAAATTACAAAATTTAAATTACAATTCCGGTATCGATTCTATACATGAAATCGACCCTATACATTTTCCGGAAAATAAAGTGCGTAATAATAAATCCTAAATTCGGTCAACCCCCGAATTTTTACTATTACAACCATTCAACCACACAAAACGAATCTCGACATGTCCGAGAGTTTAATAATCATGATAATTAATTAAAAAAAAATTAATTAAATCCAACCATGATAGCCGGAAATCCTGCAAGGTAGAACAATAATCGAACATATACATGAACACGAAACCAAACGCTCTGATACCATTTGATGGGATTCGATGTCCCGGGTTATCAAAAATTGCGGAACCGATAACCCGACCGAAAACCCCTCGCCGGAGATCGCACGAACACCGACTCATCCGCAGGAGTCCGACCTTTGGAGACTACGCATCCGAAGACACGCAGCCCGCCCCCAGCCGATTTTCTCCCACGAGTCGGATCTACGAACGCGAACCACATGCGAAGAACCGGGCTCGACAAGAGCGTCGCCGCGGGATAAACCCGCGGCTAAACCCTAGCCGAACCCCATCCGCGGGGTTCGCGATCGCCGTGCATGGCGATCGCCGGGGATGCACGGCATCCCCGTGGGGCTGTTCGGAACAGCCCCCTGGCGGTGAGTCCGGCGACTCACCGCCGCCATCCGACGGGAGGAGGGGCGCCCAGTCGAGGCACCAGCCCTCGACAGCCCCGCGATCGAGCTAGGGCTCGATCGCTCCAGCCGCGGCATCCAGCCGCGGCTGCCTCCCGCTGCGCACGCCGCCGTCGAAGGGGCGGCTGGGGTCCGCCACGGCACCAGCCCGTGGCACCCCAGCGATCGACCGGAGTCGATCGCGTGCCCCGGCGTCCAGCCGGGGCTTCGCCCTTCGTCGCGCGCGCCGGGCGGTCAAACCCTAGGGTTTCGACCGCCCCCTTCGATCTTCGCCGGGGATCTCGAATCCCCGTCCGCGATGATCGTCGTTTTTCCCGGATCGTCTTGTTCATGTATATATTACGATTTAAACAACACGATTATAATCATTGAAGGGGTTTCTCGATTATACCTTCGATTCGTTGTACGGAGAAACGAAATCGGTTGACGACCTTGTGATCTTCCCGCGTATTCCTAGCACCTCGTCCGAACGTCGTGTGGGCGACGATCTATCGGACTCCTATGGATCTTCCTCACTCTCAGAACTTTATGATTTGGCGTAACTTAGGTTAATGAAAAGTGAAGACCATGTAGTGCTTATATAGGCTACGAAGGGGATCATAAGGAGAATAAATATTGGGCTTCAATATTGAAAATTAAATTGGGTCCAACCCAAATCTATTAATTCTTATCAATATTAATTTTATTTATTTTCCACTATATAAATAAAATTGCACTCCCAATATTATTCCATATTATATCAAATAATATTTCTCCATCTTAGTATTATTTATTCCGTGTATTTAAGATTTAAATATCCATGAATAAATTTATTTATTGCCCAATAAATTATATTCATCTCTTGAATCCGAGACTAGTACCATTCAACCTTAATTATTGTGCGGAACGAATCCACTCATGAGGTTTACACAATAATTCCTTATGAACTCATCTCGGGGATATTATCAACCCTTACGGGATACACTGCTCCTTCAAGAATTCACGGCATGCCATATATAAAATATAGTGACCCAA
Organism: Euphrasia confusa; assembly: GCA_954870475.1. Lineage (NCBI taxonomy): Eukaryota > Viridiplantae > Streptophyta > Magnoliopsida > Lamiales > Orobanchaceae > Euphrasia > Euphrasia confusa. Next base: position 2,844,406 of record OX940952.1, on the reverse strand, counting down.
CTTAACCGGTAATTAACCCAATTATCAAACCGGTTAATTCCTTTGGTAAATCAAAGTCACTTATATTAAATATACACACCCGCAATTATTTCAGGGATTAAGAATAAAATACTCCGAGCCTCAAATCAATTATCGCCGAGCAATCCTAATTGATGAGTCTCGATCGATCCGCCCAATACACCAAGTGTACAAGTGTGATAAAATAATTAAGATAAATTATTTTCTCCCTCACACAACGACTATACCGATGGATTAGTTCGTGTCCATCTAGGTCGTGAGCAACTGTTCGATTAAATACGAGTAACCGATAGTATGATCTTCTGTGCGCCCATGCAGCACCATACTAACTACAACGTATAAAATCCAGAACCATGATTTGCATATAATTAAATGCAAATAATTGTTTATTAATTAAATAGATTAAATGCTATGATCGGGAGTTTACCGTTACTTAAATCTAGACATTAAGTACACAACTCCAACAAAGCACAGTACATATTGGGCATCAAGATCTGTCGGAACAGATCGAAAATGATGTTTGGACTTAGTCAAGTGACCTATATTGATAAGGTACTTGATAAGTTCAGAATGAAAGACGCCAAAAAGGGTCTCATTCCAATAAGTCATGGCACATCTCTTAGCAAGATGCAAGGCCCTACGGGACTTGATGAGCAAAAGAGGATGTAAAACATTCCTTATGCTTCGGCAATAGGGTCTATAATGTACGCCATGATATGTACACGACCGGATGTATCGTATGCTTTGAGCATGACGAGTCAGTTTCAAGGAAATCCAAGTGAGGCGCGTTAGACTACGACCAAGAATATTCTTATGTACCTTAGATGGACAAAAGAATATTTTGTTGTCTTTGGAAGACAAAAAGAGTTGATATTAACAAGCTATTTGAATGCTAACTTCAAAACAGACTAAGATAATTTCCGATTTTAATCTGGTTATATCTTTTGTCTGGTTAGAGGTGATATTTGCTGGAATAGTTCCATGCAATGCAATATAGCTGATTAAACTACAGAAGCTGAGCACAATATTGCATTGGATGCAGTAATGTTGGCAGTTAGGATTTGAAAGTTCTTGAATGAACTAGGTGGCGTAACTAGCTCAGCACATCCGATAGTTCTCTATTTATAGTAGAGTTATCGCGCAAGCCTATGAGCTAGGAAGCACCACAAGTCTAAAACTGGTGCTCAGGAAGTTCCACATTATTTGAGAGATAGTTTTGTGGAGACATAGAGATAATAAAGTTGCAACTTTTGGTAAGGTTGCAAACCCGCTTTCCAAACCTCTCCAGCAGTTTAAGCTTGAGGCTTTCACGAATGCAATAGATATCAGACATCTTAGAGATGGGTTGTGATTTCTATTACTGTATTAGATACTTTTGGAGATTTGGTAAACATTCACTCATATGTATAATACATAATTCTTCATATAAATATGGTTTAATTTATATGAATTGTCCAAATGATTAAGTTATATCAATTGGGTTATGAGGTCGACTTACCGCATAATGAAGTCCCAATGGTTGAACTGATATACTTGAATCATATAGTTGTTCCTGGTTCGTATAATCGAGTACGGAAAAACCGATAATACAAAGAACTAGATTGTAATGTGTACTATAGCGCCGTTTCATGGGCTAGTGATGTGGGACATCAAGTACAATTACATAGATATTAGCTGGGAGCTAATGATCGAGCTGACCCGACTGGAATAGTATTTAAGATTTCGAGTCATAATACTATTTCATTGACTGTCGAGCAACTTCCTCTGACCTGAGTAGTCCAGAGTGATTCCATTGTGAAATGGTGTACTTTGATACAAGTAAACGCCTTTCGTAAAAGGAGGTTATAAAACTTGTTATTGGGTATATAAGGAAGCAAGTGGGAGAGCTTGGATTGACAAGATGGGATTGTCCTCCATTTTATAATGGGATACATGTCTTACCGGCCACTTGGAGAGTCGGGACTGTGGAAAATACGTGGCCACGTCCAGATTCGTATCATAGTGATAAATCTGGTTTTACAGTCTGTCTCAAAATCCAAGAAAGGTTTGAACCGATTGAGGATAACTCGAGTCTTGCCTCAAGTTCAAACTTAGACATAAAATGACAACAGAAAGTTGGCAGCACACTGGCTCTGAAGGCCAAGTGGGAGATTGTTGGAATATGTCCTTCGATCCTACGTGTGCAATCGATAAAGTCATAAGGTCGTCTATGGATGTTAAATGATTATTCGATAATATTAATAGTTGGGAACAATATAATATTGATCGATAAAATCATACCTACAGGGTCACACACGAGCTGGAATTACGTTGCTTGCTATATTGATTTAGAATCAATACATATGGAATTTCACATGCATGGGATGCATGGCATGCATGGGATGCATGGCTTGCATGGATGCATGTCACATGGTATGACATGGCATGCCACACAAGCAAGGGGACCACATCCATGCCAATTGGCATAGTGATGTGGAAATGACCCTTTACCTCCCCATTAACCACCATTATTGGTGCATTATGATGCACATAATGGGGGCGTTACAAGGTGAGGTTAATTGTGGTGAATAAAGTGATGAAAACATGGTTTTCATGTCACTTAATGATCAGCCACGAAATTCCACACAACAAGAGAGAAAAGAGTGAGAGAATCACTCAAGAACAAGCAAGCAAGTTCAATTCCGGGTTCGTGTGCAACACGTAGAGGCCGGGCCATTTGTGCGGCTTCCACATCCGGACGATCTAAAGGAGTGACGAGGTCATTCACAAGGAGAGCTTTGAGAGGCTGATCCATTTGAGGTGGTTCAATCGACTCAACACCACCTCAACGACATCAACGAATCACTTCGTCACAAAAAGTAAGTAATCGTTGAACCTTATATATATATATATATATATATATATATATATATATATATATATATATTGGATGTGTATATATATGTGTTTATATGTGTTCTTATACACATTAAGTGTGCACTAAGATCATGGCATAATAGATCTATTGCTTTACACGCTTCCGCACACACGGTATATCGATCGGATCGGTATATCGGTACCTTCATTAACCTCTCCTTGTAACCCCCCATTATGTGCATCATAATGCACCAATAATGGTGGTTAATGGGGAGGTAAAGGGTCATTTCCACATTACCATGCCAATTGGCATGGATGTGGTCCCCTTGCTTGTGTGGCGTGCCATGTGATACCATGTGACATGCATCCATGCAAGACATGCATCCCATGCATGCCATGCATCCCATGCATGTGAAATTTCATATGTATTGATTCTAAATCAATATAGCAAGCAACGTAATTCCAGCTCGTGTGTGACCCTGTAGGTATGATTTTATCGATCAATATTATATTGTTCCCAACAATTAATATTATCGAATAATCATTTAACATCCATAGACGACCTTATGACTTTATCGATTGCACACGTAGGATCGAAGGACATATCCCAACATTGACGTCGCGCCGCCTGCCGGAATCAACAGAGTCGTCGGATGCCGTCGCGCCTTCCCTCGCGTCTGCCATTTTATCGCCGGTTGAACCTCTTTTTCCGATGCGTAAAACCTGACCTCCTTCTAGCGCCACTGTTCGGACCATTTTTCTCTAAATCACACTATTACTGGAACGGGGGGTATATAAAGAAGGGCACCAACAGAATATTTATTTGATATGGGGCAGATTATAGATCGAAGTTTGTATGCCGGAAATTTGGGAATAACACATGGTGTTCTTGAGCTTAAAGCCCTTTCTTTTCCTTTACTTATTGTATTTGGAAAAGTAGAAAAAATGTGAACTCCCCTCCTCCTCTCTTACATCTCTATTATATACTACTTGTTTGCATGAGCATGCAAGCTCTCCTAATGCCACCTATTAGCCTCCTATCACATCTAATTCCACTAATAAAGATTTTTAAGCTTTACATTAAATACCCACTAATTTGGTCTTCCCACTTGCTGCATGTCACCAGAAGTGCACAGCCTCTTGCTTGGAGCCTTATCTGACTGATCCTCTTATCTGGTACGGGGCTGTCTGTCCGGGGTTACGGTTGTGCTCGTCTGGTTCCTTCTTCATACTTGACTTCAAAATAAGATTTGGTCTTTGATTGACTCTTGATCTGATGACGTGGCTTCGGTCGTCTGGACACGTGTCGGTGTCGAATTTTTATGGTGTAACAATGCCCGCGAAGAACAATTTTTTTATTAAAACTGATTTTTCACATGTAAACAATTTTCATAATTAATATCCATGCCTACATTCTAATCTAATTATTTTAATCACCGAACATATGTTTCCGCAATAAACCAATAAAATTGACTAAAACATATTTACCAGCAAGTATTGAAATTAATTATAATTTAATTAAAATCGCTAAATTTAATTAAAGTCATAGCAGAGATTTTGAAACCTCTCCATTTGAAATAATTTCATGGAATGCCAAAAAAAAAAGAGTGAGATTTAAAGAAGTAATTGATTTGATTAATCCCAAATATTCGCAAAAGAATTTTATTGATTGAAATAGTCTTTCTACTTTATGAACTACCTCAATTATTTCCTCTAAACCACTCCTTAAACCCCTCACAATCATCCATTTTTTCTACTTTTCATCTTATTCTTTTTTTTCTCCTCATGGCATTCTCACGTATCTTTATCATTTTCTTCTTATTGTTTTTCTCGAATCCTCCGCTCTCCAACTCCTCCTCCATCCATGACCTCCTCAAGTCCATGGGCCTCCCCGCGGGCCTCCTCCCCAAGAAGGTGAAGTCCTTCACTCTCTCGAGCTCGGGCTTTCTTGAAGTGTTCCTCGACGGTCCATGCCTGACCAAATTCGACACCTTGGCCTTCTATGAGAGCGAGGTGCGCGCTAACCTCACCTATGGAAGCCTCACCGGGGTCGAAGGGCTTTCACAGGAAGAGCTCTTTCTCTGGCTTCCGGTTAAAGACATCATAGTTGACGATCCGAGCTCAGGCCTCATTCTCATCGATATCAGCGTTGCTCATAAGCAATTGCCATTTTCTATCTTCGAAGATCCACCTGATTGCACTTCCAAAAGTGAGTGCGTGCTATTTCTCTCTTTTCTTTTCTAATTTCAATTCATTTTTTAATTATGTTTATAATTTTGTTAATGTATCTCAAATCTAATTGTTCTCTTGATTATGATTGATTATTACAACATTAAAACAATAAGCAGTACCCCGTTTGAATCCGAAAAGACTGATTTTAATTTATTTTCTCATTTATGTGTGGATTTATTCTGTCCTAATCTAACTGAAGAATGTGTATTTGTTGCAGCTTAATTTATTGAAGAAAAACGTCCTAACAGAGAAATAAAGAATATGCCACTGGACTTCGATTTCGTAACTTACTAGTTATTTTTTTTTCTGGTTTTGTTTTTCATTTTTGTTTCTATTCTTTTAGATCGAATTGTTATATTCTATCAATTAGAATTCATATCTTCTAACTATAACTTTTATTTCTATTTCAAAAAGATGTACATAATCCATCATCTAAACAATAATAATTTATTAGAATAATCTTTACAGTTTTAAAAAATATATAAAATCATCACTTACAAAACTATAGAGACTTCCCTTTTTCAACTGGTCTAAAATAAATTGAATTAGCAACTGAATGTTTTATACTAACAGTAATAATTTTTATAATTTATTATCTTTTTATCAAGGAATATTACAATTAACAACTTGTACTTTACACGTTTTTACACTTTGCAATCTCGCTGGAAAACTGTTGCCGATTGCAACCCAATGTTTTACGTTTTTACATTTTCCAACCTGCCTAAGACCGGAATGGAATATCCCATAGACCGGAATAGAATATTCCATAGCATATTTTGAGAAAGTAATTTTCACGCACTTTTTTGCGAGTCTACTTTGCATAATATTGAATCTTCAAGGATATTTGTGTAATTAAACAATATATATATATATATATATATATATATATATTCATTAAATTAAATTTAAAATCCAAAAAACTGAAAAGGAATTACGATATATTTATATTTATTTATTAAATTATATTTGAAAATCGTTTTAGAAACCCTAAAAATCTCAACAACGAAGAACACATCCCTACAAATTGACAGAGAAATAAACATCAAAAATATGCTCAAAACTCTGAACACACAATCGTGGCCTCCTTGACGAAATGCCCTATTGTCGAGTGTTTATTAACGAATTATCCCTCTCTCAATTTGTTTTCATGATATACCCTGTTTTTTATTTACTAACTAAAATAAATATGAAATTACTTTAACACCCTTCTTCAAATATTGCCCAAACCCAAACCCAATCACATATTACCCTAACCGGATGGATCTTAATCTACCAAACCCGATGGATCTTAATCTAATATCGCCGCGATTCTTTTTCTTTTGAAACCTAATTTCCCAAAATCAATTATTGTCAGAAATCCAAAATACCACCGACCGTTCTCCAATCGATTATTCATCGTCTCCAATCAGTTGTTCTTCGGTCGCCGTCAGTCGGCAGTCAATACCGCTAGCTCATCGTCTCCAATCTGAAGCCCGCAGTCGCATTTATACCCCAATCCAACAATTGATAATCGACACAAATTCAATTCAATTCCGCTAGATTCATCTGTGTTGTGAGTATTGGTTGCCGGAGGATGAGATTGAACGCATCGCTTTTGAGGCCATGTGTTTCGTCAAACGAACAACGGACGACACCTCCCTCGATGGTGTTGTGTACATGGATGTTTGGACGGTTCAGTTACAACAAGAGGGGGAATTGCTCGATGCCACCATCTGATTTCCCCAACGCATGTGCAACGACGAATATTCTGATGGTGATATATGTGATAAGTAGTTTAATCCCCTTTCAAGTGTGGAGAATGGGCATAGTGCTGGCAGATGGAACCAGGACAAGGGGATCAATGTGCTTTAGTCCAACAACAGAGGATCAATGGGACTCCCATGTATCGAATATGAATCATGGTGATATCTGTGATAAGTAGTTTTACGAGTTGAGTGGATTCTTAACAAGCTTGAAAGGGTAAAAAAATACATCTCTGCCTCCGTCAGAATTTTGAGGAAAGTTTTGATTACGAAACGGGAGAGATGGATTTCTTGAATGTGTTTGAGTAGACAATCTGATCCTGGACACCAAGGGTCTTTGAATACCGATATTATGCTCGTTTCAAGTGTTATTTTGCGGTGCGTTTTTAGTGTACTTTATATATATATATATATATATATATATATATATATATATATATATATATATATATATATATATATATATATATATATATATATATATATATATATATATGTGTGTGTGTGTGTGTATTTGATTATTGAAGCATTGCTTATTATTGTTGTGACGGAGCTTACGTGCGGTATATTCGAGTTTTCGTGTTAAAATGCAGGATGAACGTTTAAAACGAGACGACGAACCGAATCGGAAAATGCAGTGACTTCATGCATTAAACTGTTTTAGTTCATATGGAATCTGAGCTCGTGAGATATATGAATGGAAAGATCGTGAAATTTAGTTTTCAAATTTTTTTGAATCGAGACAATCGAAGTTCGGACAAAGAAGATATGTTGAAACACGAGAAACTGCGCAAGAAAGGTCGATAAAATAAAATAAAAACACTAAATTCCAAATATATTAAAAAACACTACAAAGTTTAGTATTTGATAAAAAAAAGTTACAAAGTTTAGTAGTCATAAAATAAAATAAAAACACTAAATATCAAAAATATTAAAACACTAAAAAGTTTAGTATTCCATAAAATACAAAGAAAACACACTAAAACACAAAATATCAAAAATATTAAAACACTAAAAAATTTAGTATTCGATAAAATATAGAAAAAACACTATAAGGTTTAATTACTAATATAAAGTTAATTTTCATTAAATTATATTTTGATTACTAATATAAAAATAAAATTTCAATTTAATTACATATTTGTTAATAATATAAAATTAAAATTTCAATTTAATTAGATTTTAATTACTAATATTAAATTAAAATTTCAATTTAGTTATATTTTAATTACTAATATAAAGTTAATTTTAAATTTTAATTACTAATTTAAAGTTAATTTTCATTAAATTACATTTTAATTACTAATATAAAGTTAAAATTTCAATTTAATTACATTTTAATAATTAATATAAAGTTAATTTTCATTAAATTACATTTTAATTACTAACATAAAGTTAATTTTTCAATTTAATTAAATTTTTATTACTAATATAAAATTTTCAATAAATTACATTTTCATTACTAATATAAAGTTAATTTTTCATTTTAATTACATTATAAGTAGGAAGTAGGAAGGTATATGACATTCAGTACTTAGGTGTGTGGAATATATATCTATTGCATACGTTATAAGCATAAAAGATGGATTAGATATATGCCTTTTGCCTATAAGACTGACTTCATCCTAAATGGTTCTGAATGCATAAGGTATATAACAACTATGCGTAGGTATGTGAATTCAAATTTCCAAAAATTTTTTTGAAATTTTTCATTTTTCAATTGCCTCCCACTCATCCAAAATTTCAGATTCGCTCCCTCTCCCATTGCTTCAAATTTTAAGCTCGACTACATATGTACTTTCAGATCGACCCAAGTTCAAAATCCATAAGATTCAAAGAATTCAAATTCTCTCCCACCAACTACAACCCTAATTACCATTTCTATCGATTTTCAAATTCACGCACACATGGAGGGTAATGTCTTCCTGTTCCTTCTCGTTGTACGTCTTCAAGTTATTTATGGGTAAAGTCAATCAATTTGCTGTAAAAATCGATTAAAGACTCGAATTTAGGGTTAAATTAATGAATTCGCTTACGATTTGTATTTATTGTTCAGTTGGTATCCGAATTTTTTTGCTTTGTCATACAGGCCTACAGAGAATGTGTTTTTCGAGTAAGTATACATCTGATGAAGACGAAAACGCTCATGTACGGATTTGTGCACAACGATTTGAAACTCTCTAACCTCCTTCCCAACCATCTCCCGTGGCAAGACCTATTTGTGATTCTTTTATTTTTGATTGGGAACACAAAATTGTTTATTATGATCGTGTTGATGATGGGAGATGTATGCCCTTAGATGATTTATATAATTAAGTGAAACGGAGGAGAGGTTGTGGTGATTTTTTGAATATGCGTAATTCGTGTAACCAATCAATTGTACGAGAATTTTATGAAAGTGTTGTCAATCAATTCGTAAGGCGGTAAGGGTGTTTGATCTGCATGTTTGCTGGAAATGCAAAGATTAAGAGTGAAGTTGAACACGTTCGTTAGGCAGTACTTCTTGCGGTAAAGCGGCAAGGATTAAGATATAATTTGTTAGGCAGTACTTCTTGTTATTTTCTTTGTTTTATTTTCAATTTGTGGAACATATAATTTGTTATGCATTACTTCTTGTTATTTTCTTTGTTTTATTTTCAATTTGTGGAACATGATGTAATCTATTTTATTTTCAATGTATGGAACATATTGATGTACTTTGTTTTGTTTTCATTCCATGAAACATGTTGATGCACTTTGTAAATAAGGAGGACTGTAACTAATAACATGAAACTGAAATTGTAAATATAATACTTGAAATTGTACTCATCAAAAATTGTAAATAAAATTTAATTTTATACAAACAAGAGAACATTTGATGAGTTTTCACAATAGCCTGCATCAGTTTCCAAGAATTTACTTTCTAAACACATAGTTCACAAGCAAGAAGATAAAATCTGATTAGTTCACTAGCACAAAACACATGTTAATTTTCAGTAGCATTCATTAGTTCCCAAAATATCCTTTTGCTTGAGACAAGCAACGAGAATCTTTTTGCAATTTGATGTGCATGTGACAAGTTCCGCGGCGATATTCTTTTTACATTGTTGCATGTCGATTGAATTCAATCTTCCAATATTATGCTTCTCGACCAAGAACTCTATAAACTTCAATGAATACAAGCCGCAATCGATTCTGAAAAACGACGCAAGAAAATTTAGTTACTAACTCTCTAAACAATATTATTATCAAACAAGCTTACACTGCAGTTTGGATACAATTTCCACAAACAAATCCAAAACAATCTATACAATACAAAGGATACAATTAACACTGACAAATCCAAAATCGAAATCAACACAACTGAAAAATCGAAATCAAATTCAACCCAAAATTGAAAACATGCACTAAATTCTAAATAGAACTCGTTTCAGCAATGCAAACAAAACCCTCAAATGAATACCGAGAAGCCACTGTTGCTTCCCCGATAATCTCCGCCTAATTCTCAGTTACAAGTATTTAAACAATCACACACACACCTTGTGTCTTCTATTAAATACTTGTTCTTTTTCACAACTAATTTAAACAAGAAACAGAGAAGCCACTGTTGCTTCCCCGATAATCTCCGCCTAATTCTCAGTTACAAGTATTTAAACAATCACACACACACCTTGTGTCTTCTATTAAATACTTGTTCTTTTTCACAACTAATTTAAACAAGAAACAGGGTAAAAAGAAAATTCAACTGACCTACGATGATTAACTGGCCGAAGCTCAACCCCAATTCGATCATGTTCCCACCGAGCCGCCAGAAGCCGCTGGTCGAGTCCCTGAGCCGCTCGATGACAACTTCACCATCTAACTCGTGCGTCTCTTCCGAGCTTAGCCAGGCGGCGGACGACTGTGACGATGGCAGCCCCCTCCTCCGGTACTCGTCGAGCCTAGAAGCTAACCCAAAATCAAATTCAACAAAAAACGGGAAACAACACCAAATTCAAAATTGAACTCGTTTCAACAACATAGACAAAACCATCATATGAATTTCCTCGAATTAAACCCTCAGCACTCCAAAAAAAAAAAACTAAATTCAACACACCATACTAAAAAAATTAAACTAACCCTTTATTTCGATTCGAATGGTTCTGGGTTTATATGTATGCGGTTCTCCTTATTTCAGGATATTTGGGCGCCGTAGTTGGGGGCTTAGCACATTGGGTCGCCGACGTTGTGAGCTAGGGTTTTGTTCCTTCGCGTAGCTCGATACTGTTGGGGATTTCAAGGAGGACACAGGGGCGAAGGTGATGTAGGCTAGGATTTGTCGATAGTAGCTTTTCTTTGATTTCGACGGGAAAAAAATGGGAGCTCGGAGTGCTGCTGCGTGAATGTGATGGATGAAGAAGGTGTGGACATAGATTTTTCCTTTAAGAAAATCGTGATGAAACACATTGATAAATGGGGGCAATGTGGACTTTTCCATACCTAAAACAATAATTCTTGTATGTTTCTATTTTCTTTTTGAATTATTTAAATAATAGGGTAGTCAGATAAATAAGGCAGGTCAACGGGGTATCCCATCAATTGTTCCCACAATCGTCAACTTAATTGAAAGGCTTGACCTTCACAAAATCCATCAAACAACTCTTCGATTTAAAAAAATATAAAAGTAATATTTTATATTATATACTTAGAGAAACTGAGTTGCGTTCTTCAATTTGGGGCTTCAATTCTCGGCAATGATTTCGAACTCGTCTCTGAAGCCATTGCTGTCGTTCGCCGAGCTTCGTCGACTGCTGCGAAACCAGATGAAGACGTCGCCGCCAATGTTACCCACCTTCCAAATCTAACAGGCCACGACTTCTGTTCCTCTCCCACCTTCTGAATTCTCGAGCCCATCGCCTCCGTCCGATGGAAGACGCCGTCATCCCTACACATGTGACACTTCTCCGGCTCTCTCTCAAATTCTATGAAGAAGAAGATGATTAATTTTATATTAATTGAATTATATATTTAATATATATAATATAATGTGATTTTATTTTTGTATTTATTGTTAACAATGTGGATATAGGGTAATACAGTAATTTATTATTTATTTTTGTTTTTATTTACTAATTTATCCTTAAAAACGGAATATGCCATAAAATATTCTATTCCGGTTGTTGGAGTTGTGTACTTAATGTCTAGATTTAAGTAACGGTAAACTCCCGGTCATAACATTTAATCTATTAAATTAATAAACAATTGTTTGCTTTTAATTATTATTAATTAAATATATGCAAATCATAGTCCTAGATTTTATACGTTGTAGTTAGTATGGTGTTGCATGGGCACACAGAAGATCATACTATCGGTTACTCGTATTTAATCAAACAGTGGCTCACGACCTAGATGGACCCGGACCAATCCATCGGTATAGTCGTTGTGTTAGAGAGAAAATAATTTATCTTAATTATTTTATCACACTTGTACACTTGGTGTATTGAGCGGATCGTTGAGATTCATCGATTAGGATTGCCGGCGATAATCGATTCGAGTCTCAGTGTATTTTATTCTTAATCCCCGATATTATTGCGGGTGTGTATATTTAATATAAATGGCTTTGATTTACCAAAGGAATTAACCGATTTAATTATTGGGTTAATTACCGGTTAAGTTGGGTCATTATATTTCATATATGGCATGTCGTGAATAATTGACCGGACAGTGTATCCCGGAAGGGTTGATAATATCCCCGAGATGAGTTCATAAGGAATTATTGTGTAAACCTCATGAGTGGATTCGTTCCGCACAATAATTAAGGTTGAATGGTACTAGTCTCGGATTAAAGAGATGAATAAATTAATTAGCAATAAATTAATTTTATTCATGGATATTTAAATCTTAAATACACGGAATAAATAATACTACCGGAGAAATATTATTTGATATAATATGGTTTAATATTGGGAGTGCAATTAATTTATATAGTGGAAAATAAATTAATTAATATTGATAAGGATTAATGGACTTGGGCAGTGGGCTCAATTTAATCTTCAATATTGGAAGCCCAATATTCCACCTCCTTTAGATCCCCTACGTAGCCTATAAAAGCACTACATGGCCTTCATAAATCATAAGACAAGATTATCATACTTGATATTCTAGAGAGTTGAAGGAGATCCATAGGAGTTCGATAGATCGTCGCCCACCCGACGTTCGAACGGAGTGCAAGGAATACGTGGGAAGATCCAAAAGGTCTTCAACTTGATTTCGTTTCTCCGCACAACGAATCAAAGGTATGATCATAAACTCCTTGTGTGATTTTATGTTCAATTAGATTGTGATACATACATGAACGCACGATCCGGGAAACGACGTGACCGGGGACGGGGATAGACCGGGCGGTGGTGGTTGTGGACCACCGGACCGCCGGCGGTCTTGTTGGAATAGGTGACCGGCGTGCCAACGGTTGGCCGAGCGGTTAACCGTATTCCGTTATATAACGGTTTATTTCGTTAATTAATGAAACCTATATTAATGGCATATACTATATCTTCTCCCAATGTTAAATCATAGATATAGTCCTGTACAGTTACACATGTTGTATGAATTCGGTTTTGTGGAAACCGAGATATAATTCTGTTAACGCAACGTAACTGGTCAAACTCAGTTCCTAGTCGATGGGTTACGCCAATAACAAGGATACCTGGCCTTTCCCCCTTGAGACTAGCACTTAGTGTATGTGGGCTAATCTCGAGCCTCGGTGTTGGGACATCGACATACTTGAGTGGGTGCTCACTGTTGATGAGTTCACTGAACCCCCTCTCCCTGGAATCTCTAAGTGGTTATCACTGATCGAGTAGAGAATTCCATAATATAGTTGTACACAATTAATCCTTAAGACCCAGACATCACCGTGACTTCATCAGAGGACTAGCTGTATCGTGACGTGTCTCTGATTCCCTGGAAAGGGAGTAAGTCGAAAAAGGAGACAATGTTCGTGCAGTTCGAAATCTGATGTGAAGTCTGTGCATGGTAGTAGGGGATCTGATCGCTTGATATAGATCATGGATGTCCTGTGTGTTCTGATGGTTCGTAGTCCTGGAATCTCTGGCCAGAGTTGAATAGTGAGGTGATTAGGGAAATGTGTTTCTCTGAATCAATCACGACTGGATTTTACGAAACCTAGAACGTACGCACAGTTATCAAACTCAACAAGAGATCTCGATTAACCAATATCTCTAGTTTGATCGGGACATATGTATCGGAGGGATCGTACTGTACGCTAACTATATTACAAGGTTCTTGCAGGCACTTCATTTGTATCTAGGGAATTAGTGAAGCGTGGCTGCTAGACGCTCGTCACTGATTCGTTGGGCACCGACTTGTTCGGAGATTAAATAATATGATTATTAATCTAAAACTCTTGGGAGTAGTTGAAATAAGAACAATATGTTGTTCGAATCACAATATGTTGTGAGCCCACGGCTAGTTATACACCTGAACCATTGAGGGTCACATTCTCGTGTAAACCGATCCTTGAATACGATCATGTATTAATTAACTGTTAATTAAGTACATATAGTCGGAGGTCAATATGATTGAATACGAGATTCATAATTGTGATTATGAGTTGGAAATAATACTGAGCTAAAGAAAACGGACACGATGGTGTACACTTTCTATTTTGGGAAATTTCCCGATTTAGCAGTACCCCTGAAATGGGCATTCCGATTTTGTGAAATTGGAAATTTTTATTTTTATCTCATATTGATGAGAAAATTAAAACGAGAAAGAAAATATAATCGTTATATTTTTCGGAGATGAAATTGATTGTCAATTTTGGAGAAACGTAATGACGGCTAATGTATTGGGCCGGCTAGGGTTAATGGATCCGATCCATTAGGGTTTGAGCCCAACAAGCTCCTTTCTTCACCTATAAAAGGAGCTCCATAGGCATGAGAATAAACACACCAAAGTGAAGAGCTCAAAACCCTAGCCTCACTTTCTCTCCTCTCCTCTCTCCCTCTCGTCCGCCCCCTCGGCTCCTCCCTCGGAGGACCGCCGACAACCGAAGCCGCCGCCCGCCGCCGCCTAGTGCCGCCGCCGGCAGCCGCCTCCCCTCGCCGGAATCCAATTCCGGCACCGTTTTTCCGGCCTGTTTTTCCCGTCGTATTCTCCCTTACGTGTTTCTAGTGCAATACGTAAGTTGGATTACCTATACGAGGTGAAACCTGATTAGACGAGAGACGCCGAATGAACGCCCGAGCACAGCCCGAGTCGCGCCCGTGCGCTCCAGCCGTGACACACGAGTCCAGCCGAGAGCCCCGCCACTCGCTCGGCTCTCCCCGCACA
Organism: Euphrasia confusa; assembly: GCA_954870475.1. Classification (NCBI taxonomy): domain Eukaryota; kingdom Viridiplantae; phylum Streptophyta; class Magnoliopsida; order Lamiales; family Orobanchaceae; genus Euphrasia; species Euphrasia confusa. The sequence continues at coordinate 2,829,245 of OX940952.1, read as the reverse complement.
CGACCCGTGCCGTCCCCGCGTCGCATCCGCGCGACTTCCGACGAACCTCGTTTCGTCCGATGAATCCCTGAGGTACTTACGATTAAATTTAGATTTAATTGTTTGCGTTAAATGTTTGCGCTATGTACTGTTAATCTTTGCGCTATGGGATTTTTAATTGATAAAGAAAAATTAATTGTGATTAATTTAAATGTCAATTAAATTCAAATTGATTCGAATTGAATAATATGATTATCTTAATTGTCAATTTGACGCAAACTGATTATGTGCACATGTTTACGTAATTAATTATATATGTGCACATGTTTACGTAATTAATTATATATGTGTAATTAATTAATTTGATTAATTTAATTGCACAATTTAAGTTGATTAGAATTAAATAATATGATTATGTTAATTGTCAATATGATGCAAATTAATTATGTGCGGATGTTTACATAAACTCAAGTTGATTAAATTAAATAATAAGATTATGTTAATTGTCAATTTGACGCAAATTAATTATGTCTGCATAATTAATTGTAATATATTAATATGATTAATATAATTGCGCTACAAGTAATATATTAATATGATTAATATAGTTGCTAGAAGTAATTAATTTATATGATAAATATAATTGCGTTAGATTTAATTTGTGTAGGATGGGATGCATGAATTAAATATTTAATTATTTGATAATTAAATTAAATGGTGAATTATTGATTCTAATAGATTTGAATTAAATCAATTAATGCATGTAATATTGAAAATATGATTTTCAATAAAATAAAATACAATATAATGTAAAATGTTTACATTAATGAAAAACGGTTTTTCATAAAATTTTTGTTTTCCGCTGCGTATACATGCACGATCCCCAACAGTGGTATCAGAGCGTAGGTTCTGAAATTGATTAATTGTCTATGAATATAATCGCCTAAAGCGTGCTGTTTGTTGAATTGATTGATTTAATGTTGTTTAATTGGGACTTAGTTTTAATGTTGTTTAATTGGGACTTAGTTGTTTCTATTAAGATATTTATTTCTATCTAATAGATTGAAACAATGCCTGATTTGTTATCAAGTAAAAATTCAATGTCGAACATGAATGCACCTCGGGGAGTGATTCATCTAGACTTGTTTTTGTTAAAACAAATTAGAGACATCGAGCCATATGATGGCATGATTCGATGGTCTGCTCGGCTCCCCCATTTATGGGAGATAGGGTCGCTCGCATGATGAATCGCTGGTTAGAAACCTCGAGTTTCACTTACGAGACATCACGTTTTGATTATTAAGATATTAATAAATTGAAATAGAAAGGAAGTATCAATATTTAATTTAGTGAAATTATTTATTGACCAATTAAATAATTGATTTAAATATTCGATCAACAAGGTGATAGATTAATTATTTGATTTAATTGTTAAATCAAGTTAATTAATAGAACACCATTTAATTTGCATACCTCGTTTTAATTGTGATTAAATGCTATGTGAATTATGTGAGATATATATTGTGATATATGTTATGATCGTATGTGCTCGTTAGGATGACCTATAGAGGACATAGTTGTTAAGAATCAACAATCGATCACTCACTTCATTCTCTCCTGAGAATGTACAACGATTATTCTGATGAGATAACCAATCATATACTCCTCCATTCTCTCCCGAGAATGTATATCAAGCCTTAAAGGAGAACCGATGTGTCGTTCTTTCTCCTTTCCTTCTACCGACAATAAATTATGTGAAAGCCACTTACAAGTAGTATGGTATGCCGTGTTAGCGGGGAGTACTGCTTGTGAGTTAAGCTGTAATTTATTGACATAAGATGGAGAGGTGTTAGCTACGATTCTTTTGAATATGTGTGGTCGGATAGATTAACTATGGGCTTACACATGTTTACTGGAGTCCAACTTTCACTTCTCAGATCGGTAGGTCGGTCTTGACACATGGTTGACTTTGAAGGGTACGATTAACGTAGTTCATTGTCATGGTGAGGAAAAGTAATCTTTAGGGTCACATAGAGATGTGATTGAAAATGTTTCTACCTTTAGGTGAATGTAATCGGGCTAGATTAACTACGGGTTATATTCACGCTATTGGACCTAAAGCCCAACTAAGGAAAAATAAGTTTTCCCGTCTGTCTGCTAGAGGATAGCGGAATTCGAAAAATTTAGTGGGAGGCAATTAAATGATAAAGACCAAACATTTAATTGTAATCATTAATAACGAATTATCTCAATGTTAATCTTCTTAATATTTCTCAGTAATATTCTCTAAGATATCCCGTAACATCGATACTCGACCAATCAAAACTCACTGGCCCAAACCATTTGAATTGGAATCTCAATCTTGTGATTTAAAATGATGAGTGCCTCTATGTACTTGAGAATAGATTATTTGATAATCTCACTCAACCTTTGACTGCTGAGGAATGCCACTTATGAGAAGTGGATTTCTAGTTCTTATGAATCGTTCATTATGAACTACAACATGAACAAAGCTCGATCCTTCAATGGATAAGTTGTTCAAGATGTTGATCAAAGAGTCAACCATCAATACGAGAAATTTGTTCTCATTATTGCTTCTTCATGAAAGAAGTGTTCTTCTTGAAGAAAATGACGGAAATGGTTTCCGGTCTAAGCATAAAGATGGATAAAGGTGATACTAGAAGGGCGACTAAGAACAAGGTCAACAAATGAGTTGATGACGCTTGCCATCGTTGTGTGAATAAAGGCCATAGGGCCATAACTGCTAAAATGCCTTGGGCAGAAACGTTCTGACAAAGGTTCGTATTGGGTTATAGTTATTCTATTGTTTTGAACAATTGATTATTTGTTTCGTCTAATTTTAGAAACCTATTATTAATAGAAATGTTCTATTATTAGATCTTACTTATATATTTGATATAGACGATAAAGGTTTTAATTTTGTTTTGGAAATCCAATTTCCTTTATACAAAAGAAAGCAAATATGATTTGCTAAAGACGATTAACAAATATACAAGAATGAACTAAACCCAAATATCAGCAATAGATAAAAGTCAAAATCCCGCACAACTTTAGCACGCTAGTTGAGCATGTTGAAGGTCTATTGGAATTGATCCAAACGGAGATGTGTGATCCACTAATGTGTTAGTGTTGGGGGTGGGTTTCAACTACATAATGTACTTATGAAGTACACGTCTCTAATTTTGAAATGTTCAATAAATTTAGACATCAAAGTACGAAACCAACTTGGTTGCTATATTTAGAAATTACGATATGATCGTGGGCACCAAGCTTATTGACTATCTAAAAGAGAATATGATTCTTTGGCAATGGACTCCGTCTGGAACTCCTTAATTGTATTGAGTGTCCGAATGTTGGAATCAAATTTTGTTGGACATGGTTCGATCCACAAAGGGGTTCACCAAATTGTCGACGAAACTGTAAAAGTCCTGCACTTTTGACAGTCGTCCATTTGCTGAATGGTGTTACCACCAAAGCAGTTAAAACCACACCACATGAACTTGGGCACTCCCGTATCCTGCTTGCGTGAAGCGGCTAGTGGGAGATAAGTTGGATAGTAGATCCGGCTTATGCCATTTTGAGGGGTATCCTAAACATTCACAAGGATACCTGTTCTACTATATTTCTAAAACAAAATGTTTGTTTAAAGAAATGTTGCCTTCTTAGAGAAGAAGTTTCTATTCGATAGAAAAGGCAATATAGTAAATCTCGAAATAGTTCGAGAATATGAACCACACTATGAAGTTCAAACACAAGTACTTGGAGATGAACCAATTCAACAAACCACTAATATACCTGTTCATCTATCAGTTCGTTAATCCGAAAGTGTTCGGAAGGTACCTGATAGACTGTTCCAACTTGATAATGATCAAGATAAAGTTGACGATGGATATGATCCAATAAACTTCAACTGATTCGTATTGGATACGAATATGGGACATTGGCTTATTGCCATGAAATTCATAATGGAATGTATGTACTCCAACAAGGTTTGACCTTGGTAGATCCACCAAAGGGAATCGTTCCCAAAGGCTGCATATTGATCTATTAATTATGACGTGAGAGTATATATAGAAAGGTGTGACCTTTAAAGCAAGGATGATGGCGAAAGAAGTTACTCAAAGACAATGTGTTGTTTATGAGGCAATCTTTCCATCAGTCGCTATGCTTAAGTCCATTACAATTTTGCTGGCCATTTCTGCATAGTACGACTATGAGATATGGAAAATAGATATGAGGTCTACTTTCCTTGAATGTGATATTATGGAAGAGTTGTAGCGCAGCCGGAAGGCTTCATATTTTCTGGAAAGGAGCAAAAGGTTTGCATACTCCAGCGATCCATTTATGGATTGAAACGAGCATCCCTAAAATTGAACATGTGTTTTAAATACAATATTCAAAGCGTTGACTTGGTATAAAACTTGAAGGTACCTTGTATTCAAGAAGGTTAGTGGGAGCGTAGTGAAATTTAAGTGTTGTACGTTGATGACATACTAATCATAGGGATGATTGAGTGATGTTGCAGTCAACGAAAGCACGGTTATCCACACGTTTCTCGAATAAAGGATTTGAGGAGAGGCATCCTACGTATTGTGATACGTCACTATAGATATAGATCTAGAAGAATGCAAAATCTTCTCAATCCTTGTACATAGAAACTGTTTCTGAAATGGTTTAGCATGGAAGAATCCTGAAGAGATTCTTGCCAATGTCCCATGGGGTTCATCTCTCGTAATTCGTGTGACTGTAATTCGAGGAGATGAAATGGACAACACATATATCTCCGCACTAGGGAGCATTATGTATGGCATGCTGTGTACTAGACGTGATATTATAAATGTTGTGAGTGTCACAAGTGAATATCAGTCGAACCCAAGACCGGCTTATTTGAAGTCGTGAAGGACGAAATCCTTGAGCACTAGCAATCAAAAGCATTAAGGAATTGTTCTTAGTCTATGGGAGGTCCGAGTTGAATTTAGAGGTACTTACGAACTCTAGTTTTCAACCGGATGTGGATGACTAAAAGTCGATATCGGGATTCATATTCGAGCTTAGAGGTGGTGTCGTATGCTGGAATGGTTCCTGCAACGACTAATGATTCTACCACGAGAACCTGAATATGTTGCAGCATCTAAAGCTGTAAAAGAGACTGTTTTGGACACGGAACTTTATCCAAATGTTGGTTATAATTTCGGACGCAAATAATCAAGTAACTTGTACTGTGATTATACGGTGTCCTGTAGCAATGCTAAGGAACCGAGATCTCATCAGAAGTCCAAACATGTACTAGAGATAATATCATGTGATCTAAGAGATCAATGACAGAGGTGACGTCTGAGTCGAGAGTGTCACTTCGGAAGATAACTTTGTAGATCCCTGTACCAGGCCTTTATCTGAATATGTCCGCGAGAAACATCGAGGGTCGATGGGACTAAGATTCATGGATAGTTGGCTCTAGGTCAAGTGGGAGATTGTTGGAATAGGTGACCGGCGTGCCAACGGTTGGCCGAGCGGTTAACCGTATTCCGTTATATAACGGTTTATTTCGTTAATTAATGAAACCTATATTAATGGCATATACTATATCTTCTCCCAATGTTAAATCATAGATATAGTCCTGTACAGTTACACATGTTGTATGAATTCGGTTTTGTGGAAACCGAGAGATAATTCTGTTAACGCAACGTAACTGGTCAAACTCAGTTCCTAGTCGATGGGTTACGCCAATAACAAGGATACCCGGCCTTTCCCCCTTGAGACTAGCACTTAGTGTATGTGGGCTAATCTCGAGCCTCGGTGTTGGGACATCGACATACTTGAGTGGGTGCTCACTGTTGATGAGTTCACTGAACCCCCTCTCCCTGGAATCTCTAAGTGGTTATCACTGATCGAGTAGAGAATTCCATAATATAGTTGTACACAATTAATCCTTAAGACCCAGACATCACCGTGACTTCATCAGAGGACTAGCTGTATCGTGACGTGTCTCTGATTCCCTGGAAAGGGAGTAAGTCGAAAAAGGAGACAATGTTCGTGCAGTTCGAAATCTGATGTGAAGTCTGTGCATGGTAGTAGGGGATCTGATCGCTTGATATAGATCATGGATGTCCTGTGTGTTCTGATGGTTCGTAGTCCCGGAATCTCTGGCCAGAGTTGAATAGTGAGGTGATTAGAGAAATGTGTTTCTCTGAATCAATCACGACTGGATTTTACGAAACCTAGAACGTACGCACAGTTATCAAACTCAACAAGAGATCTCGATTAACCAATATCTCTAGTTTGATCGGGACATATGTATCGGAGGGATCGTACTGTACGCTAACTATATTACAAGGTTCTTGCAGGCACTTCATTTGTATCTAGGGAATTAGTGAAGCGTGGCTGCTAGACGCTCGTCACTGATTCGTTGGGCACCGACTTGTTCGGAGATTAAATAATATGATTATTAATCTAAAACTCTTGGGAGTAGTTGAAATAAGAACAATATGTTGTTCGAATCACAATATGTTGTGAGCCCACGGCTAGTTATACACCTGAACCATTGAGGGTCACATTCTCGTGTAAACCGATCCTTGAATACGATCATGTATTAATTAACTGTTAATTAAGTACATATAGTCGGAGGTCAATATGATTGAATCCGAGATTCATAATTGTGATTATGAGTTGGAAATAATACTGAGCTAAAGAAAACGGACACGATGGTGTACACTTTCTATTTTGGGAAATTTCCCGATTTAGCAGTACCCCTGAAATGGGCATTCCGATTTTGTGAAATTAGAAATTTTTATTTTTATCTCATATTGATGAGAAAATTAAAACGAGAAAGAAAATATAATCATTATATTTTTCGGAGATGAAATTGATTGTCAATTTTGGAGAAACGTAATGACGGCTAATGTATTGGGCCGGCTAGGGTTAATGGATCCGATCCATTAGGGTTTGAGCCCAACAAGCTCCTTTCTTCACCTATAAAAGGAGCTCCATAGGCATGAGAATAAACACACCAAAGTGAAGAGCTCAAAACCCTAGCCTCACTTTCTCTCCTCTCCTCTCTCCCTCTCGTCCGCCCCCTCGGCTCCTCCCTCGGAGGACCGCCGACAACCGGAGCCGCCGCCCGCCGCCGCCTAGTGCCGCCGCCGGCAGCCGCCTCCCCTCGCCGGAATCCGATTCCGGCACCGTTTTTCCGGCCTGTTTTTCCCGTCGTATTCTCCCTTACATGTTTCTAGTGCAATACGTAAGTTGGATTACCTATACGAGGTGAAACCTGATTAGACGAGAGACGCCGAATGAACGCCCGAGCACAGCCCGAGTCGCGCCCGTGCGCTCCAGCCGTGACACACGAGTCCAGCCGAGAGCCCCGCCACTCGCTCGGCTCTCCCCGCACACGACCCGTGTCGTCCCCGCGTCGCATCCGCGCGACTTCCGACGAACCTCGTTTCGTCCGATGAATCCCTGAGGTACTTACGATTAAATTTAGATTTAATTGTTTGCGTTAAATGTTTGCGCTATGTACTGTTAATCTTTGCGCTATGGGATTTTTAATTGATAAAGAAAAATTAATTGTGATTAATTTAAATGTCAATTAAATTCAAATTGATTCGAATTGAATAATATGATTATCTTAATTGTCAATTTGACGCAAACATGTTTACGTAATTAATTATATATGTGCACATGTTTACGTAATTAATTATATATGTGTAATTAATTAATTTGATTAATTTAATTGCACAATTCAAGTTGATTAGAATTAAATAATATGATTATGTTAATTGTCAATATGATGCAAATTAATTATGTGCGGATGTTTACATAAACTCAAGTTGATTAAATTAAATAATAAGATTATGTTACGCAAATTAATTATGTCTGCGTAATTAATTGTAATATATTAATATGATTAATATAATTGCGCTACAAGTAATATATTAATATGATTAATATAGTTGCTAGAAGTAATTAATTTATATGATAAATATAATTGCGTTAGATTTAATTTGTGTAGTATGGGATGCATGAATTAAATATTTAATTATTTGATAATTAAATTAAATGGTGAATTATTGATTCTAATAGATTTGAATTAAATCAATTAATGCATGTAATATTGAAAATATGATTTTCAATAAAATAAAATACAATATAATGTAAAATGTTTACATTAATGAAAAACGGTTTTTCATAAAATTTTTGTTTTCCGCTGCGTATACATGCACGATCCCCAATAGGTCTAGGGATCCCCGCCGGGATCGAGAGCAACCCTCGGCTGGGAGCCGAGGGGGTGGCGATCGAACCTAGGGTTCGATCGCCGGGCACGCATGAAGCCCCGGCTGGACGCCGGGGGCGATCGAGCCCGTGAGCTCGATCGCGGGTGTGCTACGGGGTCACCCGTAGCCGCCTCGTATGTGCTACGGGTTCGCCCGTAGCGGGCGTACGGGGCTGGACGCCCCGCGAGCAGCGAGCCCGTGAGCTCGCTGCGGGGCTGCTACGAGCAGCCTCGGGGATGCCTCGTGCATCCCCAGCGATTGCTACGGGAGCAATCGCGAGCCCTCGTTGGGGGCTCGGCTGGGTGCCGCGGGTTCGCCCGTGGCGGTGCTCGGTCGAGCCTCGGGTCACGTGGGGTTCGCGGTTCGGTCTCCGGCGATCGAGGATTTCGGTCGGGTTATTATTTTCCGCAAATTTTAATAGCCCGGGATATCGATTTCCAGCACCGGTCTCAGGCGGGTTGGAAAATATAAAAACGTAAAACATTGAGTTACAATCGGCAACGGTTTTCCGGCGAGGTTGCAAAGTGTAAAAACGTGTAAAGTATAGGTTGGTAATTGTAATATTCTTTTTTTATTAAAAAATAATGTTGATGATTTGGTAAAGAAGATTCAAAATAACAGAATAAATTCAATTAAATTAGACTTTAATAAATCACTACGACCTGAAAAACTCAAAGCCACTTAAAACATATTTTTAGTTCAATGCAGGATACATCGGGCATGACAACACTATAAGCGTCTGGATCTTATATTTTAGCAAAGGCTAAGGAAAATATTTTCTCTTTCCTTAATGCACTGTCCACTTGACTTGGATGATACATCAAGTTAACTTAACTTTTAGAGTTCAAGGCTTACCGTAAAGTCCTTGAATCAGAACTATCACTTGACCGGACGCGGAGCAAGCACATGTAGACATGGAGCTGGACGAAGACCTGCTAAGGGATGAAGCCACCTACGGGTGGAGCTAGAAGACTTTGCTAAAAGTATTCAAGCTCATGAAAAAAATCATCAAGTGACCTGTTGTGCCTGCGACAAGCTTGAAGCACGAAGACACGCTAGTGTGGGAGTGCGTAGAGCTGCTTTCGAGAAGTACGGAAATATGGAATCTCGAATATTCCATGAAGAAGCTTTGGGCTCGGCCCATTTGTTGGAAATCGATATCCAGGGTTGTCAAAAATTGCGGAACCGAAGATCAACCACGAACGCCGCACGAGCCGGAGCCCTGCCGAACACACCGCCGCGGGTGAACCCGCGGCAGCCCAGCCGAGCCCCCGTACGGGGCTCGCGATCGTCTACGGACGATCGCGGGGATGCCTCACGTCATCCCCAAGGCTGCTCGCAGCAGCCCCGCAGCAAGCTCGCAGCTCGCTGCCCAGCGAGGGGTTTGATCCCCCTGTACGATCTGCTGCGGGGAACCCCGCAGCTCATACGAGGCGCTGCGGGCGAACCCGCATCATGCCCGCGATCGAGCTCACGGGCTCGATCGCCCCTCGGCTCCAGCCAAGGGTTTTCCCGCCGCCATGCGATCCCCACCGGGGATCCGTCGATCGCGGTGGTCCGGTGGTGTCGACCACCACCACGCTTTCGACCCTCGGTCCGGGGTTCGTACCTCGGATCTTGGTTCGTCGGTATATTCGATAATTAACAATTAAAATCATAAAGGGGGTTTTCATGATTTTACCTTGTTCTCGTTGTCCGGAAAAACGAGATCTATGAAGACCTTGAGACCTTCCCGCGTATTCCTTGCACTAGCTTGAACGTCGTGTGAGTGACGATCCTCCAAGCTTATGGATCTCCTTCACGAACTCTCTAGACTAATCAAGTATGATTATCTTGTCTTGTCTAATTGTGAAGACCATGTAGTGGTCTTATAGGCTATGTAGGGGACCTTAAGGAAGTAGAATATTGGGATTCCAATAGAATTAATTAAATTGAGTCAGAGCCCAAATCTATTAATTATTCTATTAATTATATTTAACTCCACTAAATAAATATAATTGCACTCCCAATATTATATCTATTATATCAAATAATATTCTTCTGGAGTATTATTTATTTCGTGTGTTTAAGATAGAAATGTACATGAATAAATTATATTTATTGCTAATTAATTTATTCATCTCTTGTAATTCCGAGACTAGTACCACTCAACTTTTTTATTATGCGGGAACAAATCCACTCGCGAGGTTTACATAATAATTCTTTATGAGCTCATCTCGGGGACATTATCAACCCTTTCGAGGACACACTTTCCCGTCAAGAATTCACGGCATGCCATACATAAAATACAGTGACCCAATTTGCCGGTAATTGTCCGAATATATCTAATTAGATAATTCCATTGGTTAGTCAAATTCACTAATATTATATGCACACACCCGCAGTAATATCACGAATTAAGAATAAAATACACTGAGATTTAAATCGATTATCTAAGGCAATCCTAATTGATTAATCTCAAGCAGGTCCGCCCAATACATCAAGTGTACAAGTATGATAAAATAATTAAGACAAATTATTTTCTCTCTCATACAACGACTATACCGATGGATTGGTCCTTGTCCATCTAGGTCGTGAGCAACTGTTCGATTATATACGAGTAACCGATAGTATGATCTTCTGTGTGAGGTCGCACACCATACTAACTACAACGCGTATAATCTAGGACTATAATTTCCATATATTTAATTAAACATAATTAAAAGAAAATGAATGTTTATTTATTAATAGATAAATGACAGTGTAAAAGGAGTTCCGATCACTTAAATCTAGACATTTAGTATACTACTCCATCACCATTAACCGTGATTTCCGGAAACCCTCATTTACGAAGTCTATAAATAGTCGCTAGATTATTTTCATTAGTTAACTATTAATTCCGGATGTTCTAGAGAGAGAAATATTGTAATACCGAGAGACTTCGCTAGAGCTCCGGTTCTACCCTCTGTTTACTCTAGGTAGAACGAATCGCTAGATAAGTTCTTCGTAGACTTAGTTTTTGGTCGTGTGACCTTTCTACTAGATTCGCTAGAATTTTGTAGATGTTTTTATATAGTGAGTGTGCCCACTATTGGAAATCGACTACCCGGGATGCGTTCGTTTGATCACTCGAACATCCGAACATCCGAAATCGACTCATTCTCACCCCGGGGAGTGGAATGGAGCCAGAGCCACTTGGTTATGTCAATGACACAAATTAGAGACTTCCGAGTCATTCGATGACTAGATCGATTGTCTGATTGGCTCCCTCACCTAGTGAGAGATAGGGCTCAATTGCTTGATTGATCGCTGGTTAGAAACTTCGAGTTTCACTTACGAGATATCAAGCTTTGATTAATAGAATTGTGAAATTTAATAAATGTAAGAATCAATTAACAAAGTTGTTTGTTTTAGTAAACGTCCACACTATCGTGGCTTGCTAAATGGAAACGATACTTTGGGTTAATTGAGACTCTATGACATTTAAATAAGTGGGATTCAATTAATAAAGTTGTTTATTTTAGTAAACGTCCACACTAACGTGGCTTGCTAGATGGAAACGGAACTTTAGGATTAATTGATGCTCGACAGTTATAGAATGTCGTGGAGGACCGCATGTCAACGTAAACGTCCACATGAACGAGGCTTACGGTGGGCATGTAGTTCCCGAGCGGTGGACTTAGTACTGAGAAATGGTATACACTTAGGTACGCTTTATAGTATCCTCCCCATCGGAGTCACTGCTATAATGATGTACGACCGAAGTAAAAATCCAATTATAAAATCGTTTGGATTAGTATACGTCCACAAGAACGTGGCATGCTAGTTTGATGGGATTTTGGAAATGATTGGTAGTTTAATGATATTATTTGAGGGAAATGATATCGAATTAAACTAATTGTTTGTTTTATATGGTATTATTCCCATTAAAAGTCAACAAACTCACTGAACCTGTTTTGTATGGATTAAAGAAGAAACTTGGACATTGTCCTAACTGCAGAGGAGTACAATTATGTACTCCAAGTCAATTGACCTGCTGAACCAAATGATGTTTCCACTACTGAGGAAAGGAAGCTCATGGAAGTGGATCAAGGCTCTGAGATGACGCGGAGCTACATTATGGCTTTCATGTCAAATGTACTGCGACATCGGGATCAAGCCATGACCATTACCTATGATATGATGCTTAACCTCAAGAAGTTTTGGTTATCAGGACAGGACAGCCGGACAAAATGAGACGAGGCAACTCATGACAGCCATCATGTCGGAAAGAACGCCCGTAAGGGATCACGTTCTTAGAATGATGGGCTATCTTAATGAGATAGAGATTCTGGGAGAAATTATCGATGGGGTAACCCAAGTCGATATTGTGCTCCAGTCTCTGCCGAGAAGTTTCAAAGCACTTGTGGTTGAGAAATTGGCTCTTCCTAGGCCTTCCGGCGGCAAAAGGAAGAAGAAACAAAGACGGAAACCCAGTGGGCCTAATATATCTGGACCACGGAATGGGACAAGCAAGCCCAAGGGGCAAGTGCTTCCGTTGTAAGCAGTCTGGATACTGGGAGTCTTAATTGTCCTCTCAAAGCAACTAGAAGTTAACTTCTCCTTAGTCACCGAAACATGTTTAGTGGTGTTATCTACCAGTACCTGGTGTGTGGATACGGAAACCACTAATCATGTCTGCACCTAAATGCGGGGGTTCCAGGAAACCCGGAGACTTAGAAAGGAGAAGTTATAACCTACATGGGCAATACTGTTAAGGTAACAGCCATTGCAGTGGGAGATGTTAAATTTTTTAACGGTAGGATTTTAGTTCTAATAAATTGTCTTTATGTGCCGATATTTAGAAAGAATTTTCATTTCGGATTTCTAAATTGGCTTAGAATGGATATTCCGTTTCTTCTGATAGTTTCATACCTATCAGAGTAGGAAACGGGGATATTATCTATTCTGGTAGATTGATAGACAATTTAATACTAAATCCGTGTTCTTCCACGATGCAACAGACCGGAGCTAATAACACATTGTCGAACCCCAATAAGACCAAAGATCCTTCTAGGATGAATCAAATGTACTTATGGCATTTTAGGCTAAATCATTTTAACTTAAGTATGATTCAAAGGATGAAAGCTGATGGACCACTCAGCTAGGTTGAAGGAAAGGACCTTCCAACCTTCGAATCATACTTGGAAGTTTTAATGACCGAGCAAACCTTTACGGTTAAAGGGAAAAGATCCAAGAAAGTACTAGAGTTGATTCGCTCTGATATATGCAGACCTCTTTGAGGAGTAAGGCATACTTATCAGGAAATGGGATTAACTCCCAACAGACTACACCATTTATGCCTCGGCAAAATAATGTGTTTTAAAGAAGGAATAGGACTCTTATAGATATAGGAAAGTAGACAATAAGTTATTCGGAGTTACCTAATTCGTTTTTGGGATATGGCTTGGAAATAGCGGCGTTTATCCTGAACTTGATTCCTTTGGAAATTTGTACAGATATTCGGCTGTTTATAGGATACCCTAAGAAAACGAATTGAGATATGTAATATAGTCCAAAGGACCAGATGTTCGTTGATTGCATCAACGTTCGCTTCTTAGATATGGACTATATATATGCAAGATCACAAGCCCAAGAGTAGAGTAATACTAAATGTGCTTAGAGGGACTGATCAAGACTTAGAACCAGTCTAACTGAGTAGTTCACTACTATAATCTTTAGTCAATAAAAATACACCGGAGCGTCGTCGTAGTGGGAGGGTTGTTAGACAACCCGACAGGTTCATGTTTATAGGAGAGTCTTCGGACTTGTTACCTAGAGAACATGAAGCCGACCCCTGGATCTATGACGAGACGCTGAAAGATCAAGATGCTCAGTCTTGGTAAAAGACGATGAAATATGAGATTGAATCTTTGGATTCAAATAATGTCTGGGATCTTGTAGCACCGCCCAAAGGTGTAAAAGCCATTGGTTGCAAGTGGGTGTACAAGATGAAAAGAGGGTCTGACGGGAAGGTGTGAACCTTAAAGCTAGGCTTGTTGCGAAATGGTGCACTCAGAAAGAAAGGGATCGATTATGAGTAAACTTTTTCGCCGGTAGCTATGCTAAAGTCGATCCGGATTCTTTTGTCTTCACATGGAAGATGGAATTCAAGACGGATTTCTAAATCGAAGTCTTGACGGGACCATCTGTGTGGGACAGCCAGAGGGATTCATCGAAAAGAGCCAAGAGCATTCGGTAAGCAAGCTTAATCAATTTTAGGATTGAAGGAAGCTTCAAGATCTTGGACACATGCGGACCTATGAGAAAATCCATTTCATGGATTCATTCAAGGCATGTTTAGGTCCTGAGTGTAATAAAGAAGTGACAGAAAAGATGTGGTGTTTTCTCATTCTTTATGTAGACGACATCCTTCTATATTGGCAACAATATGAAAGATGTTATCGGACATAAATGGATGGTTGTCCGAGTAATTCAATGTAAGAGACTTAGGAGAAGTCGGGAATGTTCTTGGGATCAAAGTAATAAATGATCGCCAGAAAAGAACATAGAACTTATCTCGAGAGACTTGCTCGTTGCAGCATGCAGAATTCCAAGAAAGGTTTTTACCTTTTAGATGTGGAATTATTTATCTAAAGTTTTGTGTCTGACACAATAAGGAGATAAATGAAAAGTAAGCAGTTCCCTACACCTTGAAGGTGGGAAGCTTAATGTATGCAGTGCTGTGCACGAAACTGATATCTACTATGCCATGGGCATGGTGGTGAGAAATCATAGTAATCCTGGAAAGGATCACTCGACTGATGTAAAGAACATGTTTAAAATATGTTCTAAGTTACAAAGCAGTCAAGTTGTTTCCTTTGGATTGCAGAGAATTGGATTTCCAAATCAAACAGGGACAGTCGAAAGTCGAAGTCAGGCTATGTGTTCTCACTGTGAAGTGGAGCAGTCACATGGAAGAATGTAATGCAGTGATGCATTACGGACTCTACCATGGAAGCTAAAAGGATAACGGCCTCTGAGGCAGTTAAAAGGTCAGCGTGGCTCCAGAACTTCCTGAGAGACTTAAGTGTGGTTTCTAGTTTGCCCAAAGCTATTTTGAATAGCGGTATATTGGCAAACTTGAAATGCCACGAGTCCACAGTGGGAGATAACACTAGAGCGCAAGTACCACCTGATTCGAGAGATCTTCTAGTAAGACGATGCAATTGTCACCTAGATAGCATCGAGAGGATTGCCTGGTAAAACTGTTCACAGAAGCTCGTCCAGCGGAAGTGTTGGATAGGCGTGATAAGGTTATGGGAATCTGATGTTTTGGGAGAGGGAGACTAGACTTTTAGTATAAGTGGGAGATTGATGGAGTTGTATTCTAAATGTCTAGTTTAGTGCAAATACGGAACTCCTTATCTATACCTTAATTCGAGATATGATTCAAGCATGATTGCATTTAATGCAATAGTCCTTGATGTATACGTTGTAGACAGTATGGCGTGAGGAGACACGCGGAAGATCATACTGTCGGTTACTCGTATACTATCGAACAGTAGCTCACGACTTAGATGGACAGGGACAATCCATCGGTACGTCGTAGTGTGACTGGTAGATAGTCGGTCTTGACTATCATGTTACACTCGTACACTTGGTGTATTGAGAAGGACCACGGGAGGGCGTTCGATTTGTACTAATCGGAGTAATTGAACTAGACCTCAGATATTACGGATATGTGAGTTCTTAATCCCTAAATAATTATAGGTGCGTATGTCGAATGCTCGGTTCTTTGATGTGCCAATGAGTGAGACTAATTGATTAGTCAATATTCTCGGTAGATTGGGAATCGGTATTGTACACACGGCATGCTATAGATTATAGACAGGAAACCGTGTCCCATTTATTGGGTTGATGATGTCCCCGAGATGAGCTCATAAAGTTTATCATGTAAACCCTGCAGGTGGATTTACTCCGCATGATAATAAGGATGAGTGGTACTAGTCTCGGATTATAAGAAATGAATTAATTTAATTATTTGTAATTAAAATTAATTCGTGGACATGCGATATCTTAAACACGGGGAAATATCACATATGTAATACGGCGGGAAAATTATTGACGGAATAATTTGAATTAATTAATTGGGAAATCATTTATAATTTTATAGTGGAATTAATTATAAATAAAATTGTGGAATTTAATTAAGGTTTTCCTTTTGGGACACCAAGTTAATTAAATTGCAATTTAAGCCTAATTAATTAATTGCCTATGGGTCCCTAGTGTGGCCTATATAAATCCTCGTCTCTCTTCTCTAAACCTACGGAACGCCGCTATTTTAGTTTTGCGGAGAAAAATTAATTTGTTAACACAATTAATTTTTCTGTGAAAATAAATAGATTAGCGCAATAACTTTTCTGCTCCATAAAGAAAATTATATTCTTGCGTAAGTTTGAGAGAGGAGAAGAAGAGACACTCCAAGCGGATCGATGCCCACACATCGGCTGGAGCAAGAGGACTAGGATACACGCTAGAAGACTCGAGGTCTCTGTCAATTCGGCTTCTCCGAATCACGCGACAAAGGTATGGAATCGAAACCCTATTTCCGCATTGTTTCGATTCGATCTCGTACGTAATCATACAACAAACCTCCGATCGAGTTCCGGGATCGTGGTTGGTGTTCCTAGATCACTGTGGGGTCGCTGACTTCCAGAACGGTGGTCGGAATCGGAAAATCCGACCAGAAACGGACCTGGAACAGCAGCGTCGCGCTGCTGTTCGCGACGCTGTCGTCCGACAGCGTTTCCTGTCGGCCGACAAGGGCCTGTCGGACGACACCATTTGGTGTCGGACGACAGAGAGGTCAGCAGCCCCTCGTTTCGCGCGGTCGTGCCTCAGGTGCGATGGCTGGGCGCGTTTCGGGTCAGGGGCTTCGTCGTGAACACACTAGGCACGCTGGAGGTCGACTGGGCGTGTCCGGATGTTCGAATGGTCGAACGGACTCGTCCCGGGTAGTCGATTTCCAACAGTACACTTGGTGTATTGAGCAGGACCACGGGAGGGCGTTCGATTTATACTATTCGCAGTAATCGAACTAGACCTCAGATATTACGGATATACGAATTCCTAATCCCTATATAATTATAGGTGCGTGTGACCAATTCTCGGTTCTTTGACTTACTAGTGAGTGAGACTAATTGACTAGTCAATATTCTCGGTAAATTGGGAATCGGAATTGTACACACGGCATGCTATAGATTATAGACAGGAAACCGTGTCCCATTTATTTGGTTGATGATGTCCCCGAGATGAGCTCATAAAGTTTATCATGTAAACCCTGCAGGTGGATTCGTTCCACATGATAATAAGGATGAGTGGTACTAGTCTCGGATAATAAGAAATGAATTAATTTAATTATTAGTTATTAAAGTTAATTCGTGGACATACGATATCTTAAACATGGGGAAAGTCGTATATGTAATTCGGCGGGATTATTATTGTTGAAATAATATAAATTAATTATTGTGAATTCAATTATAATTTTATAGTGGAATTAATTATAATTAAAATTGTTGAATTTAATTAAGGTTTTCCTTTTGGGACGCCAAGTTAATTAAATTGCAATTTAGCCTAATAATTAATTTCCATTAGGTCCCCGGTGTAGCTTTATAAATACCCCACCCTCTCTTTCTCTAAAACTAAGAAATGCCGCTATTTTATTTTTGCGGAGAAAAATAAATTGTTTGCACAATTATTTTTCTGTAAAAATAAAAAGATTAACGCTGTTATTTTTCTGTAGAAATTAATTGCTAGCGCAATTATATTTCAGAGACAGAGAATAAAATTCTTACGCTGGGTTCAAGAGAGAAAGAAGAAGAGGAACGTTCAGCGGATCGTTGCCCACTCAACGGCTGGACGTCGGGGATAGAGACATACGCCAGAAGGCTTCGTGGTCTCAACAATTCGGCTTCTCCGAATCACGCGACAAAGGTATGGAATCGAAACCCTATTTCCGCATCGTTTCGATTCAATCTCGTACGTAATCATACAACGAACCTCCGATCGAGTTCCGAGAACCGTGGTATGTGTTCCGTGATCACTGGGCGATTTCTGGTAGCCGGAACGGTGGTCGGAAACGGAAAAACGCACCGTTAACGGGGCTGGAACAGCAGCGTCGCGCTGCTGTTCGCGACGATGTCGACCGACAGCTACATGCTGTCGGGCGACAGTGAGATGTTGGCCGACAGCTTTATGCCGTCGGGCGACATCTACATTCCTTCGGCCGACAGACAGGGCAAAACCCTTGGTTTTGCGCGGTTGTACCTCGGGCATGATGGCTGGGCGTGAACCGGGTCTGGGGCTTCGTCGTGAGCACAGTAGGCACGCTGGAGGTCGACTGGGCGTGTCCGGATGTTTGAATGGTCAAACGGACTCGTCCCGGGTAGTCGATTTCCAACAATATATACATGAACGAAGATCCGGGAAACGAACAAACTCCGTGGACGGGGATTCGAGATCCTCGGCGGAGCTCGAGAGAAGCCCTCGGGTGGGCACCGAGGGAGGCGATCGAACCTAGGGTTCGATCGCGGCGATGAACGCGAAGGGAGCCCCGGCTGGACGCCGGGGCGAGCGATCGAGCTAGGCTCGATCGCTGGGGCAAGCCGCGGCTGGTCCTACGGTGGTCAGCTGGGCTGACCGCCCCTCCCGACGGTGTGGGCGGTGAAGTCGTCGGACTCACCGCCCCGGGGCTGCCAGAGCAGCCCCAAGCGATCGATCACGATCGCGAGCCCCGGCGGGGGCTCGACTAGGGTTTAACCCGCGGGTTCACCCGCGGTGGTGCTTTGGTCGGGCTCCGGTTTGCTTGGTGTTCGCGGTTGTTCTCCGGCGAAGGGATTTCGGTTGGGTTATCGGTTCCGCGATATTTTTGATAGCCCGGGATATCGATTTCCAACATAGACTACTCAGGTCAGAGGAAATTGCTCGACACTCAATGAAATAGTATTATGAATCGAAATCTCAAATACTATTTCAGTCGGGTCTGTTCGATCATTAGCTCCCAGCCAATATCTATGTAATTGTACTTGATGTCCCACATCACTAGCCCATGAAGCGGCGCTATAGTACACATTACAAACTAGTACATTGTATTATCGGTTTGTCCGTACTCGATTATACGAATCAGGAACAACAATATGATTCAAGTATATCAGTTCAACCATTGAGACTTCATTATGCGGTAAGTCGACCATAACCCAATTGATATCACTTAATCATTTGAACATTTCATATAAATTAAACCATATTTATATGAAGAAATATGTATTATACATATGAGTGAATGTTTACCAAATCTCCAAAAGTAACCAATGCAGTAATAGAAATCACAACCCATCTCTAAGATGTCTGTGTTAGAATTCGATATCCCGGGCTATTAAAAATTGCGGAAACAATAACACGATCAAAACCATTCGCCGGAGATCACGTGAACACCATCGCACGCGCCGGAGCACGATCGAACGCACGACGTGGCCGAAGCCACGCGCACGCCCAGCCGAACC
The DNA here is from genome assembly GCA_954870475.1 of Euphrasia confusa. NCBI lineage: Eukaryota > Viridiplantae > Streptophyta > Magnoliopsida > Lamiales > Orobanchaceae > Euphrasia > Euphrasia confusa. The sequence continues at coordinate 2,809,453 of OX940952.1, read as the reverse complement.
CTTCGGCTAGGGTTCCACGCGATCGATGATCGCGTCTAGCGATCGATCGCCCGATCGCGTCCCACGCGATCGGCTGGGGCTGCATGGGCAGCCCCCGCGGCGAGTCTGGCGACTCGCCGCCGCCTGGAGGTCCCCGCCTTCACGGCGGGGTGGGGTGCGGCACCAGCCCGCGCCCCCAGCGATCGATCGTGAGATCGATCGCACACCCTCGGCCCAGCCGAGGGTTTCTCCTCCGCGCGCCCGAAACCCTAGGGGCGATCGACCGTGGTCCGGTGGCTTCGCCACCACCACGCGATCGTCCTCTACTCCGGGTTCGATCTTCGGATCTTGCGTTCTACGGTATTCTCGATAAATCCAAAACCGAATAATATCAAGGGCGTTTAGATATTGTACCTTTCGATTCGTTGTTCGGAGAAATGAAATCAAGAAGACCTTTGAATCTTCCCACGTATTCCTTGCACTCCGTTCGAACGTCGGGTGGGGATGTAGTGCTTTTATAGGCTACGTAGGGGATCTAAAGGAGGTGGAATATTGGGCTTCCAATATTGAAGATTAAATTGAGCCCAATGCTCAAGTCCATTAATCCTTATCAATATTAATTAATTTATTTTCCACTATATAAATTAATTGCACTCCCAATATTAAACCATATTATATCCAAATAATATTTCTCCGGTAGTATTATTTATTCCGTGTATTTAAGATTTAAATATCCATGAATAAAATTTATTTATTGCTTAATAAATTTATTTATCTCTTATATCCGAGACTAGTACCACTCAACCTTATTTATTATGCGGGAACAAATCCACTCGCGAGGTTTACATAATAAATCCTTATGAGCTCATCTCGGGGATATTATCAACCCTTCCGGGATACACTGTCCCGTCAAGAATTCACGGCATGCCATATATAAAATATAGTGACCCAACTTAACCGGTAATTAACCTAATAATTAAATCGGTTAATTCCTTTGGAAAATCAAAGTCACTTATATTAAATATACACACCCGCAATTGTATCGGGGATTAAGAATAAAATACACTGAGTCTCAAATCAATTATCGCCGAGCAAACCTAATTGATGAGTCTCATTCGATCCGCTCAATACACCAAGTGTACAAGTGTGATAAATTAATTAAGATAAATTATTTTCTCTCTCACACAACGACTGTACCGATGGATTGGTCCGTGTCCATCTAGGTCGTGAGCATCTGTTCGATTAAATACGAGTAACCGATAGTATGATCTTCTGTGTGCCCATACACACCATACTAACTACAACGTATAAAATCCAGGACTATAATTTGCATATATTTAATTAATAATAATTAAAAGCAAATGAATGTCTGTTATTAATAGGTAAATGAAAGTGTACAAGGAGTTCATAATACTCAAATCTAGACATTAAGTATACTACTCCAGCAGTCTGATCTCTATTATAGTCGTGAAGCCTCAAGCTTAAACTGCTGGAGAGGTTTAGAAAGCGGGTTTGCAACCTTACCAAAAATTGCAACTTTATTATCTCGATTTCTCCACAAAACTATCTCCCAGATAATGTGGAACTTCCTGAGCACCAGTTTTAGACTTGTGGTGCTTCCTAGCTCATTGGCTTGCGCGATAACTCTACTATAAATAGAGAACTATCGGATGGTCTGAGCTAGTTACGCCACCTAGTTCATTCAAGAACTTTCAAATCTTAACTACTAACATTACTGCATCTAATGCAATACTGTGCTCAGCTTCTGTAGTTTAATCAACTATATTGCATTGCATGGAACTATTCCACCAAATTTCACCTCTAACTAGACAAAAGATATAACCAGATTAAAATCGGAAATTATCTTAGTCTGTTTTTGTCTTCCAAAGACAACAACATATTCTTTAATCCATCTAAGGTAAATAAGAATATTCTTGGCCGCAGTCTAATGCGCCTCACCTGGGTTTCCTTGAAACCGAATCGTTATGCTCAAAGCATACGATACGTCCAGTCGTGTACATATCATGGCGTACATTATAGACCCTATTGCCGAAGCATAAGGAATGTTTTCCATCCTCTTTTGCTCATCAAGTCCCGTAGGGCCTTGCATCTTGCTAAGAGATGTGCCATGACTCATTGGAATGAGGCCCTTTTGTTGGAGTTGTGTACTTAATGTCTAGATTTAAGTAACGGTAACTCCCGGTCATAGCATTTAATCTATTTAATGATGGAGTTATATTCTAAATGTCTAGTTTAGTGAAAATATGGAACTCCTTATCTGTGTTTTACATTATCTATTAATAAAACTGTCGGCATTTTATCTATCATGTATATGAATGCAATAGTCCTAGATATATACGTTGTAGACAGTATGGCGTGAGGAGACACGCGGAAGATCATACTGTCGGTTACTCGTATACTATCGAACAGAAGCTCACGACTTAGATGGACAGGGACAATCCATCGGTACGTCGTAGTGTGACTGGGTAATAGTTGGTCTTGACTATTATGTTACACTCGTACACTTGGTGTATTGAGCAGGACCACGGGAGGGCGTTCGATTTATACTAATCGACGTAATCGAACTAGACCTCAGAGATTACGGATATACGAATTCCTAATCCCTATATAATTATAGGTGCGTGTGTCCAATTCTCGGTTCTTTAATATGCCAATGAGTGAGACTAATTGATTAGTCGAGATACTCGGTAAATTGGGAATCGGAATTGTATACACGGCATGCTATAGATTATAGACAGGAAACCGTGTCCCGTTTATCGGGTTGATGACGTTCCCGAGATGAGCTCATAAAGTTTATCATGTAAACCCTGCAGGTGGATTTGTTCCACATGATAATAAGGATGAGTGGTACTAGTCTCGGATAATAAGAAACGAGTTAATTTAATTATTAGTAATTAAATAAATTCGTGGACGTTCGATATCTTAAACACGGGGAAAGTCGTGTATGTAATTTCGGCGGAAATATTATTGTTGAAATAATATTAAATTAATTTCGGGAATTCAATTATTATTTTTTAGTGGAGTGAATAATAATTAAAATTGAAATTGATTAATTAAGGAATTGCGTTTACGTATTCCAAGTTAATTAATATTTCAATTTAGCCCTTAATTAATTTAACCTTAGGTCCCTAATGTAACTCTATATAAACCCACCCCTTGCCCTCTCCTAATACCTACAGAACGCCGCAACATTTTATTTCAGCAGAAAAATTTAATTGTTAGCGCAATTAAAAAGTTTTTCTGTTAAAATAAAAAGGGTTAACGCAAATATAATTATTTCTCACACAGAGAATAATAATACGGTGGTTTGAGAAAGGAGAGAAGCAGAAAAGGACGAACCCAGTAGATCGTTGCCCACACAACGTCTGGAGTCGGGAAGAGTCATACATTAGAAGCTTTAAGGTCTCAACAATCGACCGATAAGGTATGAGATCGAATCTCAATTCCGCAATTTCATTCGATCTAATTTCTCGTTGATCATACATGAACGTAGATCGGGTTCCGGGGTTGTGGGTTGTATTCCTCGACTACTGGGGGTTCTAGGACCTCCGGATCGGTAGTCGGATGAGGAAAAACGACCCGGAAACGAGCCCGGAACAGCAACGTCGCGTTGTTGTTCGCGGAGAAACGGCGACCGCCGTTCCTAAACGGCGACCGCCGTTTTGCTGTTTTTCTGGTAGCCCGCTCGGCTCGCGCGGTTTTCCTTCGGGGCAATGGCTGGGCGTGAATCGAGGCACGGGCTGTCGTGTGAACGAAGTAGCGACACCGGATGTCGACTGGGACCGTTCGGATGTTCGAGCGATCGAACGAACGCATCCCGGGTAGTTGAAATCCAACAATTGGTATCAGAGACGGTTTGTGCGTTCTTGTATTGTTTGCGAGTTTTGTTTTGCAGGATAACCCGATTATTATGGTCATGTTGTTTGTACTGTAATTTTGTGGTTTGTTAAACTCTCGGGGTTGTCGAGATCTTTTTTTTTGAATCGTTGCTTGCTTGTAATAGTTAAAACGACGGGTTGAGTCGTTTAGGGTTTTTTATTTCGTTCTCCGTTTATCCGGGTGTATAGGATCGATCATTCCTGTATAGGATCGATGCCAGAAGTAGTTAGCTTTACCTTGTAATGTTGCTGCCACTTGGTGGATCGAGAAGAGATCGAAGGCCGGACAAACGAGGGTCGAGAAGTCGAACCCGCGGGCTGCTGAAGGGCAAACGACGGTCGCCGTTTCTTAAACGGCGGTTGCCGTTTCGCTGGTTTCTTGGCAGCAGCTCCGCGGGGGTTCGACGGACACCACGGATCGCTCGTCGAGGCCTGGGATGATACTCCAGTGGGAGGGGTTCGTCTCTTGGCACTTAGACGAGTCGGTGGTGGATCGAGACCTAGACGAGCAACGAGACGAAGATCCGAGGAGACGTGCATCGAAGATTTTAAAGGCCATAATAATCGGGCCACGTTAAATGCTTTTTGTGTGTTTACGTGCGTTTTATTATGCTTTAATTTTAATATGCATGCTTGTTATCCCTTTCGTAAAAACTAAGTGGGAGAGGGATTGGAAACAATCCCGCGGTCTCCATTCTCTGTTTTGATGGTGATGTGTGTCGCTTACGAGTTGGCTTTAGTGTCATCCTCCCTATCGGATAAAGTTGACACACGGATATCACTGGATCAAAATTCGAATTCAATTTCATTTATAGAATTGAACACTTAAGGTTTTCAAAGCAATGCCTAATCTGTCTTTCAAAGACTAATTTCAACTCGACTCATTCTCACCCCGGGGAGTGGAATGGAGCCAAAGCGCTTGGTTATGTCGATGACACAGATTAGAGACATTCGAGTCATTTGATGACTAGATCGATTGTCTGGTTGGCTCCCTCACTTTGTGAGAGATAGGGCTCAATTGCATGATTGATCGCTGGTTAGAAACTTCGAGTTTCACTTACGAGATATCAAGCTTTGATTAACGAAATTGTAAAATTTATTAAATGGAATTCAATTAACAAAGTTGTTTGTTTAGTAAACGTCCACACTATCGTGGCTTGCTAGACGGAAACAGAACTTTGGGTTAATTGAGGCTCGACAGTTATAGGAAATCGTAAAGGGACCGCATGTCAACGTAAACGTCCACACTAACGTGGCTTGCGGTGGGCGTGTAGTTTTCGAGCGGTTAACTTAGTACTGAGAAATGGTATACACTTAGGTACGCTTTACAGTATCCTCCCCATCGGAGTCACTGCTGTAATGATGTACGACCAAAGTAAAAGTCCAGTTATAAAATCGTTTGGACTAGTATACGTCCACATGAACGTGGCATGCTAGTCTGATGGGATTTTAGGATTGATTGGTAAATTTAATGATATTAATTAAGGGAGTTAATATCGAATTAAATTTGACATTTTGATTTGTCTCTTTTATAGATATGGCACTCAACCCGCTGTCCATTATACTAAAAGAAAACAAACTCACTGGTCCAAACTATGTTGATTGGAAACGAAACTTGGACATTGTCCTAACTGCTGAGGAGTACAAATATGTACTCCATGAGGTTTGTCCTGATGAACCTACTGATACCTCCACTCCTGAGGAAAAGGAAGCTCATCGGAAGTGGGTCAAGGCTGATCAGATGGCGCGGTGCTACATTTTGGCTTCTATGTCAAATGTGCTGCAACATCAGCATGAGGCCATGACCACTTCCTATGATATGATGCTTAACCTCAAGGAGATGTTTGGTAGTCAGGATAGGGCAGCCAGGCAAGATGCTATGAGGAAACTCATGACGGCCACCATGTCCGAAGGAACGCCCGTGAGGGATCACGTTCTTAGGATGATTGGCTATCTGAATGAGATAAAGATTATGGGAGGAGCTATCGATGGGGAAACCCAGATCGATATAGTGCTCCAGTATCTGCCTAGGAGTTTTGAGCAGTTCCGCCTGAACTATAACATGAACAAGAGGTTATATTTGTTGGCGGAACTCCTGACTGAAATCCAAGCGGCAGAGGGAATCTTTAAGAAGTCTCAGGCACTTGTGGCTGTGAAATTTCCTGGCCCTCCGGGGACTAAGAGGAAGAAGAAGCAAGGACGGAAACCCAGTGGACCCGGAAATGGTGGACCACAGAATGGAGTGAACAAGCCCAAGGGCAAGTGTTTCCGTTGCAAGCAGTCTGGACATTGGAAGTGTAATTGTCCTCTCAGACAAGGAGGTATGAACTTTTCCTTAGTCACTGAAACATGTTTAGCGGTGTTATCCACCGGTACCTGGTGTGTGAATACGGGAGCCACTGATCATGTCTGCAATTCTTTGCAGGAGTTCCAGGAAACCCGGCGGCTTAGAGAGGGAGAGATCACTATCTACATGGGCAACGCTACGAAAGTGGCGGCGGTTGCAGTGGGAGATATTTATTTATCTTTTAATAATAAAGTTTTGGTATTGAATAATTGTCTTTATGTACCGAATTTTAGAAAGAACCTTGTTTCGGTTTCTAAGTTGGTTTTGAATGGATATTCTGTTTCTTTTGATAATTCTGTTATTGTCAAGAAGAATGGTGATTATATCTGTTCTGGTACATTGATAGGCAACTTATATATACTGAATCCCACGATGCAAAGTTTAGAGTTGTATAACACATCTAGTACCAATAAGAGAAAGGAGCCTTCTAGGATGAATCAAAAGTACTTATGGCATCTTAGGCTAGGTCATATTAACTTGGGCAGAATTCAAAGGTTGATAACTGATGGAATACTCAGTGGTGTGAAAGATGAGGACTTTCCAACCTGCGAATCATGCCTGGAAGGAAAAATGACTAAGCGACCCTTTAGTGATAAGGGGTATAGATCCAAGGAAGTACTGGAATTGATTCACTCTGATTTGTGCGGGCCTTTATCTGTCCAAGCGAGAGGAGGTTATGAATATTTCGTAACCTTCACTGATGATTACTCAAGGTATGGTTTTATATACCTGATGCGCCGCAAGAGCGAGTGCTTTGACAAGTTCAAGGAGTACAAAGCTCTTGTGGAGAACCTTCATGGTAAAACCATAAAGACTCTACGATCTGATCGTGGAGGAGAGTATCTCTCGGGAGAGTTTAAGGCGTACTTATTAGAGAATGGGATTGATTCCCAGATGACTGCACCATACACGCCCCAGCAGAATGGTGTAGCAGAAAGAAGGAATATGACTCTTATGGAAATGGTAAGATCTATGATGAGTTATTCAGAACTACCAGTTTCGTTCTGGGGATATGCCTTGGAAACAGCGGCGTATATCCTGAACTTAGTTTCTTCTAAATCAGTCCCTAAGACGCCCTCGGAATTGTGGACCGGGCGAAAGCCAAATTTGAAACACATTCGGGTCTGGGGTTGTCCAGCACATGTGCTGAAGCATGGGGCTGATAAGTTGGAATCTCGTTCAGATATTCGGTTGTTTATAGGATATCCTAGAGGAACGAAAGGTGGTCTATTTTATAGTCCTAAGGACCAGAAGATCGTTGTTAGCACCAACGCTCGGTTCTTGGAAGAGGATTATATAATGGACCACAAGCCCAAGAGTGAGATAATACTTAACGAACTGAGAGGGGACGATCAAGGCTTAGATCCAACCGAACCGGGTGATACGCCACCACAGTCTGCACCTGTAGTTACTGAGGTTACACCGGAGCCTCGTCGTAGTGGGAGGGTTGTTCGACAACCCGATAGGTTCATGTTTATAGGTGAGTCTTCGGACTTGTTACCTGGAGAACATGAAGCCGATCCCTGGACCTATGGCGAGGCGCTTAAAGATCAAGATGCTCAGTCTTGGCAAAAGGCGATGAAATCTGAGATTGAATCAATGGATTCAAATCAGGTCTGGAATCTTGTAGCACCGCCCAAAGGTGTAAAAGCCATTGGTTGCAAGTGGGTGTACAAGAGAAAAAGAGGGTCTGACGGGAAGGTTGAAACCTTCAAGGCTAGGCTTGTTGCGAAGGGGTATACTCAGAAAGAAGGGATCGATTATGAGGAAACTTTTTCGCCGGTAGCTATGCTAAAGTCGATCCGGATTCTTTTGTCTATAGCATCTTATATGGATTATGAGGTGTGGCAAATGGACGTCAAGACAGCATTCCTGAATGGGAATCTTGACGAGACCATTTACATGAGACAACCAGAAGGTTTCATCAAGAAAGGCCAAGAGCATCTAGTGTGTAAGCTAAACCGATCCATTTATGGATTGAAGCAAGCTTCTAGATCTTGGAACATGCGGTTTGATGAGGTTATCCAGTCTTATGGATTCATTCAAAGCATGGACGAGTCGTGTGTATACCGGAGATGTGACGGAAACAGTGTGGCGTTTCTCGTGCTTTATGTAGACGACATCCTTCTAATTGGCAACAATGTGAAGATGTTGTCGGACATAAAGGGATGGTTGTCCAAGCAATTCGATATGAAAGACTTAGGCCAAGTTGGGCATGTTCTTGGGATCAAGGTTATAAGGGATCGCCAGAAAAGAACATTAAGCTTGTCCCAGGCTTCATATATTGATACGATTCTGGCTCGTTTCAACATGCAGAATTCCAAGAGAGGTGCTCAACCTTTCTGCCATGGAATTCATCTATCTAAAGACATGTGTCCCAAAACACAAAAAGAGATAGATTACATGAAGAAGGTTCCTTATGCTTCGGCAGTAGGAAGTCTAATGTATGCCATGTTGTGCACGAGGCCTGATATCTGCTATGCCGTGGGCATGGTAGCTAGATATCAGAGTAACCCTGGACAGGGTCACTGGACTGCTGTAAAGAACATACTTAAGTACCTGCGAAGGACTAGGAATTATGTTCTGAGTTACAAAGCGTCCGAGTTGATTCCTATTGGTTACACAGACTCGGATTTCCAATCTGATAAGGATCAGCGAAAGTCTACATCAGGCTATGTGTTCACATTGGGAGGTGGAGCAGTCTCATGGAAGAGTGTTAAGCAGAAATGCATTTCGGACTCTACCATGGAAGCCGAATATGTAGCAGCCTCTGAGGCAGCTAAAGAATCGGTGTGGCTCCAGAACTTCCTTATGGACTTGGATGTGGTTCCTAAAATGCCTAGAGCTATCACAATTTATTGTGACAATAGCGGTGCAGTGGCTAATGCAAAGGAACCACGAGCCCACAATGCGAGTAAACACATAGATCGCAAGTACCACCTGATTAGAGACATCGTCAGGAGAGGCGATGCAGTTGTCACCAAGATTGCATCAGCGGATAACCTGGCTGACCCCTTTACGAAGGCACTTCCAGCGGAAGCGTTCAAGAGACACGTGAAGGGGATGGGTATCGGATGTATGGTAGAGGGCAACTAGAGATTTAGTATAAGTGGGAGATTGATGGAGTTATATTCTAAATGTCTAGTTTAGTGACAATATGGAACTCCCTATCTGTGTTTTACATTATCTAATAATCAAACTGTCGGCATTTTTTGTCTATCTTGTACTTGAATGCAATAGTCCTAGATGTATACGTTGTAGACAGTATGGCGTGAGGAGACACGCGGAAGATCATACTGTCGGTTACTCGTATATTATCAAACAGAGGCTCACGACTTAGATGGACAGGGACAATCCATCGGTACGTCGTAGTGTGACTGGGTAATAGTTGGTCTTGACTATTATGTTACACATGTACACTTGGTGTATTGAGCAGGACCACGGGAGGGCGTTCGATTTATACTAATCGACGTAATCGAACTAGACCTCAGAGATTACGGATATACGAATTCCTAATCCCTATATAATTATAGGTGCGTGTGTCCAATTCTCGGTTCTTTAATATGCCAATGAGTGAGACTAATTGATTAGTCGAGATACTCGGTAAATTGGGAATCGGAATTGTACACACGGCATGCTATAGATTATAGACAGGAAACCGTGTCCCGTTTATCGGGTTGATGACGTCCCCGAGATGAGCTCATAAAGTTTATCATGTAAACCCTGCAGGTGGATTTGTTCCACATGATAATAAGGATGAGTGGTACTAGTCTCGGATAATAAGAAACGAATTAAATTTAATTATTAGTAATTAAATAAATTCGTGGATGTTCGATATCTTAAACACGGGGAAAGTCGTATATGTAATTTCGGCGGAAATATTATTGTTGATATAATATTAAATTAATTTCGGGAATTCAATTATTATTTTATAGTGGAGTTAATAATAATTAAAATTGAAATTGATTAATTAAGGAATTGCTTTTACGTATTCCAAGTTAATTAATATTTCAATTTAGCCCTTAATTAATTTACCCTTAGGTCCCTAACGTAGCTCTATTTAAACCCCCTCCCTTACCCTCTCTAAACCTAACTTTCGCCGCAACTTTCATTTTTCATAAGAGAATAATTATTTTGCTTAGCGCAAAAATATTTTTCTCTGTGTAAAAAATAAAGTTAACGCAATTATATTTTTATTCTCTCATTGAGAATAATCATACGGTGGTTGAGACAGAGAGTGTATAGATGGGAGAACTCCAGCGGATCGTTGCCCACACAACGGTTGGAGACGGGATCAGAGAATACGTTAGAAGCTCTAAGGTCTCAACAATCGACCGAGAAGGTATGAGATTGATTCTTTTTCCGCACTTTTCAATCTCATGTTATTCGTTAATCATACATGAACGTACGATCGGGATCCGGGCATCGAGGATCGCATTCCTCGACTACTGGGGGTTCTAGGACCTTCGGATCGGTAGTCAGATGGGGAAAAACGACCCGGAAACGAGGCCGGAACAGCAACGTCGCGTTGCTGTTCGCGGACGAACAGCGCCCGCTGGTGGGCAAACAGCGACCGCTGTTTGCAGCTCCACCAGCGACCGCTGGTCTGCAATCAGCGGGCGCTGATTGGGTACAGACCAGCTCCGTTTCGCGCGGTTGTCCTCCGGGGCGATGGCTGGGCGTGAATCGGGTCAAGGGCTGTCGTGTGAACGAAGTAGCGACACCGGAGGTCGACTGGGAGCGTTCGGATGTTCGAGCAATCGAACGAACGCATCCCGGGTAGTCGAAATCCAACACCAGGCACTTGTCGCTGTGAAACTTCCTGGCCCTCCGGGGACTAAGAGGAAGAAGAAGCAAGGACGGAAACCCAGTGGACCCAGAAATGGTGGACCACAGAATGGAGTGAACAAGCCCTAGGGCAAGTGTTTCCGTTGCAAGCAGTCTGGACATTGGAAGTCTAATTGTCCTCTCAGACAAGGAGGTATGAATTTTTCCTTAGTCACTGAAACATGTTTAGCGGTGTTATCCACCGGTACCTGGTGTGTGGATACGGGAGCCACTGATCATGTCTGCAATTCTTTGCAGGGGTTCCAGGAAACCCGGCGGCTTAGAGAGGGGGAGATCACTATCTACATGGGCAACGCCACGAAAGTGGCGGCAGTTGCAGTGGGAGATATTTATTTATCTTTTAATAATAAAGTTTTGGTATTGAATAATTGTCTTTATGTACCAAATTTTAGAACGAACCTTGTTTCGGTTTCTAAGTTGGTTTTGAATGGATATTCTGTTTCTTTTGATAATTCTGTTATTGTCAAGAAGAATGGTGATTATATCTGTTCTAGTGCATTGATAGGCAACTTATATATACTGAATCCCACGATGCAAAGTGTAGAATCATATAACACATCTAGTACCAATAAGAGAAAGGAGCCTTCTAGGATGAATCAAAAGTACTTATGGCATCTTAGGCTAGGTCACATTAACTTGGGCAGAATTCAAAGGTTGATAACTGATGGAATACTCAGTGGTGTGAAAGATGAGGACTTTCCAACCTGCGAATCATGCCTGGAAGGAAAAATGACCAAGCGACCCTTTAGTGATAAGGGGTATAGATCCAAGGAAGTACTAGAATTGATTCACTCTGATTTGTGCGGGCCTTTATCTGTCCAAGCGAGAGGAGGTTATGAATATTTCGTAACCTTCACTGATGATTACTCAAGGTATGGTTTTATATACCTGATGCGCCGCAAGAGCGAGTGCTTTGACAAGTTCAAGGAGTACAAAGCTCTTGTGGAGAACCTTCATGGTAAAACCATAAAGACTCTACGATCTGATCGTGGAGGAGAGTACCTCTCGGGAGAGTTTAAGGTGTACTTATTAGAAAATGGGATTGACTCCCAGATGACTGCACCATACACGCCCCAGCAGAATGGTGTAGCAGAAAGAAGGAATAGGACTCTTATGGAAATGGTAAGATCTATGATGAGTTATTCAGACCTACCAGTTTCGTTCTGGGGATATGCCTTGGAAACAGCGGCGTATATCCTGAACATATTTCCTTCTAAATCAGTCCCTAAGACGCCCTCGGAATTGTGGACCGGGCGAAAGCCAAACTTGAAACACATTCGGATCTGGGGTTGTCCAGCACATGTGCTGAAGCATGGGGCTGATAAGTTGGAATCTCGTTCAGATATTCGGTTGTTTATAGGATATCCTAGAGGAACGAAAGGTGGTCTATTTTATAGTCATAAGGACCAGAAGATCGTGGTTAGCACCAACGCTCGGTTCTTGGAAGAGGATTATATAATGGACCACAAGCCCAAGAGTGAGATAATACTAAACGAACTGAGAGGGGACGATCAAGGCTTAGATCCAACCCAACCTGGTGACACGCCACCACAGTCTGCACCTGTAGTTACTGAGGTTACACCGGAGCGTCGTCGTAGTGGGAGGGTTGTTCGAAAACCCGACAGGTTCATGTTTATAGGTGAGTCTTCGGACTTGTTACCTGGAGAACATGAAGCCGATCCCTGGACCTACGACGAGGCGCTTAAAGATCAAGATGCTCAGTCTTGGCAAAAGGCGATGAAATCTGAGATTGAATCAATGGATTCAAATCAGGTCTGGAATCTTGTAGCACCGCCCAAATGTGTAAAAGCCATTGGTTGCAAGTGGGTGTACAAGAGAAAAAGAGGGTCTGACGGGAAGGTGGAAACCTTCAAGGCTAGGCTTGTTGCGAAAGGGTATACTCAGAAAGAAGGGATCGATTATGAGGAAACTTTTTCGCCGGTAGCTATGCTAAAGTCAATCCGGATTCTTTTGTCTATAGCATCTTATATGGATTATGAGGTGTGGCAAATGGACGTCAAGACAGCATTCTTGAATGGGAATCTTGACGAGACCATTTACATGAGACAGCCAGAAGGTTTCATCAAGAAAGGCCAAGAGCATCTAGTGTGTAAGCTAAACCGATCCATTTATGGATTGAAGCAAGCTTCTAGATCTTGGAACATGCGGTTTGATGAGGTTATCCAGTCTTATGGATTCATTCAAAGCATGGACGAGTCGTGTGTATACCGGAGAAGTGACGGAAACAGTGTGGCGTTTCTCGTGCTTTATGTAGACGACATCCTTCTAATTGGCAACAATGTGAAGATGTTGTCGGACATAAAGGGATGGTTGTCCAAGCAATTCGATATGAAAGACTTAGGACAAGTTGGACATGTTCTTGGGATCAAGTTTATAAGGGATCGCCGGAAAAGAACATTAAGCTTGTCCCAGGCTTCATATATTGATACGATTCTGGCTCGTTTCAACATGCAGAATTCCAAGAGAGGTGCTCAACCATTCTGCCATGGAATTCATCTATCTAAAGACATGTGTCCTAAAACACAAAAGGAGATAGATTACATGAAGAAGGTTCCTTATGCTTCGGCAGTAGGAAGTCTAATGTATGCCATGTTGTGCACGAGACCTGATATCTGCTATGCCGTGGGCATGGTAGCTAGATATCAGAGTAACCCTGGACAGGGTCACTGGACTGCTGTAAAGAACATACTTAAGTACCTGCGAAGGACTAGGAATTATGTTCTGAATTACAAAGCGTCCGAGTTGATTCCTATTGGTTACACAGACTCGGATTTCCAATCTGATAAGGATCAGCGAAAGTCTACATCAGGCTATGTGTTCAAATTGGGAGGTGGAGCAGTCTCATGGAAGAGTGTTAAGCAGAAATGCATTTCGGACTCTACCATGGAAGCCGAATATGTAGCAGCCTCTGAGGCAGCTAAAGAATCGGTGTGGCTCCGGAACTTCCTTATGGACTTGGATGTGGTTCCTAAAATGCCTAAAGCTATCACAATTTATTGTGACAATAGCGGTGCAGTGGCAAATGCGAAGGAACCACGAGCCCACAATGCGAGTAAACACATAGATCGCAAGTACCACCTGATTAGAGACATCGTCAGGAGAGGCGATGCGGTTGTCACCAAGATTGCATCAGCGGATAACCTGGCTGACCCCTTTACGAAGGCACTTCCAGCGGAAGCGTTCAAGAGACACGTGAAGGGGATGGGTATCGGATGTATGGTAGAGGGCAACTAGAGATTTAGTATAAGTGGGAGATTGATGGAGTTATATTCTAAATGTCTAGTTTAGTGACAATATGGAACTCCTTATCTGTGTTTTACATTTTCTATTAATCAATCTGTCGGCATTTTATCTATCATGTATATGAATGCAATAGTCCTAGATATATACGTTGTAGACAGTATGGCGTGAGGAGACACGCGGAAGATCATACTGTCGGTTACTCGTATACTATCGAACAGAAGCTCACGACTTAGATGGACAGGGACAATCCATCGGTACGTCGTAGTGTGACTGGGTAATAGTTGGTCTTGACTATTATGTTACACTCGTACACTTGGTGTATTGAGCAGGACCACGGGAGGGCGTTCGATTTATACTAATCGACGTAATCGAACTAGACCTCAGAGATTACGGATATACGAATTCCTAATCCCTATATAATTATAGGTGCGTGTGTCCAATTCTCGGTTCTTTAATATGCCAATGAGTGAGACTAATTGATTAGTCGAGATACTCGGTAAATTGGGAATCGGAATTGTATACAAGGCATGCTATAGATTATAGACAGGAAACCGTGTCCCGTTTATCGATTTGATGACGTTCCCGAGATGAGCTCATAAAGTTTATCATGTATACCCTGCAGGTGGATTTGTTCCACATGATAATAAGGATGAGTGGTACTAGTCTCGGATAATAAGAAACGAGTTAATTTAATTATTAGTAATTAAATAAATTCGTGGATTCGATATCTTAAACACGGGGAAAGTCGTGTATGTAATTTCGGCAGAAATATTATTGTTGAAATAATATTAAATTAATTTCGGGAATTCAATTATTATTTTTTAGTGGAGTGAATAATAATTAAAATTGAAATTGATTAATTAAGGAATTGCGTTTACGTATTCCAAGTTAATTAATATTTCAATTTAGCCCTTAATTAATTTAACCTTAGGTCCCTAATGTAACTCTATATAAACCCACCCCTTGCCCTCTCCTAAAACCTACAGAACGCCGCAACATTTTATTTCAGCAGAAAAATTTAATTGTTAGCGCAATTAAAAAGTTTTTTTGTTAAAATAAAAAGGGTTAACGCAAATATAATTATTTCTCACACAGAGAATAATCATACGGTGGTTTGAGGAAGCAGAGAAGCAGAAAAGGACGAACCCAGTAGATCGTTGCCCACACAACGTCTGGAGTCGGGAAGAGTCATACATTAGAAGATCTAAGGTCTCAACAATCGACCGATAAGGTATGAGATCGAATCTCAATTCCGCAATTTCATTCGATCTAATTTCTCGTTGATCATACATGAACGTAGATCGGGTTTCGGGGTTGTGGGTTGTATTCCTCGACTACTGGGGGTTCTAGGACCTCCGGATCGGTAGTCGGATGAGGAAAAACGACCCGGAAACGAGCCCGGAACAGCAACGTTGCGTTGCTGTTCGCGGAGAAACGGCGACCGCCGTTTTGCTGTTTTTCTGGCAGCCCGCTCGGCTCGCGCGGTTGTCCTTCGGGGCAATGGCTGGGCGTGAATCGAGGCACGGGCTGGGAAAGCGAACGAAGTAGCGACACCGGATGTCGACTGGGATCGTTCGGATGTTCGAGCGATCGAACGAACGCATCCCGGGTAGTCGAAATCCAACATTTAATTAATAAACAATTGTTTGCTTTTAATTATTCGATAATTAAATATATGCAAAATATAGTCCTGGATTCTATACGTTGTAGTTAGTATGGTGTGCGGGCCCACACAGAAGATCATACTATCGGTTACTCGTATTTAATCGAACAGTTGCTCACGACCTAGATGGACACGGACCAATCCATCGGTATACTCGTTGTGTGAGAGAGAAAATAATTTTTCTTAATTATTTTATCGCATTTGTACACTTGGTGTATTGGGCGGATCGCTTGAGACTTATCAATTAGGATTGCCTTTGATAATTGATTCAAGTCTCAGAGTATTTTATTCTAAATCCCCGATACTATTGCGGGTGTGTATATTTAATATAAGTGACTTTGATTTTCCAAAGGAATTAACCGATTTAATTATTGGGTTAATTACCGGTTAAGTTGGGTCACTATATTTTATATATGACATGCCGTGAATACTTGACGGGAAAGTGTATCCCGTAAGGGTTGATAATATCCCCGAGATGAGTTCATAAGGAATTATTATGTAAACCTCATGAGTGGATTTGTTCCGCATAATAATTAAAGTTGAATGGTACTATTCTCGGATACAAGAGATGAATAAATTAATTAGCAATAAATTAATTTTATTCATGGATATTTAAATCTTAAATACACGGAATAAATAATACTACCGGAGAAATATTATTTGATATAATATGGTTTAATATTGGGAGTGCAATTAATTTATATAGTGAAAAATAAATTAATTAATATTAATGGGATTAATAGATTTGGGCTTGGGCTCAATTTAATCATTAATATTGGAAGCCCAATATTCCACCTCCTTTAGATCCCCTACGTAGCATATAAAAGCACTACATGGTCTTCACAATTCAAGACACACAATAAGAATATCATACTTGATATTCTAGAGAGTTCGTGAAGTAGATCCATAGAGTTCGGAGGATCGTCGCCCACAAGACGTTCGAACGAGGTGCAAGGAATACGTAGGAAGATTCAAAGGTCTTCAATTTGATTTCGTTTCTCCGCACAACGAATCAAAGGTAAAATCATAAACTCCCTTGCATGATTTTATGTGATATATAATTGTGATATATACATGAACGCACGATCCGGGAAAACGACGATCTTCGGGGACGGGGATTCGAGATCCCCGGCGAAGGACGAGAAGAACCCTCGGCTGGGAGCCGAGGGGTGGCGATCGAGCCCTAGGGCATTGATCGCCGGCAGCGATCACGCGAGGGGAGCCCCGACTGGACGTCGGGGCGAGCGATCGACCTAGTGTCGATCGCTGGGGGCTGCCGCGGGCTGGCGCCGCGGCTGGTCGCCCCTCCCCGGTCGGTGGTGGCGGTGAGTCGCCGGACTCACCGCCGGGGGCTGCTAGGCAGCCCCACGCGATCGATCTCGATCGTGAGCCCCACGGTGGGGCTAGACTAGGGTTTAGCCGCGGGTTCATCCCGCGGTGATGCTCTTGTCGGACCCGGTTCTTCGTGGTGTTCGCGATCGGTTTCCGGCGATGGGATTTCGGTCGGGGTTATCGGTTCCGCAATTTTTTTGATACCCCGGAATATCGATTTCCAGCACCTTTTGGGCGTCTTTCATTCTGAACTTATCAAGTACCTTATCAATATAGGTCACTTGACTAAGTCCAAACATCCTTTTCGATCTGTTCCGACAGATCTTGATGCCCAATATGTACTGTGCTTCTCCAAGATCCTTTATTGAAAAACAATTTCCAAGCCATTCTTTAATAGAATTAAGAATAGAAACATTGTTTCGAATAAGGAGTATGTCATCGACATACAACACAATTAATACAACGTGACTCCCACTGATCTTCTTGTAAACACAAGAGTCTTCCATGTTCTTTTGAAATCCAAAATCCTGTATGGATTCATCGAACCGAAGATTCCAACTCCGAGATGCTTGCTTTAATCCATAAAAGGATCTATTAAGCCTGCATACTCTCTCAGCCTGATTAGGATCGACAAAACCCTATAGTTGTGTAATAAACACATCCTCTTCTAGAATCCCATTCAAGAAGGCGGTTTTAACAACCATTTGCCATATCTCATAATCATAATGAGCTGCAATGGCTAAGAGAATCCGAATTAATTACAGCAACTGGTGAAAAGGTTTCATTATAAACCACCCCGTGAAAAAATCCTTTTGCCACCAACCTTGCTTTGAAAACACTAGGTTTTCCATCCATGTATGTATTTATCTTGTAAATCCATTTGCTTCCAATGGGCCTAGCCCCTTTAAGCAAATCAACCAAGTTCCAAACTTGATTTTCATACATCAATTTCATTTCAGATTTCATGGCACCCTGCCATTTCTCGGAATTTGGACACGTAATAGCTTGGGTATAGGTCGAAGGTTCATTGCTGATTAGACGTTTTTGTGCGCGTCTCTCGTCAAAATCCGAGGTCAATTGTAGCTTGACTCGGTATCAATCCAAGGAAACGAAAGAGAAATATTTAAGTGAAAGAAAAGTGTTAGTTGCATAAATCATTTCACTAAATCCTAGGTTCATTTGGTTCGACAAGAAAAGTTAACAAATAAGCAAATAACAATTAAGAAAAGCACTTGGATAATAATAATCAAAACTTAAAGATAATTTCACAAATTCAAGATTCAATCAATACATTTTACACACGAAAGTCAAGCTCCCGATCGGGTTACTTCACGCGTTTAAATAACGTTTAATTCACTTAGAGGTCCGCTTCCGGTCGGGTTACGATTCTAAGATCGTGCTAGTGTATTGAAATGTTCATGTAATTTCTAGTTCTCTCTTTTATTCATCATATCATTATCCAAGTTAAGAAATTTAGTTCATCATCATAATTAAAGTAAAAGCATAAAACAAGTAATAACAAGAAAGCATGAGATCTTAAATTAAAATTGACAAACACTTAAAGAAGAATTCAACTACAAGATGATTAACATTCTCAAACCAATGTCATAAGAATCATGAAAATAAAGATAATATAATCTCAAAATAGAAATGAACTTAAAAATACATTAACATTACTAATACGTTAAATGGCTATCGAACTAGAACGTGCTTCCGAAGTTGTCGACTTCGGATCGGACTTCTCCTAGACCCTCCTTGAAGTTCCCAGCGAAAAGATGTCCAAAAACCTCTTTTTCCACGCCTAAATACCTCAGCAAACTCGCTCTTAACCGCCACTGAACTGCCACCCAACAGCGCCCGCTGGCGCTCTTTCAGCGGTCGCTGAAATGAAAACAGCAACCGCTGTTTCTGTTAATTTTCCTGGCAAATGTTCTGCCTCTTTTCCGACCTTTCGGCGCCCGCTGTGATGGCTCCAGCGCTCGTCAATGTCAACCAGCGGCCGCTGGTTATACTTCAGCGAGCGCTGTTTCCCTTTGTTCAGCTCATCTTCTCGATTCATCGACTTTTCTTCAACCTTCGACCTGAAACATTACTAAACATGCAACTCCAACCCAAGTGAGATCCAATACCAACACAAACATAAAACACAACCAAAAGACATGAAAACGAAACAACACAACACACAGTCGATACCAAAAACACAAACTAAAAACGCACAAGTACGATATAAATTACCCCCCACGCTCAAGTCCTTGCTAGTCCCGAGCAAGGTAAAATCATCCAACAACGTGTTTGCACAAATTACCTACTTTAACTCACTACGAACCATTTACCACCCACTTGCCATGAACGAGAAAAATGAGATAAATGATAACATGTCACACAAGCTCACCTATCTCTCCGAATGAATCCCTCGAAAATATGAAATGGTCACAACTCATCAAGTACATCGAGAATATATAAATCAATACATCACAAGAAAATCCGCATACTTTGACAAAGAAGAACAAGAATCGGAATGAGATTGCAATCAAGGTAAGCTCGGGTCATAGGTAGGAATCGAAATAATAATAATAATACAAGTAAAATCGCTCTCGACACCCTCCTCCACCGAATGAACTCACAAGTCACCCTCCTACACCAAATGTACACATCTCCACACTTCCCTTATAACAACGAACTCATCAATGAATACATATTCTCGATATGCTTTATTATATTAGTACTCCCCGCTTTTTACTTATGATATATATATATATATATATATATATATATATATATATATATATATATATATATATATATATATAAATTTTATTCGTCTATATACTTCTTCTTCTTTTTTTTACTTTTTTGCTTTTATTTTATTTTCATCCCTCGTCAATTGTTTTCACAACCGAAGAGTATTTGTTTTTTTTTTTTGTTTCTTTTTTATTATTAGGGAGTAAGCTTTTTCTTCTTATAGCTAGACTTCATACGAGAAACATGTTTACAATATATCACAATCCCCGAATAACCTTCGTACAACAATCTCGTAACCCCTCATTATCTCACATCGCTCGTGGAACTCTCGGTTACAAGAAAAGGCTCCATGTAGGCTCAAAAGGGTTAACTAAGGGGTCCCTCGACGGACACGGTCATTTTTGGAAATGTATAAATGTGGAGTTAATCCTAACAATTTCATA
This sequence comes from Euphrasia confusa, assembly GCA_954870475.1. NCBI lineage: Eukaryota > Viridiplantae > Streptophyta > Magnoliopsida > Lamiales > Orobanchaceae > Euphrasia > Euphrasia confusa. The sequence continues at coordinate 2,788,936 of OX940952.1, read as the reverse complement.
CCTCATTTTCTCATTCTTAACAAAGGCAAAATAACTTCCTATTCATGCAATGTCACAACAAAACTCACTCATTCATTCTCTTTTCTACCAAATGAATTTCATGCTCGCACACAAGGAATATCATACGTACTCTCCAAGGAAAATAGGCTCAAAAGCTCACATATATAGCAAGGAAAAACTCATGTTATCATATACTCATTTTCTCGACTCATTATAAGTAGTACAACCTACAACCAAGTGAGTTCAAGCAACAACTTAACTAAGTCCACATGCAAACACTACCACATTCGGGACAAAACAAATCTTTGAGCTAAAACGAGTATTTTTCAACAAAACAAACAAACTCCCAATCTAAACAAAAATAACTAAACCACACAAAACAACTAAATCACCAACACATATATACAAGACAAGAACGTAAAAACTAAAAATAAAAAGAAAACATACCTAGGTCGTGTCGAGCATGACCTCGCTCACATGTCGGGTGGGAATTGGCCTCCTCCTCTCGCATAGGCCTCGTAAAGTTGTCGTTGCTCTAGTCGCATGTCCTCCATCGATTCTCTCACAATCCGGCGAGTAGTTTGCTCATTGTAGCTCCTCTCGACCGCCATCCTATTAGTCCATGTAGCGTCGTCAAGAGCCATTCGATCCATTCTCGCATTTATCGCCTCAAATTCCGATGCATTCGCATTCATTATAGCTTGGAGGTCGTCGGGATGCATCCGTCCCGAATCCGAGTAATAGTTACCGGCTTGAGGCACTTCATATTGTTGATCATTCCAATCCATTCCCGAGTTTGTCCATCCGGGATCTTGGTTTCCTTGTGCTCCAAAGTCGGTATAGGCTTGTTCCTATACCGGATCCGTCGTAGTCGTCCCATCATCAACATTTTGTCCTCCTCCCGATGATGAACCCGCTCTTGCCAACATGAGGTTCTCCTCCTCATGTCGAGCCTCTCTCAATAAATTTGAGCTCACTCTCTTTCCGGCTAACTCCAACTTCCATTTCTTAATTCGGGCCGTATTCAATTCTTTATAATATTTCCACGCGGCTTTACCCTTAGTTCGGATCTCGTGTGGAACAAAATCACCGGCTAGAATTAGACCCATAGCTTCTAACTCGGCCACATCAAAAGGTCATGGAATCTCCCACTGCTCTCCTTCATATGCCACGTCATCATACTTACTAATGATGCTCTTCTCAATCGCAAGGAGTCGAGCAAGATGAAATAATGATCCTCGACATCTTTTCCCTCTAGCCGCTTGATCCATCACTCCCCAAACTTTCCATAGAGGAGTCGAGCCATATCCGTGCACCGCCGCATAAATAAACGTACACTCCAAAGAGTTAACCTTATTACCTTCCATTTTCCCGAAAATATTGTACGTCATGAATTTGTGGACAATGCATAGTACCGGATCAATGAAAGCGATAGTGCGACCATTTTCCTTCCACTCCTCGTTCGGCCCTGCTAGCTCGTGCCAATGTGTGGTTTTTAGAGTAGCCTCATCTCTTTCTTCAAAAAGGAATTGCCGATTAGTGCTAAAACCGAACACCTTCTCCATCACATCTTCCGTAATATTGACTTCTTGTCCCTTAAGACAACATGTGCAATACGTTGCCTTATTTCTTTCCTCGATCATCTTGAAAGTGCTAAACATCTCTAGCCCCAATTTGGTTGAATACCGGAAATCCATCTCCGAAAAATCATCAAGGCTCATGTGGTCGAATATTTCCAAAATTTCATCTTTAACCTTGAGCTTTTCCATTAGCTCCCAATCAATCGGTCGAGGAAGCACATGATCCGAATTGGAGGTCAATTTTAGATACGCATTGCCTTCATCTACCGTGAAAATTGGAAACTGAGCACCATATTGATCGGAGATGTCCATAGGACCCGTCGGTGCGGAAGTGCTCCCGGAACCACGTCCTTTCTTTCTTGCGGGCTGAGCTTGTCGTGGAGGATCTTGGGCATCCTTATTTCCTCGAGTTTTTGCCATTGGACAGTTGAAAAACCTTGAAAAATTGAGTCGGGACTTTTATCGAACACCTTACGAGCACACTTTAAACCTTCGGATTTCTTGAAATGTAGCCGATGAAATTCCCCAAAACCTGCAATTCAATGTTCTCAAGAGTAATCTAAGTAATATTATGGAAGAAATCTCAGTGAATTCGATAAAGTATCGAGAGGGAAATCGCCAAAGAAAGTTAAAGAGAAAATAGAGAAGTAGAGTATGAGCAACTGCCCTAGCCCGCTTGTATAAATTCTGATTTTTTTTTAAAAACAGCGACCGCTGTTTCTCAACCAGCGGTCGCGGAATGATTTCAGCGGTCGCTGAAGCTGCACCAGCGACCGCTATTTTTACTTAAACACGGGGAAAACCTTCTGTGATGATTTTCAACTTTCAGCGACCGCTAAAGTCATAACAGCGCCCGCCGGAATCACTTCAGCGACCGCTGATTCAAGTTAGCGGGCGCTGAATATACTGTTATCCCGAATATCCCTTTTCGACTTGTTTCTTCGATTCTTTCAACCTCAGAGCGCGTCCAAATCCATTAGCCTTTATTCATGCTCAGTTTAATGTCCGAAGCTGGACTTATTCCATTTTTCCCAATTCAAACACCACATCTTTTGAGTCGAAACTCCTCGACTTGTTCATTCTTGGTCACTTTCGTTTTTGGAGGTATCCACTCATCTTCCGGTGTCAACATCATCATTCCAGCTCTATTAGACTTCTCTGAATTATTCTTAAGTCGATGATTTTCCCCCACACTCAATTCTAAGAACCGAGATGCTCTTCCCTTCTTTTCAAAATTTTCACAACCGACTTCATATTTGACCTTGTCGTCTTTATCCTTGGTCTCCAAATACTTCATTGTTGACCTTTGAATAACATCAAACATTGCAAATTCTTCCTTCTCGATGGCTCCTTGTGCATTAATTTTCTTCCTTACCGAGATAGAAACCGTTTCCCCTAACACCGACATTTGAAGTTGGCCCTTCTTAACATCGATCAAAGTGTTAGTTGTAGCCATGAATGGTCTGTTGGAGTTGTGTACTTAATGTTTAGATTTAAGTAACGGTAAACTCCCGGTCATAGCATTTAATTTATTAAATTAATAAACAATCGTTTGCTTTTAATTATTATTAATTAAATATATGCAAATCATAGTCCTAGATTTTATACGTTGTAGTTAGTATGGTGTGTCGGGCCCACACAGAAGATCATACTATCGGTTACTCGTGTTTAATCAAACAGTGGCTCACGACCTAGATGGACCCGGACCAATCCATCGGTATAGTCGTTGTGTGAGAGAGAAAATAATTTGTCTTAATTATTTTATCACACTTGTACACTTGGTGTATTGAGCGGATCGTTGAGATTCATCGATTAGGATTGCCGGCGATAATCGATTCGAGTCTCAGTGTATTTTATTCTTAATCCCCGATATTATTGCGGGTGTGTATATTTAATATAAGTGACTTTGATTTACCAAAGGAATTAACCGATTTAATTATTGGGTTAATTACCGGTTAAGTTGGGTCACTATATTTCATATATGACATGCCGTGAATGATTGACCGGACAGTGTATCCCGGAAGGGTTGATAATATCCCCGAGATGAGTTCATAAGGAATTATTGTGTAAACCTCATGAGTGGATTCGTTCCGCACAATAATTAAGGTTGAATGGTACTAGTCTCGGATTAAAGAGATGAATAAATTAATTAGCAATAAATTAATTTTATTCATGGATATTTAAATCTTAAATACACGGAATAAATAATACTACCGGAGAAATATTATTTGATATAATATGGTTTAATATTGGGAGTGCAATTAATTTATATAGTGGAAAATAAATTAATTAATATTGATAAGGATTAATGGACTTGAGCAGTGGGCTCAATTTAATCTTCAATATTGGAAGCCCAATATTCCACCTCCTTTAGATCCCCTACGTAGCCTATAAAAGCACTACATGGCCTTCATAAATCATAAGACAAGATTATCATACTTGATATTCTAGAGAGTTGAAGGAGATCCATAGGAGTTCGATAGATCGTCGCCCACCCGACGTTCGAACGGAGTGCAAGGAATACGTGGGAAGATTCAAAGGTCTTCAATTTGATTTCGTTTCTCCGCACAACGAATCAAAGGTATGATCATAAAACTCCTTGTGTGATTTTATGTTCAATTAATTGTGATACATACATGAACGCACGATCCGGGAAAACGACGAACCTCGGGGACGGGGATTCGAGATCCCCGGCGAGGATCGAAGGTGGCGGTCGAACCCTAGGGTTCGGAACGCCGCGACGCGCGACAAGGGGAAGCCCTGGCTGGACGCCGGGGCATGCGATCGACTTCGGTCGATCGCCGGGGATGCCGCGGGCTGGCGCCGCGGCGGATCCTCCCGGCCACCTCGTCGGCGGCGCGTCCCAAGGGAGCCCTCGGCTGGAGCCGAGGGGCGATCGAGCCCGTGAGCTCGATCGCGGGGGGCTGCTACGAGCAGCCCCGGGGATGCCGTGAGGCATCCCAGCGATCATCCGCGAGATGATCGCGAGCCCCGTGCGGGGGCTCGGCTGGGCATCACGGGCGGACCGTGGTGGTGCTCGGTTGAGCTCCGGCTCGTACGGTGGTTCGTGGTTGGATCTCCGGCGATCGAGGATTTCGGTCGGGTTATTATTTTCCGCAAATTTTAATAGCCCGGGATATCGAATTCCAGCAATTGGTATCAGAGCGTTTGGTTTCGTGTTCATGTATGTGTTCAATTGTGTTCTACCTTGCAGGGATTCCGACTATCATGGTTTAAATTAATTGTTAATTATTCGTTTAATTAATTGCTATTTAATTTTACCATGATTATTCGTTATTAAACTCTCGGACATGTCGAGATTCGTTTTGTGTGGATGAATGCTTGTAATAGTAAAAATTCGGGGGTTGACCGAATTTAGATTTATTATTATTGTTCTATGTTTTCCGGAAAGTGTATAGGGTCGATTTCATGTATAGAATCGATACCGGAATTGTAAATTTATTTCTTGTAATTTATTTACGTTGGATCGATGCCGAGACGACCGCCGGAGAACTCGTGTGACGAAGAAGACGAAGAGGACGAAGAACCGGGGGGTCGATCAACCCCATGATCGACCCCATGACCGAAGCCATGGGGAGGGGTCGATCGCCCCTCGGCTGGGGCTGCCGCCGGTATGGTGGTGGCCGGCCGGCTGGGGAGGCGGCGGCGGTGCCCTCTCCGGTGGTGGCGGCGGTCGCTGGTGGTGGTGGTGGTGCGGGGATCCCCAACCCGTGCTACTCCTACTCCTACCTAGATTCACTTTCCTAATTGATTCAAGTTTTCCTATTTTGAGTATTCCTAAGTTTGGGAACTCTCATGGAGATAGGAAAAGAATTAATTAATATTATTTATTTCCTTATTCTATTATGGAAGTCTTCTAGAATATTCCAAGTTCTACTTGGAATAGGTATCTAGAGATTTAATAGAATTAGATAGAAAAATAATTAATTAATGAATTAATTTATTTCCTATTTGATTATTCCTATTTTATGGGAATTTTCATGGACAAGGAAATTAATTAATCTTGGAAAGAAGAAGAGTCCTAATTTATTTTATTTCCTTATTCTATTATAGAAGTCTTCTAGAATATTCCAAGTTTCACTTGGATAGATTATTCTAGAGATTTAATAGAATTAGATGGGAAAATAAATAAATAAATAAAAAATAAAAAAATAAAAAAATAAAAAAATAAAAAAATATTAATAATATTTAATTTTATTTTTGATTTATTCGATTGACTTAATTTTCGAATTAAGTATCTTTTGGATTTATTAAAAATAAATAGATTTAAATATTGGGATTAATATTCTCGTCACATGGAGCATTCAAGAACGAAGACTGAAGACTAGAAGACGCATACGGAGATTGAATAAAGCCATGATAGTCGGAAAATAATTTTCTAGCTTAATTTGACTATGTGCTATGTGCTTTATTGCTTGTATGCATGCTTATGTGTTTAATTATGCATTAGATAGCGTATCCCTTTGTTATAAAAAGCTAAGTGGGAGAGAGGATGGAAACATTCCCATGGTCTCCATTACTGTTCTCTTGGTGACTCTTATGGACTTTTAAAGATCGTATAGATGCGTCATTGTAGGAGAATTCTTGTAATTCCCTTTACGAGAAACATTGATTAAGTTTATCAAATAATGCCTAATTTGTCTTTCTGAAACTGACTTCAAGTCGACTCATTCTCACCCCGGGGAGTGGAATGGAGCCAAAGCCACTTGGTCATGTGGATGACACAAATTAGAGACATTCGTACCATTCTTTTGAAGATGGATCGTTTGTCTGCTCGGCTCCCTCATCTAATGAGAGATAGGGTTGTTCGCATGGTGAATCACTGGTTAGAAACTTCGAGTTTCACTTATGTTTCTCCGCGTCTTGATTTACAAAATCGAATGCTTCAAGTAATTGGATGTCAATTGTAAAAGTCTTTTGGTGTAGTAAACGTCCACACTATCGTGGCTTGCTGCATTGAATGGGATTTTGGAACGATTGATGTAGACAGTTATAGAAGGGAGTGAAGGAAACGTAGGTTAACGTAAACGTCCACACTATCGTGGCTTGCGGTTGATGGAGTTGTATTCTAAATGTCTAGTTTAGTGCAAATACGGAACTCCTTATCTATACCTTAATTCGAGATATGATTCAAGCATGATTGCATTTAATGCAATAGTCCTTGATGTATACGTTGTAGACAGTATGGCGTGAGGAGACACGCGGAAGATCATACTGTCGGTTACTTGTATACTATCGAACAGTAGCTCACGACTTAGATGGACAGGGACAATCCATCGGTACGTCGTAGTGTGACTGGTAGATAGTCGGTCTTGACTATCATGTTACACTCGTACACTTGGTGTATTGAGCAGGACCACGGGAGGGCGTTCGATTTATACTAATCGCAGTAATCGAACTAGAACTCAGATATTACGGATATACGAATTCCTAATCCCTATATAATTATAGGTGCGTGTGTCCAGTTCTCGGTTCTTTGACTTACTAGTGAGTGAGACTAATTGATTAGTCAATATTCTCGGTAAATTGGGAATCAGAATTGTACACACGGCATGCTATAGATTATAGACAGGAAACCGTGTCCCATTTATTGGGTTGATGATGTCCCCGAGATGAGCTCATAAAGTTTATCATGTAAACCCTGCAGGTGGATTCGTTCCACATGATAATAAGGATGAGTGGTACTAGTCTCGGATAACAAGAAACGAGTTAATTTAATTATTAGTAATTAAAGTTAATTCGTGGACATACGATATCTTAAACACGGGGAAAGTCGTATATGTAATTCGACGGAATTATTATTTTTGAAATAATATAAATTAATTATTGGGAATTCAATTATAATTTTATAGTGGAATTAATTATAATTAAAATTGTGGAATTTAATTAAGGTTTGCCTTTTAGGACGCCGAGTTAATTAAATTGCAATTTAGCCTAATAATTAATTTCCATAAGGTCCCTGGTGTAGCTCTATAAATACCTCACCCTCTCTTTCTCTAAACCTAAGAAACGCCGCTATTTTATTTTTGCGGAGAAAAATAAATTGTTGCGCAATTATTTTTCTGTAAAAATAAATAGATTAGCGCTGTTATTATTTTCTGCAGAAATTGATTGCTAGCGATATTATATTTCTGAGACAGAAAATCAAAAACCTTAATTACGCCGCTATAATTAATTCTGCAGAGAAAATAAAAGCTTGCGCAATTATTTTTCCTCTGCTTAATTAATTCAGATTAGCGCAGTAATAATTCTGTAGAAATAATTTTGCTTGCGCAAATATATTTCTGAGACAGAGGATATTATTCCTACGGTGGGTTCAAGAGAGAAAGGAGAAGAGGAAGGTTCAGCGGATAGTTGCCCACTCAACGGCTGAACGTCGGGGATAGAGACATACACCGGAAGGCTTCGTGGTCTCAACAATTCGGCTTCTCCGAATCACGCGACAAAGGTATAAGAAATCGAAACCCTTATTCCGCATACGTTTCGTTTTCTATTTCGTTAAAAATACATCTAATCTAAGATCGGGTTCCGGGCGTCGTGGATCATGTTCCTCGACTACTGGGGGTCAAGGACCTCCGGATCGGTAGTCGGAAGAGGAAAATCGACCCGGAAACGCGCTCGGAACAGCAGGTCGCGCTGCTGTTCGCGGACAAACGGCGGTCGCCGGAGGGCAAACGGCGGTCGCCGTTTCGCTGTTTTTCGGGCAGCCATCTCTGGTTCGCGCGGTTGTCCTTCGGGGCAATGGCTGGGCGTGAATCGGGACACGGGCTGGCACGTGAACGGAGTAACGGACCTGGAGGTCGACTGGGATCGTTCGGATGTTCGAGTGATCGAACGAACGCATCCCGGGTAGTCGATTTCCAAAAATTGGTATCAGAGACGGTTTTGTCGATTCGTTGTATTTTTGCGAGACTTGTTTTGCAGGTTCGAACCCGGTTATTATGGCCAACGTTGTGATTGTATGTTGTGCTTTAATTTGTGGTTTTGATTAAACTCTCGGGCTTGTCGAGATTGTTTTTGTTTTGGAAAAACGATGCTTGTTTGTAATAGATAAAAACGACGGGTTGAGTCGTTAGGTTTATTTATTTTTCGTTGTATCCGGGACATGTATAGGATCGATCACCTTGTATAGGATCGATGCCGGATTTAGTAAGTTAATTCTTGTAATTTTTCTTACTAAGTTTGGTGGATCGAGACGAGATCAAAACCCGGAGAAACGAGGATCATGGAGAGAGAACCGGCAACAGGCAGCCATCGAACACACCCCGTGTTCGCGATGGGCAGCAGCGGGGCTGGGGTTCGTTCGACCCCACGGACGACTCAACGAGGCTCGAGACGAGGCTCCAGTGGGAGGAGTTCGTCTCTTGACCCTCGAGCGAGTCGGTGGTGGACCGAGATCGAGACGAGCAACGAGATGAAGTTCCAAGAGACGTGCATTGGAAAATATTTAAGGCCATAATAATCGGGGCCACGTTAATTGCTTTTTATGTGATTACGTGTTTATTATTATGCTTAAATTATTTATGCATGTTATCCCTTATCGTAAAATACTAAGTGGGAGAGGGATTGGAATCAATCCCGCGGTCTCCATTCTCTGTTTTGAATGTGATGTGTATTGACTTACGAGTTGGCTTTAGTGTCATCCTCCCTATCGGATAAAGTCGATACACGGATATCACTGGATCAAAATTCGAATTTAAAATCCACTTATAAAATTGAACAATTATATTTCTCAAAAGCAATGCCTAATCTGTCATTCAAAGACTAATTTCAACTCGACTCATTCTCATCCCGGGGAGTGGAATGGAGCCAAAGCGCTTGGTTATGTCGATGACACAGATTAGAGACTTTCGAGTCATTCGATGACTAGATCGATTGTCTGATTGGCTCCCTCACTTTGTGAGAGATAGGGCTCAATTGCATGATTGATCGCTGGTTAGAAACTTCGAGTTTCACTTACGAGATATCAAGCTTTGATTAATAAAATTGTGAAATTTAATAAATGAAAGAGTCAATTAACAAAGTTGTTTGTTTTAGTAAACGTCCACACTATCGTGGCTTGCTAAATGGAAACGGTACTTTGGGTTAATTAAGATTCTATGAAATTTAAATAAGTGAGATTCAATTAATAAAGTTGTTCGTTTTAGTAAACGTCCACAAGAACGTGGCTTGCTAAATGGAAACGGAACTTTGGGATTAATTGAGGCTCGACAGTTATAGAAAGTCGTGGAGGACCGCATGTCAACGTAAACGTCCACAAGAACGTGGCTTGCGGTGGACATGTAGTTCCCGAGCGGTGGACTTAGTACTGAGAAATGGTATACACTTAGGTACGCTTTATAGTATCCTCCCCATCGGAGTCACTGCTATGATGATGTACGACCGAAGTGAAATCCAATCATAAAATCATTTGGACTGGTAAACGTCCACAAGAACGTGGCTTGCTATGTCTGATGGGATTTTGGAAATGATTGGTAGTTTAATGATATCACTTGAGGGAAATGATATCGAATTAAACTCATTGTTTGTTTTATATGGTATTATTCCCATTAAAAGTCAACAAACTCACTGAACCTGATTTTATAGATTTGAAAAGAAACTTGGACATTGTCCTAACTGCAGAGGAGTACAAATATGTACTCCAAGTCAATTGACCTGCTGAACCAAATGATGCTTCCACTACTGAGGAAAGGAAGCTCATTGGAAATGGATCAAGGCTATGAGATGACGCGGAGCAACATTATGACTTTCATGTCAAATGTGCTGCGACATCAGGATCATGCCATGACTATTACCTATGATATGATGCTTAACCTCAAGAAGTTTTTGGTTATCAGGACAGGACAGCCAGACAAAGTGAAATGAGGCAACTCATGACGGCCATCATGTCGGAAAGAACGCCCGTGAGGGATCACGTTCTTAGAATGATGGGCTATCTTAATGAGATAGAGATTCTAGGAACAATTATCAATGGGGTAACCCAGGTTGATTTTGTGCTCCAGTCTCTGCCGAGAAGTTTTGAGCAGTTCCGCCTAAAATATAACATGGATAAGAGGTCTTATTCAATGGCGGAGCTCCTGGTTGAACTTCAAGCGGCTGAGGGAATCTTTAATGGCTCTCAAAACACTTGTGGCTGAGAAATTGGCTCTTCCTAGGCCTTCGGGCGGCAAAAGGAAGAAGAAGAAAATACGGAAACCCAGTGGGCCTAATATATCTGGACCACGGAATGGGAAAAGCAAGCCCAAGGGGTAAGTGCTTCCGTTGTAAGCAGTTTGGATACTGGGAGTTTGATTGTCCTCTCAAAGCAACTAGAGGTTAAATTCTCCTTAGTCACCGAAACATGTTTAGTGGTGTTATCTACCAGTACCTGGTGTGTGGATACGGAAACCACTAATCATGTCTGCATTTAAATGCGGGGGTTCCAGGAAACCCGGAGACTTAGAAAGGAAGAAGTAGTAACCTACATGGGCAATAATGTTAAGGTAACAGTCGTTGCAGTGGGAGATGTTAAATGTTTTAACGGTAGGATTTTAGTTCTAATAAATTGTCTTTATGTGCCGGCATTTAGAAAGAAATTTCATTTCGGATTTCTAAGTTGGCTTAGAATAGATATTCCGTTTCTTTAGGAAATGGGGATATTATCTATTCTGGTATATTGATAGACAATTTAATACTAAATCCGTATTCTTCCACGATGCAACAGACCGGAGCTAATAACACAATGTCGAACCCCAATAAGAGTAAATATCCTTCTAGGATAAATCAAATGTACTTATGGAATCTTAGGCTAGATCATTTTAACTTGAGTACGATTCAAAGGGTGAAAGCTGATGGACCACTCAGCCAGGTTGAAGGAAAGGACCTTCCAACCTTCGAATCATACTTGGAAGTTTTAATGACCGAGCAACCCTTTACGGTTAAAGGGAAAAGATCCAAGAAAGTACTAGAGTTGATTCGCTCTGATATATGCAGACCTCTTTGAGCAGTAAGGCATACTTATCAGAAAATGGGATTAACTCCCAACAGACTACACCATTTATGCCTCGGCAAAATAATGTGTTGTAAAGAAGGAATAGGACTCTTATAGATATGGGAAAGTAGACATTCGGAGTTACCTAAATCGTTTTTGGGATATGGCTTGGAAACAACGGCGTTTATCCTGAACTTGATTCCTTTGGAAACTTGTACTGATATTCGGCTGTTTATAGGATACCCTAAGAAAACAAATTCAGATATGTAATATAGTCCAAAGGACCAGATGTTCATTGATTGAATCAATGTTCGGTTCTTAGACATGGACTATATATATGCAAGATCACAAGCCAAGAGTGTTGGAATTCGATATCCCGGGTTATTTAAATTTGCGGAAACCAATAACCCGATCAAACCCTTCGCCGGAGATCACATGAACGCCGACTCATCCGCCGGAGTCCAGCCTTTGGAGACCACGCACCCGAAGGCACGCCGCCCGCCCCCAGCCGAACCCCCGCGAGACGGGGTTCACGCGATCGAAGATCGCGTTCGATCTTCGCGATCGATGGGGCTGCCCAGCAGCCCCCCGCGGCGAGTCCGGAGACTCGCCGCCGCCTGGAGGAGCCCCGCCTTCACGGCGGGTGGGGGGCGGCACCAGCCCGCGCCCCCGGCGATCGATCCCCGTGATCGATCGCGAGCCCTCGGCCCAGCCGAGGGTTCCTCTCCTCCGCGCGCCGCCAAACCCTAGCGGGCGATCCCGCGGTCCGGTGGCTTCGCCACCACCGCGTGATCGTTCGTCTAATCCGGGTTCGACTCTTGGATCTTGTTCTTCGATAATTGATTCAATAAAACAAGAATTAAATAGCAATTATTTAATTCACCTTTCGATTCGTTGTGCGGAGAAACGAGATCTTATGATGACCTTGAGATCTTCCCACGTATTCCTTGCACTAGCCCGGACGTCGTGTGGGCGACGATCTACCGAACTCCATGGATCCTCCTCTCTACTTTCTCTCTCTAGAATTGTGATCTTCAAGTTATGAGAATAGAGAAGACCATGTAGTGCTTTTATAGGCTACGTAGGGGATCTTAAGGAGGTGGAATATTGGGCTTCCAATATTGAAGATTAAATTGAGCCCAATGCTCAAGTCCATTAATCCTTATAAATATTAATTAATTCTATTTTCCACTATATAAAATTAATTGCACTCCCAATATTAAACCAAATTATATCAAATAATATTTCTCCGGTAGTATTATTTATTCCGTGTATTTAAGATATAAATATCCATGAATAAAATTAATTTATTGCTAATTAATTTATTCATCTTTTTTATCCGAGACTAGTACCATTCAACCTTAATTATTATGCGGAACGAATCCACCTGCAGGGTTTACATAATAATTCCTTATGAACTCATCTCGGGGATATTATCAACCCTTACGGGATACACTTTCCCGTCAAGTATTCACGGCATGCCATATATAAAATATAGTGACCCAACTTAACCGGTAATTAACCCAATAATTAAATCGGTTAATTCCTTTGGTATATCAAAGTCACTTATATTAAATATACACACCCGCAATAATATCGGGGATTAAGAATAAAATACACTGAGACTCGAATCGATTATCGCCGGCAATCCTAATCGATGAATCTCAACGATCCGCTCAATACACCAAGTGTACAAATGTGATAAAATAATTAAGATAAATTATTTTCTCTCTCACAAAACGACTATACCGATGGATTGGTCCGTGTCCATCTAGATCGTGAGCAATTGTTCGATTAAATACGAGTAACCGATAGTATGATCTTCTGTGTGTCCATACAACACCATACTAACTACAACGTATAAAATCCAGGACTATAATTTGCATATATTTAATTATAAATAATTAAATGCAAATAATTGTTTATTTAATTAAATAGATTAATGGCAATGGATCGTGAGTTTCCGTTACTTAAATCTAGACATTAAGTACACAACTCCAACAATCTCCCACTTGTACTAAGGTCTAGTCATTTCCTCCAAACTCCCGACTCCCATACTCATCACGTGCTTAAGTTGTACTTCCCAGAAGTACTATGTGAATGAGCACTCTAGGTTGCCGCTCTGAAGTTATCTTGGTGACTACAGCGTCGTCTCCCTCGACGATGACTCGTATCAGGTGGTACTTGCACTATGTGTTATCTTACACTTATGGACTTGTGATTTCTTACCATTTGCCATCGCACCGCTATTTACATAGCCTTTGGCAAATTAAGAATCACATCTAAGTCCCAGAGATTATCCCGGAGTTATACCAAAACTTCCGCTGCCTCTGAGGCCGCTATTTGGTTACCCATGGCAGAGTCCGAAAAGCATCGTGCTTATCACTCTCCCATGTTAAAACTCCTTCTCCTTTAATAGTGAAACACATAGCTTGATATCGACTTACACCGGTCCTCATCGATTAGAAATCTAAGAGAATGTAATCCAAAGGAAATGCTTGCTTGCTCCGTAATCCAGAACATAGTTTCCAGTACTTCGAAAGTACTTAAAATGTTCATTACAGCAGTCAAGTATTCCTTTCCAGGATTACCTTGATATCCTCCCACTATGCTAACCGCATAGCCGATATCAGGTTCTTGTTTTCAACATCGCATTTATTAAGCTTTCCACACTCGAAGTGTAGGAATCCGCTTTCATTGCTTCTATCTCCTTTTGTGTTCCAAAACACATATCCTTAGATAGATGCATTCCGTTTCTGAAAGGTAACGAACCTTTCTCGGAATCTTGCATGTTAAAATGAACCATAATCATATATGTAAGATGTCCAGGAAAAGTACAATGTTCTTTCTAGAGATCCAAGATCTCAAGAACATGTCCAACTTCTTCCTTTATCTTTCATAATGATTCATCTAGACAATCACTATTTTATGTCTGACAACATCTTTACATTGTTGCCAATGATAAGAGTGTCATCTACATAAAACCTCCGAGAAACACCACCTTGTTTTCAATCACGTTTCCAATACACACAATTCGTCTATGCTTTTGATGAATCCATAAAATGGACTATCTCATCAATTTGCAAGTACCACGAACTCAATGCTTTGTTTCAATCCATAAATGGATCAACAAAGCTTGTACTCTAAATGATCTCGCCTCTTAGTAATAATCCTTATTGCTCTCCAAGAAGGCACATTTAGATCTAGTACTGCCTTCATGTAGATCTAGGGATCGATTTCATGTATACTAGGTCCAGAGTCCGAAGACTCTCCTAGTCTTATGAATATCTCCGGTTGTCCCACAACCTCCCACTACAATGGCATTCCGGTGTATAAACAGTGATAACAGTAGGTGCAGTTAGTGGTGTACCGCTACTCGGTTCGGCTGGTTCTAAGTCTTAATTGTTTTCTCTCTCTTCAGAAGTATCATGTCATTTTGGGCTTGTGGTTCATCTAATAGTCTTCCTCTAAGAACCGGGCGTTAGAACTTATAACGTCCTTCTGGTTAATAGTACTATCGAACACACATCTTTTGTTCTTCTAAGATATTCTACAACCGCATTGAAATGCGCCGTTGTTACCAAGACATATCTATAGAACATAGGTAGTTCCGTATAACTCAAGCTTTTACTATTTCTATAAGAGTTCCATTTCTTATTTCCGACACACCAATCTTACAGAGGACTGTATGGTGTAGTCTCTTGGGATCCAATCTCAAGCTCTGATCAAACATCAGAGTTAATCAATTCTAATACTTGTCCGGATCTTATATCTTATATCCATAAAGGATTGCTTAGTCGTATTATCCTCCAAATTAGATTCTTAGGTCGGAAGGTCCACTCCTTCAACTTAATTGATCTTACAATAAATTTTCGACCTTTGAACTTCTTATTTGAATAAATATGACTTAGCATAAGAATCCACAAGTGTAAATGATTTAATAAAGAAATCTCTTATTAGTAAAACGAGTTATATAAAACGGTTCGTTGCATCGTGGTGGACTCAGGATTCATCATTTATATATTGCTAGCTAATGTACCAAAATAGATAATATCATTATTTCTTCTTATAACCATCAAATGATTAAAAGAAATAAAATATCCATTCATTAGAAATCCAGAACAAAGTTCTTTCTAATATGAAAGGTACATAAAAGCAATAACTCAAAATGAAATCCTATAAAATGTCCTCCATTGCAACAGCTGTCTCCTCCACAGCATTTCCCACATAGACTACGATCTTTTCTTTTCTAAGTCGTCGGGTTTCCTGGAACCTTTGCATTTAGAATGCACATACCGTCAGTGGTTCCATATCTACACACCAGGTTCCGGTAGATAATACCACTGACTATGTTTTACGACTAAAGAAAATTTCGTACTTTCTTTGAGAGGATAATCAGACTTCCAGTACCCAGACTGTTTGTATCGAGAATACTTGCCTATTGGCTTTCTCGTCCCATCTCGTGGTCCAAGTAACTTAGAACCACTGGGTTTCTTTGCTTTCTTTTCCTTTCCCCCGATTCATGCCTTTAGGTTTGAAACCTTTGGCATTGGCTACAAGAGCTTGCGATTTCCGTCTCAACTCGTCTAAAAGGTCAATCATCTCAAAAACGTGTATAAGCGTTTCCTCGAAGCGACTGGCCTTTATGAGTATCCTCATCGCTTCTTGTCTAGTCGCCTATGTCAATAGGCTCGGAAGGACAAAGCTCATTGAGTACAACCTTGTACTCTTCAACAGTTTGGGTAATGTCTAGATCTCTATTCCAATCATTACATTTAGGGACCAGTGAGTTTAAAATCCTTACGTATCACAAAAAGTGGGTTCAAAGCCATTTCCTAATCTATGAGCACATATAACAACAAACAATCGATTTAATCTCCGATATTATCTCCCTCAAATAATATCATTAAACCACTAATCACCTCTAAAATCCCATCAGATATGGCAAGCCACGTTCGTGTGGACGTTTACCTATCCAAATGATTTAGCAATTAGATTTGCTTCGGTCGTACATCAATTATAGCGTTACTTCGTTGGGAAGAATACTATAAAGCGTACCTAAGTGTAAACCATTACTCAGTATCCAAGAAGATTGTTTGGGACACGTATATTCACCGCAAGCCACGTTCATGTGGACGTTTACGTTAACATACGCTCCTTCACTCCCTTCTATAACTGTCTACATCAATTAATCCAAGATCCCATTCAGCATAGCAAGCCACGTTCGTGTGGACGTTTACTACACCAAAAGATCTTTATAATTGACATCCAATTACTTGAATCATTTAATCTTGTAAATCAAGACTCGGAGAATCATAAGTGAAACTCGAAGTTTCTAACCAGTGATTCACCATGCGAACGACCCTATCTCTCATAGAATGAGGGAGCCGAGCAGACAATCGATCTAGTCATCAAATGACACGAAAGTCTCTAATTTGTGTCATCCACATGACCAAGTGGCTTTGGCTCCATTCCACTCCCCGGGGTGAGAATGAGTCGACTTGAAATCAGTTTCAGAAGGACAAATTAGGCATTGTTTGATAAACTTAATCAATGTTTCTTGTAAAAGGAATTACAAGAATTCTCCTCCAATGACTTGTCTATACGAACTTCAAAAGTCCATAAAAGTCACCAAGAGAACAGCAATGGAGACCATGGCAATGTTTCCATTCCCTCTCCCACTTAGCTTTTTATAACAAAGGGATACGCTATCTAATGCATAATTAAATACACATAAGCATAATAACAGACATACATTTCATGCAAGTACGTTCACAAATAATCAAATAATTACTCAAGCAAAATTATTTCTCGACTATTAGTACCTTGATGAATTCCAGCATGCTTGCCTTGAGTCTTCATTCTACGTCTTGAATACTTTGCCGAGTGACGGAAAAATTCTTTGATTCTCATATTTAATTTATTTTAAATAAAATTCAAGATTCCGATTCAAAAAAAATTTTGAATCAATCTAATGATTTTAAATAAAATACTCCAATTAAATAAAATCATTTCCATTGATTTCCATATTTAATTCTATTTTAAATAAAATCCAAGATTCCAATTCAAAATAAATTTTGAATTAATCTATTGATTTTAAATAAAATACTTAAATTAAATAAAATCAATTTTATTAAAATCCATTGATTTCCATATTTAATTCTATTCTAAATAAAATCCAAGATTTTTCAATCCAAAATAAATTTTGAATTAATCTAATGATTTTAAATAAAATACTTAAATTAAATAAAATCAATATTTTAATAATTTCTCAATCCTATTTAAATTAGATCTCAAGAATCCTCATCAAAATCGAATTTTGATTCTTCTTAAGACTTCTAATCCAAGTAGGTATATGATATCTAGAGAAACTAGGATTTTCTTTCCTAATTTAACTCTCCATCTAATTCCTTTATTTAATTCCATAATTAAGAAATCTAATCCAAATAGAATTTGAATTAATTCCAAAATTAAATTAAATAATATTAGAAAGATTAAATTATTTTCGGAAAGATCGGATTTACCGGGATGAACCGAAAAACAAATTTCCGGTCAACCCAAAATCGAACCATGCTTTAGTTGGTTCCATGCATGAAATGCACACCAACTAAAAAACCCATGCATATCAAAAACGCATGTAGGACCACTAACCATACATTATGAATTAAACATTCAGTTCACATGCAAACGCACCTGGATAATTCATTCAGCGGGTAGAATTTGCAAATTCACCCAGCACCTGCCATGGTCGATCGTTTTTGACAAGCCGCCTGTGCACGAGCCCGGTCAATTTCAGGCATGGCGTCTCCTCTGACGACACACGCCATCAACCTCGTCACAGCCCACACATGAGCAGCCCGCGATCAATTCGAGCGAAACGCCGTTCGATCGATCGCGCCGGCGTTCGCCTGGACCTTCGCCGGAGCAGCCGATTCCCGGTATGACGCCGCCACCGACATCACGCCATCGACTACGCTCCAGCAGCACGCCCAGCCGCTGCCATACGCAGCTCGCTTCGAACGATGGCGCACCAGCAGCCCGCAAAGGCGCACCAGCAGCCCGTTCAAAGCTCCAGTCACGGGGATCCATCGCTTGAGCTCCAGCTCGTCGGCGATCGACATCCGGCGATCATGCCGTCGATCCCCGCCAACAGCCAGCCCACGTCCAGCAACCGCACAGCCCGTGCTTCCAGCCACCTCCCGGCAGCCCACACCGAGCGCGCGTTCGATCTCCTCCGGTTCGATATTTCCAAAAAAAAACCCACGTTTTTAATGATTAATTTTTCCGACAAACACAATTCATACAAGAGAGAAAACATAGACGTAGAACAATATATATAGCACAATAATTTAATAAAATTAAATTAATCTATGGCTATAATCATCGAGAATCGATTATCGAAACAATTAACGAAAAACGTAACCGTACGCTCTGATACCAATTGTTGGAATTCGATATCCCGGGTTATTTAAATTTGCGGAAACCAATAACCCGATCAAACCCTTCGCCGGAGATCACATGAACGCCGACTCATCCGCCGGAGTCCAGCCTTTGGAGACCACGCACCCGAAGGCACGCCGCCCGCCCCTAGCCAAACCCCCGCGAGACGGGGTTCACGCGATCGAAGATCGCGTTCGATCTTCGCGATCGATGGGGCTGCCCAGCAGCCCCCCGCGGCGAGTCCGGCGACTCGCCGCCGCCTGGAGGAGCCCCGCCTTCACGGCGGGTGGGGGGCGGCACAAGCCCGCGCCCCCGGCGATCGATCCCCGTGATCGATCGCGAGCCCTCGGCCCAGCCGAGGGTTCCTCTCCTCCGCGCGCCGCCAAACCCTAGCGGGCGATCCCGCGGTCCGGTGGCTTCGCCACCACCGCGTGATCGTTCGTCTAATCCGGGTTCGACTCTTGGATCTTGTTCTTCGATAATTGATTCAATAAAACAAGAATTAAATAGCAATTATTTAATTCACCTTTCGATTATTTGTGCGGAGAAACGAGATCTTATGATGACCTTGAGATCTTCCCACGTATTCCTTGCACTAGCCCGGACGTCGTGTGGGCGACGATCTACCGAACTCCATGGATCCTCCTCTCTACTTTCTCTCTCTAGAATTGTGATCTTCAAGTTATGAGAATAGAGAAGACCATATAGTGCTTTTATAGGCTACGTAGGGGATCTTAAGGAGGTGGAATATTGGGCTTCCAATATTGAAGATTAAATTGAGCCCAATGCTCAAGTCCATTAATCCTTATAAATATTAATTAATTCTATTTTCCACTATATAAAATTAATTGCACTCCCAATATTAAACCATATTATATCAAATAATATTTCTCCGGTAGTATTATTTATTCCGTGTATTTAAGATATAAATATCCATGAATAAAATTAATTTATTGCTAATTAATTTATTCATCTTTTTTATCCGAGACTAGTACCATTCAACCTTAATTATTATGCGGAACGAATCCACCTGCAGGGTTTACATAATAATTCCTTATGAACTCATCTCGGGGATATTATCAACCCTTACGGGATACACTTTCCCGTCAAGTATTCACGGCATGCCATATATAAAATATAGTGACCCAACTTAACCGGTAATTAACCCAATAATTAAATCGGTTAATTCCTTTGGTAAATCAAAGTCACTTATATTAAATATACACACCCGCAATAATATCGGGGATTAAGAATAAAATACACTGAGACTCGAATCGATTATCGCCGGCAATCCTAATCGATGAATCTCAACGATCCGCTCAATACACCAAGTGTACAAATGTGATAAAATAATTAAGATAAATTATTTTCTCTCTCACAAAACGACTATACCGATGGATTGGTCCGTGTCCATCTAGATCGTGAGCAATTGTTCGATTAAATACGAGTAACCGATAGTATGATCTTCTGTGTGTCCATACAACACCATACTAACTACAACGTATAAAATCCAGGACTATAATTTGCATATATTTAATTATAAATAATTAAATGCAAATAATTGTTTATTTAATTAAATAGATTAATGGCAATGGATCGTGAGTTTCCGTTACTTAAATCTAAACATTAAGTACACAACTCCAACAAAGAGTAGAGTAATACCTAATGTGCTTAGAGGGACTGATCAAGACTTAGAACCAGCCTAACTGAGTAGTTCACTACTATAATCTTTAGTCACTAAAGATACACCGGAGCGTTGTCGTAGTGGGAGGGTTGTTAGACAACCCAACAGGTTCATGTTTATAGGTGAGTCTTCGGACTTGTTACCTGGAGAACATGAAGCCGAACCCTAGATCTATGACGAGACGCTGAAAGATCAAGATGCTCAGTCTTGGCAAAAGTCGATCAGGATTCTTTTGTCTTCACATGGAAGATGGAATTCAAGACAGATTTCCTAAATCGAAGTCTTGACGGGGCCATCTGTGTGGGACAGCCAGAGAGATTCATCGAAAAGAGCCAAGAGCATTCGGTAAGCAAGCTTAATCAATCTTAGGATTGAAGGAAGCTTCAAGATCTTGGACACATGCGGACCTATGAGAAAATCCATTTCATGGATTCATTCAAGGCATGTTTAGGTCCTGAGTGTAATAAAGAAGTGACAGAAAAGATGTGGTGTTTTCTCATTCTTTATGTAGACGACATCCTTCTAAATTGGCAACAATATGAAAGATGTTATCGGACATAAAGGGATGGTTGTCCGAGTAATTCAATGTAAGAGACTTAGGAGAAGTCGGGAATGTTCTTGGGATCAAATTAATAAATGATCGCCAGAAAAGAACATAGAACTTATCTCGAGCCTCATACATAAATACAATTCTTACTCGTTGCAGCATACAGAATTCCAAGAAAGCTCTTCACCTTTTAAATGTGGAATTCGTCTATCTAAAGTTTTGTGTCCGACACAATAAAGGATATAGATGAAGAGTAAGCAGTTCCCTGCACCTTAATGGTGGAAAGCTTAATGTATGTAATGCTATGCACGAGACTGATATCTACTATGCCGTGGGCATGGTGGTGAGATATCATAGTAATCCTGGAAAGGATCACTCGACTGATGTAAAGAACATGTTTAGGTTCCTGCAGAGGACCAGGAATTATGTTCTGAGTTACAAAGCAGTCAAGTTGTTTCTTTTGGATTACATAGAATTGGATTTCCAAATCAAACAGGGACAGTCGAAAGTCGAAGTCAGGCTATGAGTTCTCACTGTGAAGTGGAGCAGTCACATGGAAGAATGTAAAGCAGCGATGCATTACGGACTCTACCATGGAAACTGAAAGGATAACGGCCTCTGAGGCAGTTAAAAGGTCAGTGTGGCTCCAGAACTTCCTAAGGGACTTAGATGTGGTTTCTAGTTTACCCAAAGCTATTTTGAATAGCGGTATTGGCAAACTTGAAATGCCACGAGTCCACAGTGGGAGATAACACGTAGAGCGCAAGTACCACCTGATTCGAGAGATCGTCTAGTAAGACGATGCAGTTGTCACCTAGATAGCATCGAGAGGATTGCCTGGTAAACCCGTTCACAGAGGCACTTCCAGCGAAAGCGTTGGGTAGGCGTGATGAGGTTATGGGAATCTGATGTTTGGGAGAGGGCGACTAGACTTTTAGTATAAGTGGGAGATTGATGGAGTTGTATTCTAAATGTCTAGTTTAGTGCAAATACGGAACTCCTTATCTATACCTTAATTCGAGATATGATTCAAGCATGATTGCATTTAATGCAATAGTCCTTGATGTATACGTTGTAGACAGTATGGCGTGAGGAGACACGCGGAAGATCATACTGTCGGTTACTCGTATACTATCGAACAGTAGCTCATGACTTAGATGGACAGGGACAATCCATCGGTACGTCGTAGTGTGACTGGTAGATATTCTCGGTAAATTGGGAATCAGAATTGTACACACGGCATGCTATAGATTATAGACAGGAAACCGTGTCCCATTTATTGGGTTGATGATGTCCCCGAGATGAGCTCATAAAGTTTATCATGTAAACCCTGCAGGTGGATTCGTTCCACATGATAATAAGGATGAGTGGTACTAGTCTCGGATAACAAGAAACGAGTTAATTTAATTATTAGTAATTAAAGTTAATTCGTGGACATACGATATCTTAAACACGGGGAAAGTCGTATATGTAATTCGGCGGAATTATTATTGTTGAAATAATATAAATTAATTATTGGGAATTCAATTATAATTTTATAGTGGAATTAATTATAATTAAAATTGTGGAATTTAATTAAGGTTTGCCTTTTAGGACGCCGAGTTAATTAAATTGCAATTTAGCCTAATAATTAATTTCCATAAGGTCCCTGGTGTAGCTCTATAAATACCTCACCCTCTCTTTCTCTAAACCTAAGAAACGCCGCTATTTTATTTTTGCGGAGAAAAATAAATTGTTGCGCAATTATTTTTCTGTAAAAATAAATAGATTAGCGCTGTTATTATTTTCTGCAGAAATTGATTGCTAGCGCAATTATATTTCTGAGACAGAAAATCAAAAACCTTAATTACGCCGCTATAATTAATTCTGCAGAGAAAATAAAAGCTTGCGCAATTATTTTTCCTCTGCTTAATTAATTCAGATTAGCGCAGTAATAATTCTGTAGAAATAATTTTGCTTGCGCAAATATATTTCTTAGACAGAGGATATTATTCCTACGGTGGGTTCAAGAGAGAAAGGAGAAGAGGAAGGTTCAGCGGATCGTTGCCCACTCAACGGCTGAACGTCGGGGATAGAGACATACACCGGAAGGCTTCGTGGTCTCAACAATTCGGCTTCTCCGAATCACGCGACAAAGGTATAAGAAATCGAAACCCTTATTCCGCATACGTTTCGTTTTCTATTTCGTTAAAAATACATCGGATCTAAGATCGGGTTCCGGGCGTCGTGGATCATGTTCCTCGACTACTGGGGGTCAAGGACCTCCGGATCGGTAGTCGGAAGAGGAAAATCGACCCGGAAACGCGCTCGGAACAGCAGGTCGCGCTGCTGTTCGCGGACAAACGGCGGTCGCCGGAGGGCAAACGGCGGTCGCCGTTTCGCTGTTTTTCGGGCAGCCAGCTCTGGTTCGCGCGGTTGTCCTTCGGGGCAATGGCTGGGCGTGAATCGGGACACGGGCTGGCACGTGAACGGAGTAACGGACCTGGAGGTCGACTGGGATCGTTCGGATGTTCGAGTGATCGAACGAACGCATCCCGGGTAGTCGATTTCCAACAGCGGTAACATGCGAATCTTAAACAAACTTCTTAGTACTGAGTAATGGTTTACACTTAGGTACGCTCTATAGTATTCTTCCCATCGAAGTAACGCTATAGTGATGTACGACCGAAGCAAATCTAATTGCTAAATCATTTGGATGGGTAAACGTCCACACTATCGTGGCTTGCCTTATCTGATGGGATTTTAGATGTGATTAGTGATTTAATGATATTATTTGAGGGAGATAATATCGGATATTAAATTGATTGTTTGTTTAAATGTGCTTATAGGTTTAGAGAATAGCTATGAACCCACTTTCTATGATACTCAAGGAGCATAAGCTCACTGGCCCCAACTATATTGATTGGAAGAGAAATTTAGACATTGTCCTGACTTCGGAAGAGTACAAGTTTGTACTCCATGAAGTGTGCCCTGCTGAGCCCACGGCTGCCTCAACTGATGAGGAAAAACTGACATATCGGAAGTGGAAAAAGGCTGATGAAATGGCTAGGTGTTATATTTTGGCTTCCATGTCAAATGTACTCCAAACCCAACATGAGTCGATGGACACTGCCTATGATATGATGTTTAACCTCAAGGAGATGTTTGGGGAGCAAGATCGTGCGGCAAGGCAAAAAGCCATGAGAGTCCTTATGACAACTACTCAGTCTGAAGGAACGCCCGTAGGGGAGCACGTTCTTAAGATAATGGGTCTGTTGAATGAGCTTGAGATCCTAGGAGCTCAAATTGATGCTGAGACGCAAGTCGACATCATACTCCAGTCTCTGACCCCTAGTTTTGAGCAGTTTCGCATGAGCTATAACATGGGTAAACTATCTTATTCTCTTGCACAACTCCTGACTGAACTGAAGGCGGCAGAGGGGATCTACAAGAAGGGCAAGTCTCAAGCGCTTGTAGCTACCAAGTCCAAAGGCTTTAAGCCTGGTGGAGGTAGGGGCAAGAGGAGGAAGCAAGCCTGGAAACCCAGTGGTGTCAAGAAGACTGTACCACGAGTGGGGGCTGCAAAGCCAAGGGGCAAGTGCTTCCGATGCAACAAGTCTGGACACTGGATGTCTGAATGTCCTCTCAGAGGTACGAATTTTTCTTTAGTTGTAAAAACATAGTCAGCGGTATTATCTACCGGAATTCTGGTGTGTAGATATGGAACCACTGACGGTATGTGCATTTTGAATGCAGGGGTTCCAGAAAACCCGGCGACTTAGAGAAGAAGAGTTCCAGTCTACACGGGCAAAAGCTGTGGAGGAGGCAGCTGTTGCGGTGGAAGACATTTATCTGCTTTAGTAGTTAAATAGGATTTCATTTCAAGATTATTGCGTTATGTACCCTTTATTTTAGAAAGAACGTTTAGTTCTGGATTTCTATTAATGGATATTTTATTTCTTTAATAATTTGATGATTTTGATAAGAAATAATGGGATTATCTATTATGGTACATTAGATAGCAATATATGAATGATAGATCCTAAAGTCTACCACGATGCAACGAACCGTTCTATAACTTGTTTTATTTGATTAGATATATTTCTTCATTAAATCATTATACTTGTGAATTCTTATACTTAGTAGTATTTTCAAATGAGATTCAAATGGTCGAAATTGATTTGATCAATTATAGTTGAAGGAATGGACCTTCCGACCTAAGGATTGAATTTGGAGGATAATACATCTAAGCAAACCTTTCTGGATAAAGGATAGAATTCAGACAAGTATTAGGAATGATTAGATATGCAGAGTATGTGTAATTAGAAAGGAACGAGTAAATTCTTTCAAGAATACTCGGTAATGGATTAGAATACTTAATGTGCCATAAAAGCAAAGTGTTTTGACTAGTCAATGGACACAAAGCTATTATGGGGAACCATCAAAGTATATCCATTAGGAGCCTGCGACTTAGTCGTGGAGGCCATCACTTATCTAAGTAACACATAGAATAATCAAAGATTGGGATTCAATCCCAAAGGGCCGCGCCATACACTTACGTGTAGAGATGGTGCGTTGTAAATAAGAAATGGAAATCTAATAGTAAATGAACAAGTTGTTCGGAACTACCTATGTTCTATGGATGTTCCTAGATACAACGGTATATTGAATATGGTTGTAGGATATCCTAGATGAACGAAGTATTGTGTGTTCTATAGTACTATGAACCAGAGGGACGTCTATCGCCCAGTTCTTAGAGGAAAACTATTAGATGAACCACAAAGCCCGAACTGACGTAATACCTTGGAATGAGAAAAAGGACAAAGACTAGGAACCAGCCAAACCGAGTAGAAGTACACCACACACTGCACCTACTGTTATTATTGTTATACACCGGGACGCCATTGCAGTGGGAGGTTGTTGGACAACCAGAGATATTCATAAGACTAGAGGAGTTCGGACTCTGGATCTAGTAGAGATGAAATCGATCCCTAGCTCTGCATAAGGGTGGTACTGGATCTAAATGTGCCTGCTTGGAACAATAAGGTTTATTGTTAAGAGGCTAGATCATTTAGAGTACAAGCTTAGTAAATTCATTCATGGATTGTAACAAAGCTGTAAATCGTGGAACTTGCAAATTGATGAGATAGTCCATTTTATGGATTCATCAAAATGGCAAAGACGATAGGTGTATTAGAGACATAATGGAAACAAGGTGGTGTTTCTCGGAGATCTTATGTAGATAATATTTTATCATTGGCAAGAATATAAAGATATTGTCAGACATAAAATAATGGTTGTCTAAATAAATCGAGATATAAGATTGAGTAGAAGTTAGAGCATGTTCTTAAGATCGTTCTAACGATAAGAACATTGTACTTCTCCTAGATACCTTATACGATTATGGTTTGCTTTAAACATGCATACTTCTGAGAAAGGTTATTGCCTTTCAGAGACAGAATATACATCTATCTAAAGGATATGTGTTTCGAACACATGAAGAAGATAGATGAAGATAAAGCAGTTTCCTACACTTTATGTGTGGAAATCCTTATAGATGCAATGTTGTAAAAAGACAACCTGATATCAACTATGCCGTTTGCGTAGTGGGAGGATATCAAAGTAATCTGGATAAGGGATGTTCGAATGCTGTAAGAGTACTTTCATAGTACTGGCTTACGGAGCAAGACGAAATCTTCTTAGATTACAGATTCTCAGATCCAAAAATCAAAGAAGGACCAGTGTAAGTCGATATCAGGCTATGTGTTCACTTTTAGAAAGAGGTGGAACCATGAAATGAAAGAGTGATAAGCAGGACGCTTCTCAGACTCTCTCATAACCGAATAGCAGCCTCAGAGGCAGCGGAAGTTTTGGTTAGGTTCCGGGATTACCTCTTGACTTGGATATGACTCTTAGTTTACCAAAGGCTATTGGATAGCGGTGCAAAGTGAACTGGAAGAGGTCATAAGTCAAAAGTGATGATAACACATAGAGCAAGTACCACCTGATACGAATCATCGTCGAGGGAGACGACGTAGTAGTCACCAAGATAACTTCAGAGCGGCAACCTAGATTGCTCACTCACAAAGTACTTCTCGGAAGTACACTCTAAAGCACGTGATGAGTATGGGAACCGGGAGTTTGGAGGAAATGACTAGACCTTAGTACAAGTGGGAGATTGTTGGAGTTGTGTACTTAATGTCTAGATTTAAGTAACGGTAAACTCCCGGTCATAGCATTTAATCTATTAAATTAATAAACAATCGTTTGCTTTTAATTATTATTAATTAAATATATGCAAATCATAGTCCTAGATTTTATACGTTGTAGTTATTATGGTGTGTCGGGCCCACACAGAAGATCATACTATCGGTTACTCGTATTTAATCAAACAGTGGCTCACGACCTAGATGGACCCGGACCAATCCATCGGTATAGTCGTTGTGTGAGAGAGAAAATAATTTGTCTTAATTATTTTATCACACTTGTACACTTGGTGTATTGAGCGGATCGTTGAGATTCATCGATTAGGATTGCCGGCGATAATCGATTCGAGTCTCAGTGTATTTTATTCTTAATCCCCGATATTATTGCGGGTGTGTATATTTAATATAAGTGACTTTGATTTACCAAAGGAATTAACCGATTTAATTATTGGGTTAATTACCGGTTAAGTTGGGTCACTATATTTCATATATGACATGCCGTGAATGATTGACCGGACAGTGTATCCCGGAAGGGTTGATAATATCCCCGAGATGAGTTCATAAGGAATTATTGTGTAAACCTCATGAGTGGATTCGTTCCGCACAATAATTAAGGTTGAATGGTACTAGTCTCGGATTAAAGAGATGAATAAATTAATTAGCAATAAATTAATTTTATTCATGGATATTTAAATCTTAAATACACGGAATAAATAATACTACCGGAGAAATATTATTTGATATAATATGGTTTAATATTGGGAGTGCAATTAATTTATATAGTGGAAAATAAATTAATTAATATTGATAAGGATTAATGGACTTGAGCAGTGGGCTCAATTTAATCTTCAATATTGGAAGCCCAATATTCCACCTCCTTTAGATCCCCTACGTAGCCTATAAAAGCACTACATGGCCTTCATAAATCATAAGACAAGATTATCATACTTGATATTCTAGAGAGTTGAAGGAGATCCATAGGAGTTCGATAGATCGTCGCCCACCCGACGTTCGAACGGAGTGCAAGGAATACGTGGGAAGATTCAAAGGTCTTCAATTTGATTTCGTTTCTCCGCACAACGAATCAAAGGTATGATCATAAAACTCCTTGTGTGATTTTATGTTCAATTAATTGTGATACATACATGAACGCACGATCCGGGAAAACGACGAACCTCGGGAACGGGGATTCGAGATCCCCGGCGAGGATCGAAGGTGGCGGTTGAACCCTAGGGTTCGGACCGCCGCGACGCGCGACAAGGGGAAGCCCCGGCTGGACGCCGGGGCATGCGATCGACTTCGGTCGATCGCCGGGGATGCCGCGGGCTGGCGCCGCGGCGGATCCTCCCGGCCACCTCGTCGGCGGCGCGTCGCAAGGGAGCCCTCGGCTGGAGTCGAGGGGCGATCGAGCCCGTGAGCTCGATCGCGGGGGGCTGCTACGAGCAGCCCCGGGGATGCCGTGAGGCATCCCAGCGATCATCCGCGAGATGATCGCGAGCCCCGTGCGGGGGCTCGGCTGGGCATCACGGGCGGACCGTGGTGGTGCTCGGTTGAGCTCCGGCTCGTACGGTGGTTCGTGGTTGGATCTCCGGCGATCGAGGATTTCGGTCGGGTTATTATTTTCCGCAAATTTTAATAGCCCGGGATATCGAATTCCAGCATGGTCGTCCCAAAAGTAGGGAGTGATCTTGAATATTTTCTGATAATCCACCGACATCCAAAACCACAAAGTATACCGGCACAATCAATCCTACAACTTCAACAAGAACGTCTTCTACTATACCCCGAGGATATCGAACCGACCCATCGGCTAATTGGAGACGAATTCCTGTCGGTTTTATGTTCTCTAACTTCAGCTTATCAAATACTACCGACAGCATCAAATTTATCTCAGCCCCCAAATCTAACATACCTGAAAGTTCATTTCTTGCTCCAATCACCATCTTCATCACAAAACTTCCCGGATCACTCTCTTTGGTTGGCACTTTGCATTGTATCACCTCACTAGCTCCTTAAAAAAAAATCACCTTCTCATTCTCTTCAAGTTTTCTTTTATTAGAAGCTAGCTTCTTGAAAAACTTGACATAAGAAGGAAATATTTTAACTTTCTCCAATAAAGGAACATTGACTTTGTCTTTAGCAAGCAAATCATATACACCTTTGTATTGATCACCTTTACTTTTGTAATTAAGTTCACTTGGTAATGGCATAGGCAGCTTATAAGGATCCTCAGACTTGTGAAGCTCAACCTTCTCCTTCTCAACTTCTTTTTCAGTGATTTTTTCTTCTTTTTCTTTCGGTATCTCAACTTTATGGTCTACCTCCTTTCCGGATCTCACAACCGTGATAGATTTAGCATGTGCCGGTTGACTTGGAAGTCTACCGATTTCATCCTTTGCTTGCATTTTTCCCAAGGTAGTAGCCATTTGACCCATTTGAGTATTCATACCGTTTAACACCGCATCAAATCCTCCAACCTTCACCTCAAGATTATCCATTCTCATATCGTTTTTCTCAACATACTTCTTGATCCACTCTTCGAATTGAGATCCTGATGCTTGTGGGGGAGGTGTTGATTGTTGTTGAGTCGACATCTGATATGGAGCTCGATATGGCTGATTTTGAGATTAAGTATATGGAGCTCGATATTTTGAAGATGATTGCCCTTGCTGAAAATTATTCCTCGGTTGCCATGGTTGAGGTTGAGGCCTTTGTTGATACTGATTTTGATACCCATAATTCGGCCTTTGAACACCTCCTTGATTGTTATATGGTTGCACTACCGACACTTGCATTTCATTTGTCGCTCCCCCTTCACTCGGTGGTTGATACGATACACAAGCCATAATCCCTTGCTCTCCAACCATGGGCTGCCCTTCGATCATCAACAGAGCTTGCAATTGATGCATAGGACAAGTATATGGTCCATGCCCTTGGTATCCACACAATGTACACACTTCCATTTGGTTCAAAAGAAGTTGTGTCTTTCGGTTCCCGTCCTCCATTTTCAGCTCTTTATTGTCCTTTGTCATTTCCTCGATTCTAATATTTAGATTGTTGGCTTCCACCTCCTTAACATTATTCACAACACGTCTTCTTGAACTCTTCCTTCTTGAATTTCCAGCCATGGTTTTGTAGATGTTAATCATTTCCTCCAGAGCTCGATACGTGATGTCGCCTCCGGCTTGATTATCCACTGACCCTTGTAAGGAATCTGTCAAAGAGTCATAGAAAATTTGGTTAAGTAAAACTTGAGTGAATGTATGATGAGGACATTTAAAAAGTAAATCTTGAAAACGATCCCAAATCTCATGAAAAACTTATCCCGGACGACTTGTAAAGCCACAAATTTGATTCCGAAATTACGTCGTCTTATGATGAGGGAAGAATTGACTCATGACTCGTCATATATGTCATTCCAAGATTGGAGTGAATTTGGTGGAAGTGCTATCCACCATGACTTGGCCTTGTCCTTCAATGTCATCGGAAAGAATCTACATCTCAACTCGTCTTCTTGAAGTCCATTCAATGGAAAAGTATGAATGGTATTGTAGAAATCTCGGATGAAACTAAACACATCTTCGTTGGTATTTCCATGGTACTCCGGTAGTTGATTGAAATCCATTGGATTCACCTTGTAATTCTTCACCACCTCCGGTAAATCAACACATGCCGGAGTTGCTCCAATGATAGGCCTTGTGATGTCACCTTGTTGAACTCGTCGAGCCGGTGGGTTTCCAAATTGATTCCATTGATTCGGTTGCATCCCATATCCACCATATGGCATCATATTAGGCACCATGTTTGGCCATTGTTGCTGAAATTGGCCTTGCATGTTTTGATTAACTTGAACTCCGGGTTGCTGAAATGGATACCCGTAGTTTTGTTGATATGCCATGTTTTGATTCATCATGTTCGGATTCATCATCGGTGGTTGATTCATCATTGGAGGATTCACCATCATCTGAGGATTGATCATGTTTGGAGGATAACCCATATTCGGATTCATCACATTTTGAGGAGTAGCATGATGATCTTCATCTATCGGAGTTGGAGGTGTCAGAGGAGTAAGTTGAGCTTGAATATTGAATGGAGAAATTTGAATCCGTAAATCACTTCCTCCTGCTTGGTTGTTGCTATTTTGAGGAGTTCCCAATGGTGGAAGAGGTCCTTGAATATTTGGAGATATAACAGTCCCATGGGAAGGTCGTCCTTTCTTGACACCCGAAGTTTCTTGATCGGAATCATCTTCAACTTGAACTTTATCCTTGTCCTTCTCCATGTTTTCTCCGGATTGCTCTTGAGATGCCTTGCTTCTCGTAGTAACCATGCACACTCAAGTAGATGGTTAGCAAATAACAAGACAATTAACTAAATTATCTAAAGGAAATACGAAACTAAAACTAAACAAACACTTAAACAAACTATCCGTTTCCCCGGCAACGGCGCCAATTTTGATTAGACGTTTTTGTGCGCGTCTCTCGTCAAAATCCGAGGTCAATTGTAGCTTGAATCGGTATCAATCCAAGGAAACGAAAGAGAAATATTTAAGTGAGAAAAGTGTTAGTTGCATAAATCATTTCACTAAATCCTAGGTTCATTTTGTTCGACAAGAAAAGTTAACAAATTAAGCAAATAGCAATTAAGAAAAGCACTTGGATAATAATAATCAAAACTTAATTAAAGATAATTTCACAAACTCAAGATTCAATCAATACATTTTACACACGAAAGTCAAGCTCCCGATCGGGTTACATCACGCGTTTAAATAACGTTTAATTCACTTAGAAGTCCGCTCCCGGTCGGGTTACGATTCTAAGATCGTGCTAGTGTATTGAAGTTGTTCATGTAATTGCTAGTTCTCTCTTTTTTTCATCATATCATTATCCAAGTTAAGAAATTTAGTTCATCATCATTTATAAAGTAAAAGCATAAAACAAGTAATAACAAGAAAGCATGAGATCTTAAATTAAAATTGACAAACACTTAAAGAAGAATTCTACTAAAAGATGATTAACATTCTCAAACCAAAGTCATAAGAATCATGAAAATAAAGATAACATAATCTCAAAATAGAAATGAACTTAAAAATACATTAACATTACTAATACGTTAAATGGCTATCGAACTAAAACGTGCTTTCGAAGTTGTCGGCTTCGGATCGGACTTCTCCTACACCCTCCTTGAAGTTCCCAGGGAAAAGATGTCCAAAAACCTCTTTTTCCACGCCTAAATACCTCAGCAAACTCGCTCTTAACCGCCACTGAACTGCCACCCAACAGCGCTCGCTGGGCTATCAACAGTGCCCGCTGGCGCTCTTTCAGCGGTCGCTGAAATGAAAACAGCGACCGCTGTTTCTGTTAATTTTCCTGGCAAATGTTTAGCCTCTTTTCCGACCTTTCGGCGCCCGCTGTGATGGCTCCAGTGCTCGTCAATGTCAACCAGCGGCCGCTGGTTATACTTCAGCGAGCGTTGTTTCCCTTTGTTCAGCTCATCTTCTCTATTCTTCGACTTTTCTTCAACCTTCGACCTGAAACATTACTAAACATGCAACTCCAACCCAAGTGAGATCCAATACCAACACAAACATAAAACACAACCAAAAGACATGAAACGAAACAACACAACACACACTCGATACCAAAAACACAAACTAAAAACGCACAAGTACGATATAAATCAATTGCTTTCTAAAAGCATGACTTCATAGCTCTCATTTGTCAGAATACCTAAGTATTTGTCAAGTTGAGTTCTAACCCTTCCAGACCTTCGAGGGTTAGGTGTGGTTTCCAAAACCACTAGAGTACTCTCGACCAAGTCTTGAGTATACATATCAGTTTGTTCTACTTGAACCTCGTTCAAGAAAACTGAGATCCCACTGACTTTCTAGGAAAGATTACTCTTTTCAAGAAAATCACTATCTCGAGCCACAAAATATTGTTCTCAGATAGATCGTAGAAGTTGTACCCTCGAGTTTCTTATGGATAACAGAAAGAAACTTTTATCCCATTTGAGTTCAAGCTCTATAGAGATAAATCTCGTCAGAGAAGCTTTTAGAACCTCAAATTCTGATGAAAACAATTTAGGGACCCTCCCTTTCCATACCTAGTATGGTGTCTTATCAACAGCTTTTGAAAGCGTCCTATTCAGTGTATAAGTTGAAGTCAAGAATTGTGTGTTCCCAAAAGAGACCAGTAGTTCATTTAGACCTCTCATCGAATGGTCGAACTATATCTAATATAGTTTGTTTTCTCTTTTCCGAAACATAACCTTCATGGATCATCCCTAATTAATCACTCACATGTTCTCCTTTCTCCAAGAAAGATGACATTGTTATCTTTGTCCATCAAACATCATTCACTTGTATCAAATGACTCCAAGTCAAATGATTCTAGAATGCATTTTAAAAGAAGATTCGTTACATGTTTAGATTTTGATCTAATGAACAATGTTACAGTTATGTTTCACTGAGACTTATTCGATTCGGCCTTTGGTGTTAATGTTATATATGATTTGTTGAGTTTAAAGTATACATAAATAATGTAATAATCGTACCAAAACAAAGAATAGTTCACAATTAAAATAGTTATCAAACTATTTAAATAGTGAAAAACTAATCGTTCAATATCCAATACTGAACCAATATTCATTGTTTATTGAAGGTACGAAAAATACATAGTTATAATACTTAAAATAAGGCCCTAAGGCATAACAACATCATATGATCATACGGCTAGTGCAGCGACCTTCGCTCCTTTTCCAGCCCGTAGATCGACATTTCTACTTTCCAAACTCCTACTTCTGTGTAGTTCCTTCACTTACAATTGTGAGAACCACAAATTGGCATCCAATACCCAAGAAGTAAGATTTGCGAAGTTTAATGTCTATAACATTAATACCTGAAGATGAAGCAACCCCGTTCTTCACATCTTCTTTGAACTTTGGGCAAATTCAATTATTCCCAATAATTGAGTCTTATTCGAATTCTCGTTCACAATTATCTCAATATCAGAACCCGATAAATCGTAAGTGAAAACTCGCAGTTTTCTAACCAGCGATTTTATCATGCAATTGAAGCCCTATCTCTCATAAAGTATGAGGGAGCCAACCAGATAATCGACTAACGCCATCCCATGGCTCGAAAGTCTCTAATCTGTGTTATTGATGAACTAAGGGTTTTGGATTAAATCACTCCCCGAGGTGAAAATAATCCTAACTTTAGAATCCATCATTGAAAGGGTTTTGAAATTGAATAAATATGAACTTCTACATATATGTTTGCAATTAGTGTCCAACACCTTTGCAGTAGACGCATTCAGATTCCCTAGGAACCCTAGTAGCCTTCTTGCCCATGCTCTTTTGATTACCACATCCCTTTTAGTGTCCTTTTTTAATTGACGACTCACCATCTTAGAAAAATTTAGGAGATCACTTAAAGCAAATAATCCAATCATTTGTTGCACATGTGGTCCCTATAGGTTTCTCTTTCTCCAGCCTAGCTGAAGCGATGGCCCTTGTCACACCGAACCGCTCAATAATAGCATATTCCCCGAACATGATATTGAGTTGTTAAAATGATATCTTAGGATGTGGTTTTCTAACACATTTTCCTTGTCTTCGTATTTGAGGACCATCCTCAAATTACGTTGTGAATCAAGAAAATGTATGTTGTTCAATTTATCACAATCAAGAATTGAACCAAACTTGAATTGAGTTGATATTTGACATGATAAACTACAAAAGAAAGATAACTAAAGTATGTAAACATCCACAAAGCGGTAAACAAATAAGTTTGTCTATCAAAACTATTTATTTATTCCATTTTGTTCAATCGAAATCTAATATCGTTGTTCCCTCGAACAAAACGATCCCAAGACCCTCATCATGCTAATCCTTAAGCCAACTGAGTTCGCACTTAAGAACACCAATATAGGTAGACATCCCATGTCAATGACATCTAATGTCATTCTCGGTCGACGAGAATGATGGAGTTATATTCTAAATGTCTAGTTTAGTGACAATATGGAACTCCTTATCTGTGTTTTATTTATCTATTAATCAAACAGTCGGCATTTTGTCTTTCATACACTTTATGCCATAGTCCTAGATATATACGTTGTAGACAGTATGGCGTGAGGAGACACGCGGAAGATCATACTGTCGGTTACTCGTATACTATCGAACAGAAGCTCACGACTTAGATGGACAGGGAAAATCCATCTGTACGTCGTAGGACCACGAGAGGGCGTTCGATTTATACTAATCGAAGTAATCGAACTAGACCTCAGATATTACGGATATACGAATTCCTAATCCCTATATAATTATAGGTGCGTGTGTTCAATTCTCGGTTCTTTAATATGCCAATGAGTGAGACTAATTGATTAGTCGAGATTCTCGGTAAATTGGGAATCGTAATTGTACACACGGCATGCTATAGATTATAGACAGGAAACCGTGTCCCGTTTATCGGGTTGATGATGTCCCCGAGATGAGATCATAAAGTTTATCATGTAAACCCTGCAGGTGGATTTGTTCCACATGATAATAAGGATGAGTGGTACTAGTCTCGAATAATAAGAAACGAATTAATTTAATTATTAGTAATTGAAATTAATTCGTGGACATTCGATATCTTAAACACGGGGAAAGTCGTATATGTAATTCGGCGGAAATATTATTGTTGATATAATATTAAATTAATTTCGGGAATTCAATTATTATTTTTTAGTGGAGTTAATAATAATTAAAATTGAAATCGATTAATTAAGGAATTGCTTTTAAGTATTCCAAGTTAATTAATATTTCATTTTAGCCCCTAATTAATTTACCTAAGAGGTCCCTAGTGTAACTCTATAAAACCCCCCCCTTGCCCTCTCCTAAACCTATCATTCGCCGCTTTTTATTTTTGCTGAGAAAAACAATTGTGTTAGCGCAAATACTTTTTCTCTGTAAAAATAATTTAGTTAGCGCTAATATTTTTCTCTCAGAGAGAAAAAGAATATTACGCTGGTAGATCAAGAGAGAGCAGAAAAGGCAGACCCAACAGATCGTTGCCCACATAACGGTTGGAGTCGGGGAAGAGGCATACACTAGCAATCGCTAAGGTCTCAACAATTCGACCGCTAAGGTATGAGATCGGATCTTTAATTCCGCTATTCATTCGATCTCAATTTATCTCGTTGATCATACATTGAACGAAGATCGGATTCTGTGGTTTGGATGTGATGTTCTCGGACTGCTGGGAGGTTTCTGACCTTCGGTGTGGCAGTCGGATCGAGAAAACCTCGTCGGAACAGCCAGAACGGGCGAAGCCCGCTGCTGTTTGCGACAGCTGTCGGCCGACATGTATGGCTGTCGGCCGACATGGGCTTGTCAGACGACACCTTATGGTGTCGGACGACAGAGAGGCCAGAAGCCTCTCGTTTTGCGCGGTCGTGCCTCGGGTGCGATGGCTGGGTGCAATTCGGGTTAGTGGCTTCGTCGTGAACACAGTGGGAACGCAAGTTGTCGACTGGGCTTGTCCGGATGTTCGAGTAGTCGAACGGACATGTCCCGGGTAGTCGATTTCCTACAATTGGTATCAGAGCCGGTTTTGTACGTTCATTGTATTGTTTGCGAGAATTGTTTTGCATGTTCACCCGATTATTATGGTCAATTTTAAACTCTCGGGGTTGTCGAGATCTTTTGGTTTTTACATCGTTGCTTGCTTGTAATAGTTAAAACGACGGGTTGAGTCGTTTAGGTTTTCCTTTATTCGTTTTTCGTTATATCCGGATGTATAGGATCGATCAATATGTATAGGATCGATACCGAAAGTAGTTAGTTTTACTTATGTAATGTTACTGCTACTTGGTGAATCGAGAGAAGATCGAAGCCCAGAGAAACTGTTGGAGTTGTGTACTTAATGTCTAGATTTAAGTAACGGTAAACTCCCGGTCATAGCATTTAATCTATTAAATTAATAAACAATTGTTTGCATTTAATTATTGATAATTAAATATATGCAAAATATAGTCCTGGATTCTATACGTTGTAGTTAGTATGGTGTGCGACGTCACACAGAAGATCATACTATCGGTTACTCGTATTTAATCGAACGGTTGCTCACGACCTAGATGGACACGGACCAATCCATCGGTATAGTCGTTGTGTGAGAGAGAAAATAATTTGTCTTAATTATTTTATCACACTTGTACACTTGGTGTATTGGGCGGATCGCTTGAGATTTATCGATTAGGATTTCCTTGAGATAATCGATTCAAGTCTCAGAGTATTTTATTCTTAATCCCCGATACTATTGCGGGTGTGTATATTTAATATATGTGACTTTGATTTTCCAAAGGTATTAACCGATTTAATTATTGAGTTAATTACCGGTTAAGTTGGGTCACTATATTTTATATATGGCATGCCGTGAATACTTGACGGGAAAGTGTATCCCGGAAGGGTTGATAATATCCCCGAGATGAGTTCATAAGGAATTATTGTGTAAACCTCATGAGTGGATTCGTTCCGCACAATAATTAAGGTTGAATGGTACTAGTCTCGGATTCAAGAGATGAATAAATTAATTAGCAATAAATTAATTTTATTCATGGATATTTAAATCTTAAATACACGGAATAAATAATACTACCGGAGAAATATTATTTGATATAATATGGTTTAATATTGGGAGTGCAATTAATTTATATAGTGGAAAATAAATTAATTAATATTAATGGGAGATTAATAGATTTGGGCTTGGGCTCAATTTAATCATTAATATTGGAAGCCCAATATTCCACCTCCTTTAGATCCCCTACGTAGCCTATAAAAACACTACATGGTCTTCTCTTTTCTACACACATCATAACTTGAAGATCATATTCTTCTAGAGAGAGAAAGTACAGAGAGAGAGAAGAGGATCCATAAGCTTGGAGGATCGTCGCCCACCCGACGTTCAAGCTAGTGCATGGAATACGTGGGAAGATCGTAAGGTCATCAATTGAGTTCGTTTCTCCGCACAACGAATCAAAAGGTAAAATCATATACTCTCTTCTATGATTTTATGTGAATATGATTGTGATATATACATGTCCGCACGATCCGGGAAAACGACGAACTTCGGGGATGGGAATTCGAGATCCCCGGCGAAGGTTCGAAGGACCCTCGGCTGGGAGCCGAGGGGTGCGATCGAGCCCTAGGGCGTCGATCGCGGGGCCCACACGAGGACGCTACGGCTGGACGCCGGGGCATGCGATCGACCTCACGGTCGATCGCGGGGGCAGCCGTGCTGGGATTAGATGTCCCGGGCTATCAAAAATTGCGGAACCGATAACCGACCGAAAACCCGTCGCCGGAGATCGCACGAACACCGACTCATCCGCAGGAGTCCGACCTTTGGAGACTACGCGCCCGAAGACACGCAGCCCGCCCCCAGTCGAAGTCTCCCGCGAATCGGAAATCACGAACGCGAACCACACGCGAAGAACCGGGCTCGACAAGAGCGTCGCCGCGGGATGAACCCGCGGCTAAACCCTAGCCGAACCCCATCGCGGCTGGGGTTCGCGATCGCCGTGCATGGCGATCGCTGGGGCTGCCAAACAGCCCCCGGTGGTGAGTCCGGCGACTCACCACCTTCGCCGGAGGAGGGTGGTCAGCTCCCGGCTGACCCGCCGCGGCATCAGCCGCGGCTTTCCCATGCGATCGACCACGCGGTCGATCGCTCGCCCCGGCTTCAGCCGGGGCTCCTCCCTTGCGCACGCCGCCGTCGAGGGCGGCTGGGGTCCGCCACGGCACCAGCCCGTGGCACCCCAGCGATCGACCGAAGTCGATCGCGTGCCCCGGCGTCCAGCCGGGGCTTCGCCCCTCGTCGCGCGCGCCGGGCGGTCGAGCCCTAGGGTTTCGACCGCCCCCTTCGATCTTCGCCGGGGATCTCGAATCCCCGTCCGCGATGATCGTCGTTTTTCCCGGATCGTCTTGTTCATGTACATATTACGATTAACAAGCACAAATAATCAAAGAGGGGGATTCTCGATTATACCTTCGATTCGTTGTACGGAGAAATGAAATCGGTTGACGACCTTGCGATCTTCCTACGTATTCCTCGCACCTCGTCCGAACGTCGTGTGGGCGACGATCTATCGGATTCCTATGGATCTTCCTCACTCTCAAGACTTTATGATTGGCGTAGGTCAATTATTATGTGTTATGAAAAGTGAAGACCATGTAGTGCTTATATAGGCTACGTAGGGGATCATAAGGAGAATAAATATTGGGCCCTAAATATTGAAGATTAAATTGGGTCCAACCCAAATCCATTAATCCTTATCAATATTAAATTTTATTTATTTTCCACTATATAAATAAAATTGCACTCCCAATATTATTCCATATTATATCAAATAATATTTCTCCGATTAGTATTATTTATTCCGTG
The DNA here is from genome assembly GCA_954870475.1 of Euphrasia confusa. NCBI lineage: Eukaryota > Viridiplantae > Streptophyta > Magnoliopsida > Lamiales > Orobanchaceae > Euphrasia > Euphrasia confusa. Next base: position 2,749,085 of record OX940952.1, on the reverse strand, counting down.
TATTTAAGATTTAAATATCCATGAATAAATTTATTTATTGCTCAATAAATAATATTCATATCTTATATCCGAGACTAGTACCGTTCAACCTTTATTATTGTGCGGAACGAATCCACTCATGAGGTTTACACAATAATTCCTTATGAACTCATCTCGGGGATATTATCAACCCTTCCGGGATACACTTTCCCGTCAAGTATTCACGGCATGTCGTATATAAAATATAGCGACCCAATTTTACCGGTAATTAACCCAATAATTAAATCGGTTAATTCCTTTGGAAAATCAAAGCCTCTAATATTAAATATACACACCCGCAATAGTATCGGGGATTAAGAATAAAATACTCCGAGATTTAAATTGATTATCCAAGGCAATCCTAATCAATAAATCTCAAGCTGATCCGCCCAATACACCAAGTGTACAAGTGTGATAAAATAATTAAGATAAATTATTTTATCTCTCACACAACGACTATACCGATGGATTAGTTCGTGTCCATCTAGGTCGTGAGCAACTGTTCGATTAAATACGAGTAACCGATAGTATGATCTTCTGTGTGCCCATGCACACCATACTAACTACAACGTATAAAATCCAGGACTATATTTTGCATAATTTAATTAATAATAATTAAATGCAAATAATTGTTTATTAATTAAATAGGTTAAATGCTATGACCGGGAGTTTACCGGTACTTAAATCTAGACATTAAGTACACAACTCCAACAATCTCCCACTTGTACTAAGGTCTAGTCATTTCCTCCAAACTCCCGACTCCCATACTCATCACGTGCTTAAGTTACACTTCCCAGAAGTATTATGTGAATGAGCAATCTAGGTTGCCGCTCTGAAGTTATCTTGGTGACTACTGCGTCGTCTCCCTTGACGATGACTCGTATCAGGTGGTACTGGCTCTATGTGTTATCATCACTTTTCGAACTTATGACTTCTTCCAGTTCTCCACGCACCGCTATGTACATAGCCTTTGGTGAACCAAGAATCATATCCAAGTTCAGAGGTCATTCCGGAACCTAACCAAAACTTCCGCTGCCTCTGAGGCTTCTATTCGGTTTATGATAGAGTCCGAGAAGCATCATGCTTATCACTCATTGATCCTTAGGTTCCACCTCTTCTAAAAGTGAACACATAGCCTGATATCGACTTACACTGGTCTTTCTCCGATTCTTGATCTGAGAAATTGTAATCTAAGAAGATTTCGTTATGCCAGCAATCCAGTACTTCCAAGTACTTTACAGCATTCGAATATTTCTTATCCAGATTACTTTGATATCCTCCCACTACGCTAACCGCATAGTTGATATCAGGTTCTTGTTTTTCAACATTGCATCTACAAATCTTTCTACACTTGAAGTGTAGGTACCTGCTTTGTCCATATCCATCTCCTTCATGTGTTCGAAACACATACCTTTAGATAGATGTATTCTGTTCCCGAAAGGCAATAACCTTTCTCAGAATTGTGCATGTTTAAAACAAACCATAATCGTATAAGATATCTTAAGAGAAGTACAAATGTTCTTATCTAGAGATCGGAAGATTTCTAAGAACATGATCCAACTTCATCTTAATCTTAAATCTCGATTTATTTAGACAACCTCTATTTTATGTCTGACAACACTTTTACATTGTCGCCAACGATGAAGTGTTATCTACACAAAATTCCGAGAAACACCACCTTTGTTTCCATTACGTCTCTAACACACCTTTCTCGCAAATCCTATGCAGATCTAGGGATCGATTTCATGTATACTAGATCCAGAGTTCAAAACTCCTCCAGTCTTATGAACATCTCCGGTTGGTTAACAACCTCCCACTGCAATGGCGTTCCGGTGTATAACAGTCATAACATTAGGTGCAGTTAGTGGTGTATCACTACTCGGTCAGGCTGGTTCTCAGTCTTTCCTTTCCTCATCTTTTAAAGTACTTTGTCAGTTAGGGCATTTGTTGTTCATCTAATAGTCTTCCTCTAAGAACCGGGCGAGGACACCCTTCTGGTTCGTAGTACTATTGAACATACAATTACTTGTTCTTCTAGGATATTCTACAATCACATTGAGTGTACCGTTGTATCCAGAAATATCCATAGAACATAGGTAGTTCCGAACAAACTTGTCCTTTTACTATTAGAATCCCATTTCTTATTCCTGACACACCATGTCTACACATCAGTGTATGGTGTAGTCGCTTGAGACTTAATCTCAATCTTTGATTTATGCTATGTGTTATTTAGATAGGTGATAGCCTCCGCGAACAAGTCGCAGGCTCCCAATGGATATACTTTGAAGGCTCCCCATAATTGCTTTGTGTTAAAAACACTCCGCTTTTATGGCACAACAAGTAGTCTAATCCATCTTCGAGTATTCTTGAAGGAATGACTCGTACCTTCTCTAATTACACATACCGCATTAATCATCAATCATCTTCTATACTTGTCCGAATTCCATTCTTTATCCAGAAAGGTTAACTTAGTTGTATCATCTTTCAAGATTGATTCTTAGGTCGGGAGGTCCATTCCTCCAACTATAATTGATCAAATCAATTTCGACCTTTTGAATCCCTTTTGAATAGATACTACCAAGTTCAAGAATTCACAAGTACAATGATCAATAAGAGAAATACATCTAATAAGTAAAACAAGTTATACATAACGGTTTGGTGCATCGTGGTAGACTAAGGATTCATCATTCACATATTGCTATCTAATGTACCATAATAGATATCACCATTATTTCTTATCCAAACCATCAAATTATTAAAGAAATAAAATATCCATTAATAATAAAGAAAACTAGAACGAAGTTCTTTTTCAAAATAAAGGGGTACATAAGCAATAACTGAAATGAAAACTTAAAACAGATAAATGTCTTCCACTGCAACTGCTGCTACCCCAACAGCTTTGCCCATGTAGACTCGAACTCTTCTTCTCTAAGTCGCCGGGTTTTCTGGAACCCCTGCATTTAAAGAAATGCACATACCGTCAGTGGTTCCATATCTACACACCAGAATTCTGGTAGATAATACCGCTGACTATGTTTTTACGACTAAAGAAAAATTCGTACCTCTGAGAGGACATTCAAACTTCCAGTGTCCAGACTTCTTGCATCGGAAGCACAAGCCCTTTGGCATACTAGCCCCCACTCGTGGTCCATTCCTCTTGGCACCACTGGGTTTTATGGCTTGCTTCCTTTTCTTGCCCCTACCTCCAATAGCTTTCAAGCTTTTGGACTTGGTAGCCACAAGCGCTTGAGACTTGCCAGCCACAAGCGCTTGAGACTTGCCCTTCTTGTAGATCCCCTCTGCCGCCTTAAGTTCAGTCAGGAGTTGCGCAAGAGTATAAGATAGTTTACCCATATTATAGCTCATACGAAACTGCTCAAAACTAGGGGTCAGAGACTGGAGTATGATGTCGACTTGCGTCTCACCATCAATCATAGCTCCTAGGACCTCCAATTCATTCAACAAACTCATCATCTTGAGAACGTGCTCCTCAACGGGCGTTCCTTCAGACTGAGTAGTCGACATGAGGACTCTCATTGCTTCTTGCCTACCCGCACGGTCATGATGCCCAAACATCTCCTTGAGGTTAAATAACATATCCTCGGCAGTGTTCATCGGCTCATGTTGGGTTTGGAGTACATTTGACATGGAAGCCAAAATATAGCACCTAGCCATTTCATCAGCCTTTTTCCACTTCCGATATGTTTCTTTTTCCTCATCAGTTGAGGCGGCCGTGGGTTCAGCAGGGCATTGCTCATAGAGTACAAACTTGTACTCTTCAGCAGTCAGGACAATGTCCAAATTTCTCTTCCAATCAATGTAATTGGGACCAGTGAGTTTATGTTCCTTGAGTATCATAGAAAGTGGATTCATAGCTATTCTCTAAACCTATAAGCACATGTAAACAAACAATCAATTTAATGTCCGATATTATCTCCCTCAAATAATATCATTAAATTACTAATTGCATCTAAAATCCCATCAGGTAAAGCAAGCCACGTGGTGTGGACGTTTACCCACCCAAATGATTTAGCAATTAGTTTTTCTTTGGTCATACATCAATCATAGCGTGACTTCGTGGGGAAGAATACTATAACGCGTATCTAAGTGTAAACCATCACTCAGCACTAAAGTACATCGCTTGGAATTGCTACGTCACCGCAAGCCACGTGGTGTGGACGTTTACGACAATTTCACAACTCTTCACAATTACTTATAACTGTCTACATCAATTAATCCAAAATCCGTCAGCATAGCAAGCCACGTGGTGTGGACGTTTACTACACCAAGAGACTTTTATAATTGACTCCCAATTACAAGATCCATTTGATTTCGTAAATCAAGACTCGGAGAATCATAAGTGAAACTCGAAGTTTCTAACCAGTGATTCACCATGCGAGCGACCCTATCTCTCATAAATGAGGGAGCCGAGCAGACAAACGACCCACCTATCAAAGAATGGCACGAAGGTCTCTAATTTGTGTCCTCTACATGACCAAGTGGCTCTGGCTCCATTCCACTCCCCGGGGTGAGAATGAGTCGACTTGAAGTCAGTTTCAGAAAGACAAATTAGGCATTGTTTGACAAACTTGATCAATGTTTCTTGTAAGAGGAATTACAAGAATTCTCCTCTAATGACTTGTCTATATGAACTTCGAAAGTCCATAAAAGTCACCAAGAGAACAGTGATGGAGACCATGGGAATGTTTCCATCCCCTCTCCCACTTAGCTTTTTACGATAAAGGGATACGCTATCTAGTGCATAAAAATAAACACATATAGCATGCATGAAAGCAATAAAGCACATAGATCACATAGTCAAAATAATGCTAGAGAATTATTTTCCCGACTATCATGGCTTTATCTTCATATGCATCTTCTAGTCTTTAGTCTTCGTTTCTTGAATGCTCCATGTGACGAGAATATTAATCTCCAATATTTAAATCTATTTATTTTCAATTAATCCAAAAGTTACTTAATTCGAAAATTAAGTCAATTGAATATATCAAAAATAAAATTAAATACTATTAATATTTTTATTTATTTATTTTCCTATCTAGTTCTATTAAATCTCTAGAATAATCTATCCAAGTAAAATTGGAATATTCTAGAAGACATCTATAATAGAACAAGGAAATAAAATAAATTAGGACTCACTACTTTCCAAATTTATTTTTTATTCCTAATCCATGAATATTCCCATGAGTAGGAATAATCAAATAGGAAAAATAAATTTAGTACTAAATTAATTAAATTCCCAATCTTTGAATAATTCCATGAAGGAAATAAATCAATAGGAATAAAATTAATTCTAATTAATTCTTTTCCTATTCCATGAGAGTTTCCAAAAGGAGAACAATCAAATAGGAAAAATCCGAATTAATTTGGAAAGTAATTTCTTGGTAGGAATAGCATGGGATTGGGAGACCCCACACCATCCCCACCTAGATGGATCGGCCGGCCACTCGGGGAGGAGCGCCGCCGCCGCCTAGCCACCCCGGCTAGGCCATGGGTCGATCACCATCATGGGATCGATCCCAAGCCCTATCCTCTTCGTCACTTCTTCGTCTTCCGGCGATCGTCTCATCATCGAACCAACGTAAAATAAATTACAATAATCTAAATTACAATTCCGGTATCGATTCTATACATGAAATCGACCCTATACATTTTCCGGAAAAAAAAGTGCGTAATAATAAATCCTAAATTCGGTCAACCCCCGAATTTTTACTATTACAAACATTCAACCACACAAAACGAATCTCGACATGTCCGAGAGTTTAATAATCATGATAATTAATTAAGCAATAATTAAATCAACCATGATAGCCGGAAATCCTGCGAGGTAGAACAATAATCGAATATATACATGAACACGAAACCAAACGCTCTGATACCAATTGCTGGGATTCGATGTCCCGGGCTATCAAAAATTGCGGAACCGATAACCCGACCGAAAAACCGTCGCCGGAGATCGCACGAACACCGACTCATCCGCAGGAGTCCGACCTTTGGAGACTACGCGCCCGAAGACACGCAGCCCGCCCCCAGTCGAAGTCTCCCGCGAGTCGGAAATCACGAACGCGAACCACACGCGAAGAACCGGGCTCGACAAGAGCGTCGCCGCGGGATGAACCGCGGCTAAACCCTAGCCGAACCCCATCGCGGCTGGGGTTCGCGATCGCCGTGCATGGCGATCGCTGGGGCTGCCAAACAGCCCCCGGTGGTGAGTCCGGCGACTCACCACCTTCGCCGGAGGAGGGTGGTCAGCTCCCGGCTGACCCGCCGCGGCATCAGCCGCGGCTTTCCCATGCGATCGACCACGCGGTCGATCGCTCGCCCCGGCTTCAGCCGGGGCTCCTCCCTTGCGCACGCCGCCGTCGAGGGCGGCTGGGGTCCGCCACGGCACCAGCCCGTGGCACCCCAGCGATCGACCGAAGTCGATCGCGTGCCCCGGCGTCCAGCCGGGGCTTCGCCCCTCGTCGCGCGCGCCGGGCGGTCGAGCCCTAGGGTTTCGACCGCCCCCTTCGATCTTCGCCGGGGATCTCGAATCCCCGTCCGCGATGATCGTCGTTTTTCCCGGATCGTCTTGTTCATGTACATATTACGATTAACAAGCACAAATAATCAAAGAGGGGGATTCTCGATTATACCTTCGATTCGTTGTACGGAGAAACGAAATCGGTTGACGACCTTGCGATCTTCCTACGTATTCCTCGCACCTCGTCCGAACGTCGTGTGGGCGACGATCTATCGGATTCCTATGGATCTTCCTCACTCTCAAGACTTTATGATTGGCGTAGGTCAATTATTATGTGTTATGAAAAGTGAAGATCATGTAGTGCTTATATAGGCTACGTAGGGGATCATAAGGAGAATAAATATTGGGCTTCTAAATATTGAAGATTAAATTGGGTCCAACCCAAATCCATTAATCCTTATCAATATTAAATTTTATTTATTTTCCACTATATAAATAAAATTGCACTCCCAATATTATTCCATATTATATCAAATAATATTTCTCCGGTTAGTATTATTTATTCCGTGTATTTAAGATTTAAATATCCATGAATAAATTTATTTATTGCTCAATAAATAATATTCATATCTTATATCCGAGACTAGTACCGTTCAACCTTTATTATTGTGCGGAACGAATCCACTCATGAGGTTTACACAATAATTCCTTATGAACTCATCTCGGGGATATTATCAACCCTTCCGGGATACACTTTCCCGTCAAGTATTCACGGCATGTCGTATATAAAATATAGCGACCCAATTTTACCGGTAATTAACCCAATAATTAAATCGGTTAATTCCTTTGGAAAATCAAAGCCTCTAATATTAAATATACACACCCGCAATAGTATCGGGGATTAAGAATAAAATACTCCGAGATTTAAATTGATTATCCAAGGCAATCCTAATCAATAAATCTCAAGCTGATCCGCCCAATACACCAAGTGTACAAGTGTGATAAAATAATTAAGATAAATTATTTTCTCTCTCACACAACGACTATACCGATGGATTAGTTCGTGTCCATCTAGGTCGTGAGCAACTGTTCGATTAAATACGAGTAACCGATAGTATGATCTTCTGTGTGCCCATGCACACCATACTAACTACAACGTATAAAATCCAGGACTATATTTTGCATAATTTAATTAATAATAATTAAATGCAAATAATTGTTTATTAATTAAATAGGTTAAATGCTATGACCGGGAGTTTACCGGTACTTAAATCTAGACATTAAGTACACAACTCCAACAAGCCGCGGCTGGGCCGCGGCTAGTGCGGTGGGCGCACCGCCCTCCTCGGCGGTGGCGGTGAGTCGTCGGACTCACCGCCGGGGGCTGTTCGGAACAGCCCCACGGGGATGCACGTGCATCCCCGGCGATCGCTAGGGCAGCGATCGCGAGCCCCGGCGGGGGCTCGGCTAGGGTTTCTAGCCACGGGTTTTTCCCGCGGCGACGACTCTCTTGTCATGCCCGGTTCCGTTTGGTGGTTCGCGTGTTTTCGGCGATGGGATTTCGGTCGGGGTTATCGGTTCCGCAATTTTTGATACCCCGGGATATCGATTTCCAGCAATTGGTATCAGAGCGTTTGGTTTCGTGTTCATGTATGTGTTCAATTATCGTTCTACCTTGCAGGGATTCCGGCTATCATGGTTAATTAATTGATTAATTGTTTAATTAATTGTTATTTAATTTTACCATGATTATTAAACTCTCGGACATGTCGAGATTCGTTTTGTGTGGATGAATGCTTGTAATAGTAAAAATTCGGGGGTTGACCGAATTTAGATTTATTATTATTGTTCTATGTTTTCCGGAAAGTGTATAGGGTCGATTTCATGTATAGAATCGATACCGGAATTTTAAATTTATTTCTTGTAATTTATTTACGTTGGATCGATGCCGAGACGACCGCCGGAGAACTTATGTGACGAAGGAGATGATGAGAGGGAGAACTAGGGCTCGGGATCGATGGGATCGATCCCATGGGGATGATCGATCGAGGGGGCTGCCCGCGGGGCTCCTCGGCCACGCCGGCCACCGGTGGTGGTGGCGCGTGGGCTGGGGACGGCGGCGGTGGTGCTCCGGGCCGGCGATCAAGGTGGGGGGGCGCGGGGTCCTCGTGCTACTCCTACCTAGATTCACTTTCCTAATTGATTCAAGTTTTCCTATTTTGAGTATTCCTAAGTTTGGGAACTCTCATGGAGATAGGAAAAGAATTAATTAATATTATTTATTTCCTTATTCTATTATGGAAGTCTTCTAGAATATTCCAAGTTCTACTTGGAATAGGAATCTAGTGATTTAATAGAATTAGATAGGAAAATAATTAATTAATGAATTGATTTATTTCCTATTTGATTATTCCTATTTTATGGGAATTTTCATAGACATGGAAATTAATTAATTTTGGAAAGTAGAAGAGTCCTAATTTATTTTATTTCCTTATTCTATTATAGAAGTCTTCTAGAATATTCTAAGTTTCACTTGGATAGATTATTCTACAGATTTAATAGAATTAGATGGGAAAAATAAATAAATAAAAATATTAATAATATTTAATTTTATTTTTGATTTATTCGATTGACTTAATTTTCGAATTAAGTATCTTTTGGATTTATTAAAAATAAATAGATTTAAATATTGGGATTAATATTCTCGTCAAATGGAGCATTCAAGAACGAAGACTGAAGACTAGAAGACGCATACGGAGATGGAATAAAGCCATGATAGTCGGAAAATAATTTTCTAGCATTATTTTGACTATGTGATATGTGCTTTATTACTTGTATGCATGCTTATGTGTTTAATTATGCATTAGATAGCGTATCCCTTTGTTATAAAAAGCTAAGTGGGAGTGGGGATGGAAACATTCTCATGGTCTCCATTACTGTTCTCTTGGTGACATTTATGAGCTTTCGAAGTTCATATAGATATGTCATTGGAGGAGAATTCTTGTAATTCCTTTTACGAGAAACATTGATTAAGTCTATCAAACAATGCCTAATTTGTCTTTCTGAAACTGACTTCAAGTCGACTCATTCTCACCCCGGGGAGTGGAATGGAGCCAAAGCCACTTGGTCATGTGGATGACACAAATTAGAGACATTCGTACCATTCTTTTGAAGATGGATCGTTTGTCTGCTCGGCTCCCTCATCTAATGAGAGATAGGGTTGTTCGCATGGTGAATCATGTTGGAAATCGATATCCCGGAATTAATAAATTAATTAAAATTAATTATCCAATTAATTCCGACCGAAATCCTTTGAAGATCGAATATCCGGAGTTGTCAAAGTGCGGAACGACAACTCCAATCGAAATCCCGGTTGCCGGAAATCCGCCACGAACCACCACGCGAAGCCGGACTCAACCAAACCCTAACCACGGGGATAGCCCGGGCTGTTCGGTCGAGCCCTCGCGTAGGGCTCGCGGCTGTCCTTGGCAGCCGCCTAGGGCTGCCCTTGGCAGCCCCCTATGCACGCCCAGCCGCCCCCGGTGATCGCACGACCAGCCACGGCGAACCGTGGCTTGCGATCACCACCAGCCACCGCCGCTCGAGCGGCGGTCCAGCCGCGTGAGCGGGGCTGCTCCAGCAGCCCGCTGGTTGTGCACGGGCGATCGAGCTCGCCCTCGATCGAGTCTCGGCGTCCAGCCGAGGCTCGCTCCTCTCGACCCTCTCTTGTTCGAGCCGTTGAGCCGCCGGCGGTCCGGTGATCTTCGATCACCACCGCCCGGTTCAACCTCGACAAAGGTCGCGTTCTCGGATCTTGGTTCACGATATTTTTACGATAATTAAACGATAAAATCATAAAGAGGGTTTTACGATTTACCTCGTTCTCGTTGTTCGGAAAAACGAAGAACTCAATTTGACGACCTTGAGATCTTCCCGCGTATTCCTTGCACTAGCTCGGACGTCGTGTGGGCGACGATCTACCGAACTCCATGGATCTCCTTCTCTACTTTCTCTCTCTAGAATTGTGATCTTCAAGTTATGAGAATAGAGAAGACCATGTAGTGCTTTTATAGGCTACGTAGGGGATCTTAAGGAGGTGGAATATTGGGCTTCCAATATTAATGATTAAATTGAGCCCAAGCCCAAATCTATTAATCCATTAATATTAATTAATTCTATTTTCCACTATATAAAATTAATTGCACTCCCAATATTATACCATATTATATCAAATAATATTTCTCCGGTAGTATTATTTATTCCGTGTATTTAAGATATAAATATCCATGAATAAAATTAATTTATTGCTAATTAATTTATTCATCTCTTATATCCGAGACTAGTACCATTCAACCTTAATTATTATGCGGAACGAATCCACCTGTAGGGTTTACATAATAATTCCTTATGAACTCATCTCGGGGATATTATCAACCCTTCCGGGATACACTTTCCCGTCAAGTATTCACGGCATGTCATATATAAAATATAGTGACCCAACTTAACCGGTAATTAACCCAATAATTAAATCGGTTAATTCCTTTGGTAAATCAAAGTCACTTATATTAAATATACACAACCGCAATAGTATCGGGGATTAAGAATAAAATACACTGAGACTCGAATCGATTATCGCCGGCAATCCTAATCGATGAATCTCAACGATCCGCTCAATACACCAAGTGTACAAGTGTGATAAAATAATTAAGACAAATTATTTTCTCTCTCACACAACGACTATACCGATGGATTGGTCCGTGTCCATCTAGGTCGTGAGCAACTGTTCGATTAAATACGAGTAACCGATAGTATGATCTTCTGTGCGCCCATGCAACACCATACTAACTACAACGTATAAAATCCAGGACTATGATTTGCATATATTTAATTATAAATAATTAAATGCAAATAATTGTTTTTTTAATTAAATAGATTAATGGCAATGGATCGTGAGTTTCCGTTACTTAAATCTAGACATTAAGTACACAACTCCAACAGTCTCCCACTTGTACTAAGGTCTAGTCATTTCCTCCAAACTCCCGACTCCCATACTCATCACGTGCTTAAGTTGTACTTCCAAGAAGTACTATGTGAATGAGCACTCTAGGTTGCCGCTCTGAAGTTATCTTGGTGACTACAGCGTCGTCTCCCTCGACGATGACTCGTATCAGGTGGTACTTGCACTATGTGTTATCTTACACTTATGGACTTGTGATTTCTTACCATTTGCCATCGCACCGCTATTTACATAGCCTTTGGCAAATTAAGAATCACATCTATGTCCCAGAGATTATCCCGGAGTTATACCAAAACTTCCGCTGCCTCTGAGGCCGCTATTTGGTTACCCATGGCAGAGTCCGAAAAGCATCGTGCTTATCACTCTTCCATGTTAAAACTCCTTCTCCTTTAATAGTGAAACACATAGCCTGATATCGACTTACACCGGTCCTCATTCGATTAGAAATCTAAGAGAATGTAATCCAAAGGAAATGCTCGTCTGCTCCGTAATCCAGAACATAATTTCTAGTACTTCGAAAGTACTTAAAATGTTCATTACAGTAGTCGAGTATTCCTTTCCAGGATTACCTTGATATCCTCCCACTATGCTCACCGCATAGCCGATATCAGGTTCTCGTTTTCAACATTGCATTTATCAAGCTTTCCACACTCAAAGTGTAGGAAACTGCTTTCATTGCTTCTATCTCCTTTTGTGTTCCAAAACACATATCCTTAGATAGATGCATTCCGTCTCTGAAAGGTAACGAACCTTTCTCGGAATCTTGCATGTTTAAAACGAACCATAATCATTTATGTAAGATGTCCAGGAGAAGTACAATGTTCTTTCTAGGGATCCAAGATCTCAAGAACATGTCCAACTTCTTCCTTTATCTTTCATAATGATTCATCTAGACAACCACCATTTTATGTCTGACAACATCTTTACATTGTTACCAATGATAAAATGTTATCTACATTAAACCTCCGAGAAACACCACCTTGTTTTCCATCACGTTTCCAATACACACGATTCGTCTATGCTTTTGATGAATCCAAAAAATGGACTATCTCATCAATTTGCAAGTACCACGAACTCAATGCTTTGTTTCAATCCATAAATGGATCAACTAAGCTTGTACTCTAAATGATCTTGCCTCTTAGCAATAATCCTTATTGCTCTCCAAGAAGGCACATTTAGATCTAGTACGGCCTTCATGTAGATCCAGGGATCGATTTCATGTATACTAGGTCCAGAGTCCGAAAACTCACCTAGTCTTATGAACATCTTCGGTTGTTCCACAACCTCCCACTACAACGGCATTCCGGTGTATAAACAGTAATAACAGTAGGTGCAGTTAGTGGTGTACCGCTACTCGGTTCGGCTGGTTCTAAGTCTTAATCTTTCTCTCTCATTTCAAAGTATCATGTCACTTTGGGCTTGTGGTTCATCGTATAGTCTTTCTCTAAGAACCGGGCGTTAGAACTTATAACGTCCTTCTGGTTCATAGTACTATTGAACACACATCTTTTGTTCTTTTAGGACATTCTACAACCGCATTTAAATGCGCCGTTGTTTCCAGATATATCCATAGAACATAGGTAGTTCTGTATAACTCATGCTTTTACTATTTCTATAAGAGTTCCATTTCTTGTTTACGACACACCATTTCTACACAACAGTGTATGGTGAAGTCATTTAGGATCAAATCCCAATTTCTGATTAGTATGCCATGCATTCCTCAGACAGGTACTTGCCTTCGCGATCAAATCGCAGGCTACAAATGGATATACCTTGATGGCTCTCCACAATTGCTTAGTGTCCATTGACTTGTCAAAACACTTGCTTTTGTGGCACATCAGGTATTCTAATCCATTTTTCGAGTAATCATAAAATGAAGTACTCGTACCTTATTGTCTGAGTAGGCATAGGTCTGCATACATCAGAGTCAATCAATTCTTATACTTGTCCGGATCTTACATCTTATATCCATAAAGGATTGCTTAGTCATATTATCTTCCAAATTAGATTCTTAGGTCGGAAGGTCCCCTCCCTCAACTTAATTGATCAAATATCAATTTTCGACCTTTGAACTTCTTATTTGAATAAACATGACTCAGCATAAGAATCCACAAGTATAATTGATAAAGATATCTCTTATTAGTAAAACGAGTTTCATACTACGGTTCGTTGCATCGTGGTGGACTCAGGATTCATCATTTATATATTACTAGCCAATGTACCAAAATAGATAATATCATTATTTCTTCTTATAACCATCAAATGATTAAAAGAAATAAAATGTCCATTTATTAGAAATCCAGAACAAAGTTCTTTCTAATATGAAAGGTACATAAAAGCAATAACTCAAAATGAAATCCTATAAAATGTCCTCCACTGCAACTGCTGCCTCCTCTACAACATTGCCCATGTAGACTACGATTTCTTCTTTTCCAAGTCGTTAGGTTTCCTGGTTCCATATCTACACACCAGGTTCCGGTAGATAATACCACTGACTATGTTTTACGACTAAAGAAGAATTTCGTACTTTCTTTGAGAGGATAATCAGACTTCCAGTACCCAGACTGTTTGCATCGAGAACTCTTGCCTCATGGCTTTCTCGTCCCATCTCGTGGTCCAAGAAACCTAGGACCACTGGGTTTCTTTGCTTGCTTTTCCTTTCCCCCGATTTTTCCCTTAGGTTCGAAACCTTTGGCATTGGCTACAAGAGCTTGCGATTTCCGTCTCAACTCGTCTAAATGGTCAATCGTCTCAAAAACGTGTTTAAGCGTTTCCTCGAAGCGACTGGCCTTTATGAGTATCCTCATCGCTTCTTGTCTAGCCGCCTATGTCAATAGGCTCGGGAGGACAAAGCTTACTGAGTACTAACCAGTACTCTTCAACAGTCTGGACAATGTCTAGATCTCTATTCCAATCATTACATTTAGGGACCAATGAGTTTAAAATCCTTACGTATCACAGAAAGTGGGTTCAAAGCCATATCCTAATCTATGAGCACATATAACAACAAACAATCAATTTAATCTCCGATATTATCTCCCTTAAATAATATCATTAAACCACTAATCACATCTAAAATCCCATCAGATATGGCAAGCCACGTGGTGTGGACGTTTACCAATCCAAATGATTTAGCAATTAGATTTGCTTCGGTCATACATCACTTATAGCGGAACCTCGTGGGGAGGAATACTATAATGCGTATCTAAGTGTAAACCATTACTCAGTACCAAAGTAAATCGTTTGGAATTGCTACATCACCGCAAGCCACGTGGTGTGGACGTTTACGACAACTTCACAACTCTTCACAATTTCTTACAACTGTCTACATCAATTAATCCAAAATCCGTCAGCATAGCAAGCCACGTGGTGTGGACGTTTACTACACCAAGAGACTTTTATAATTGACTCCCAATTACTTGATCCATTCAATCTTGTAAATCAAGACGCGGAGAATCATAAGTGAAACTCGAAGTTTCTTACCAGTGATTCACCATGCGAACGACCCTATCTCTCATAAATGAGGGAGCCGAGCAGACAATCGATCTAGTCATCAAATGACACGAAAGTCTCTAATTTGTGTCCTCGACATGACCAAGTGGCTTTGGCTCCATTCCACTCCCCGGGGTGAGAATGAGTCGACTTGAAATCAGTTTCAGAAAGACAAATTAGGCATTGTTTGATAAACTCAATCAATGTTTCTCGTAAGAGGAATTACAAGAATTCTCCTCCAATGACTTGTCTATACGAACTTCAAAAGTCCATAAAAGTCATCAAGAGAACAGCAATGGAGACCATGGATATGTTTCCATACCCTCTCCCACTTAGCTTTTTATAATAAAGGGATACGCTATCTAATGCATAATTAAATACACATAAGCATGCATACATGAAATAAAGCACATAGAATATAATCACATAATCAAAATAATACTAGAATATTATTTTCCGACTATTATGGCTTTATCGCATCCCCGTATGCGTCTTCTAGTCTTTAGTCTTCGTTCTTTGAATGCTCCATGTGACGGGAATATTAATTCCAATATTTAAATCTATTTATTTTTAATAAATCCAAAAGTTACTTAATTCGAAAATTAAGTCAATCGAATAAATCAAAAATAAAATTAAATATTATTAATATTTTTATTTATTTTATTTTCTCTTTCTACTTCATTAAATCTCTAGAATAATCTATCCAAGACCCACTTGGAATATTCTAGAAGACTTCCATAATGAAATAAGGAAATAAAATAATTTATTTTATTTTCCCTTTCTACATCATTAAATATCTAGAATAATCTATCCAAGACCCACTTGGAATATTCTAGATGATTTCCATAATGAAATAAGGAAATAAAATAATTTAGGACTCCTAGTCCTTCCAAATTAATTCCTTTCCTAATCCATTAAAAATTCCATAAAGGAATAATTAAATAAGGAAAAATTAATTTAGGACTCCTAAACTTTCCAAATTAATTATTTTCCTAATCCATTAAAAATTCCATAAATGAATAATTAAATAGGAAAAATAAATTAATTATAAATTTATTCATTTTCCTAATCTATGAAAATTCCCAAGAATAGGAATAATCAATAAGGAAAAATAAATTTATTCTAAATTTATTCTTTTCCTATTCCATGAGAATTCCCAAAAAATAGGAATACTCAAAATAGGAAAACCGAATAATTTAGGAAAGTTGGATCTTGGCGGGAGAGCACGAGTTGGGGATCCTCGCGCCCCACCACCACCATCGTCGACCGAGAGGGGAGCCTCCACCACCACAGCCCGGCCGGCCAGCCACCGTCGCCGGCGGCATCACGGCCGAAAAGGTCGCGGGCAGCCCCTCCCCCTTCGATCGATCCTTCCTTTGGGGTCGATCATGGGGTTGATCGATCCCCGGAATCCTCCCTCTCATCGTCTCCTCCGTCACATTTTTCCGGTCGTCGTTTCGTCCTCGATTCAACGTAAAATAAATTACAAATTTATTACTACGCTATCCGGTATCGATTCTCATATGAAATCGACCTCACAATTTCCGGAAAAATTTAGAACAAACATTCACCACACAAGAACAAATAACATCACCGAGAGTTTAATAATCAAGAACATTATTATGACATTAATTAACAAAATTAAATCTAGCCATAATAATCGGAAACCCTGCAAGGTAGAACAATTTATCGAAAAATACCATGAACTAAAACCTCGCTCTGATACCAATTATTGGAAATCGATATCCCGGAATTAATAAATTAATTAAAATTAATTATCCAATTAATTCCGACCGAAATCCTTTGAAGATCGAATATCCGGAGTTGTCAAAGTGCGGAACGACAACTCCAATCGAAATCCCGGTTGCCGGAAATCCGCCACGAACCACCACGCGAAGCCGGACTCAACCAAACCCTAACCACGGGGATAGCCCGGGCTGTTCGGTCGAGCCCTCGCGTAGGGCTCGCGGCTGTCCTTGGCAGCCGCCTAGGGCTGCCCTTGGCAGCCCCCTATGCACGCCCAGCCGCCCCCGGTGATCGCACGACCAGCCACGGCGAACCGTGGCTTGCGATCACCACCAGCCACCGCCGCTCGAGCGGCGGTCCAGCCGCGTGAGCGGGGCTGCTCCAGCAGCCCGCTGGTTGTGCACGGGCGATCGAGCTCGCCCTCGATCGAGTCTCGGCGTCCAGCCGAGGCTCGCCCCTCTCGACCCTCTCTTGTTCGAGCCGTTGAGCCGCCGGCGGTCCGGTGATCTTCGATCACCACCGCCCGGTTCAACCTCGACAAAGGTCGCGTTCTCGGATCTTGGTTCACGATATTTTTACGATAATTAAACGAGAAAATCATAAAGAGGGTTTTACGAATTACCTCGTTCTCGTTGTTCGGAAAAACGAAGAACTCAATTTGACGACCTTGAGATCTTCCCGCGTATTCCTTGCACTAGCTCGGACGTCGTGTGGGCGACGATCTACCGAACTCCATAAATCTCCTTCTCTACTTTCTCTCTCTATAATTGTGATCTTCAAGTTATGAGAATAGAGAAGACCATGTAGTGCTTTTATAGGCTACGTAGGGGATCTTAAGGAGGTGGAATATTGGGCTTCCAATATTAATGATTAAATTGAGCCCAAGCCCAAATCTATTAATCCATTAATATTAATTAATTCTATTTTCCACTATATAAAATTAATTGCACTCCCAATATTATACCATATTATATCAAATAATATTTCTCCGGTAGTATTATTTATTCCGTGTATTTAAGATATAAATATCCATGAATAAAATTAATTTATTGCTAATTAATTTATTCATCTCTTATATCCGAGACTAGTACCATTCAACCTTAATTATTATGCGGAACGAATCCACCTGCAGGGTTTACATAATAATTCCTTATGAACTCATCTCGGGGATATTATCAACCCTTCCGGGATACACTTTCCCGTCAAGTATTCACGGCATGTCATATATAAAATATAGTGACCCAACTTAACCGGTAATTAACCCAATAATTAAATCGGTTAATTCCTTTGGTAAATCAAAGTCACTTATATTAAATATACACACCCGCAATAGTATCGGGGATTAAGAATAAAATACACTGAGACTCGAATCGATTATCGCCGGCAGTCCTAATCGATGAATCTCAACGATCCGCTCAATACACCAAGTGTACAAGTGTGATAAAATAATTAAGACAAATTATTTTCTCTCTCACACAACGACTATACCGATGGATTGGTCCGTGTCCATCTAGGTCGTGAGCAACTGTTCGATTAAATACGAGTAACCGATAGTATGATCTTCTGTGCGCCCATGCAACACCATACTAACTACAACGTATAAAATCCAGGACTATGATTTGCATATATTTAATTATAAATAATTAAATGCAAATAATTGTTTATTTAATTAAATAGATTAATGGCAATGGATCGTGAGTTTCCGTTACTTAAATCTAGACATTATGTACACAACTCCAACAAATCACTGGTTAGAAACTTCGAGTTTCACTTTTGGTTCTCCGCGTCTTGATTTACAAAATCGAATGCTTCAAGTAATTGGATGTCAATTGTAAAAGTCTTTTGGTGTAGTAAACGTCCACACTATCGTAGCTTGCTGCATTGAATGGGATTTTGGAACGATTGATGTAGACAGTTATAGAAGGGAGTGAAGGAAACGTAAGTTAACGTAAACGTCCACACTATCGTGGCTTGCGGTAACATACGAATCTTAAACAAACTTCTTAGTACTGAGTAAGGGTTTACACTTAGGTACGCTCTATAGTATTCTTCCCATCGAAGTAACGCTATAGTGATGTACGACCGAAGCAAATCTAATTACAAAATCATTTGGATAGGTAAACGTCCACACTATCGTGGCTTGCCATATCTGATGGGATTTTAGATGTGATTAGTAATTTAATGATATTATTTGAGGGAGATAATATCGGATATTAAATTGATTGTTTGTTTAAATGTGCTTATAGGTTTAGAGAATAGCTATGAATCCACTTTCTGTGATACTCAAGGAGCATAAGCTCACTGGTCCCAATTACATTGATTGGAAGAGAAATTTAGACATTGTCCTGACTTCTGAGGAGTACAAGTTTGTACTCCATGAAGTGTGCCCTGCCGAGCCCCCGGCTGCCTCAACTGATGAGGAAAAACTGACATATCGGAAGTGGAAAAAGGCTGATGAAATGGCTAGGTGTTATATTTTGGCTTCCATGTCAAATGTACTCCAAACCCAACATGAGCCGATGGACACTGCCTATGATATGATGTTTAACCTCAAGGAGATGTTTGGGGAGCAAGATCGTGCGGCTAGGCAAGAAGCCATGAGAGTCCTCATGTAGACTACTCAGTCTGAGGGAACGCCCGTTGGGGAGCACGTTCTTAAGATGATGAGTTTGTTGAATGAACTTGAGGTCATAGGAGCTTCTATTGATGCTGAGACGCAAGTCGACATCATACTCCAGTCTCTGACCCCTAGTTTTGAGCAGTTTCGTATGAGCTATAATATGGGTAAACTATCTTATACTCTTGCGCAACTCCTGACTGAACTAAAGGCGGCAGAGGGGATCTACAAGAAGGGCAAGTCTCAAGCGCTTGTAGCTACCAAGTCCAAGGGCTCGAAGCCTGTTGGAGGTAGGGGCAAGAAAAGGAAGCAAGCCTGGAAACCCAGTGGTGCCAAGAGGAGTGGACCACGAGTGGGGGCTGCAAAGCCAAGAGGCATGTGCTTCCGATGCAATAAGACTGGACACTGGAAGTCTGAATGTCCTCTCAAAGGTACGAATTTTTCTTTAGTCGTAAAAACATAGTCAGCGGTATTATCTACCAGAAATCTGGTGTGTAGATATGGAACCACTGACGGTATGTGCATTTTAAATGCAGGGGTTCCAGAAAACCCGGAGACTTAGAGAAGAAGAGTTCGAGTCTACACGGGCGAAAGCTGTAGAGGAGGCAGCTGTTGCAGTGGAAGACATTTATCTGCTTTAGTAGTTAAATAGGATTTCATTTCAAGTTTATTGCATTATGTACCCTTTATTTTAGAAAGAACTTTTGTTCTGGATTTCTATTATTTATGAATGGATATTTTATTTCTTTAATCATGGTGATGATTTTGATAAGAAATAATGGGTATTATCTATTCCGGTACATTAGATAGCAATATGTGAATGATGAGTCCTTAGTCTACCACGATGCAACAAACCGTTCTATAACTTGTTTTACTATTTAGATATATTTCTTAAAATCATTATACTTGTGAATTCTTATAATTAGTAGTATTTATTCAAATGAGATTCAAAAGGTTGAAATTGATTTGATCAATTATAGTTGAAGGAATGGACCTTCCGACCTAAGAATCAAGTTTGGAAGATAATACAACTAAGCATACCTTTTGGTAAAGGATAGAATTTGGACAAGTATTGAGAATGATCAATGATATATGCAGATATATGTGTAAGATGTGAGTAGTTCTTTTGAGAATACTCGAAACATGGATTAGAATACTTGATGTGCCATAAAAGCAAAGTGTTTTAGTCACAAAGCAATTATGGGAAACCTTCTAAGTATATCCATTGGAAGCCTGCGACTAAAATCGCGGAGGCTACCACATAATGATGGAGTTGTATTCTAAATGTCTAGTTTAGTGCAAATACGGAACTCCTTATCTATACTTTAATTCGAGATATGATTCAAGCATGATTGCATTTAATGCAATAGTCCTTGATGTATACGTTGTAGACAGTATGGCGTGAGGAGACACGCGGAAGATCATACTGTCGGTTACTCGTATACTATCGAACAGTAGCTCAGGACTTAGATGGACAGGGACAATCCATCGGTACGTCGTAGTGTGACTGGTAGATAGTCGATCTTGACTATCATGTTACACTCGTACACTTGGTGTATTGAGCAGGACCACGGGAGGGCGTTCGATTTATACTAATCGCAGTAATCGAACTAGACCTCAGATATTACGGATATACGAATTCCTAATCCCTATATAATTATAGGTGCGTGTGTCCAGTTCTCGGTTCTTTGACTTACTAGTGAGTGAGACTAATTGATTAGTCAATATTCTCGGTAAATTGGGAATCGGAATTGTACACACGGCATGCTATAGATTATAGACAGGAAACCGTGTCCCATTTATTGGGTTGATGATGTCCCCGAGATGAGCTCATAAAGTTTATCATGTAAACCCTGCAGGTGGATTCGTTCCCCATGATAATAAGGATGAGTGGTACTAGTCTCGGATAACAAGAAACGAGTTAATTTAATTATTAGTAATTAAAGTTAATTCGTGGACATACGATATCTTAAACACGGGGAAACTTGTATATGTAATTCGGCGGAATTATTATTGTTGAAATAATATAAATTAATTATTGGGAATTCAATTATAATTTTATAGTGGAATTAATTATAATTAAAATTGTGGAATTTAATTAAGGTTTGCCTTTTAGGACGCCGAGTTAATTAAATTGCAATTTAGCCTAATAATTAATTTCCATAAGGTCCCTGGTGTAGCTCTATAAATACCTCACCCTCTCTTTCTCTAAACCTAAGAAACGCCGCTATTTTATTTTTGCGGAGAAAAATAAATTGTTGCGCAATTATTTTTCTGTAAAAATAAATAGATTAGCGCTGTTATTATTTTCTGGAGAAATTGATTGCTAGCGCAATTATATTTCTGAGACAGAAGATCAAAACCTTACCGCTATAATTAATTCTGCAGAGAAAATAAAAGCTTGCGCAATTAATTTTCCTTGCTTAATTAATTCAGATTAGCGCAGTAATAATTCTGTAGAAATAATTTTGCTTGCGCAAATATATTTCTGAGACAGAGGATATTATTCCTACGGTGGGTTCAAGAGAGAAAGGAGAAGAGGAAGGTTCAGCGGATCGTTGCCCACTCAACGGCTGAACGTCGGGGATGGAGACATACACCGGAAGGCTTCGTGGTCTCAACAATTCGGCTTCTCCGAATCACGCGACAAAGGTATAAGAAATCGAAACCCTTATTCCGCATACGTTTCGTTTTCTATTTCGTTAAAAATACATCGGATCTAAGATTGGGTTCCGGGCGTCGTGGATCATGTTCCTCGACTTCTGGGGGTCAAGGACCTCCGGATCGGTAGTCGGAAGAGGAAAATCGACCCAGAAACGCGCTCGGAACAGCAGGTCGCGCTGCTGTTCGCGGACAAACGGCGGTCGCCGGAGGGCAAATGGCGGTCGCCGTTTCGCTGTTTTTCGGGCAGCCAGCTCTGGTTCGCGCGGTTGTCCTTCGGGGCAATGGCTGGGCGTGAATCGGGACACGGGCTGGCACGTGAACGGAGTAACGGACCTGGAGGTCGACTGGGATCGTTCGGATGTTCGAGTGATCGAACGAACGCATCCCGGGTAGTTGATTTCCAACAATTGGTATCAGAGCCGGTTTTGTCGATTCGTTGTATTTTTGCGAGATTTGTTTTGCAGGTTCGAACCCGGTTATTATGGCCAACGTTGTGATTGTATGTTGTGCTTTAATTTGTGGTTTTGATTAAACTCTCGGGCTTGTCGAGATTGTTTTTGTTTTGGAAAAACGATGCTTGTTTGTAATAGATAAAAACGACGGGTTGAGTCGTTAGGTTTATTTATTTTTCGTTGTATCCGGGACATGTATAGGGTCGATCACCTTGTATAGGATCGATGCCGGATTTAGTAAGTTTATTCTTGTAATTTTTCTTACTAATTTTGGTGGATCGAGACGAGATCAAAACCCGGAGAAACGAGGATCGAGGAGAGCGAACCGGCAACGGGCAGCCATCGAACACACCCCGTGTTCGCGACGGGCAGTAGCGGGGCTGGGGTTCGTTCGACCCAACGGACGACTCAACGAGGCTCGAGACGAGGCTCCAGTGGGAGGAGTTCGTCTCTTGACCCTCGAGCGAGTCGGTGGTGGACCGAGATCGAGACGAGCAACGAGATGAAGTTCCAAGAGACGTGCATTGGAAAATATTTAAGGCCATAATAATCGGGGCCACGTTAATTGCTTTTTATGTGATTTACGTGTTTATTATTATGCTTAAATTATTTATGCATGTTATCCCTTATCGTAAAATACTAAGTGGGAGAGGGATTGGAAACAATCCCGCGGTCTCCATTCTCTGTTTTGAATGTGATGTGTATTGACTTACGAGTTGGCTTTAGTGTCATCCTCCCTATCGGATAAATTCGATACATGGATATCACTGGATCAAAATTCGAAATTAATTTCACTTATAGAATTTAATAATTATATTTTTCAAAAGCAATGCCTAATTTGTTTTTCAAAGACTAATTTCAAGTCGACTCATTCTCACCCCGGGGAGTGGAATGGAGCCAGAGCCACTTGGTTATGTCAATGACACAAATTAGAGACTTTCGAGTCATTCGATGACTAGATCGATTGTCTGATTGGCTCCCTCACTTTGTGAGAGATAGGGCTCAATTGCATGATTGATCACTGGTTAGAAACTTCGAGTTTCACTTACGAGATATCAAGCTTTGATTAATAAAATTGTGAAATTTAATAAATGTAAGAGTCAATTAACAAAGTTGTTTGTTTTAGTAAACGTCCACACTATCGTGGCTTGCTAAATGGAAACGGTACTTTGGGTTAATTAAGATTCTATGAAATTTAAAGAAGTGAGATTCAATTAATAAAGTTGTTTGTTTTAGTAAACGTCCACAAGAACGTGGCTTGCTAAATGGAAACGAAACTTTGGGATTAATTGAGGCTCGACAGTTATAGAAAGTCGTGGAGGACCGCATGTCAACGTAAACGTCCACAAGAACGTGGCTTGCGGTGGACATGTAGTTCCCGAGCGGTGGACTTAGTACTGAGAAATGGTATACACTTAGGTACGCTTTATAGTATCCTCCCCATCGGAGTCACTGCTATAATGATGTACGACCGAAGTGAAATCCAATCATAAAATCATTTGGACTGGTAAACGTCCACAAGAACGTGGCTTGCTATGTCTGATGGGATTTTGGAAATGATTGGTAGTTTAATGATATCACTTAAGGGAAATGATATCGAATTAAACTCATTGTTTGTTTTATATGGTATTATTCCCATTAAAAGTCAACAAACTCACTGAACCTGATTGTATAGATTTGAAAAGAAACTTGGACATTGTCCTAACTGCAGAGGAGTACAAATATGTACTCCAAGTCAATTGACCTGCTGAACCAAATGATGCTTCCACTACTGAGGAAAGGAAGCTCATTGGAAATGGATCAAGGCTATGAGATGACGCGGAGCAACATTATGACTTTCATATCAAATGTGCTACGACATCAGGATCATGCCATGACTATTACCTATGATATGATGCTTAACCTCAAGAAGTTTTTGGTTATCAGGACAGGACAGCCAGACAAAGTGAAATGAGGCAACTCATGACGGCCATCATGTCGGAAAGAACGCCCGTGAGGGATCACGTTCTTAGAATGATGGGCTATCTTAATGAGATAGAGATTCTGGGAACAATTATCAATGGGGTAACCCAGGTTGATTTTGTGCTCCAGACTCTGCCGAGAAGTTTTGAGCAGTTCCGCCTAAAATATAACATGGATAAGAGGTCTTATTCAATGGCGGAGCTCCTGGTTGAACTTCAAGCGGCTGAGGGAATCTTTAATGGCTCTCAAAACACTTGTGGCTAAGAAATTGGCTCTTCCTAGGCCTTCGGGCGGCAAAAGGAAGAAGAAGAAAATACGGAAACCCGGTGGGCCTAATATATCTGGACCACTGAATGGGACAAGCAAGCCCAAGGGGCAAGTGCTTACGTTGTAAGCAGTTCGGATACTGGGAGTTTGATTGTTCTCTCAAAGCAACTAGAAGTTAACTTCTCCTTAGTCACCGAAACATGTTTAGTGGTGTTATCTACCAGTACCTGGTGTGTGGCTACGGAAACCACTAATCATGTCTGCATTTAAATGCGGGGGTTTCAGGAAACCCGGAGACTTAGAAAGGAAGAAGTAGTAACCTACATGGGCAATAATGTTAAGGTAACAGCCGTTGCAGTGGGAGATGTTAAATGTTTTAACGGTAGGATTTTAGTTATAATAAATTGTCTTTATGTGCCGGCATTTAGAAAGAAATTTCATTTCGGATTTCTAAGTTGGCTTAGAATAGATATTCCGTTTCTTTAGGAAATGGGGATATTATCTATTCTGGTATATTGATAGACAATTTAATACTAAATCCGTATTCTTCCACGATGCAACAGACCGGAGCTAATAACACAATGTCGAACCCCAATAAGAGTAAAGATCCTTCTAGGATAAATCAAATGTACTTATGGAATCTTAGGCTAGATCATTTTAACTTGAGTACGATTCAAAGGGTGAAAGCTGATGGACCACTCAGCCAGGTTGAAGGAAAGGACCTTCCAACCTTCGAATCATACTTGGAAGTTTTAATGACCGAGCAACCCTTTACGGTTAAAGGGAAAAGATCCAAGAAAGTACTAGAGTTGATTCGCTCTGATATATGCAGACCTCTTTGAGGAGTAAGGCATACTTATCAGAAAATGGGATTAACTCCCAACAGACTACACCATTTATGCCTCGGCAAAATAATGTGTTGTAAAGAAGGAATAGGACTCTTATAGATATGGGAAAGTAGACATTCGGAGTTACCTAAATCGTTTTTGGGATATGGCTTGGAAACAGCGGCGTTTATCCTGAACTTGATTCCTTTGGAAACTTGTACTGATATTCGGCTGTTTATAGGATACCCTAAGAAAACGAATTGAGATATGTAATATAGTCCAAAGGACCAGATGTTCATTGATTGCATCAATGTTCGGTTCTTAGACATGGACTATATATATTCAAGATCACAAGCCAAGAGTAGAGTAATACTTAATGTGCTTAGAGGGACTGATCAAGACTTAGAACCAGCCTAACTGAGTAGTTCACTACTATAATCTTTAGTCACTAAAGATACACCGGAGCGTTGTCGTAGTGGGAGGGTTGTTAGACAACCCAACAGGTTCATGTTTATAGGTGAGTCTTCGGACTTGTTACCTGGAGAACATGAAGCCGAACCCTGGATCTATGACGAGACGCTGAAAGATCAAGATGCTCAGTCTTGGCAAAAGTCGATCAGGATTCTTTTGTCTTCACATGGAAGATGGAAGTCAAGACAGATTTCCTAAATCGAAGTCTTGACGGGGCCATCTGTGTGGGACAGCCAGAGAGATTCATCGAAAAGAGCCAAGAGCATTCGGTAAGCAAGCTTAATCAATCTTAGGATTGAAGGAAGCTTCAAGATCTTGGACACATGCGAACCTATGAGAAAATCCATTTCATGGATTCATTCAAGGCATGTTTAGGTCCTGAGTGTAATAAAGAAGTGACAGAAAAGATGTGGTGTTTTCTCATTCTTAATGTAGACGACATCCTTCTAAATTGGCAACAATATGAAAGATGTTATCGGACATAAAGGGATGGTTGTCCGAGTAATTCAATGTAAGAGACTTAGGAGAAGTCGGGAATGTTCTTGGGATCAAAGTAATAAATGATCGCCAGAAAAGAACATAAAACTTATCTCGAGCCTCATACATAAATACAATTCTTACTCGTTGCAGCATACATAATTCCAAGAAAGGTCTTCACCTTTTAGATGTGGAATTCGTCTATCTAAGGTTTTGTGTCCGACACAATAAAGGAGATAGATGAAGAGTAAGCAGTTCCCTGCACCTTAATGGTGGGAAGCTTAATGTATGTAATGTTATGCACGAGACTGATATCTACTATGCCGTGGGCATGGTGGTGAGATATCATAGTAATCCTGGAAAGGATCACTCGACTGATGTAAAGAACATGTTTAGGTTCCTGCAGAGGACCAGGAATTATGTTCTGAGTTACAAAGCAGTCAAGTTGTTTCCTTTGGATTACATAGAATTGGATTTCCAAATCAAATTGGGACAGTCGAAAGTCGAATTCAGGCTATGTGTTCTCACTGTGAAGTGGAGCCGTCACATGGAAGAATGTAAAGCAGCGATGCATTACGGACTCTGCCATGGAAACTGAAAGGATAACGGCCTCTGAGGCAGTTAAAAGGTCAGTGTGGCTCCAGAACTTCCTCAGGGACTTAGATGTGGTTTCTAGTTTACCCAAAGCTATTTTGAATAGTGGTATTGGCAAACTTGAAATGCCACGAGTCCACAGTGGGAGATAACACGTAGAGCGCAAGTACCACCTGATTCGAGAGATCGTCTAGTAAGACGATGCAGTTGTCACCTAGATAGCATCGAGAGGATTGCCTGGTAAACCCGTTCACAGAGGCACTTCCAGCGAAAGCGTTGGGTAGGCGTGATGAGGTTATGGGAATCTGATGTTTGGGAGAGGGCGACTAGACTTTTAGTATAAGTGGGAGATTGATGGAGTTGTATTCTAAATGTCTAGTTTAGTGCAAATACGGAACTCCTTATCTATACTTTAATTCGAGATATGATTCAAGCATGATTGCATTTAATGCAATAGTCCTTGATGTATACGTTGTAGACAGTATGGCGTGAGGAGACACGCGGAAGATCATACTGTCGGTTACTCGTATACTATCGAACAGTAGATCAGGACTTAGATGGACAGGGACAATCCATCGGTACGTCGTAGTGTGACTGGTAGATAGTCGATCTTGACTATCATGTTACACTCGTACACTTGGTGTATTGAGCAGGACCACGGGAGGGCGTTCGATTTATACTAATCGCAGTAATCGAACTAGACCTCAGATATTACGGATATACGAATTCCTAATCCCTATATAATTATAGGTGCGTGTGTCCAGTTCTCGGTTCTTTGACTTACTAGTGAGTGAGACTAATTGATTAGTCAATATTCTCGGTAAATTGGGAATCGGAATTGTACACACGGCATGCTATAGATTATAGACAGGAAACCGTGTCCCATTTATTGGGTTGATGATGTCCCCGAGATGAGCTCATAAAGTTTATCATGTAAACCCTGCAGGTGGATTCGTTCCCCATGATAATAAGGATGAGTGGTACTAGTCTCGGATAACAAGAAACGAGTTAATTTAATTATTAGTAATTAAAGTTAATTCGTGGACATACGATATCTTAAACACGGGGAAACTTGTATATGTAATTCGGCGGAATTATTATTGTTGAAATAATATAAATTAATTATTGGGAATTCAATTATAATTTTATAGTGGAATTAATTATAATTAAAATTGTGGAATTTAATTAAGGTTTGCCTTTTAGGACGCCGAGTTAATTAAATTGCAATTTAGCCTAATAATTAATTTCCATAAGGTCCCTGGTGTAGCTCTATAAATACCTCACCCTCTCTTTCTCTAAACCTAAGAAACGCCGCTATTTTATTTTTGCGGAGAAAAATAAATTGTTGCGCAATTATTTTTCTGTAAAAATAAATAGATTAGCGCTGTTATTATTTTCTGGAGAAATTGATTGCTAGCGCAATTATATTTCTGAGACAGAAGATCAAAACCTTACCGCTATAATTAATTCTGCAGAGAAAATAAAAGCTTGCGCAATTAATTTTCCTTGCTTAATTAATTCAGATTAGCGCAGTAATAATTCTGTAGAAATAATTTTGCTTGCGCAAATATATTTCTGAGACAGAGGATATTATTCCTACGGTGGGTTCAAGAGAGAAAGGAGAAGAGGAAGGTTCAGCGGATCGTTGCCCACTCAACGGCTGAACGTCGGGGATGGAGACATACACCGGAAGGCTTCGTGGTCTCAACAATTCGGCTTCTCCGAATCACGCGACAAAGGTATAAGAAATCGAAACCCTTATTCCGCATACATTTCGTTTTCTATTTCGTTAAAAATACATCGGATCTAAGATCGGGTTCCGGGCGTCGTGGATCATGTTCCTCGACTACTGGGGGTCAAGGACCTCCGGATCGGTAGTCGGAAGAGGAAAATCGACCCAGAAACGCGCTCGGAACAGCAGGTCGCGCTGCTGTTCGCGGACAAACGGCGGTCGCCGGAGGGCAAATGGCGGTCGCCATTTCGCTGTTTTTCGGGCAGCCAGCTCTGGTTCGCGCGGTTGTCCTTCGGGGCAATGGCTGGGCGTGAATCGGGACACGGGCTGGCACGTGAACGGAGTAACGGACCTGGAGGTCGACTGGGATCGTTCGGATGTTCGAGTGATCGAACGAACGCATCCCGGGTAGTCGATTTCCAACACATAACACATAGCATAATCAAAGATTGAGATTAAGTCTCAAATGACTACACCATACACTTACGTGTAGAGATGGTGAGTCAGTAAGAAATAGAATTCTAATAGTGAAAGAACAAGTTGTTCGGAACTACCTATGTTCTATGTGTTGGAAATCGACTACCCGGGACGAGTCCGTTCGACTACTCGAACATACGGACACGCCCAGTCGACCTCCAGCGTGCCTACTGTGCTCACGACGAAGCCCCAGACCCGGTTTACGCCCAGCCATCATGCCCGAAGCACAACCGCGCAAAACCGAGGGCTGCTGACCTCTGTGTCGTCCGATGGCTGCCCGGTGCCGGTTCGTTTCCTCGACTCTCGTTTCTCCGGGTTTTGATCTCGTCTCGATCCACCAAAAATAGCAAGAAAAATTACAAGAATAAATCTACTAAATCCGGCATCGATCCTATACAGGGTGATCGATCCTATACATGCCCGGAAAAACAACGTAAAAAATAAATAAACCTAACGACTCAACCCGTCGTTTTTTATCTATTACAAACAAGAAACATTTCCAAAACAAAACAATCTCGACAAGCCCGAGAGTTTAACAAACCACAACAAAATTATCATACAACATCCCATAATGTTGGCCATAATAATCGGGTTTATCCTGCATCACAAACGTACGAACAATACAACAAACCGATAAACCTCGCTCTGATACCAATTGTTGGAAATCGACTACCCGGGACATGTCCGTTCGACTACTCGAACATCCGGACAAGCCCAGTCGACATCCAGTATCCCTACTGTGCTCACGACGAAGCCCCTGACCCGAATTGCACCCAGCCATCGCACCCGAGGCACGACCGCGCAAAACGAGAGGCTTCTGGCCTCTCTGTCGTCCGACACCAGAAGGTGTCGTCCGACAAGGATGCCCACCGTCGTCCGACACCAGAAGGTGTCGTCCGACATGCCTGTCGGCCGACAGTAAAACTTGTCGTCCGACACCCGTCGCGAACAGCGGCGGGATTCGCCCGTTCTGGCTGTTCCGATGCGATTTTCTCGATCCGACTGCCATGCCGGAGGTCAGAAACCTCCCAGCAGTCCGAGAACATCACATCCAAGCCACGGAAACCGATCTTACATTCAAAGTATGATCAACGAGAAATTAGATCGAATTAAATTGCGGAATAGAGAATTCGATCTCATACCTTCTCGGTCGATTGTTGAGACCTTAGATGCTTCTAACGTATGCCTCAGATCCCGTCTCCAACCGTTGTGTGGGCAACGATCCGCTGGAGTTCTCCCGTCTGTACTCTCCTTTCCAAGACCAGCGTATGATTATTCTCAATGAGAGAATAAAAATATATTTGCGTTAACTTTATTTTTTACACAGAGAAAAATATTATTGCGCTAAGCAATTAATTATTCTCTGATGAAAAAAATGAAAGTTGCGGACGAGTCCGTTCTGATACCAATTGTTGGAAATCGACTACCCGGGACGAGTCCGTTCGACTACTCGAACATCCGGACACGCCCAGTCGACCTCCAGCGTGCCTACTGTGCTCACGACGAAGCCCCAGACCCGGTTTACGCCCAGCCATCATGCCCGAAGCACAACCGCGCAAAACCGAGGGCTGCTGACCTCTGTGTCGTCCGACACCAAAAGGTGTCGTCCGACAGGCCCTTGTCGGCCGACAGGAAACACTGTCGGACGACAGTGTCGCGAACAGCAGCGCGACGCTGCTGTTCCAGGTCCGTTTCTGGTCGGATTTTCCGATTCCGACCACCGTTCTGGAAGTCAGCGACCCCACAGTGATCTAGGAACACCAACCACGATCCCAGAACTCGATCGGAGGTTCGTTGTATAATTACGTACGAGATCGAATCGAAACGAGTGCGGAAGAGGGTTTCGATTCCATACCTTTGTCGCGTGATTCGGAGAAGCCGAATTGACAGAGACCTCGAGACTTCTAGCGTATGTCCTAGCCCTCTTACTCCAGCCGATGTGTGGGCATCGATCCGCTTGGAGCTCCCCGTCTCTTCTCTTCTCAACCACCGTGAATGTACTTCTCTGTCTCAGAAATAATTTTGCGCTAACAAATTAATTTCCACAAAGAATTTGTCTCAGAAATATAATTGCGCAGGCAATTAATTTCTACAGAATGTTTCTTGCGCTAATCTAAATTAATTAAGCAGAAAAAAATAATTGCGCTAACAATTAATTTCTCTGCAGAATTAATTATAGCGGCGAAACTTAGGTTAGAGAGAGAGGGGTGAGGGATTTATATAGGCTACACTAGAGGACCTCTAGGCAATTAATTAATTAGGCTTAAATTGTAATTTAATTAACTTGGTGTCCCAAAAGGAAAACCTTAATTAAATTCCACAATTTTATTTATAATTAATTCCACTATAAAATTATAAATGATTTCCCAATTAATTAATTCAAATTATTCCGTCAATAATTTTCCCACCGTATTACATATGTGACATTTCCCCGTGTTTAAGATATCGCATGTCCACGAATTAATTTTAATTACTAATAATTAAATTAATTCATTTCTTATGATCCGAGACTAGTACCACTCATCCTTATTATCATGTGGAACGAATCCACCTGCAGGGTTTACATGATAAACTTTATGAGCTCATCTCGGGGACATCATCAACCCAATAAATGGGACACGGTTTCCTGTCTATAATCTACAGCATGCCGTGTGTACAATTCCGATTCCCAATATACCGAGGGTCTCGACTAATCAATTAGTCTCACTCATTGGCACATCAAAGAACCGAGCATTGGACACACGCACCTATAATTATATAGGGATTAAGAACTCACATATCCGTAATATCTGAGGTCTGGTTCGATTACTCCGATTAGTATAAATCGAACGCCCTCCCGTGGTCCTGCTCAATACACCAAGTGTACGAGTGTAACATGATAGTCAAGACCGACTATCTACCAGTCACACTACGACGTACCGATGGATTGTCCCTGTCCATCTAAGTCGTGAGCTACTGTTCGATAGTATACGAGTAACCGACAGTATGATCTTCCGCGTGTCTCCTCACGCCATACTGTCTACAACGTATACATCAAGGACTATTGCATTAAATGCAATCATGCTTGAATCATATCTCGAATTAAGGTATAGATAAGGAGTTCCGTATTTGCACTAAACTAGACATTTAGAATACAACTCCATCAATCTCCCACTTATACTAAAACTCTAGTCGCCCTCTCCCAAACATCAGATTCCCATAACCTCATCACGCCTACCCAACGCTTTCGCTGGAAGTGCCTCTGTGAACGGGTTTTACCAGGCAATCCTCTCGATGCTATCTAGGTGACAACTGCATCGTCTTACTAGACGATCTCTCGAATCAGGTGGTACTTGCGCTCTATGTGTTATCTCCCACTGTGGACTCGTGGCATTTCAAGTTTGCCAATACCGCTATTCAAAATAGCTTTGGATGAACTAGAAACCACATCTAAGTCCCTTAGGAAGTTGTGGAGCCACACTGACCTTTTAACTGCCTCAGAGGCCGTTATCCTTTCAGTTTTCATGGTAGAGTCCGTAATGCATCGCTGCTTTACATTCTTCCATGTGACTGCTCCACTTCACAGTGAGAACACATAGCCTGACTTCGACTTTCAACTGTCCCTGTTTGATTGGAAATTCAATTCTATGTAATCCAAAGGAAACAACTTGACTGCTTTGTAACTCAGAACATAATTCCTGGTCCTCTGCAGGAGCCTAAACATGTTCTTTACATCAGTCGAGTGATCCTTTCTAGGATTACTATGATATCTTACCACTATGCCCACGGCATAGCAGATATCAGTCTCGTGCATAGCATTACATACATTAAGCTTTCCCACCATTAAGGTGCAGGGAACTGCTTACTCTTCATCTATCTCCTTTATTGTGTCGGACACAAAACTTTAGATAGATGAATTCCACATCTAAAAGGTGAAGACCTTTCTTGGAATTCTGTATGCTGCAACGAGTAAGAACTGTATTTATGTATGAGGCTCGAGATAAGTTCTATGTTCTTTTCTGGCGATCATTTATTACTTTGATCCCAAGAACATTCCCGACTTCTCCTAAGTCTCTTACATTGAATTACTCGGACAACCATCCCTTTATGTCCGATAACATCTTTCATATTGTTGCCAATTTAGAAGAATGTCATCTACATAAAGAATGAGAAAACACCACATCTTTTCTGTCACTTCTTTATTACACTCAGGACCTAAACATGCCTTGAATGAATCCATGAAATGGATTTTCTTATAGGTCTGCATGTGTCCAAGATCTTGAAGCTTCCTTCAATCCTAAGATTGATTAAGCTTTCTTACCGAATGCTCTTGGCTCTTTTCGATGAATCTCTCTGGCTGTCCCACACAGATGGCCCCGTCAAGACTTTGATTTAGGAAATCTGTCTTGACTTCCATCTTCCATGTGAAGACAAAAGAATCCGGATCGACTTTTGCCAAGACTGAGCATCTTGATCTTTCAGCGTCTCGTCATAGATCCAGGGTTCGACTTCATGTTCTCCAGGTAACAAGTCCGAAGACTCACCTATAAACATGAACCTGTTGGGTTGTCTAACAACCCTCCCACTACGACGACGCTCCGGTGTATCTTTAGTGACTAAAGATTATAGTAGTGAACTACTCAGTTAGGCTGGTTCTAAGTCTTGATCAGTCCCTCTAAGCACATTAAGTATTACCCTACTCTTGGGCTTGTAATCTTGCATATACATATAGTCCATGTCTAAGAACCGAACATTGATGCAATCAACGAACATCTGGTCCTTTGGACTATATTACATATCTTAATTCGTTTTCTTAGGGTATCCTATATACAGCCGAATATCTGTACAAGTTTCCAAAGGAATCAAGTTCAGGATAAACGCTGCTGTTTCCAAACCATATCCCAAAAACAAATTAGGTAACTCCGAATAACTTATTGTCTACTTTCCCATATCTATAAGAGTCCTATTCCTTCTTTACAACACATTATTTTGCCGAGGCATAAATGGTGTAGTCTGTAGGGAGTTAATCCCACTTTCTGATAAGCATGCCTTACTCCTCAAAGAGGTCTGCATATATCAGAGCGAATCAACTCTAGTACTTTCTTGGATCTTTTCCCTTTAACCGTAAAGGGTTGCTTGATCATTAAAACTTCCAAGTATGATTCGAAGGTTGGAAAGTCCTTTCCTTCAACCTAGCTGAGTAGTCTATCAGCTTTCACCCTTTGAATCGTACTCAAGTTTAAAATGATCTAGCCTACGATTCCATAAGTACATTTG
Organism: Euphrasia confusa; assembly: GCA_954870475.1. Classification (NCBI taxonomy): domain Eukaryota; kingdom Viridiplantae; phylum Streptophyta; class Magnoliopsida; order Lamiales; family Orobanchaceae; genus Euphrasia; species Euphrasia confusa. Next base: position 2,714,535 of record OX940952.1, on the reverse strand, counting down.
ATTCATCCTAGAAGGATCTTTACTCTTATTGGGGTTCGACAATGTGTTATTAGCTCCGGTCTGTTGCATCGTGGAAGAACACAGATTTAGTATTAAATTGTCTATCAATGTACCAGAATAGATAATATCCCCGTTTCCTACTCCGACAATTTTGAAACTATCAGAAGAAACAGAATATCTATTCTAAGCCAATTTAGAAATCCGAAATGAAATTTCTTTCTAAATGCCGGCACATAAAGACAATTTATTAGAACTAAAATCCTACCGTTAAAACCACTTAACATCTCCCACTGCAACGGCTGTTACCTTAACAGTATTGCCCATGTAGGTTATTACTTCTTCCTATCTAAGTCTCCGGGTTTCCTGGAACCCCTGCATTTAAGTGCAGACATGATTAGTGATTCCTGTATCCACTCACCAGGTACTGGTGGATAACACCACCAAGCATGTTTCAGTGACTAAGGAAGAATCAACTTCTTATTGCTTGAGAGGACAATTAAAACTCCCAGTATCCAAACTGCTTACAACGGAAGCAGTTACCCCTTGGGCTTGCTTTTCCCATTCCGTGGTCCAGATATATTAGGCCCACTGGGTTTCCGTATTTGTTTCTTCTTCCTTTTGCCGCCCTAAGGCCTAGGAAGAGCCAATTTCTCAGCCACAAGTGCTTTGAGGACCCTTAAAGATTCTCTCAGCCGCTAGAAGTTCAATCAGGAGCTCCGCCAATGAATAAGACCCCTTATTCATGTTATAGTTCAGGCGGAACTGCTCAAAACTTCTCGGCAGAGACTGGAGCACAATATCGACTTGGGTTACCCCATCGATAACTGATCCTAGAATCTCTATCTCACAAAGATAGCCCATCATTCTAAGAACGTGATCCCTCACGAGCGTTCTTTCCGAAATGATGGCTGTCATGAGTTGCCTCATTTCACTTTGCCCGGCTGTCCTGTCCTGATAACCAAAACTTCTTGAGGTTAAGCGTCATATCATAGGTAATGGTCATGACATGATCCCGATGTCGCAGCACATTTGACATGAAAGTCACAATGTTGCTCCGCGTCATCTCATAGCCTTGATCCATTTCCAATGAGCTTCCTTTTCTCAGTAGTGGAAGCATCATTTGGTTCAGCAGGTTAATTGACTTGGAGTACATATTTGTACTCCTCTGCAGTTAGGATAATGTCCAAGTTTCTTCTTTAATCCATACAAACAGGTTCAGTGAGTTTGTTGACTTTTAATGGGAATAATACCATATAAAAAACAAACAATGAGTTTAATTCGATATCATTTCCCTCAAATAATATCATTAAACTACCAATCATTTCCAAAATCCCATCAGACTAGCATGCCACGTTCTTGTGGACGTATACTAATCCAAATGATTTTACAATTGGATTTTTACTTCGGTCGTACATCATTATAGCAGTGACTCCGATGGGGAGGATACTATAAAGCGTACCTAAGTGTGTACCATTTCTCAGTACTAAGTCAACCGCTCGGGAACTACATATCCACCGCAAGCCACGTTCATGTGGACGTTTACGTTGACATGCGGTCCTCCACGATTTTCTATAACTGTCGAGCCTCAATTAATCCCAAAGTTCCGTTTCTATTTAGCAAGCCACGTTAGTGTGGACGTTTACTAAAACAAACAACTTTATTAATTGAATCCCATTTATTTAAATGTCATAGAGTCTTAATTAACCCAAAGCACCGTTTCCATTTAGCAAGCCACGATAGTGTGGACGTTTACTAAAACAAACAGCTTTGTTAATTGACTCTTACATTTATTAAATTTCACAATTTTTATTAATCAAAGCTTGATATCTCGTAAGTGAAACTCGAAGTTTCTAACCAGCGATCAATCATGCAATTGAGCCCTATCTCTCACTAGGTGAGGGAGCCAATCAGACAATCGATCTAGTCATCGAATGACTCGAAAGTCTCTAATCTGTGTCATCGACATAACCAAGCGCTTTGGCTCCATTCCACTCCCCGGGGTGAGAATGAGTCGAGTTGAAATTAGTCTTTGAAAAGACAGATTAGGCATTGCTTTTGAGAAATATAATTGTTCAATTTTATAAGTGGAATTTTAATTCGAATTTTGATCCAGTGATATCCGTGTATCGACTTTATCCGATAGGGAGGATGACACTAAAGCCAACTCGTAAGTCAATACACATCACATTCAAAACAGAGAATGGAGACCGCGGGATTGTTTCCAATCCCTCTCCCACTTAGTATTTTACGATAAGGGATAACATGCATAAACACTTAAGCATAATAATAAAGCACGTAAAACAAGCAAAAAGCAATTAACGTGGTCCCGATTATTATGGCCTTAAGTGTTCTCCAATGCACGTCTCTTGGATCTCGTTGCTCGTCTCGGTCTCGGTCCACCACCGACTCGCTCGAGGGTCAAGAGACGAACTCCTCCCACTGGAGCCTCGTCTCGAGCCTCGTTGAGTCGCTCGTGGGGTCGAACGAACCCCAGCCCTGCTGCTGCCCGTCGCGAACACGGGGTGTGTTCGATGGCTGCCCGGTGCCGGTTCGTTTCCTCGACTCTCGTTTCTCCGGGTTTTGATCTCGTCTCGATCCACCAAAAATAGCAAGAAAAATTACAAGAATAAATCTACTAAATCCGGCATCGATCCTATACAGGGTGATCGATCCTATACATGCCCGGAAAAACAACGTAAAAAATAAATAAACCTAACGACTCAACCCGTCGTTTTTTATCTATTACAAACAAGCAACATTTCCAAAACAAAACAATCTCGACAAGCCGAGAGTTTAACAAACCACAACAAAATTATCATACAACATCCCATAATGTTGGCCATAATAATCGGGTTTATCCTGCATCACAAACGTACGAACAATACAACAAACCGATAAACCTCGCTCTGATACCAATTGTTGGAAATCGACTACCCGGGACATGTCCGTTCGACTACTCGAACATCCGGACAAGCCCAGTCGACATCCAGTATCCCTACTGTGCTCACGACGAAGCCCCTGACCCGAATTGCACCCAGCCATCGCACCCGAGGCACGACCGCGCAAAACGAGAGGCTTCTGGCCTCTCTGTCGTCCGACACCAGAAGGTGTCGTCCGACAAGGCTGCCCACCGTCGTCCGACACCAGAAGGTGTCGTCCGACATGCCTGTCGGCCGACAGTAAAACTTGTCGTCCGACACCCGTCGCGAACAGCGGCGGGATTCGCCCGTTCTGGCTGTTCCGATGCGATTTTCTCGATCCGACTGCCATGCCGGAGGTCAGAAACCTCCTAGCAGTCCGAGAACATCACATCCAAGCCACGGAAACCGATCTTACATTCAAAGTATGATCAACGAGAAATTAGATCGAATTAAATTGCGGAATAGAGAATTCGATCTCATACCTTCTCGGTCGATTGTTGAGACCTTAGATGCTTCTAACGTATGCCTCAGATCCCGTCTCCAACCGTTGTGTGGGCAACGATCCGCTGGAGTTCTCCCGTCTGTACTCTCCTTTCCAAGACCAGCGTATGATTATTCTCAATGAGAGAATAAAAATATATTTGCGTTAACTTTATTTTTTACACAGAGAAAAATATTATTGCGCTAAGCAATTAATTATTCTCTGATGAAAAAAATGAAAGTTGCGGACGAGTCCGTTCTGATACCAATTGTTGGAAATCGACTACCCGGGACGAGTCCGTTCGACTACTCGAACATCCGGACACGCCCAGTCGACCTCCAGCGTGCCTACTGTGCTCACGACGAAGCCCCAGACCCGGTTTACGCCCAGCCATCATGCCCGAAGCACAACCGCGCAAAACCGAGGGCTGCTGACCTCTGTGTCGTCCGACACCAAAAGGTGTCGTCCGACAGGCCCTTGTCGGCCGACAGGAAACACTGTCGGACGACAGTGTCGCGAACAGCAGCGCGACGCTGCTGTTCCAGGTCCGTTTCTGGTCGGATTTTCCGATTCCGACCACCGTTCTGGAAGTCAGCGACCCCACAGTGATCTAGGAACACCAACCACGATCCCAGAACTCGATCGGAGGTTCGTTGTATAATTACGTACGAGATCGAATCGAAACGAGTGCGGAAGAGGGTTTCGATTCCATACCTTTGTCGCGTGATTCGGAGAAGCCGAATTGACAGAGACCTCGAGACTTCTAGCGTATGTCCTAGCCCTCTTACTCCAGCCGATGTGTGGGCATCGATCCGCTTGGAGCTCCCCGTCTCTTCTCTTCTCAACCACCGTGAATGTACTTCTCTGTCTCAGAAATAATTTTGCGCTAACAAATTAATTTCCACAAAGAATTTGTCTCAGAAATATAATTGCGCAGGCAATTAATTTCTACAGAATGTTTCTTGCGCTAATCTAAATTAATTAAGCAGAAAAAAATAATTGCGCTAACAATTAATTTCTCTGCAGAATTAATTATAGCGGCGAAACTTAGGTTAGAGAGAGAGGGGTGAGGGATTTATATAGGCTACACTAGAGGACCTCTAGGCAATTAATTAATTAGGCTTAAATTGTAATTTAATTAACTTGGTGTCCCAAAAGGAAAACCTTAATTAAATTCCACAATTTTATTTATAATTAATTCCACTATAAAATTATAAATGATTTCCCAATTAATTAATTCAAATTATTCCGTCAATAATTTTCCCACCGTATTACATATGTGACATTTCCCCGTGTTTAAGATATCGCATGTCCACGAATTAATTTTAATTACTAATAATTAAATTAATTCATTTCTTATGATCCGAGACTAGTACCACTCATCCTTATTATCATGTGGAACGAATCCACCTGCAGGGTTTACATGATAAACTTTATGAGCTCATCTCGGGGACATCATCAACCCAGTAAATGGGACACGGTTTCCTGTCTATAATCTACAGCATGCCGTGTGTACAATTCCGATTCCCAATATACCGAGGGTCTCGACTAATCAATTAGTCTCACTCATTGGCACATCAAAGAACCGAGCATTGGACACACGCACCTATAATTATATAGGGATTAAGAACTCACATATCCGTAATATCTGAGGTCTGGTTCGATTACTCCGATTAGTATAAATCGAACGCCCTCCCGTGGTCCTGCTCAATACACCAAGTGTACGAGTGTAACATGATAGTCAAGACCGACTATCTACCAGTCACACTACGACGTACCGATGGATTGTCCCTGTCCATCTAAGTCGTGAGCTACTGTTCGATAGTATACGAGTAACCGACAGTATGATCTTCCGCGTGTCTCCTCACGCCATACTGTCTACAACGTATACATCAAGGACTATTGCATTAAATGCAATCATGCTTGAATCATATCTCGAATTAAGGTATAGATAAGGAGTTTCGTATTTGCACTAAACTAGACATTTAGAATACAACTCCATCACTATGGATATTCCTGGAGACAACGGCATATTCAATATGGTTGTAGGATATCCTAGATGAACAAAGTATTGTGTGTTCTACAGTACTATGAACTAGAAGGACGTGTAACGCCCGGTTCTTAGAGAAAGACTATTAGAAGAACCACAAAGACCGAACTGACGCAGTACCTTGGAATGAGAAAATGGACAGAGACTAGGAACCAGCCAAACCGAGTAGAAGTACACCACACACTGCACCTGCTGTTATTACTGTTATACACCGGGACGCCGTTGCAGTGGGAGGTTGTTAAACAACCAGAGATGTTCATAAGACTAGAAGAGTTTTGAACTCTGGATCTAGTAAAGATGAAATCGACCCCTAGCTCTGCACAAAGGCAGTACTAGATCTAAATGTGCCTGCTTAGAAAACAATAAGGAATATTGTTAAGAGGCAAGATCATTTAGAGTACAAGCTTAGTAAATCCATTATGGATTGAAACAAAGCTATAAATCGTGGAACTTGCGAATTGATGGGATAGTCCATTTGATGGATTCATCAAAAGGCATAGACGAAAGGTGTATTGGAGATGTAATAGAAACAAGGTGGTGTTTCTCGGAGATTTTATGTAGATGACAATTTCATCATTGGCAACAATGTAGAAAATGTTGTCAGATATAAGATAATGGTTGTCTAAATGAATCGAGATATAAGATTGAGTAGAAGTTAGAGCATGTTCTTGAGATCTTTCGATCTAAGGATAAGAACATTGTACTTCTCCCAGATATCTTATATGATTATGGTTTGTTTTAAACATGCATACTTCTGAGAAAGGTTATTGCCTTTCAGAGACAGAATATACATCTATCTAAAGGGTATGTGTTCGAACACATGAAGGAGATAGATGAGGACAAAGCAGTTTCCTGTACTTCAAGTATGGAAAGCTTTATAGATGCAATGTTGTAAAACAAGAACCTGATATCAACTATGCGGTTTGCGTAGTGGGAGGATATCAAGGTAATCTAGACAAGAGAATTTCGGATGTTGTAATAGTACTTGCGAAGTACTGGATTATTAAGCAAGACGAAATCTTCTTTGATTACAAATTCTCAGATCTTAAATCAGAGGAGGACCAGTGTAAGTCGATATCAGGCTATGTGTTCACTTTTAGAAAGAGGTGGAACCATGAAATGAAAGAGTGATAAGCAGGACGCTTCTCAGACTCTCTCATAACCGAATAAGCAGCCTCAGAGGCAGCGGAAGTTTTGGTTAGGTTTCGGGATAACCTCTTGACTTCGATATGACTCTTAGTTTACCAAAGGCTATTGGATAGCGGTGCAGGGTAAACTGGAAGAAGTCATAAGTCAAAAGTGATGTTAACACATAGAGCAAGTACCACCTGATACGAGTCATCGTCGAGGGAGACGATGCAGTAGTCACCAAGATAACTTCAGAGCGGCAACCTAGAGTGCTCATTCACACAGTACTTCTTGGAAGTACAACTCTAAGCACGTGATGAGTATGGGAGTCGGGAGTTTGGAGGAAATGACTAGACCTTAGTACAAGTGGGAGATTGTTGGAGTTGTGTACTTAATGTCTAGATTTAAGTAACGGTAAACTCCCGGTCATAGCATTTAATCTATTAAATTAATAAACAATTGTTTGCATTTAATTATTGATAATTAAATATATGCAAAATATAGTCCTGGATTCTATACGTTGTAGTTAGTATGGTGTGCGACGTCACACAGAAGATCATACTATCGGTTACTCGTATTTAATCGAACGGTTGCTCACGACCTAGATGGACACGGACCAATCCATCGGTATAGTCGTTGTGTGAGAGAGAAAATAATTTGTCTTAATTATTTTATCACACTTGTACACTTGGTGTATTGGGCGGATCGCTTGAGATTTATCGATTAGGATTGCCTTGAGATAATCGATTCAAGTCTCAGAGTATTTTATTCTTAATCCCCGATACTATTGCGGGTGTGTATATTTAATATATGTGACTTTGATTTTCCAAAGGAATTAACCGATTTAATTATTGGGTTAATTACCGGTTAAGTTGGGTCACTATATTTTATATATGGCATGCCGTGAATACTTGACGGGAAAGTGTATCCCGGAAGGGTTGATAATATCCCCGAGATGAGTTCATAAGGAATTATTGTGTAAACCTCATGAGTGGATTCGTTCCGCACAATAATTAAGGTTGAATGGTACTAGTCTCGGATTCAAGAGATGAATAAATTAATTAGCAATAAATTAATTTTATTCATGGATATTTAAATCTTAAATACATGGAATAAATAATACTACCGGAGAAATATTATTTGATATAATATGGTTTAATATTGGGAGTGCAATTAATTTATATAGTGGAAAAATAAATTAATTAATATTAATGGGAGATTAATAGATTTGGGCTTGGGCTCAATTTAATCATTAATATTGGAAGCCCAATATTCCACCTCCTTTAGATCCCCTACGTAGCCTATAAAAGCACTACATGGTCTTCTCTTTTCTACACACATCATAACTTGAAGATCATATTCTTCTAGAGAGAGAAAGTAGAGAGAGAGAAGAGGATCCATAAGCTTGGAGGATCGTCGCCCACCCGACGTTCAAGCTAGTGCAAGGAATACGTGGGAAGATCGTAAGGTCATCAATTGAGTTCGTTTCTCCGCACAACGAATCAAAAGGTAAAATCATATACTCTCTTCTATGATTTTATGTGAATATGATTGTGATATATACATGAACGCACGATCCGGGAAAACGACAAACTTCGGGGATGGGGATTCGAGATCCCCGGCGAAGGTTCGAAGGACCCTCGGCTGGGAGCCGAGGGGTGCGATCGAGCCCTAGGGCGTCGATCGCGGGGCCCACACGAGGACGCCCCGGCTGGACGCCGGGGCATGCGATCGACCTCACGGTCGATCGCGGGGGCAGCCGCGGCTGGTGCGCTGGGCTCACCGCCCTCCTCGGCGGTGGCGGTGAGTCGCCGGACTCACCGCCGGGGGCTGTTTGGAACAGCCCCACGGGGATGCGCGTGCATCCCCAGCGATCGCTAGGGCAGCGATCGCGAGCCCCGGCGGGGGCTCGGCTAGGGTTTCTAGCCGCGGGTTTTTCCCGCGGCGACGACTCTCTTGTCGTGCCCGGTTCCGTTTGGTGGTTCGCGTGTTTCCGGCGATGGGATTTCGGTCGGGGTTATCGGTTCCGCAATTTTTGATACCCCGGGATATCGATTTCCAGCAGAAACGAGAGTCGAGGAGAGCGAACCGGCAACGAGCTGCCATCGAAAACACCCCGTGTCTCATGATGGGCAGCAGCGGGGATGGGGTTTGTTCGACCCCACGGACGACTCAACGAGGCTTGAGACGAGACTCCAGTGCGAGGAGTTCGTCTCTTGACCCTCAAGCGAGTCGGTGGTGGATCGAGACCGAGACGAGCAACGAGACGAAGATCCGAGAAGACGTGCATCGAAAATATTTAAAGACCATAATAATCGGGGCCACGTTAAATGCTTTTTGTGTGTTTACGTGCTTTTATTATGCTTTAATTAAATGTGCATGTTATCCCTTTTCGTAAAATACTAAGCGGGAGAGGGATTGGAAACAATCCCGCGGTCTCCATTCTCTGTTTTGATAGTGATGTGTGTCACTTACGAGTTGGCTTTTGTGTCATCCTCCCTATCGGATAAAGTCGACACACGGATATCACTGGATCAAAATTCAAATTCAATTCCATTTATAGAATTGAACACTTGAGTTTTTTCAAAGCAATGCCTAATCTGTCTTTCAAAGACTAATTTCAACTCGACTCATTCTCACCCCGGGGAGTGGAATGGAGCCAAAGCGCTTGGTTATGTCGATGACACAGATTAGAGACTTTCGAGTCATTTGATGACTAGAACGATTGTCTGGTTGGCTCCCTCACTTCGTGAAAGATAGGGCTCAATTGCATGATTGATCGCTGGTTAGAAACTTCGAGTTTCACTTACGAGATATCAAGCTTTGATTAACGAAATTGTGAAATTTATTAAATGGAATTCAATTAACAAAGTTGTTTGTTTAGTAAACGTCCACACTATCGTGGCTTACTAGATTGAAACGAAACTTTGGGTTAATTGAGGCTCGACAGTTATAGGAAATCGTAAATGGACCGCATGTCAACGTAAACGTCCACACTAACGTGGCTTGCGGTGGATATGTAGTTCCCGAGCGGTTGAATTAGTACTGAGAAATGGTATACACTTAGGTACGCTTTACAGTATCCTTCCCATCGGAGTCACTGCTGTAATGATGTACGACCGAAGTAAAAGTCCAGTTATAAAATCGTTTGGACTAGTATACGTCCACATGAACGTGGCATGCTAGTCTGATGGGATTTTAGGATTGATTGGTAAATTTAATGATATTAATTAATGGAGTTAATATCGAATTAAATTTGACGGTTTGATTTGTCTCTTTTATAGATATGGCACTCAACCCACTGTCTGTGATACTAAAAGAGAACAAACTCACTGGTCCGAACTATATTGATTGGAAGCGAAACTTGGACATTGTCCTGACTGCTGAGGAGTACAAATATGTACTCCATGAGGTTTGTCCTGATGAACCTACTGATACCTCCACTCCTGAGGAAAAGGAAGCTCATCGGAAGTGGGTCAAGGCTGATCAGATGGCGCGGTGCTACATTTTGGCTTCTATGTCAAATTTGTTGCAACATCAGCATGAAGCCATGACCACTGCCTATGATATGATGCTTAACCTCAAGGAGATGTTTGGTAATCAGGACAGGGCAGCCAGGCAAGATGCCATGAGGCAACTCATGACAGCCACCATGTCCGAAGGAACGCCCGTGAGGGATCACGTTCTTAGGATGATAGGCTATCTGAATGAGATAGAGATTATGGGAGGATCTATCAATGGGGAAACCTAGATTGATATAGTGCTCCAGTCTCTGCCTAAGAGTTTTGAGCAGTTCCGCATGAACTATAACATGAACAAGAGGTTATATTCGTTGGCCGAACTCCTGACTGAACTCCAGGCGGCAGAGGGAATCTTTAAGAAGTCTCAGGCACTTGTGGATGTGAAAATTCCTGGCCCTCCGGGGACTAAGAGGAAGAAGAAGCAAGGACGGAAACCCAGTGGACCCAGAAATGGTGCACCACGGAATGGAGTAAACAAGCCCAAGGGCAAGTGTTTCCGTTGCAAGCAGTCTGGACATTGGAAGTCTAAGTGTCCTCTCAGACAAGGAGGTATGAACTTTTCCTTAGTCACTGAAACATGTTTAGCGGTGTTATCCACCGGTACCTGGTGTATGGATACGGGAGCCACTGATCATGTCTGCAATTCTTGCAGGGGTTCCAGGAAACCTGACGGCTTAGAGAGGGAGAGATCACCATCTACATGGGCAACGCTACGAAAGTGGCGGCAGTTGCTGTGGGAGATATTTATTTATCTTTTAGTAATAATGTTTTGGTATTGAATAATTGTCTTTATGTACCAAATTTTAGAAAGAACCTTGTTTCGGTTTCTAAGTTGGGTTTGAATTGATATTCAGTTTCTTTTGATAATTCTGTTATTGTCAAAAAGAATGGTGATTATATCTGTTCTGGTACATTGATAGGCAACTTATATATACTGAATCCTGATTATTCCACGATGCAACGAGTAGAGTCATATAACACATCTAGTACCAATAAGAGAAAGGAGCCTTCTAGGATGAATCAAAAGTACTTATGGCATCTTAGGCTAGGTCATATTAACTTGGGCAGGATTCAAAGGTTGATAACTGATGGAATACTCAGTGATGTGAAAGATGAGGACTTTCTAACCTGCGAATCATGCCAGGAAGGAAAAATGACCAAGCGACCTTTTAGTGATAAGGGGTATAGATCCAAGGAAGTACTGGAATTGATTCACTCTGATTTGTGCGGGCCTTTATCTGTCCAAGCGAGAGGAAGTTATGAATATTTCGTAACTTTCACTGATGATTACTCAAGGTATGGTTTTATATACCTGATGCGCCGCAAGAGCGAGTGCTTTGACAAGTTCAAGGAGTACAAAGCTCTTGCGGAGAACCTTCATGGTAAAACCATAAAGACTCTACGATCTGATCGTGGAGGAGAGTACCTCTCGGGAGAGTTTAAGGCGTACTTATTAGAGAATGGGATTGACTCCCAGATGACTGCACCATACACGCCCCAGCATAATGGTGTAAGAGAAAGAAGGAATAGGACTCTTATGGAAATGGTAAGATCTATGATGAGTTACTCAGACCTACCAATTTCGTTCTGGGGATATGCCTTGGAAACAGCGGCGTATATCCTGAACTTAGTTCCTTCTAAATCAGTCCCTAAGACGCCCTCGGAATTGTGGACCGGGCGTAAGCCAAACTTGAAACACATTCGGATCTGGGGTTGTCCAGCACATGTGCTGAAGCATGGGGCTGATAAGTTGGAATCACGTTCAGATATTCGGTTGTTTATAGGATATCCTAGAGGAACGAAAGGTGGTCTATTTTATAGTCCTAAGGACCAGAAGATCGTTGTTAGCACCAACGCTCGGTTCTTGGAAGAGGATTATATAATGGACCACAAGCCCAAGAGTGAGATAATACTTAACGAACTGAGAGGGGACGATAAAGGCTTAGATCCAACCCAACCGGGTGATACGCCACCACAGTCTGCACCTGTAATTACTGAGGTTACACCGGAGCGTCGTCGTAGTGGGAGGGTTGTTCGACAACCCGATAGGTTCATGTTTATAGGTGAGTCCTCGGACTTGTTACCTGGAGAACATGAAGCCGATCCCTGGACCTACGACGAGGCGCTTCAAGATCAAGATGCTCAGTCTTGGCAAAAGGCGATGAAATATGAGATTAAATCTATGGATTCAAATCAGGTCTGGAATCTTGTAGCACCGCCCAAAGGTGTAAAATCCATTGGTTGCAAGTGGGTGTACAAGAGAAAAAGAGGGTCTGACGGGAAGGTGGAAACCTTCAAGGCTAGGCTTGTTGCGAAGGGGTATACTCAGAAAGAGGGATCGATTATGAGGAAACCTTTTCGCCGGTAGCTATGCTAAAGTCGATCCGGATTTTTTTGTCTATAGCATCTTATATGGATTATGAGGTGTGGCAAATGGACGTCAAGACAGCATTCTTGAATGGGAATCTTGACGAGACCATTTACATGAGACAGCCAGAAGGTTTCATCAAGAAAGGCCAAGAGCATCTAGTGTGTAAGCTAAACCGATCCATTTATGGATTGAAGCAAGCTTCTAAATCTTGGAACATGCGGTTTGATGAGGTTATCCAGTCTTATGGATTCATTCAAAGCATGGACGATTCGTGTGTATACCGGAGAAGTGACGGAAACAGTGTGGCGTTTCTCGTGCTTTATGTAGACGACATCCTTCTAATTGGCAACAATGTGAAGATGTTAACGGACATAAAGGGATGGTTGTCCAAGCAATTCGATATGAAAGACTTAGGACAAGTTGGGCATGTTCTTGGGATCAAGGTTATAAGGGATCGCCGGAAAAGGACATTAAGCTTGTCCCAGGCTTCATATATTGATACGAAACTAGCTCGTTTCAACATTAAGAATTCCAAGAGAGGTGCTCAACCTTTCTGCCATGGAATTCATCTATCTAAAGACATGTGTCCCAAAACACAAAAGGAGATAGATTACATGAAGACAGTTCCTTATGCTTCGGCAGTGGGAAGTCTAATGTATGCCATGTTGTGTACGAGACCTGATATCTGCTATGCCGTAGGCATGGTAGCTAGATATCAGAGTAACCCTGGACAGGGTCACTGGACTGCTGTAAAGAACATACTTAAGTACCTGCGAAGGACTAGGAATTATGTTTTGAGTTACAAAGCGTCCGAGTTGATTCCTATTGGTTACACAGACTCGGATTTCCAATCTGATAAGGATCAGCGAAAGTCTACATCAGGCTATGTGTTCACATTGGGAGGTGGAGCAGTCTCATGGAAGAGTGTTGAGCAGAAATGCATTTCGGACTCTACCATGGAAGCCGAATATGTAGCAGCCTCAAACAGTCGGCATTTTGTTTTTCATATACTTTATGCTATAGTCCTAGATATATACGTTGTAGACAGTATGGCGTGAGGAGACACGCGGAAGATCATACTGTCGGTTACTCGTATACTATCGAACAGTGGCTCACGACTTAGATGGACAGGGACAGTCCATCGGTACGTCGTAGTGTGAATGGTAGATAGTCGGTCTTGACTATCATGTTACACTTGTACACTTGGTGTATTGAGCAGGACCACGGGAGGGCGTTCGATTTATACTAATCGAAGTAATCGAACTAGACCTCAGATATTACGGATATACGAATTCCTAATCCCTATATAATTATAGGTGCGTGTGTCCAATTCTCGGTTCTTTAATATGCAAATGAGTGAGACTAATTGATTAGTCGAGATTCTCGGTAAATTGGGAATCGTAATTGTACGCACGACATGCTATAGATTATATACAGAAACCGTGTCCCGTTTATCGGGTTGATGATGCCCCCGAGATGAGCTCATAAAGTTTATCATGTAAACCCTGCAGGTGGATTTGTTCCACATGATAATAAGGATGAGTGGTACTAATCTCGGATAATAAGAAATGAATTAATTTAATTATTAGTAATTGAAATTAATTCGTGGACATTCGATATCTTAAACACGGGGAAAGCCGTATATGTAATTCGGCAGAAATATTATTGTTGATATAATATTAAATTAATTTCGGGAATTCAATTATTATTTTTAGTGGAGTTAATAATAATTAAAATTGAAATCGATTAATTAAGGAATTGCTTTTAAGTATTCCAAGTTAATTAATATTTTATTTTAGCCCCTAATTAATTTACCTAAGAGGTCCCTAGTGTAACTCTATAAATACACCCCCCCCCCCCCCTTGCCCTCTCTTAAACCTACAGTTCGCCGTTTTTTATTTTGCTGAGAAAAATAATTGTGTTAATGCAATTATAATTTTTCTCTGTAAAATAAATAATTAATAATTAATTATTTTTCTCTGTAAAATAAATAAGTTTGCGCTAATATTTTTCTCTCAGAGAGAAAAAGAAATATTAACGCTGGTTGAGAAGAGAGAGCAGACAAGGAAATTCCAGCAGATCGTTGCCCACACAACGGTTGGAGTCGGGGAAGAGGTGCTGGGATTCGATGTCCCGGGCTATCAAAAAATAAGCGGAATCGATAACCCGACCGAAACCCTATCGCCGGAAACCGATCGCGAACACCGAACGAGCTAGAGCATGACCGAGGCGTCGCCACGGGCGAACCCGCGGCTAAACCCTAGCCATGCCCACGCCGGGGCTCGCGATCACCGTGCATGGTGATCGCCGGGGATGATTGGCGCATCCCCGCGGGGCTGTTCCGCCAGCACCCGCCGGCGGTGAGTCCGGCGACTCACCGCCACCACCCTACGGGGTGGAGGGCTTCCAGTCGCGGCACCAGCCCGCGACTGCCCTCTGCGATCGACTTCGGTCAATCGCCCGCTCCGGCTTCGGCCGGAGCTCTTCCCCGCGCGCATGCCGCCGTCGAGGGGTGGGGATCCGCCACGGCACCAGCCCGTGGCATCCCCAGCGATCGACTGCCGTCGATCGCTTGCCCCGGCGTCCAGCCGGGGCTCCCTTCGTCGTTATACCGGCGGTCGAAACCCTAGGGTTCGACCGCCCCTCGTTCGATCCCCACGGGGATCCAACGATCCCCGTATCTAGGTCTCGATGTTTTCCCGGATCGTCTTGTTCATGTATATATCACGATTAACGAACACATAATCAAAGAGGGGGTTTTAGATTATGTTACCTCAATTCGTTGTGCGGAGAAACGAATTAAACGTTGATGACCTTGCGATCTTCCTACGTATTCCTTGCACCTCGTTCGAACGTCGTGTGGGCGACGATCTATCGAACTCCTATGGATCTCCTTCAACTATCTAGAACTATCGACTATTGATATTCTTGTCTTATGATGATGTGAATTATGAAGGCCATGTAGTGCTTTTATAGGCTACGTAGGGGATCATAAGGAGGTGGAATATTGGGCTTCTAATATTGAAGATTAAATTGAGCCCAATGCTCAAGTCCATTAATCCTTATCAATATTAATTAATTTATTTTCCACTATATAAATTAATTGCACTCCCAATATTAAACCATATTATATCAAATAATATTTCTCCGGTAGTATTATTTATTCCGTGTATTTAAGATTTAAATATCCATTAATAAATTTATTTATTGCTCAATAAATTATATTCATCTCTTGTATCCGAGACTAGTACCATTCATCCTTAATTATTGTGCGGAACAAATCCACTCATGAGGTTTACACAATAATTCCTTATGAACTCATCTCAGGGATATTATCAACCCTTCCGGGATACACTTTCCCGTCAAGTATTCACGGCATGTCATATATAAAATATAGCGACCCAACTTAACCGGTAATTAACCCAATAATTAAATCGGTTAATTCCTTTGGAAAATCAAAGTCTTTAATATTAAATATACACACCCGCAATAGTATCGGGGATTAAGAATAAAATACTCTGAGATTTAAATTGATTATCCAAGGCAATCCTAATCAATAAATCTCAAGCGATCCGCCCAATACACCAAGTGTACAAGTGTGATAAAATAATTAAGATAAATTATTTTCTCTCTCACACAACGACTATACCGATGGATTGGTCCATGTCCATCTAGGTCGTGAGCATCTGTTTGATTAAATACGAGTAACCGATAGTATGATCTTCTGTGTGCCCATGCAACACCATACTAACTACAACGTATAAAATCCAGGACTATATTTTGCATAATTAATTAATAATAATTAAATGCAAATAATTGTTTATTAATTAAATAGGTTAAATGCTCTTACCGGGAGTTTACCGATACTTAAATCTAGACATTAAGTACACAACTCCAACAATCTCCCACTTGTACTAAGGTCTAGTCATTTCCTCCAAACTCCCGACTCCCATACTCATCACGTGCTTAGAGTTGTACTTCCAAGAAGTACTATGTGAATGAGCACTCTAGGTTGCCGCTCTGAAGTTATCTTGGTGACTACTGCATCGTCTCCCTCGACGATGACTCGTATCAGGTGGTACTTGCTCTATGTGTTAACATCACTTTTGACTTATGACTTCTTCCAGTTTACCCTGCACCGCTATCCAATAGCCTTTGGTAAACTAAGAGTCATATCGAAGTCAAGAGGTTATCCCGGAACCTAACCAAAACTTCCGCTGCCTCTGAGGCTGCTTATTCGGTTATGAGAGAGTCTGAGAAGCGTCCTGCTTATCACTCTTTCATTTCATGGTTCCACCTCTTTCTAAAAGTGAACACATAGCCTGATATCGACTTACACTGGTCCTCCTCTGATTTAAGATCTGAGAATTTGTAATCAAAGAAGATTTCGTCTTGCTTAATAATCCAGTACTTCGCAAGTACTATTACAACATCCGAAATTCTCTTGTCTAGATTACCTTGATATCCTCCCACTACGCAAACCGCATAGTTGATATCAGGTTCTTGTTTTACAACATTGCATCTATAAAGCTTTCCATACTTGAAGTACAGGAAACTGCTTTGTCCTCATCTATCTCCTTCATGTGTTCGAACACATACCCTTTAGATAGATGTATATTCTGTCTCTGAAAGGCAATAACCTTTCTCAGAAGTATGCATGTTTAAAACAAACCATAATCATATAAGATATCTGGGAGAAGTACAATGTTCTTATCCTTAGATCGAAAGATCTCAAGAACATGCTCTAACTTCTACTCAATCTTATATCTCGATTCATTTAGACAACCATTATCTTATATCTGACAACATTTTCTACATTGTTGCCAATGATGAAATTGTCATCTACATAAAATCTCTGAGAAACACCACCTTGTTTCTATTACATCTCCAATACACCTTTCGTCTATGCCTTTTGATGAATCCATCAAATGGACTATCCCATCAATTCGCAAGTTCTACGATTTATAGCTTTGTTTCAATCCATAAATGGATTTATTAAGCTTGTACTCATAATGATCTTGCCTCTTAACAATAATCCTTATTGTTTTCTAAGCAGGCACATTTAGATCCAGTACCGCCCTCGTGCAGAGCTAGGGATCGATTTCATCTTTACCAGATCCAGAGTTAAAAACTCTTCTAGTCTTATGAACATCTCCGGTTGTCTTAACAACCTCCCACTGCAATGGCATCCCGGTGTATAACAGTAATAACAGTAGGTGCAGTGTGTGGTGTACCTCTACTCGGTTTGGCTGGTTCCTAGTCTCTGTCCATTTTCTCATTCCAAGGTACTGCGTCAGTCCGGGCTTTGTGGTTCTTCTAATAGTCTTTCTCTAGGAACCGGGCGTTACACGTCCTTCTGGTTCATAGTACTATAGAACACACAACACTTTGTTCATCTAGGATATCCTACAACCATATTGAATATGCCGTTGTCTCCAGGAATATCCATAGAACATAGGTAGTTCCAAACAACTTGTCCTTTTACTATTAGAATTCTATTTCTTACTGACTTCACCATCTCTACACGTAAGTGTATGGTGTAGTCATTTGAGACTTAATCTCAATCTTTGATTGTGTTATGTGGTAGCCTCCGCGACTAAGTCGCAGGCTTCCAATGGATATACTTTGAAGGTTCCCCATAATTGCTTTGTGACTAAAACACTTCGCTTTTATGGCACATCAAGTATTCTAATCCATCTTCGAGTATTCTTAAAAGAACTACTCGCACCTTACACATATCATTGATCATTCTTAATACTTGTCCGAATTCTATCCTTTACCGAAAGGTATGCTTAGTTGTATTATCTTCCAAATTCAATTCTTAGGTCGGAAGGTCCATTCCTTCAACTATAATTGATTAAATCAATTTCGACCTTCTGAATCTTTATTTGAATAAATACTACTAAGTATAAGAATTCACAAGTGTAATGATTAATAAAGAAATACATCTAATAAGTAAAACAAGTTATATATAACGGATTGTTGCATCGTGGTAGACTAAGGATTCATCATTCATATATTGCTATCTAATGTACCAGAATAGATAACACCATTATTTCTTATCCAAATCATGAAATGATTAAAGAAATAAAATATCCATTCATAAATAATAGAAATCCAGAACTAAACGTTCTTTCTAAAATAAGGGGTACATAAAGCAATAACTTGAAATGAAATCCTAAAACTACTGAAAGCAGATAAATGTCTTCCACTGCAACCGCTGCTACCCCAACAGCTTTGCCCATGTAGACTCGAACTCTTCTTCTCTAAGTCGCCGGGTTTTCTGGAACCCCTGCATTCAAGAATGCACATACCGTCAGTGGTTCCATATCTACGCACCAGAATTCTGGTAGATAATACCGCTGACTATGTTTTTACGACTAAAGAAAAATTCGTACCTTTGAGAGGACATTCAGACTTCCAGTGTCCAGACTTATTGCATCGGAAGCACTTGCCTCTTGGCTTTGCAGCCCCCACTCGTGGTCCACTCCTCTTGGCACCACTGGGTTTCCAGGCTTGCTTCCTTTTCTTGCCCCTACCTCCAACAGCTTTCAAGCTTTTGGACTTGGTAGCTACAAGAGCTTGAGACTTGCCCTTCTTGTAGATCCCCTCTGCCGCCTTTAGTTCAGTCAGGAGTTGCGCAAGAGTATAAGATAGTTTACCCATATTATAGCTCATACGAAACTGCTCAAAACTAGGGGCCAGAGACTGGAGTATGATGTCGACTTGCGTCTCAGCATCAATAGAAGCTCCTAGGACCTCAAGTTCATTCAACAAACTCATCATCTTAAGAACGTGCTCCCCAACGGGTGTTCCTTCAGACTGAGTAGTTGACATGAGGACTCTCATGGCTTCTTGCCTAGCCGCACGATCTTGCTCCCCAAGCATCTCCTTGAGGTTAAACATCATATCATAGGCAGTGTCCATCGGCTGATGTTGGGTTTGGAGCACATTTGACATGGAAGCCAAAATATAACACCTAGCCATTTCATCAGCCTTTTTCCACTTCCGATATGTCAGTTTTTCCTCATCAGTTGAGGCAGCCGTGGGCTCAGCAGGGCACACTTCATGGAGTACAAACTTGTACTCCTCAGAAGTCAGGACAATGTCTAAATTTCTCTTCCAATCAATGTAATTGGGACCAGTGAGCTTATGCTCCTTGAGTATCACAGAAAGTGGGTTCATAGCTATTATCTAAACCTATAAGCACATTTAAACAAACAATTAATTTAATATCCGATATTATCTCCCTTAAATAATATCATTAAATTACTAATTACATCTAAAATCCCATCATGTAAGGCAAGCCACGTGGTGTGGACGTTTACCCACCTAAATGATTTAGCAATTAGTTTTTCTTTGGTCATACATCACTTATAGCGGAACCTCGTGGGGAGGAATACTATAACGCATATCTAAGTGTAAACCATTACTCAGCACCAAAGTACATCGTTTGGAATTGCTACATCACCGCAAGCCACGTGGTGTGGACGTTTACGATATTTTCACAACTCTTCACAATTACTTACAACTGTCTACATCAATTAATCCAAAATCCGTCAGTATAGCAAGCCACGTGGTGTGGACGTTTACTACACTAAGAGACTTTTATAATTGACTCCCAGTTACAAGATCCATTCGATTCTCGTAGATCAAGACGCGGAGAATCATAAGTGAAACTCGAAGTTTCTAACCAGTGATTCACCATGCAAACAACCCTATCTCTCATAAATGAGGGAGCCGAGCAGACAATCGATCCATCTATCAAAGAATGGTACGAAGGTCTCTAATTTGTGTCATCCACATGACCAAGTGGCTTTGGCTCCATTCCACTCCCCGGGGTGAGAATGAGTCGACTTGAAGTCAGTTTCAGAAAGACAAATTAGGCATTGTTTGATAAACTTGATCAATGTTTCTTGTAAAAGGAATTACAAGAATTCTCCTCCAATGACATATCTATATGAACTTCGAAAGCTCATAAATGTCACCAAGAGAACAGTAATGGAGACCACGGGAATGTTTCAATCCCCTCTCCCACTTAGCTTTTTATAACAAAGGGATACGCTATCTAATGCATAATTAAACACATAAGCATGCATGCAAGTAATAAAGCACATATCACATAGTCAAATAATGTTAGGAAATTATTTTCCCGACTATCATGGCTTTACTCCTTCAAATGCATCTTCTAGTCTTCAGTCTTCGTTCTTGAATGCTCCATGTGACGAGAATATTAATCCCAATATTTAAATCTATGTATTTTTAATAAATCCAAAAGATACTTAATTCGAAAATTAAGTCAATCGAATAAATCAAAAATAAAATTAAATATTATTAATATTTTTTATTTATTTATTTTCCTATCTAATTCTATTAAATCTCTAGAATAATCTATCCAAGTAAAACTTGGAATATTCTAGAAGACTTCTATAATAGAATAAGGAAATAAAATAAATTAGGACTCTTCTACTTTCCAAGATTAATTAATTTCCATTACTATGAAAATTCCCATAAAATAGGAATAATCAATTAGGAAATAAATCAATCCTAAATTAACTTTTATTCCTTTCCAATTCTATTAAATCTCTAGGATCCTATTCCAAGTAGAACTCGGAATACTCTAGAAGACTTCCATAATAGAATAAGGAAATAAAATTAATTCCAATTAATTCTTTTCCTAATCCATGAGAATTCCCAAAAATAGGAAAACTCAATTAGGAAAACCGAATTAATTAGGAAAGTGAATCTTTGGTAGGAGTAGCATGGGTTGGGGATCCCCACACCACCCCCACCGCCGACCACCACCATCACCGGGCACCACCACCACCGCCCCCTAGCCACGCGCCACCACCACCGGTGGCCGGCGTGGCCGGAAGCCCTAGCGGGCAGCCCCCATGGTGGGGTCGATCGATCTTCATGGGGATCGATCATGGGGATGATCGACCCCCCCGGTTTTTCGTCCTCTTCGTCTTCTTCGTCACACGTGTTCTCCGGCGGTCGTCTCGGCATCGATCCAACGTAAATAAATTACAAGAATTTAAATTACACTATCCGGTATCGATTCTATACATGAAATCGACCATATACATTTTCCGGAAAACATAGAACGTAATAATAAATCCTAAATTCGGTCAACCCCCGAATTTTTACTATTACAAACATTCAACCACACAAAACGAATCTCGACATGTCCGAGAGTTTAATAAACGAATAATCATGATAATTAATTAACACAATAATTAAATCCAACCATGATAGCCGGAAATCCTGCAAGGTAGAACAATAATCGAACATATACATGAACACGAAACCAAACGCTCTGATACCAATTGCTGGGATTCGATGTCCCGGGCTATCAAAAAATAAGCGGGATCGATAACCCGACCGAAACCCTATCGCCGGAAACCGATCGCGAACACCGAACGAGCTAGAGCATGACCGAGGCGTCGCCACGGGCGAACCCGCGGCTAAACCCTAGCCGTGCCCACGCCGGGGCTCGCGATCACCGTGCATGGTGATCGCCGGGGATGATTGGCGCATCCCCGCGGGGCTGTTCCGCCTGCACCCGCCGGCGGTGAGTCCGGCGACTCACCGCCACCACCCTACGGGGTGGAGGGCTTCCAGTCGCGGCACCAGCCCGCGACTGCCCTCCGCGATCGACTTCGGTCGATCGCCCGCTCCGGCTTCGGCCGGAGCTCTTCCCCGCGCGCATGCCGCCGTCGAGGGGTGGGGATCCGCCACGGCACCAGCCCGTGGCATCCCCAGCGATCGACTGCCGTCGATCGCTTGCCCCGGCGTCCAGCCGGGGCTCCCTTCGTCGCTATACCGGCGGTCGAAACCCTAGGGTTCGACCGCCCCTCGTTCGATCCCCACGGGGATCCAACGATCCCCGTATCTTGGTCTCGATGTTTTCCCGGATCGTCTTGTTCATGTATATATCACGATTAACGAACACATAATCAAAGAGGGGGTTTTAGATTATGTTACCTCAATTCGTTGTGCGGAGAAACGAATTAATCGTTGATGACCTTGCGATCTTCCTACGTATTCCTTGCACCTCGTTCGAACGTCGTGTGGGCGACGATCTATCGAACTCCTATGGATCTCCTTCAACTCTCTAGAACTATCAACTATTGATATTCTTGTCTTATGATGATGTGAATTATGAAGGCCATGTAGTGCTTTTATAGGCTACGTAGGGGATCATAAGGAGGTGGAATATTGAGCTTCTAATATTGAAGATTAAATTGAGCCCAATGCTCAACTCCATTAATCCTTATCAATATTAATTAATTTATTTTCCACTATATAAATTAATTGCACTCCCAATATTAAACCATATTATATCAAATAATATTTCTCCGGTAGTATTATTTATTCCGTGTATTTAAGATTTAAATATCCATTAATAAATTTATTTATTGCTCAATAAATTATATTCATCTCTTGTATCCGAGACTAATACCATTCATCCTTAATTATTGTGCGGAACAAATCCACTCATGAGGTTTACACAATAATTCCTTATGAACTCATCTCGGGGATATTATCAACCCTTCCGGGATACATTTTCCCGTCAAGTATTCACGGCATGTCATATATAAAATATAGCGACCCAACTTAACCGGTAATTAACCCAATAATTAAATCGGTTAATTCCTTTGGAAAATCAAAGTCTTTAATATTAAATATACACACCCGCAATAGTATCGGGGATTAAGAATAAAATACTCTGAGATTTAAATTGATTATCCAAGGCAATCCTAATCAATAAATCTCAAGCGATCCGCCCAATACACCAAGTGTACAAGTGTGATAAAATAATTAAGATAAATTATTTTCTCTCTCACACAACGACTATACCGATGGATTGGTCCATGTCCATCTAGGTCGTGAGCATCTGTTTGATTAAATACGAGTAACCGATAGTATGATCTTCTGTGTGCCCATGCAACACCATACTAACTACAACGTATAAAATCCAGGACTATATTTTGCATAATTAATTAATAATAATTAAATGCAAATAATTGTTTATTATTTAAATAGGTTAAATGCTATGACCGGGAGTTTACCGATACTTAAATCTAGACATTAAGTACACAACTCCAACAAGAGGCATACACTAGCAATCGCTAAGGTCTCAACAAGTCGACCGCTAAGGTATGAGATCGGATCCTTAATTCCGATATTCATTCGATCTCAATTTATCTCATTGATCATACATTGAACGAAGATCGGATTCCGTGGTTTGGATGTGATGTTCTCGGACTGCTGGGAGGTTTCTGACCTTCGGTGTGGCAGTCGGATCGAGAAAACCTCGTCGGAACAGCCAGAACGGGCGAAGCCCGCTACTGTTCGCGACAGCTGTCGGCCGACATGTATGGCTGTCGGCCGACATGGGCTTGTCGGACGACAGAGAGGCCAGAAGCCTCTCGTTTTGCGCGGTCGTGCCTCGGGTGCGATGGCTGGGTGCAATTCGGGTCAGTGGCTTCGTCGTGAACACAGTGGGAACGCAGGAGGTCGACTGGGTAAGGGTCGAACGGATGTTTTAGTAGTCGAACGGACATGTCCCGGGTAGTCGATTTCCAACAGAGAATCCCATTCTCATCTCATGTCTCGATAGCCACGCCTATAGTGGATCTATCTATGAGAAAACCAAATTCATGTGTAAGGGTCTAACCCTTACTCCCACTATCCCATGATAACAAGTAGTACCCCGCTGAGGCGGACCTACCAACTTATGATCGAGGGCTTCATGGGTGTGATGTTTTTGGACAAGATATTATACTCATTATTTTGGGAACTTGTATGCATAGATGTTATATGTAAGTTGAACATTTATAACATAAAATAATCTATAGCTAGCAAAGCAAATAATACGTATTGAAAGGCCCCTAGAACCTCACAACTCTAAAAAAAAAAGATTAAAAGCAACAAAACAGCCCTGAACATCTTCTAGACTGGTCCGCGCCCGACGTTTCAGTTCCGCGCCCACCGATTTTGGTCAAACCTAGTCCTTACTCTAAAAACCACGAACGGCGCCCTCCGTTTCACAAACGGCGGTCGCCGAACACCACCCGCGGTCGCCGTTTCCAAAACGGCGGCCACAGAAAGGGTACAAAACGGGGCTGACCCAAAATCAGCCTTTCGGCGGTCGCCGTTTCCAAAACGGCGCCTACCAAATCAAATCGGCGCCCGCCGGAGCACAAACGGGGCCCGCCGTTTTGCTCCAGCAGCCCGGTTTCGCTCGTTTTGCTTCGTTTTGCTTCGTTTCTTCTCGTTTTCGCTTGGGCTTCGAAATCCAACTCTGATACACGGATAAATCCATAGCTTACATGTTGAACAATACATTTTTTAATAGAAAAACCTATCTATTTCAAAAGATTCCAAGGGACGCAACCCTCCAAAACTATGGCCATTCAACACGTAAAAAACACGATTCATTCACCCGACCACTATCGGTGGCCGACCTTACATCTACTTACATAAGTACAAATAAAAATATAAGTCAATTATGTGATTTAAATCATTGTTTTCAACACAAAAGTGTGCACGAGCCCTAGGCTCTGATACCAATTGATGGTTTTCGATGCCGATCCAATCGCATGATTACCTCGTTCGTGTGTAGCGTGTAAAATGAGTAAACACGAACAACAAGATCTAGTGCACACACACACACACACACACACACACACACACACACACACACATATATATATATATATATATATATATATATATATATATATATATATATATATATATATATATATATATATATATATATATATATATATATATAAGGATTAACGAGAACACTTACAACCGGTGTAGCGTGCCTCGTTGATGTTGATGAAGGTGGTGTTGAGTCGATTGAACCACCTTGGATCAGCCACTAGATGCTCTCCTTGTGAATGACCTCGTCACTCCTATTGTCTAGATCGCCCGGATGTTGAAGCCGCACAAATGGCCCGGCCTCTACGTGTTGCACACGAAAACCCGGATGATGAACATCTTTCTTGTTTGAAGTGGTTCTCCAAGAACACTCTCTCTTCTCCCTCTTTCTTGTGAATTTCGTGGCTGAATATTGTTTGTGGAAAATCAGCATTTTCCAATACTTTATTCTTGGTTTTCAATGCACCAATTAACCCCTTGTAACCCCCATCATAATGTGAATAATAATGCAAAAGTAATGGAGGTAAATGGGGAGTTGAAAGGTCATTGCCACATGTTCATGCCATATTGCATAAGACATGGTCCCACTAGCTTGTTTGACATGACATGTCACACTATGTGACATGCATCCATGCAAGTCATGCATACAAAGCATGCAATGCATCCAATGCACGTAAAATCCACATGTATTGATTCTAAATCAATATTATTAACAAGCATCGTTATACATCATCATGTCCGTGTGTGACCCTGTAGGTATGATTATCGATCAATATTATATTACTCCCAGCAATAAAAAATATTATTGATTAATCATTTAACATCCATAGACAACCTTATGACTTTATCGATTGCACACGTAGGATCGAAGGACATATCCCAACATGAGGTACATCTTGTTTGTCTTTTGGCAAATAATGAGAATATTAGCTTTGAAGAGGCAGTGTGAGACAAGAAGTGGCAAGCCGCCATGAACGAAGAAATTAAGGCGATTGAACGCAACAACACATGGGAGCTTGCAGAATTGTCGAAAGGAAGTCAACCTATCGGTGTAAAGTGGGTGTTCAAGAAGAAAATGAATGCTCAAGGAGAGATAGAAAGATACAAGGCGCGACTTGTTGCAAAGGGATACAAGCAAAAGGCAGGCATAGACTATGACGAGGTATTTGCTCCTGTTGCAAGAATGGAGACGATTAGATTGCTCATTTCACAAGCAGCTCAATTCAAATGGCCTATATTTCAAATGGATGTCAAGTCGGCATTCTTGAATGGGGCGCTTGAAGAAGATGTCTACATAGAACAACCACCTGGCTACATGAAAGTTGGAGAAGAGAAGAAGGTGTTAAAATTGAAGAAGGCGCTTTTGATGAGCCATTTTATTTGCTCATCTTGAGCCCCTTTTTGAGTCAGTTTGAGTCAGTTTATGTGTCTGGGAGGGCACAGTAGAGTGTTTGGTCAGAGTGTGCAGGCAAACAGGTAACAGGTGGCGCACTGGGCAAAAGAGGCAAGGAAAACCCCTTCTTTGGGCAAACAGCGATCTGGAGCGTGTAGTGACTGAGCAGTTTGGCCTTATCAGGCAAACCAGGCCGTTTTGGGCAAGTCATGAAGCAGAAGACCCAGACCTAATACTAAGTACCGTGCCTGGTCCGTTCACCTGTGGAGGAGAAGAATACCTGTAGAGAGTTTGGGAAGCGGATTGCCATCGAGCAAAGTCAAAGGCGGTTGGAGCTAAAGATGGAAAGTACTTAGCGGCGCCTGGAAAAGGAAGCCCATGCAGCGGCCCATGCAACTGCAATCCCGCAACCCTAATTCGAGCCTATATAAGGAAGAGAAGCTGGAGAAGAAAAGGGACAAGAATTCCGACCCCGTTCACGAAGCAACCGCCGGCGATTGAAGCTTGGAGATTTCCGGCCAAGTTGTTTTGTTTTGAAGTTGATCGAGCCTTCGGGCATTAAAACAATTTATTGCTTTATGTTTTTATTACTTTGTTTTTGCTATTCCAGTTGAACGATTTCAGATTTTAGTGAATATGAATTTCAGTTTCGTTTTCCAATTTATTTCTTGTTTTATTTCTTTACGTATGAGTAGCTAAACTTGCAGGGCGACTGGGCAAAGGCTAATCGAAGGGGACTCTGGGCTAAGATAGAACCGTGAGCTTGTTAGGGCTTTTAGTTAACTGCCTGGAGGTTTGTTCCCGATACATAGTTGAGGTTTAACTACATTCTTGCAGGTTTGGGCAGACTAATTTGGTCGTTAGGAAACCCTTACACTTTGAGATACCAGCGATTGATCAACCGAGTATTCCGCGTTAGATGTACTACGGGCATAGCGCTAGAACGTGTTGGAGTAGCGGTCGTATGATTCGGATTTCCGGACATGCTATTGGCCGAATTGGGTTCGTTTAGAGATTTATACGAGTTTGGGCAAACTAGATCCATGCGACCACATAGGTATCGAATTGTCTAGGCTCAGGGGATTAGGCATAAGTATACCTTGCCTTTCTTTACACCATAAGGACGGATTGGGGTGGGGTGACTGTAGGCGTGACTTAATAGGACTGCTTTCACTTTGTTCGACATCCTATAACCGATTGACAAACCATCAGTTAAAACCATTAGTGTCAGGGATCGGTAGTTTGCCCAGAGAACCCAGAGAGAAGCCAAAGCCCAGAAGCCTACTTTTCTTTATTTGATTTCAGTTTGATTAATTGCTTTTCTGTTTTCTGTTTGGTCAAATTGTTTAGTTTATTATTTCTGCATGTTAGTTTGGGTTAATTAGATTTTATAATTCTGTTAGTTGGTAGTTTGATTAAACACTGTGACTCAGCAACCAAATTCAAAACCTTTTTATTGTGACACTATTTGGGCAAAGCCGAGATTAACTAAATTGCAATTGCTTCCTCGTGGGATCGACCCTATACTTATCACTTGCTATCTTGTGTTGAGTTTAGGAACTTTATAAATTTATTTTGGCCGCGTTAGCTTCCACGACAAAGTTTTCGCGTCGTCAAAATTGGCGCCGTTGCCGGGGAAGCAACATTCCAGCTTTTTAGTTTTTCTGTGCTGACTTTTTTCTTTACTTCTTTGACTAGGTACTATAAACGCGGTGGAAGGCGATACGGGACTACTCTTTGACACAGAGATCGAGAAAACCGCCAAAAGACTAAGAAAAGAAGCAAAGAACAAGGCGTTAGCACGTGCAACCCAAGGAGAGAATTCTGCCAAGGCACCAAAGGCAGAAAAGGCAAAGAGCAAGAAGACCATACCAAGTGACACTCCCAGTCAACCTACACCAAAGAAGATGGGAGCAGAAGCACCACGGACTTTGAGGGACATGATGTTCCCATCAGAGATGAACTTGAGGCCACTGGGGATCACTTTGCCCACCATTCCTACCCCCTGGGAGATGAAACACAACTTCATACAAATCCTGCCAAAGTTCAGTGATATGCCCGGAGAAGACCCACAGAGGCATTTACAGGACTTTGAGCTAGCATGCGGGACGATTCAGGCGACCGGGGTACTAGCGCAATATATACGACTCCTGGCCTTTCCCTTCTCTTTGACTGATGGGGCCAGAGAGTGGCTGTATACCATTCCACAGGGCGAAGTGACTACTTGGGGGCAACTACAGAAGCGGTTTCTGGAAAAATATTTCCCAGCAGCACGAATTCAACAAATGCGCAAGAAAATCAATAGCATAAGGATGGGAACTAACGAGAACTTTCAAGACTATTGGGCAAGATTCAAAAAACTGCTAACTAAATGCCCCCAGCACCAGATCCCGGACCACGACCTCATCCAATACTTTGTGTCCGGATTGAGACATCATGAGAAGACTCTACTCCTAGCTGCCATTGGAGGATCTCTACTCAACAAAAGTGCTGCCGAGGCATTCAAACTGTTCAAAGAGATGGCAGAGGAATTAGGCGAAGACACCGATATGCCCAAACAAAGCCTGCTGGTACAATCCCCCTCTGACTCAAAAATCGACAAGTTGTGCAGTGCTATGGAAAAATTCATGACCAGCATGGCGGGAGGACCAAAGAAGGCAGTCAAAGCGTGCCAGATTTGCCAAGAAATAGAGCACGCCACTGATGAATGTCCATCTTTATTCGATGAGGAGCTCAAAGCGATGGGACAATCTAATGGAAACGGACAAGGAAGAGGGAGGCCGCAATTTGACCCATACTCAAATACCTGCAACCCAGGATGGAGGCACCATGAGAACTTCAGGTATGGGAATAATAACAACCAAGGAGAAGGATATCAAGGCAACCAGAACCAGAACCGTTACAACCATCAGCAACAAGGGAATTCCCAGCAGAATCAGGGCAAAGGGGCATCACTATCGGACATGATGGAGACTCTGGTCAGAGAGAACGTAAAGTTCCAGCAAGAAAACATTAAAGCCATGCAAGAAAACGAAAAATTCAAGCAGGAAACTAGAGGGCAACTGAATAACATGGGAGCTCAAATGGCCCACTTGAACCAGGTCGTGGCAAAGCTGGAACAGAGGAACGGAAACTTACCACCACAAGTCGAAGTGAAGAGTGCCCACTGCAATGCCATCCAGCTAAAGAGTGGGAGAATCTTGCCAGAAGTCAAAGCGCCGACCCAGGGCAAACACCCTGAAGAGACAGAACCCACAGAGATAGAGGACATAACTGTTGAAGATGAAAGAGAGAAGGAAGAAGAAGTAGTCAGGGCAAAGAGAGATACATCACCACCACCGAAGATTCGATTCCCCTTTCCAGGAAGGCTAAGCAAGAATAAAGAAAGGGAAGAGACTTACGAGATGTTCCAGATGTTCAAAAAGGTGGAGATCAATATGCCGCTACTAACTATACTGAACACTATGCCCCGGTGTGCCAAGTTCCTCAAGGAGCTATGCACGAAGAAGGTAAAATATCAAGACGATGCAAAGTTCGAGGTGGGTGAAAATGTCTCGGCAGTGCTTCAAAGGAACGTGCCTACCAAATGTGGAGACCCAGGCATGTTTTACATACCATGCATCATAGGAAGAATGAGAATCGAGAAATCAATGCTGGACTTAGGGGCATCAATCAATGTAATGCCCAAGACTATGTACGATGACCTGGGCATAGGGGTTCTCAAACCCACAAGAGTGGTAATCCAGCTAGCTGACAGATCCAATGTCTACCCTGAGGGCATACTGGAGGACGTATTGGTCAAAGTGGAAGATTTAATATTTAATCTTCCCAGCAGACTTCTACGTACTAGACATGGGGAGATCGAGCAAAGAGCCAATTATGATTCTGGGCAGACCGTTCCTTAAGACCGCAAGGACGCACATAGACTGCGAGACTGGCAAACTTACATGTAAATTCGAGGGCGAAACAGTCACCTTTGACCTTTACAAGTCTATGAAGCACCCAACCGATACTGAGGAAGTTCATATGATCGATCAGATCGAAAAGGCAGTAGAAGGAAAAGTGTTGCAAAGCGGCAAGTATGACGAAATTGAAGTAGTGATTCAAGAAGGAATGCTACACGATGAATTAGAAGACGAACCGGAGGGAATACAGGAGGCAATTAAGCAGTTAGGGGCACTAGAAAATTACAAAGGAGATCCAGGCAAACTGCCAATACTAGAAGAGACTATCATGAAGCCATCCTTAGAGAGAGCCCCACTACTGGAATTGAAGAATTTGCCAAAGCATCTAAAGTACATGTATTTAGGAGAACATGATACTTTGCCCGTAATCATCAATTCAGCTCTTTCAGAAGAAGAGGAAGTGAAACTCAAAGAAGTACTGGGGCGATACAAACTGGCTATAGGATGGACTTTGGCTGATATAAGAGGAATAAGCCCAACAATTTGCCAGCACCATATACTCCTCGAAGATGAATCTACACCAGTTCGGGACCCCCAAAGGAAACTCAATCCTGCCATGAAGGAGGTGGTACTCAAAGAGATAAAGAAACTCCTCAGTGTAGGGATAATTTACCCTGTCTCAGACAGCAAGTGGGTTAGCCCTGTGCACGTCGTGCCAAAGAAGTCAGGGATCCAGGTCATAGAGAATGAGAAGAAAGAACAGATCGCTACCAGGCTACAAACGGGATGGAGAGTATGTATCGACTACCGTAAACTAAACAAGGTAACCCGAAAAGATCATTTCCCTTTGCCCTTCATCGATGAGATGTTGGAACGATTGGCCGGAAAAAAGCACTTCTGTTTCCTGGATGGGTATTTGGGATACATGCAGATCTGGGTAGCTGAAGAGGATCAAGACAAAACAACGTTCACGTGTCCCTTTGGCACCTTTGCCTATAGGCGCATGCCCTTTGGGCTGTGCAACGCACCGGGGACTTTCCAGCGTTTTATGATGAGCATATTCTCTGACCTATTAGAGAACGGGATTGAAGTATTTATGGACGACTTCACGGTCTATGGCAACACCTTTGACCTATGCCTGGCAAACTTGGAGCTGACACTGCAGAGGTGTGTAGAGAAGAGTTTGGTTTTGAATTATGAAAAGTGTCACTTCATGGTAGAAGAAGGAGTAGTCCTGGGACATGTGGTGTCAGCCAAAGGCATAGAAGTCGACAAAGCAAAGATCGAAGTTATTGCCAAACTACCATATCCAAGGAATATAAAGCAAGTAAGAGGATTTCTTGGTCACGCAGGATTCTATAGACGCTTTGTGAAGGACTTTTCCAGCATCGCCCAACCGATGACGAGACTACTGCAGAACGATGTGGAGTGGGACTTTGATGACGATTGCCAAAGAGCCTTCAACCATCTGAAGGAGAGACTAGTGACAGCTCCCATCATCCAACCCCCTGAGTGGGGGATGCCTTTTGAACTAATGTGTGACGCTAGTGGATACGCAGTAGGGGCAGTACTTGGGCAACTGAAGGGCAAAGAGAGGCATGTGATCTATTATGCCTCGAAAACACTTAATGCCGCTCAAAGTAACTACGCTACCACCGAGAAGGAACTGCTAGCCATAGTGTTCGCCTTTGAGAAATTCAGGTCATACCTATTGGGAAGCAAGACTGTAGTGTAGTGTACACTGACCACGCCGCCCTCAAGTACTTAATGGCAAAGAAAGAAACCAAACCAAGACTAATCCGATGGATCCTACTGCTACAGGAGTTTGACATCGAGATTAGGGACAAGGCTGGTAACCAGAACTTAGTGGCAGACCACCTTAGCCGGATCTTACAAAAAGAAGAGGATATACCAATAACCGAAACATTTCCAGACGAACACTTGTACTCCATCTATGCCATGCACGAGGAACCTTGGTACGCAGACCTCGTCAACTATATAGTAGGAGGTGAGTTCAGAGACGAAGCCTCCATCTAAGAAAGAAATAAAATGAAATGGGAGGCATAGAGCTACATCTGGGATGAGCCGTACTTATGGAAAAGATGCGAAGATCAGGTACTAAGAAGGTGTGTAGCTGAATCAGAACAACAAGCTATAATGAGGCACTGCCATGAGAAGCCATGTGGAGGCCACTTTGGGCACAGGCGAACTGCCAGAAAAATTTTAGATTGCGGTTTTTTCTGGAAGACTTTGACTAGGGATTGCATTGCCTGGTGTAAGGGGTGTGACCAATGTCAAAGGGAAGGTAATATGACTAAGAGGGACGAGATGCCTTCGGTACCCATACTACCAGTGGAGATATTCGATGTGTGGGGTATAGACTTCATGGGACCACTCCCAAACTCCAAGGGCAAAGAGTACATATTACTGGCAGTGGACTATGTATCTAAGTGGGTCGAAGCCAAAGCAACAACCACTAATGACTCTCGGGTAGTGGCAGAATTTCTCAAAGCGAATATTTTCAGTCGATTTGGTGTGCCCAGAGCGTTAATAAGTGATCAAGGCACTCATTTCTGTAATGCTGTGATAAAGAAGTTACTTCAGAGGTACGGGGTGACACATCGGGTTTCAACAGCATATCACCCTCAGGCAAATGGGCAAGCTGAATTATCCAATCGAATCATCAAAACTATTCTAAGGAAGACAGTTAGACCCGAGGGCAAAGACTGGTCTGACAAATTAGATGATGCACTTTGGGCATACCGCACTGCTTTCAAGACACCCTTGGGGATATCCCCATATAGGATGCTATTCGGGAAGGCATGCCATTTGCCCGTGGAAATTGAACATAAAGCACATTGGGCAGTGAACAAAGTCAATTTTGATTGGGATCTTGCAGGGAATGAACGCAAGTTAGACCTTGTAGAACTGGAGCAGATCAGGGTCGAGGCGTATGATCATGCAGCTCACTACAAGGAACGAACCAAACGGGCACATGACAAATTGATTAAAGGCAAAAAGATCGAGGCAGGACAACTGGTGCTGCTACATCAGACTAGGAACTTATTCAGAAAGGGAAAACTATTCACCAAATGGGAAGGACCCTTTATTGTTCACGAAGTTTGCCCTAATGGATCAGTGGAGCTGAAGAGTAAGACAGACAAGGGCAAGGACTACATTTTCAAGGTAAACGGACAACGAGTTAAACCGTACTTTGGGCAAGAGGAGCTGGAGGGGCAAATTGCCTTCATCGATCTCTAACCAAAGTCAGCAGCAAGGTCATTGTTGGAGTTGTGTACTTAATGTCTAGATTTAAGTGACGGAAACTCACGATCCATTGCCACTAATCTATTTAATTAAATAAACAATTATTTGCGTTTAATTATTTATAATTAAATATATGCAAATCATAGTCCTAGATTTTATACGTTGTAGTTAGTATGGTGTTGCATGGGCGCACAGAAGATCATACTATCGGTTACTCGTATTTAATCAAACAGTTGCTCACGACCTAGATGTACACGGACCAATAAATCGGTATAGTCGTTGTGTGAGAGAGAAAATAATTTATCTTAATTATTTTATCACACTTGTACACTTGGTGTATTGAGCGGATCTGCTTGAGATTCATCGATTAGGATTGCCGGCGATAATCGATTCGAGTCTCAGTGTATTTTATTCTTAATCCCCGAAACTATTGCGGGTGTGTATATTTAATATAAGTGACTTTGATTTACCAAAGGAATTAACCGATTTAATTATTGGGTTAATTACCGGTTAAGTTGGGTCACTATATTTTATATATGATATGCCGTGAATACTTGACGGGAAAGTGTATCCCGTAAGGGTTGATAATATCCCCGAGATGAGTTCATAAGGAATTATTATGTAAACCCTGCAGGTGGATTCATTTCCGCATAATAATTAAGGTTGAATGGTACTAGTCTCGGATATAAGAGATGAATAAATTAATTAGCAATAAATTAATTTTATTCATGGATATTTATATCTTAAATACACGGAATAAATAATACTACCGGAGAAATATTATTTGATATAATATGGTTTAATATTGGGAGTGCAATTAATTTTATATAGTGGAAAATTGTAACGCCCCGATTTTCGTTTTGTAAAATAGAGCGGAAGATAATAAAATAAAATAATTTATTTTAAAAATAATTAGTCAAATATGGGGGTTACGTAATTTAAACAACAATTTTCAAAGAATTAATACTTTTCGAAAAATTAAAATAACAATTTAAGCATTTAATAAAAATAAAAGTGAGCTTTAAAATCAATGTAAGCATAGTTTTAAATAAATACATGTATCACACTACCGCATCCTCGTTATTCCCCTCGATGTCTCCGTTCGTACCTAAAAAAAATGTCGTTGATTGGGGTGAGCTCAACGTGCTCAGCAGGAATCACTTATCTTAAAATCATGAATCATATCATGAATACATGGCATGTATAGTCACATGAAGAATATAGACAAATAATTCACATAAGCATACTTTCACATAATTAATCATGTAAACATATACTTTTCACATATTGCCGTCCCTGCCTATGGACGGACCTTGTTGTCACTCCTGCCTACGAGTGGACCTTGTTTAACATACACATTTCACATATTTGCCGTCCCTGCCTACGGACGGACCTTGTTGTCACCCCTGCCTACGGGTGAACCTTGTAACATATACTTTTCACATATTGCCGTCCCTGCCTACGGACGGACCTTGTTGTCACTCCTGCCTACGAGTGAACCTTGTTTAACATAGCATTTTTCACATATTGCCATCCCTGCCTATGGATGGACCTTGTTGTCACTCCTGCCTACGAGTGAACCTTGTTTAACATATACATTTCACGTATTTGCCGTCCCTGCCTATGGACGGACCTTGTTGTCACCCCTGCCTACGGGGGGGACCTTGTTTTCATAGCATGTCATTCAAGCATATCATTTGAGCATAGTTTACGTGGCGGTAACATATAACATATTACACGTGTCGTACACGTGGCGATAACATATAACATATTACACGTAGATTTTCATATATCATACCAAGTCGATATTTCAACTAGCACCCATATAAACATGATATTCATCAATCATTTAATTATCGACACAATATCACATAGTTCATTCACATAAATACACATACGCACATAAGCATAACATAACTCATGAGTAAAGGATAAGAAACCCCTACCTTGTAAACTTGTCGTGCTAGTAACACTTAGTCCGAGAGAAATCCTAACTTCCTTTGGCCTCGTCTCCGATTTACACGAAAGTGAATCTGATGGCGGCGGAGCGTCACGATATATAGGCTGGACTTACTTCGATGTTGGAGTTCGACGTCGATCACAGATGGCGGAGGAGCAGCGGCGGCCGGGCTTCGTCTTGTGTGGAATTGGCCGGAAGAAAACTTTCGACAGGGATCTCGGGGACCACGATGTAGGTAGTACGTAGTCGTAGCCTCCGGCTTGCGGTGTCTCTCGACGAGGGTATTGATTGAGTGTGAGTTTGAAGGCAAGGGAGAGAACGAGATAATTCTTATGTTGCGGTTTGTTGTATGATATGATGTCGTGGGGAGGAAGAACTAGGAGTAGATATACTAGAGAAAAGAGACGTGGAGTATATAGGCATAGTAGTAGGAAAATTGTTTAGATTAATTAGGGATTCTATTTATTTTGACTTGGCGTAAGTTACATTCAAATAATAATAATCAATTTATCTAGTTTTAAAGATTTTAAATTTATTACTATTATTT
Organism: Euphrasia confusa; assembly: GCA_954870475.1. Taxonomy (NCBI): domain Eukaryota; kingdom Viridiplantae; phylum Streptophyta; class Magnoliopsida; order Lamiales; family Orobanchaceae; genus Euphrasia; species Euphrasia confusa. The sequence continues at coordinate 2,678,313 of OX940952.1, read as the reverse complement.
AGTCATTGAACTTATTTATATTTATGGGAAATATATTAAAAAATTTATTTTCGTAATTTTTTTTTTTAATAAAGTTAAAGGACAACTAAATATTCAAATTATCTTAATGAATTTAAAAAAAAAAGTTGAAAAACGGGTGTTACAATACTACCCCTCTTAAAAGAAATTTCGTCCTCGAAATTCGAAAAAAATAAAACACTAGCATTGAGTTCTCTTAGCAATATGTCGTCTCTCATGCCCTACCTCCATTTCCATACATGTTTCTGGGAGGTCCATGGTTTCTACCATTAATATTGGGACAATTACTGGACTTGTGCCCTTCTTTGTGACACCGAAAACATTCATCTTTTCCCTTCAAGCATATTCCATTGTGGTGTTTCCCGCATTCTCTACACAAGGGCTTGTTGTTCGATGCATTGAATCGATGGTCGCTCTCAGTCCTTTGTTGCTTGCTATCGTTGTTATCGTCTCCATTCCACTTCCTTTTCTCTGCTGCAACGACTTCATTTGGTTCCACTTCATCTCCTCTCAGTCCGACCTCAACTTTATGAGCCCTTCTAACTAGCTCATAGTAGCCGAGATCACCCTGTGCTGCTAAGATTCCAGCGAGTTGGGGCCTCAGTCCCCTCTCGAATCTCGATGCCCTCTTCGCATCATCATCCACCAGATGTGGGGCAAACCTGCTCAACTCGTTGAATTTTCTCTCATACTCGGTCGTTGTCATGGTCCCCTGCTTCAGATTTAGGAACTCCGTCTCCTTCTCGTTACGATAGGACTGTGGGAAATACTGATTCATAACCTCAGTCTTGAAAATATCCCAAGTCATAGCTTTCTTCTCACCTTCGGTTAGACCGCGCCAGAACCCTTCCCACCAGTGATCTGCATGTTCCACCAGCTGAAAGGTGGCACAAGCTATCTTTGAAGCATCTCCACATTGGATGGTGCGGAAAATGCGTTCTAGTGAACGAAACCATTCTTCAACTGCTGCAGGACCATCTTTCCCATTGAAGGTTGGCGGACGATAGCGGCGAAACCGCTCAACTGCGCGCTCGTGGTCCGCATTTCCTCCTCCATTAGCTTGCATGGTCTGGAGAAAGTGATTGATGGCCATGCCCATGGCTTCAGCAGTAGCCCGATTCATTGTTGGTTGCTCCTCTCCGTTAGCTGTCATTTCTTTCTGTAATACGAGTATTTAGGTTTCCAGTTTAATTATTTTATTTACGTGGTTGAATAGTACGTGTCATCATCGTGCGTAACATCCAATGTTAAACGTAAACCTAAAGGCCATTTCTAATTTCCAAGTATTCCTATGTCCGTAAATGCATAAACATAAAATCATACCTTTGGAGATCTCGACGAGGAATGACGAAGGTAGCAGTAGTGACAATTTATTTTCCGTCATTTGAAACATGAAAACATTTATTTACCCTTTTTTTTTTTTTTGGAAAATTGTAAAGTCTACAGAATCAAAACTGGTGCTCTGATACCACTTTGTAACGCCCCGATTTTCGTTTTGTAAAATAGAGCGGAAGATAATAAAATAAAATAATTTATTTTAAAAATAATTAGTCAAATATGGGGGTTACGTAATTTAAACAACAATTTTCAAAGAATTAATACTTTTCGAAAAATTAAAATAACAATTTAAGCATTTAATAAAAATAGAAGTGAGCTTTAAAATCAATGTAAGCATAGTTTTAAATAAATACATGTATCACACTACCGCATCCTCGTTATTCCCCTCGATGTCTCCGTTCGTACCTAAAAAAAATGTCGTTGATTGGGGTGAGCTCAACGTGCTCAGCAGGAATCACTTATCTTAAAATCATGAATCATATCATGAATACATGGCATGTATAGTCACATGAAGAATATAGACAAATAATTCACATAAGCATACTTTCACATAATTAATCATGTAAACATATACTTTTCACATATTGCCGTCCCTGCCTATGGACGGACCTTGTTGTCACTCCTGCCTACGAGTGGACCTTGTTTAACATACACATTTCACATATTTGCCGTCCATGCCTACGGACGGACCTTGTTGTCACCCATGCCTACGGGTGAACCTTGTAACATATACTTTTCACATATTGCCGTCCCTGCCTACGGACGGACCTTGTTGTCACTCCTGCCTACGAGTGAACCTTGTTTAACATAGCATTTTTCACATATTGCCATCCCTGCCTATGGATGGACCTTGTTGTCACTCCTGCCTACGAGTGAACCTTGTTTAACATATACATTTCACGTATTTGCCGTCCCTGCCTATGGACGGACCTTGTTGTCACCCCTGCCTACGGGGGGGACCTTGTTTTCATAGCATGTCATTCAAGCATATTATTTGAGCATAGTTTACGTGGCGGTAACATATAACATATTACACGTGTCGTACACGTGGCGATAACATATAACATATTACACGTAGATTTTCATATATCATACCAAGTCGATATTTCAACTAGCACCCATATAAACATGATATTCATCAATCATTTAATTATCGACACAATATCACATAGTTCATTCACATAAATACACATACGCACATAAGCATAACATAACTCATGAGTAAAGGATAAGAAACCCCTACCTTGTAAACTTGTCGTGCTAGTAACACTTAGTCCGAGAGAAATCCTAACTTCCTTTGGCCTCGTCTCCGATTTACACGAAAGTGAATCTGATGGCGGCGGAGCGTCACGATATATAGGCTGGACTTACTTCGATGTTGGAGTTCGACGTCGATCACAGATGGCGGAGGAGCAGCGGCGGCCGGGCTTCGTCTTGTGTGGAATTGGCCGGAAGAAAACTTTCGACAGGGATCTCGGGGACCACGATGTAGGTAGTACGTAGTCGTAGCCTCCGGCTTGCGGTGTCTCTCGACGAGGGTATTGATTGAGTGTGAGTTTGAAGGCAAGGGAGAGAACGAGATAATTCTTATGTTGCGGTTTGTTGTATGATATGATGTCGTGGGGAGGAAGAACTAGGAGTAGATAGAGAAAAGAGACGTGGAGTATATAGGCATAGTAGTAGGAAAATTGTTTAGATTAATTAGGGATTCTATTTATTTTGACTTGGCGTAAGTTACATTCAAATAATAATAATCAATTTATCTAGTTTTAAAGATTTTAAATTTATTACTATTATTTAGTCATTGAACTTATTTATATTTATGGGAAATATATTAAAAAATTTATTTTCGTAATTTTTTTTTTAATAAAGTTAAAGGACAACTAAATATTCAAATTATCTTAATGAATTTAAAAAAAAAAGTTGAAAAACGGGTGTTACAAAAATAGAATTAATTAATATTAATGGATTAATAGATTTGGGCTTGGGCTCAATTTAATCATTAATATTGGAAGCCCAATATTCCACCTCCTTAAGATCCCCTACGTAGCCTATAAAAGCACTACATGGTCTTCTCTATTCTCTCATAAGTTCATAACTTGAAGATCACAATTCTAGAGAGAGAAAGTAGAGAGGAGGATCCATGGAGTTCGGTAGATCGTCGCCCACACGACGTCCGGGCTAGTGCAAGGAATACGTGGGAAGATCTCAAGGTCATCATAAGATCTCGTTTCTCCGCACAACGAATCGAAAGGTGAATTAAATATTTCCGCTATTTAATTCTTATTGAAATCAATTATCGAAAAACAAGATCCAAGGATCGAATCCCGGATTAGACGACGAACGCGTGGTGGCGATCTAGGATCGCCGGACCACGGCGATCGCCGCCTAGGGTTTCGAAGGGGCGAGAGGGATCGACCCTCGGCTGGGCCGAGGGCATGCGATCGATCGCATGGATCGATCGCGGAGGGCGCGGGCTGGTGCCGCCCCTCCCCACCGTGAAGGTGTGCCACCTCCAAGCGGCGGCGAGTCGCCGGACTCGCCGAGGGGGCTGCTGGGCAGCCCCACCCCGACCGATCGCACGATGCGATCGGTGATCGCATGAACCCCGCGGCATGCGGGGGTTCGGCTGGGGGGCAGCCGCGCGCCTTCGGGTACGTGGTCTCCTCGGCTGGACTTCGGCGCGTGCGTCGGCGTTTGTGTGATCTCCGGCGAAGGGTTTGATCGGGTTATTGGTTTCCGCAAATTTAAATAACCCGGGATATCGAATTCCAACAGTCATGCCTAGGACCTAAAATAGGGCGCTGACCAGGACGCAACCTGGTATGTTTTTTTTATGCTTTATTTACTATTTAGTTTTTGCTTTTCTATTTTTAGGTTTAATAAAAAAGATCACTTCATACCAAAATTAACGAGGCCGGAAGAAAGGGTGTATTGTATTTTTGATCTTGCAGGGACAGGGTTTGGGCAAAGGACATCAGTTTGAGCTTACCATAACTGGATAGATGGAAGGTGCGAGATTTGAGGGAAAAACATCCCATCATTAGGACTCTGCAAATCCCCACTTTCCATAACTCCCCCCCACGAAACCCGATAACCACCCTCATCCACTCCCTTTCCAAAATTCAAAAATCCCTATAACCCTAACTGCCATCGTCAATGGTGAGTACCTGACCCAAAAATAAACTGAGAGGAATCCCGGACGGAACCCATATCGATCTTACCACACCACCACCACCCACTAAATCAACCAAAGCAAAGCGCAAAAAGATGACGGAGCCAAAGAACGACGCCGCCATGGAGGAGAATAGGGAAGAGGCGCCCGCCGCCGCAACCACTGAGATAACCGGAGAAGCTTCCTCCGCCGTACCGCTCGTCATAATACTACCATCGTCCACCACCCCAAGTAGCCCGCCGCCGGTCGACCAGAATTTGATAGCGCAACTTAGCGCTGAGCTCGATGTGCCCCAGCTTTCCGAGCAAAAAGATTTGGAGACTCTGGCCAACGCAGCGGAGGGGTCTGAACAGCCAACCGGCGACGTAATCGGAAAACCACCAAAGAAGAAATCCAGATCTGACAAGGGTAAGGGTTTGAAATTGTCTGATACAGGTTCAAGCGCCGAGGAGAAGAAGGAGGAGGAGAATTCAACGGCTGCCGGCGGCGATGATGAGGAAGAAGAAGAGCCAGAGATCGAAGTCACCCACAACCTCCCGAAGACACCGAACACCAGGGCTTCGACCAAGAAGCGCAATGCTCCGACTCCGGCGACTACCAGCGCCGCCCCCCGCAAAATTGTGGTGCCAAAGACTGTGTGTTTCGACACACTCAAGCTGATGGGGGTAGAGGCCAAAGTGAGGGAGTACTTTGCGAACATTGGGTGGAGTCAGTTTTTGGAGTAGTCTGGGCAAATCAGTGATAAGGTGGTAAGAGAGTATTTTAGAACTTTAGTGATCAGAGAGGACAAGGAGGAAGGAGTTATTGGCATCCAGTTTGAGATACTGGGAAGCAAGGTTAAGGCAAGCTGCACAGAATTGGATCTCAGTTTGGGGATGGTGACCTTTGAGGAGTGGAAGTCAAAGGAGTACCAGAGGGCACTGAAGGCTTTGCCCGAGCGAACTAAGAGCGAGTTGAATGAGATCTGGAAGGTGCTGGGCAAAGGGGGAACATTCATTGCACAGACCACTAAGGGGCATCAGTTGAAGGATGATGCGATGAGGGTTTGCCATAGGATCCTAGCTGTCAATTTCTTTGGCAAACAGGACACAAGCAATGTGATCTCCCAGATTGAGTTGGGTATGCTGTGGTGCATGGAGAAGAAGATCAGGCTGCACTTTGGGTCTTTTCTCTGTGCACAGATGAAGTGGTTGGTCACCCACCCCCTACAGCGCCACTCCTTAGCCCAGTTCCCTATGGTGTATGCCGCGAAGATGGATTTGCTGGAAGGGAAGAAAGTGAATTTGATGAGCGAGGAGAAATTTGACAAGGCCTGTTTCAAGAGGATGCATGATATCAAGGAGAGCAGTGATGGGGTAATAACTTTTGATGATAACAAACCAGTGAAGGTAGAGAAGGTTGTGCCAGTGAAGGCGAAGGTGAAGAAGGAAGAGGTGAAGGAAGATGGCGAGGTGACTGAGCGCCTTGTGATGATAGAGCAGAGGCTGGACGAGCTTACCAGCATGATGAGGGCATACTTTGCCCATAAGGGATTCAGGTACCCACCTGAACCTAGCACTTAACTGACCCTCCCTTGTTTTTTTTTATTTTGTTTTCTCTTTTTTGTGTTTCTGTTTGAGTCAAACAACTCGGGCGACGGGGTCGATCTCCCTGCTGACACACTTTGCCTACGCAAAGTGTGTGAGGGGGCAGGTGCGCCAACGCCAGTTTAGAGTTGTTGTGTGGTCGAGGCAGCCCCTACTGATCTTATTACTCTCACCCACTTTGCCTACGCAAAGTGTGTGAGGGGGGAAAGGGAAAGGGCAAACCTCTGTGTCTAATCGAGTCAGCATGATTATGTGAATACTTAGGGAAGTTAGAAGCAATTTCATTTATACAGCAACTCAAAATTTGTAGTTAAAGGCATGAAAATAGGGACGATGGAACTATACTAGGTAAACTGTGAGATTTGAGCCATACATTGATTGAAGATTTCTTTCTTGAGAGTACTGTTGTGAAATTTATGATGCCTGACTTTGCCTATTTGAAGTGATAAGTATGTTGGAAATCGATATCCCGGAATTAATAAATTTAAATAAATAAATTATCTAATTAATTCCGACTGAAATCCTTTGGAGATCGAATATCCGGATTGTCAAATTGCGGAACGACAACTCCAATCGACTCCCGGTTGCCGGAACATCCCGCCACGAACCACCACGAAGCCGGACTCAACCAAACAAGCCGCCGCGGGGATAGCCCGCGGCTGTCCGGTCGAGCCCCCGCATGGGGCTCGCGGCTGTACACGGCAGCCGCCTAGGGCTGCCCTTGGCAGCCCCTTATGTGTTGGAAATCGATATCCCGGAATTAATAAATTAATTAAAATTAATTATCCAATTAATTCCGACCGAAATCCTTTGAAGATCGAATATCCGGAGTTGTCAAAGTGCGGAACGACAACTCCAATCGACTCCCGGATGCCGGAACAACCCGCCACGAACCACCACGCGAAGCCGGACTCAACCAAACCCTAACCACGGAGATAGCCCGGGCTGTTCGGCCGAGCCCTCGTGTGGGGCTCGCGACTGTCCTTGGCAGCCGCCTAGGGCTGCCCTTGGCAGCCCCCTATGCACGCCCAGCCGCCCCCGGTGATCGCACGACCAGCCACGGCGAACCGTGGCTTGCGATCACCACCAGCCACCGCCGCTCGAGCGGCGGTCCAGCCGCGTGAGCGGGGCTGCTCCAGCAGCCCGCTGGTTGTGCACGGGCGATCGAGCTCGCCCTCGATCGAGTCTCGGTGTCCAGCCGAGGCTCGCCCCTCTCGACCCTCTCTTGTTCGAGCCGTTGAGCCGCCGGCGGTCCGGTGATCTTCGATCACCACCGCCCGGTTCAACCTCGACAAAGGTCGCGTTCTCGGATCTTGGTTCACGATATTTTTACGATAATTAAACGATAAAATCATAAAGAGGGTTTTACGATTTACCTCGTTCTCGTTGTTCGGAAAAACGAAGAATTCAATTTGACAACCTTGAGATCTTCCCGCGTATTCCTTGCACTAGCTCGGACGTCGTGTGGGCGACGATCTACCGAACTCCATGGATCTCCCTCTCTACTTTCTCTCTCTAGAATTGTGATCTTCAAGTTATGAGAATAGAGAAGACCATGTAGTGCTTTTATAGGCTACGTAGGGGATCTTAAGGAGGTGGAATATTGGGCTTCCAATATTGAAGATTAAATTGAGCCCAATGCTCAAGTCCATTAATCCTTATCAATATTAATTAATTCTATTTTCCACTATATAAAATTAATTGCACTCCCAATATTAAACCATATTATATCAAATAATATTTCTCCGGTAGTATTATTTATTCCGTGTATTTAAGATATAAATATCCATGAATAAAATTAATTTATTGCTAATTAATTTATTCATCTCTTATATCCGAGACTAGTACCATTCAACCTTAATTATTATGCGGAACGAATCCACCTGCAGGGTTTACATAATAATTCCTTATGAACTCATCTCGGGGATATTATCAACCCTTACGGGATACACTTTCCCGTCAAGTATTCACGGCATGCCATATATAAAATATAGTGACCCAACTTAACCGGTAATTAACCCAATAATTAAATCGGTTAATTCCTTTGGTAAATCAAAGTCACTTATATTAAATATACACGCCCGCAATAGTATCGGGGATTAAGAATAAAATACTCAGAGACTTAAATCGATTATCGCCGGCAATCCTAATCGATAAATCTCAAGCAGATCCGCTCAATACACCAAGTGTACAAGTGTGATAAAATAATTAAAATAAATTATTTTCTCTCTCACACAACGACTATACCGATGGATTGGTCCGTGTCCATCTAGGTCGTGAGCAACTGTTCGATTAAATACGAGTAACCGATAGTATGATCTGCTGTGCGCCCATGCAACACCATACTAACTACAACGTATAAAATCCAGGACTATGATTTGCATATATTTAATTATAAATAATTAAACGCAAATAATTGTTTATTTAATTAAATAGATTAGTGGCAATGGATCGTGAGTTTCCGTTACTTAAATCTAGACATTAAGTACACAACTCCAACAATCTCCCACTTGTACTAAGGTCTAGTCATTTCCTCCAAACTCCCGACTCCCATACTCATCACGTGCTTAAGTTGTACTTCCAAGAAGTACTATGTGAATGAGCACTCTAGGTTGCCGCTCTGAAGTTATCTTGGTGACTACAGTGTCGTCTCCCTCGACGATGACTCGTATCAGGTGGTACTTGCACTATGTGTTATCTTACACTTATGGACTCGTGATTTCTTACCATTTGCTATTGCACCGCTATTTACATAGCCTTTGGCAAATTAAGAATCACATCTAAGTCCCAGAGATTATCCCGGAGTTATACCAAAACTTCCGCTGCCTCTGAGGCCGCTATTTGGTTACCCATGGCAGAGTCCGAAAAGCATCGTGCTTATCACTCTTCCATGTTAAAACTCCTTCTCCTTTAATAGTGAAACACATAGCCTGATATCGACTTACACCGGTCCTCATTCGATTAGAAATCTAAGAGAATGTAATCCAAAGGAAAAAACTCGTCTGCTTCGTAGTCTAGAACAGTACTTCGAAAGTACTTTTACGGCAGTCGAATATTCCTTTCCAGGATTACCTTGATATCCTCCCACTATGCTAACCGCATAGCCGATATCAGGTTCTTGTTTTCAACAATGCATTTATTAAGCTTTCCACACTCAAAGTGTAGGAAACTGCTTTCATTGCTTCTATCTCCTTTTGTGTTCCAAAACACATATCCTTAGATAGATGCATTTCGTGTCTGAAAGGTAACGAACCTTTCTCAGAATCTTGCATGTTAAAACGAACCAAAATCGTATAAGATATCTAGAGAAGTACAATGTTCTTTTCTTGAGATCCTAGATCTTAAGAACATGCTCTAACTTCTTCTTTATCTCATATATCGATTTTTCTAGACAACCATCATTTTATGTCTGACAACATCTTTACATTGTTACCAATGATAAAATGCTATCTACATAAAACCTCCGAGAAACACCACCTTGTTTCCATCACGTTTCCCATACACTCGATTCGTCTATGCTTTGATGAATCCATAAAATAGACTATCTCATCAATTTGCAAGTACCACGAACTCAATGCTTTGTTCCAATCCATAAATGGATCAACTAAGCTTGTACTCTAAATGATCTCGCCTCTTAACAATAATCTTTATTGCTTTGCAAGAAGGCACATTTAGATCTAGTACCGCCTCTATGTAGATCTAGGGATCGATTTCACATATACTAGGTTCAGAGTCCGAAGACTCACCTAGTTTTATGAATATCTCCGGTTGTTAAACAACCTCCCACTACAATGGCATTCCGGTGTATAAACAGTAATAACAGTAGGTGCAGTTAGTGGTGTACCGCTACTCGGTTCGGCTGGTTCTAAGTCTTAATCGTTTTCTCTCTTTTCAGAAGTATCACGTCATTTTGGGCTTGTGGTTCATCTAATAGTCTTCCTCTAAGAACCGGGCGTTAGAACTTATAACGTCCTTCTGGTTCATAGTACTATTGAACACACATCTTTTGTTCTTCTAGGATATTCTACAACCACATTTGAATGTGCCGTTGTTACCAAGACATATCCATAGAACATAGGTAGTTTCGTTTAACTCATGCTTTTACTATTTCTATAAGAGTTCCATTTCTTATTTCCGACACACCAATCTTACAGAGGACTGTATGGTGTTATCACTTGGGATTCAATCCCAAGCTCTGATCATACATCAGAGTCAATCAATTCTAATACTTGTCCGGATCTTATATCTTATATCCATAAAGGATTGCTTAGTCGTATTATCTTCCAAATTAGATTCTTAGGTCGGAAGGTCCATTCCTTCAACTTAATTGATCTTACAATCAATTTTCGACCTTTGAACTTCTTATTTGAATAAATATGACTTAGCATAAGAATCCACAAGTATAAATGATTTAATAAAGAAATCTCTTATTAGTAAAACGAGTTTCATACTACGGTTCGTTGCATCGTGGTGGACTCAGGGTTCATCATTTATATATTGCTAGCTAATGTACCAGAATAGATAATATCATTATTTCTTCTTATAACCATCAAATGATTAAAAGAAATAAAATATCCATTCATTAGAAATCCAGAACAAAGTTCTTTCTAATATGAAAGATACATAAAAGCAATAACACAAAATGAAATCCTATAAAATGTCCTCCACTGCAACTGCTGCCTCCTCTACAGCATTGCCCATGTAGACTACGATCTTTTCTTTTCCAAGTCGTTAGGTTTCCTGGAACCTCTCGCATTTAAAATGCACATACCGTCAGTGGTTCCATATCTACACACCAGGTTCCGGTAGATAATACCACTGACTATGTTTTACGACTAAAGAAAATTTCGTACTTTCTTTGAGAGGATAATCAGACTTCCAGTACCCAGACTGTTCGTGTCGAGAATACTTGTCTCATGGCTTTCTCGTCCCATCTCGTGGTCTAAGCAACTTAGGACCACTGGGATTCTTTGCTTTCTTGTCCTTTCCCCCGATTCATGCCTTTAGGTTCGAAACCTTTGGCATTGGCTACAAGAGCTTGCGATTTCCGTCTTAACTCGTCTAAAAGGTCAATCATCTCAAAAACGTTTTTAAGCGTTTCCTCGAAGTGACTTGCCTTTATGAGTATCCTCATCGCTTCTTGTCTAGCCGCCTACGTCAATAGGCTCGGGAGGACAAAGCTCATTGAGTACAACCTTGTACTCTTCAACAGTTTGGGTAATGTCTAGATCTCTATTCCAATCATTACATTTAGGGACCAGTGAGTTTAAAATCCTTAAGTATCACATAAAGTGGGTTCAAAGCCATATCCTAATCTATGAGCACATATAACAACAAACAATCGATTTAATCTCCGATATTATCTCCCTCAAATAATATCATTAAACCACTAATCACATCTAAAATCCCATCAGATATGGCAAGCCACGTTGTGTGGACGTTTACCTATCCAAATGATTTAGCAATTAAATTTGCTTCGGTCGTACATCAATTATAGCGTAACTTCGTTGGGAAGAATACTATAAAGCGTACCTAAGTGTAAACCATTACTCAGTACTAAGGTGAGTCGTTTGGAACCGCAACATCACCGCAAGCCACGTTGTGTGGACGTTTACGATAACTCACAATCCTTCACAACTCCCTATAACTGTCTACATCAATTAATCCAAAATCCGTCGATATAGCAAGCCACGTTGTGTGGACGTTTACTACACCAAAAGACTTTTATAATTGACTCCCAATTACTTGATTCATTTAATCTTGTAAATCAAGACGCGGAGAATCATAAGTGAAACTCGAAGTTTCTAACCAGTGATTCACCATGCGAACGACCCTATCTCTCATAAATGGGGGAGCCGAGCAGACAATCGATCCACCTTCAAAAGGATGGTACGAAGGTCTCTAATTTGTGTCCTCGACATGACCAAGTGGCTTTGGCTCCATTCCACTCCCCGGGGTGAGAATGAGTCGACTTGAAATCAGTTTTGGAAAGACAAATTAGGCATTGTTTGATAAACTTAATCAATGTTTCTCGTAAAAGGAATTACAAGAATTCTCCTCCAATGACTTGTCTATACGAAATTCAAAAGTCCATAAAAATCACCAAGAGAACAGCAATGGAGACCATGGATATGTTTCCATACCCTCTCCCACTTAGCTTTTTATAACAAAGGGATACGCTATCTAATGCATAATTAAATACACATAAGCATGCATACATGAAATAAAGCACATAGAATATTATCACATAATCAAAATAATACTAGAATATTATTTTCCGACTATTATGGCTTTATCGCATCCCCGTACGCATGTTCTAGTCTTCAGTCTTCGTTCTTGAATGCTCCATGTGACGGGAATATTAATTCCAATATTTAAATCTATTTATTTTTAATAAATCCAAAAGTTACTTAATTCGAAAATTAAGTCAATCGAATAAATCAAAAATAAAATTAAATATTATTAATATTTTTATTATTTTTATTTTCCTTTCCAATTCCATTAAATCTCTAGAATCCTATCCAAGACCCACTTGAAATATTCTAGAAGATATCCATAATGAAATAAGGAAATAAAATAATTTAGGACTCCTAGTCCTTCCAAATTAATTATTTTCCTAATCCATTAAAAATTCCATAAAGGAATAATTAAATAAGGAAAAATTAATTTAGGACTCCTAAACTTTCCAAATTAATTATTTTCCTAATCCATTAAAAATTCCATAAAGGAATAATTAAATAGGAAAAATAAATTAATTATAAATTTATTCCTTTTCCTAATCTATGAAAATTCCCAAGAATAGGAATAATCAATAAGGAAAAATAAATTTATTCTAAATTTATTCTTTTCCTATTCCATGAGAATTCCCAAGAATAGGAATAATCAAAATAGGAAAACCGAATAATTTAGGAAAGTTGGATCTTGGCGGGACAGCACGAGATCACGAGGACCACGCGTCCCCCCACCATCATCGCCGGCCGAGAGCATCACCACGGCCAACCCCAGCCCACGCGCCACCACCATCGGTGGCCGGCGTGGCCGAGAGTCACCGCGGGGCAGCCCTTCGCGGTCGATTGATCCCCGTGGATCGGCCATGGGGATGGCCGTCCCTCGTCCTCCCTCTCTTCTTCACCTCCGTCACACTTTTCCGGTCGTCGTTTCGGAATCGATCCAACGTAAAATAAATTACAAATTTATTACTACGCTATCCGGTATCGATTCTCTACATGAAATCGACCTCACAATTTCCGGAAAAATTAAGAACAAACATTCACCACACAAGAACAAATAACATCACCGAGAGTTTAATAATCAAGAACATTATTATGACATTAATTAACAAAATTAAATCTAGCCATAATAATCGGAAACCCTGCAAGGTAGAACAATTTATCGAAAAATACCATGAACTAAAACCAACGCTCTGATACCAATTGTTGGAAATCGATATCCCGGAATTAATAAATTAATTAAAATTAATTATCCAATTAATTCCGACCGAAATCCTTTGAAGATCGAATATCCGGAGTTGTCAAAGTGCGGAACGACAACTCCAATCGACTCCCGGATGCCGGAACAACCCGCCACGAACCACCACGCGAAGCCGGACTCAACCAAACCCTAACCACGGGGATAGCCCGGGCTGTTCGGTCGAGCCCTCGTGTGGGGCTCGCGGCTGTCCTTGGCAGCCGCCTAGGGCTGCCCTTGGAAGCCCCCTATGCACGCCCAGCCGCCCCCGGTGATCGCACGACCAGCCACGGCGAACCGTGGCTTGCGATCACCACCAGCCACCGCCGCTCGAGCGGCGGTCCAGCCGCGTGAGCGGGGCTGCTCCAGCAGCCCGCTGGTTGTGCACGGGCGATCGAGCTCGCCCTCGATCGAGTCTCGGTGTCCAGCCGAGGCTCGCCCCTCTCGACCCTCTCTTGTTCGAGCCGTTGAGCCGCCGGCGGTCCGGTGATCTTCGATCACCACCGCCCGGTTCAACCTCGACAAAGGTCGCGTTCTCGGATCTTGGTTCACGATATTTTTACGATAATTAAACGATAAAATCATAAAGAGGGTTTTACGATTTACCTCGTTCTCGTTGTTCGGAAAAACGAAGAACTCAATTTGACGACCTTGAGATCTTCCCGCGTATTCCTTGCACTAGCTCGGACGTCGTGTGGGCGACGATCTACCGAACTCCATGGATCTCCCTCTCTACTTTCTCTCTCTAGAATTGTGATCTTCAAGTTATGAGAATAGAGAAGACCATGTAGTGCTTTTATAGGCTACGTAGGGGATCTTAAGGAGGTGGAATATTGGGCTTCCAATATTGAAGATTAAATTGAGCTCAAGCCCAAATCTATTAATCCTTATCAATATTAATTAATTCTATTTTCCACTATATAAAATTAATTGCACTCCCAATATTAAACCATATTATATCAAATAATATTTCTCCGGTAGTATTATTTATTCCGTGTATTTAAGATATAAATATCCATGAATAAAATTAATTTATTGCTAATTAATTTATTCATCTCTTATATCCGAGAATAGTACCATTCAACCTTAATTATTATGCGGAACAAATCCACCTGCAGGGTTTACATAATAATTCCTTATGAACTCATCTCGGGGATATTATCAACCCTTACGGGATACACTTTCCCGTCAAGTATTCACGGCATGTCATATATAAAATATAGTGACCCAACTTAACAGGTAATTAACCCAATAATTAAATCGGTTAATTCCTTTGGAAAATCAAAGTCACTTATATTAAATATACACACCCGCAATAGTATCGGGGATTAAGAATAAAATACACTGAGACTTAAATCGATTATCGCCGGCAATCCTAATCGATAAATCTCAAACGATCCGCTCAATACACCAAGTGTACAAGTGTGATAAAATAATCAAGACATATTATTTTCTCTCTCACACAACGACTATACCGATGGATTGGTCCGTGTCCATCTAGGTCGTGAGCAACTGTTCGATTAAATACGAGTAACCGATAGTATGATCTTCTGTGTGTCCATACAACACCATACTAACTACAACGTATAAAATCCAGGACTATAATTTGCATATATTTAATTATAAATAATTAAATGCAAATAATTGTTTATTTAATTAAATAGATTAATGGCAATGGATCGTGAGTTTCCGTTACTTAAATCTAGACATTAAGTACACAACTCCAACAATCTCCCACTTGTACTAAGGTCTAGTCATTTCCTCCAAACTCCCGACTCCCATACTCATCACGTGCTTAAGTTGTACTTCCAAGAAGTACTATGTGAATGAGCACTCTAGGTTGCCGCTCTGAAGTTATCTTGGTGACTACAGCGTCGTCTCCCTCGACGATGACTCGTATCAGGTGGTACTTGCACTATGTGTTATCTTACACTTATGGACTTGTGATTTCTTACCATTTGCCATCGCACCGCTATTTACATAGCCTTTGGCAAATTAAGAATCACATCTAAGTCCTAGAGATTATCCCGGAGTTATACCAAAACTTCCGCTGCCTTTGAGGCCGCTATTTGGTTACCCATGGCAGAGTCCGAAAAGCATCATGCTTATCACTCTCCCATGTTAAAACTCCTTCTCCTTTAATAGTGAAACACATAGCCTGATATCGACTTACACCGGTCCTCATTCGATTAGAAATCTAAGAGAATGTAATCCAAAGGAAATGCTTGCTTGCTCCGTAATCCAGAACATAGTCTCCAGTACTTCGAAAGTACTTAAAATGTTCAGTACAGCAGTCAAGTATTCCTTTCCAGGATTACCTTGATATCCTCCCACTATGCTAACCGCATAGCCGATATCAGGTCTTGTTTTCAACATCGCATTTATTAAGCTTTCCACACTCGAAGTGTAGGAATCCGCTTTCATTGCTTCTATCTCCTTTTGTGTTCCAAAACACATATCCTTAGATAGACGCATTCTGTTTCTGAAAGGTAACGAACCTTTCTCGGAATTTTGCATGTTAAAACGAACCATAATCGTATAAGATATCTAGAGAAGTACAATGTTCTTTTCTTGAGATCCTAGATCTTAAGAACATGCTCTAACTTCTTCTTTATCTCATATATCGATTTTTCTAGACAACCATCATTTTATGTCTGACAACATCTTTACATTGTTACCAATGATAAAATGCTATCTACATAAAACCTCCGAGAAACACCACCTTGTTTCCATCACGTTTCCCATACACTCGATTCGTCTATGCTTTGATGAATCCATAAAATAGACTATCTCATCAATTTGCAAGTACCACGAACTCAATGCTTTGTTCCAATCCATAAATGGATCAACTAAGCTTGTACTCTAAATGATCTTGTTTCTTGGCAATAATCCTTATTGCTCTCCAAGAAGGCACATTTAGATCTAGTACTGCCTTCATGTAGATCTAGGGATCGATTTCATGTATACTAGGTCCAGAGTCCGAAGACTCTCCTAGTCTTATGAATATCTCCGGTTGTCCCACAACCTCCCACTACAATGGCATTCCGGTGTATAAACAGTGATAATAGTAGGTGCAGTTAGTGGTGTACAGCTACTCGGTTCGGCTGGTTCTAAGTCTTCTTCGTTCTCTCTCATTTCAAAGTTTCACGTCACTTTGGGCTTGTGGTTCATTACATAGTCTTCCTCTAAGAACCGGGCGTTAGAACTTATAACGTCCCTCTGGTTCATAGTACTATTGAACACACATCTTTTATTCTTCCAGGATATTCTACAACTGCATTTGAATGCGCCGTTGTTTCCAGACATATCCATAGAACATAGGTAGTTCCGTATAACTCATGCTTTTACTATTTCTATAAGAGTTCCATTTCTTGTTTACGACACACCATTTCTACACTAAAAGTGTATGGTGTAGTCATTTGGGATCATCCCAACCTCTGATCAGTATGCCATGCATTCCTCAGACAGGTACTTGCCTCCGCGATCAAATCGCAGGCTACAAATGGATATACCTCGATGGTTATCCACAATTGCTTAGTGTCCATTGACTTGTCAAAACACTTGCTTTTGTGGCACATCAGGTATTCTAATCCATTTCTCGAGTAATCATCAAATGAAGTACTCGTACCTTATTGTCTGAGTAGACATAGGTCTACATACATCAGAGTCAATCAATTCTAATACTTGTTCGGATCTTATATCTTATATCCATAAAGGATTGCTTAGTCATGTTATCTTCCAAATAAGATTCTTAGGTCGGAAGGTCCACTCCTTCAACTTAATTGATCAAATATCAATTTTCGACCTTTGAACTTCTTATTTGAATAAACATGATTCAGCATAAGAATCCACAAGTATAATTGATAAAGAAATCTCTTATTAGTAAAACGAGTTTTACTACGGTTCGTTGCATTGTGGTGGACTCAGGATCCATCATTTATATATTGCTAGTCAATGTACCAGAATAGATAATATCATTATTTCTTCTTATAACCATCAAATGATTAAAAGAAATAAAATATCCATTTATTAGAAATCCAGAACAAAGTTCTTTCTAATATGAAAGGTACATAAAAGCAATAACCCAAAATGAAATCCTATAAAATGTCCTCCACTGCAACTGCTGCCTCCTCTACAGCATTGCCCATGTAGACTACGATTTCTTCTTTTCCAAGTCGTCGGGTTTCCTGGAACCCTTGCATTTAAAATGCACATACTGTCAGTGGTTCCATATCTACACACCAGGTTCCGGTAGATAATACCACTGACTATGTTTTACGACTAAAGAAAATTTCGTACTTTCTTTGAGAGGATAATCAGACTTCCAGTACCCAGACTGTTTGTATCGAGAATACTTGCCTATTGGCTTTCTCTTCCCATCTCGTGGTCCAAAGAGAACCACTGGGTTTCTTTGCTTTCTTGTCCTTTCCCCCGATTCATGCCTTTAGGTTCGAAACCTTTGGCATTGGCTACAAGAGCTTGAGATTTCCGTCTCAAATCGTCTAAAAGGTCAATCATCTCAAAAACGTGTTTAAGCGTTTCCTCGAAGCGACTGGCCTTTATGAGTATCCTCATCGCTTCTTGTCTAGCCGCCTATGTCAATAGGCTCGGAAGGACAAAGCTCATTGAGTACAACCTTGTACTCTTTAACAGTCCGGGCAATGTCTAGATCTCTATTCCAATCAGTACATTTAGGGACCAATGAGTTTAAATCCTTACGTATCTCATAAAGTGGGTTCAAAGCCATTTCCTAATCTATGAGCACATATAACAACAAACAATCGATTTAATCTCCGATATTATCTCCCTCAAATAATATCATTAAACCACTAATCACCTCTAAAATCCCATCAGATAAGGCAAGCCACGTTCGTGTGGACGTTTACCTATCCAAATGATTTAGCAATTAGATTTGCTTCGGTCGTACATCAATTATAGTGTTACTTCGTTGGGAAGAATACTATAAAGCGTACCTAAGTGTAAACCATTACTCAGTATCTAAGAAGATTGTTTGGGACACGTATATTCACCGCAAGCCACGTTCGTGTGGACGTTTACGTTAACATACGCTCTTTTACTCCCTTCTATAACTGTCTACATCAATCGTTCCAAAATCCCATTCAATGTAGCAAGCCACGTTCGTGTGGACGTTTACTACACCAAAAGACTTTTACAATTGACTCCCAATTACTTGAATCATTTAATCTTGTAAATCAAGACGCGGAGAATCATAAGTGAAACTCGAAGTTTCTAACCAGTGATTCACCATGCGAACGACCCTATCTCTCATAAATGAGGGAGCCGAGCAGACAATCGATCTAGTCATCAAATGACACGAAAGTCTCTAATTTGTGTCCTCGACATGACCAAGTGGCTTTGGCTCCATTCCACTCCCCGGGGTGAGAATGAGTCGACTTGAAATCAGTTTTGGAAAGACAAATTAGGCATTGTTTGATAAACTTAATCAATGTTTCTCGTAAAAGGAATTACAAGAATTCTCCTCCAATGACTTGTCTATACGAACTTCAAAAGTCCATAAAAGTCACCAAGAGAACAGCAATGGAGACCATGGATATGTTTCCATACCCTCTCCCACTTAGCTTTTTATAACAAAGGGATACTCTATCTAATGCATAATTAAATACACATAAGCATGCATACATGAAATAAAGCACATAGAATATTATCACATAATCAAAATAATACTAGAATATTATTTTCCGACTATTATGGCTTTATCGCATCCCCGTATGCGTCTTCTAGTCTTTAGTCTTCGTTCTTGAATGCTCCATGTGACGGGAATATTAATTCCAATATTTAAATCTATTTATTTTCAATTAATCCAAAAGTTACTTAATTCGAAAATTAAGTCAATCGAATATATCAAAAATAAAATTAAATATTATTAATATTTTTATTATTTTTATTTTCCCTTTCTACTTCATTAAATCTCTAGAATAATCTATCCAAGACCCACTTGGAATATTCTAGAAGACTTCTATAATGAAATAAGGAAATAAAATAATTTATTTTATTTCCCTTTCTACTTCATTAAATCTCTAGAATAATCTATCCAAGACCCACTTGGAATATTCTAGATGATTTTCATAATGAAATAAGGAAATAAAATAATTTAGGACTCCTAGTCCTTCCAAATTAATTCCTTTCCTAACCCATTAAAAATTCCATAAAGGAATAATTAAATTAGGAAAAATTAATTTAGGACTCCCAAACTTTCCAAATTAATTATTTTCCTAATCCATTAAAAATTCCATAAAGGAATAATTAAATAGGAAAAATAAATTAATTATAAATTTATTCCTTTTTCCTAATCTATGAAAATTCCCAAGAATAGGAATAATCAATAAGGAAAGATAAATTTATTCTAAATTTATTCTTTTCCTATTCCATGAGAATTCCCAAAAAATAGGAATACTCAAAATAGGAAAACCGAATAATTTAGGAAAGTAAATCTCGGTTAGGAGTAGCACAGAGTGGGGATCTCCGCACCACCCCCAACCGATCGACCACCACCGAGGAGGAGCACCGCCGCCGCCCCCAGCCGGCGCGCCACCACCACCGGTGGCTAGGCGTGGCCGAGAGCCCCCCGCGGCTGCCCCCTCTCTCTCGGGTCGATCCTCCATGGATCGATCATGGGGATGATCGATCCGAGTCCTCCCTCTCGTTCGTCTCCTCCGTCACACTTTTTTCCGGCGGTCGTTTCGGAATTGATCCAACGTAAATAATTTTAAAAATAATTTACAATTATCCGGTGTCAATTCTTTACATGAAAACAACCTCATACAATTTCCGGAAAAATTAAGAACAAGCATTCACCACACAAGAACAAATATTGACATCACCGAGAGTTCAAGAACATTATTATGACATTAATTAACAATAATTAAATCTAGCCATAATAATCGGAAACCCTGCAAGGTAGAACAATTTATCGAAAAATACCATGAACTAAAACCAACGCTCTGATACCAATTGTTGGAAATCGATATCCCGGAATTAATAAATTTAAATAAATAAATTATCTAATTAATTCCGACCGAAATCCTTTGGAGATCGAATATCCGGATTGTCAAATTGCGGAACGACAACTCCAATCGACTCCCGGTTGCCGGAACATCCCGCCACGAACCACCACGAAGCCGGACTCAACCAAACAAGCCGCCGCGGGGATAGCCCGCGGCTGTCCGGTCGAGCCCCCGCATGGGGCTCGCGGCTGTACACGGCAGCCGCCTAGGGCTGCCCTTGGCAGCCCCTTATGCACGCCCAGCTGCCCCCGGTGATCGCACGACCAGCCACGGTCGAACCGTGGCTTGCGATCACCATCAGCCCACCGCCGCGCGAGCGGCGGTCCAGCCGCGCAAGCGGCGTCGCCCCGCCAAAGCGGAGCTCATGCCGTGTGAGCGGGGCTGCTCCAGCAGCCCGCTGGATGTGCACGGGCGATCGAGCTCGTGCTCGATCGAGTCTCGGCGTCCAGCCGAGGCTCACGCCCTTCGACCCCTCCTAGGCGAGCCGACGATCCGCCGGCGTTCCGGTGGTCTTCGACCACCACCGCTCGGTTCGTCCTCGTCTTGGGTCTCGTTCTCGGATCTTGGTTCATGATTATTCTCACGATAATTAAACGATAAAATCATAAAGAGGGTTTTACGATTTACCTCGTTCTCGTTGTTCGGAAAAACGTAGAACTCAATTTGACGACCTTGAGATCTTCCCACGTATTCCTTGCACTAGCTCGGACGTCGTGTGGGCGACGATCTACCGAACTCCATGGATCTCCCTCTCTACTTTCTCTCTCTAGAATTGTGATCTTCAAGTTATGAGAATAGAGAAGACCATGTAGTGCTTTTATAGGCTACGTAGGGGATCTTAAGGAGGTGGAATATTGGGCTTCCAATATTAATGATTAAATTGAGCCAAGCCCAAATCTATTAATCCATTAATATTAATTAATTCTATTTTCCACTATATAAAATTAATTGCACTCCCAATATTAAACCATATTATATCAAATAATATTTCTCCGGTAGTATTTTTTATTCCGTGTATTTAAGATATAAATATCCATGAATAAAATTAATTTATTGCTAATTAATTTATTCATCTCTTATATCCGAGAATAGTACCATTCAACCTTAATTATTATGCGGAACAAATCCACCTGCAGGGTTTACATAATAATTCCTTATGAACTCATCTCGGGGATATTATCAACCCTTACGGGATACACTTTCCCGTCAAGTATTCACGGCATGTCATATATAAAATATAGTGACCCAACTTAACCGGTAATTAACCCAATAATTAAATCGGTTAATTCCTTTGGAAAATCAAAGTCACTTATATTAAATATACACACCCGCAATAGTATCGGGGATTAAGAATAAAATACACTGAGACTTAAATCGATTATCGCCGGCAATCCTAATCGATAAATCTCAAACGATCCGCTCAATACACCAAGTGTACAAGTGTGATAAAATAATCAAGACATATTATTTTCTCTCTCACACAACGACTATACCGATGGATTGGTCCGTGTCCATCTAGGTCGTGAGCAATTGTTCGATTAAATACGAGTAACCGATAGTATGATCTTCTGTGTGTCCATACAACACCATACTAACTACAACGTATATAATCCAGGACTATAATTTGCATATATTTAATTATAAATAATTAAATGCAAATAATTGTTTATTTAATTAAATAGATTAATGGCAATGGATCGTGAGTTTCCGTTACTTAAATCTAGACATTAAGTACACAACTCTAACAAAGTAGTTCTGTTAGGTGGGGGTTATTATATGATTAGGGCATTTCTTTCAGTTTGACTAAATGAACATTAATCCCTTGTTAGCCCCTTTGAGCCTGTTGAAATTTTCTTTGATACCAGTCTGGCACTTTGCCAATAGGCAACCAGACAGATATGAGGGGGGTAGAGAGATTGATGTTGAAAAAAAAAAAAAAAAAAAAAAGAAAAAAAAAAGAGAAAAAAAATAGAATAAATTGGTTGTATGCTAAGGCCCATAAGAAAAGGGGCAAAGTGGTAGAGAAAGGCTAAACCTATATGTAGCCCTCTGCCCAAACCGTGCCTACTCCTCAAAATCCACCCAAAGAGCCTACATTACAACCCAATAAAAGCCCCTTTGATGAGACCCCCCACTTAGTCAGAATAACTTGATCAGCAAACTGTCAAATTTGGGCAAAGTAATTTCACAACAGAAAATGAGTGACATTATACCCATACACTGAAAAGAGAGATACACTTGTGAGGGAGTGACCCAAAGTCCTAGTATAGACTCTTGACCGAATTTTTATGCCTCTAACTTGAATTTTGGTTTGCCTGTATTTGCTTTGCCTATTTTATATTCAGTAATCATGCTAAAGTCCTTTGAGTCTCTGTTTATTTGTTTCCCCCTCTATCTTGATTTCTTTTTCACTTTGGTCTTGAGTCCGGTGAGTCAAACCCCACGCTTGAGGACAAGCGTATTGCAAGTGTGTGCGGTTTGATGAGCCATTTTATTTGCTCATCTTGAGCCCCTTTTTGAGTCAGTTTGAGTCAGTTTATGTGTCTGGGAGGGCACAGTAGAGTGTTTGGTCAGAGTGTGCAGGCAAACAGGTAACAGGTGGCGCACTGGGCAAAAGAGGCAAGGAAAACCCCTTCTTTGGGCAAACAGCGATCTGGAGCGTGTAGTGACTGAGCAGTTTGGCCTTATCAGGCAAACCAGGCCGTTTTGGGCAAGTCATGAAGCAGAAGACCCAGACCTAATACTAAGTACCGTGCCTGGTCCGTTCACCTGTGGAGGAGAAGAATACCTGTAGAGAGTTTGGGAAGCGGATTGCCATCGAGCAAAGTCAAAGGCGGTTGGAGCTAAAGATGGAAAGTACTTAGCGGCGCCTGGAAAAGGAAGCCCATGCAGCGGCCCATGCAACTGCAATCCCGCAACCCTAATTCGAGCCTATATAAGGATGAGAAGCTGGAGAAGAAAAGGGACAAGAATTCCGACCCCGTTCACGAAGCAACCGCCGGCGATTGAAGCTTGGAGATTTCCGGCCAAGTTGTTTTGTTTTGAAGTTGATCGAGCCTTCGGGCATTAAAACAATTTATTGCTTTATGTTTTTATTACTTTGTTTTTGCTATTCCAGTTGAACGATTTCAGATTTTAGTGAATATGAATTTCAGTTTCGTTTTCCAATTTATTTCTTGTTTTATTTCTTTACGTATGAGTAGCTAAACTTGCAGGGCGACTGGGCAAAGGCTAATCGAAGGGGACTCTGGGCTAAGATAGAACCGTGAGCTTGTTAGGGCTTTTAGTTAACTGCCTGGAGGTTTGTTCCCGATACATAGTTGAGGTTTAACTACATTCTTGCAGGTTTGGGCAGACTAATTTGGTCGTTAGGAAACCCTTACACTTTGAGATACCAGCGATTGATCAACCGAGTATTCCGCGTTAGATGTACTACGGGCATAGCGCTAGAACGTGTTGGAGTAGCGGTCGTATGATTCGGATTTCCGGACATGCTATTGGCCGAATTGGGTTCGTTTAGAGATTTATACGAGTTTGGGCAAACTAGATCCATGCGACCACATAGGTATCGAATTGTCTAGGCTCAGGGGATTAGGCATAAGTATACCTTGCCTTTCTTTACACCGTAAGGACGGATTGGGGTGGGGTGACTGTAGGCGTGACTTAATAGGACTGCTTTCACTTTGTTCGACATCCTATAACCGATTGACAAACCATCAGTTAAAACCATTAGTGCCAGGGATCGGTAGTTTGCCCAGAGAAGCCAGAGAGAAGCCAAAGCCCAGAAGCCTACTTTTCTTTATTTGATTTCAGTTTGATTAATTGCTTTTCTGTTTTCTGTTTGGTCAAAGTGTTTAGTTTATTATTTCTGCATGTTAGTTTGGGTTAATTAGATTTTATAATTCTGTTAGTTGGTAGTTTGATTAAACACTGTGACTCAGCAACCAAATTCAAAACCTTTTTATTGTGACACTATTTGGGCAAAGCCGAGATTAACTAAATTGCAATTGCTTCCTCGTGGGATCGACCCTATGATGGAATTCGATATCCCGGGTTATCTAAATTTGCGGAAACCGACAACCCGACCGAAAACCCGTCGCCGGAGATCCAACCGCGAACCACCGTACGAGCCGGAGCTCGACCGAGCACCGCACGGGACGAACCCGCGCGCCCAGCCGAGCCCCCGCACGGGGCTCGCGATCGCTAACCCTAGCGATCGCCGGGGATGCACGCGCATCCCCGTGGGGCTGTTCCGAACAGCCCCCGGCGGTGAGTCCGGCGACTCACCGCCACCGCCAAGGAGGGCGGTGCGCCCAGCGCACCCGCCGCGGCCCAGCCGCGGCTCGCCCGGCGATCGACCCCACGGTCGATCGCGTGCCCCGGCGTCCAGCCGGGGCGTCCTCGTG
Organism: Euphrasia confusa; assembly: GCA_954870475.1. Taxonomy (NCBI): domain Eukaryota; kingdom Viridiplantae; phylum Streptophyta; class Magnoliopsida; order Lamiales; family Orobanchaceae; genus Euphrasia; species Euphrasia confusa. The sequence goes on along the minus strand of OX940952.1, from coordinate 2,653,277 downwards.
TGGGCCCCGCGATCGATGCCCTAGGGCTCGATCGCACCCCTCGGCTCTGTTGGAAATCGATATCCCGGAATTAATAAATTTAAATAAATAAATTATCTAATTAATTCCGACCGAAATCCTTTGGAGATCGAATATCCGGATTGTCAAAATTGCGGAACCGACAACCCAATCGAAATCCCGCGCTCCACAGCTGGACCGACCCCGTGGAGAAAGCGCTCCACATCTGGGGCGGACGTGTGGAGCAGTCCCATATGAAACAGTGCTCCACATCCCATGTGGAGCATCCATGAACAATCGCTCCACATCCCATGTGGAGCAACCCGCAAATCAGCGCTCCACATCTCGTGTGGAGCAGCCCGTACGAACAACGCTCCACATCCTGTGTGGAGCAGCACCGTGCGATCAGCGCTCCACATCCCGTGTGGAGCAATCGATATGTGGAGCAGCCGATGCTCCACATCGGTCGATCAATACATGTGTGGAGCAGTCGTGTGGAGCAGCCGCTGCTCCACATCGCTCCACACCCCGATTAGGGTTTGTTCCTCGGATCTTGGTTCACGATATTTTCACGATAATTAAACGATTAAAATCATAAAGAGGGTTTTACGATTTTACCTCGTTCTCGTTGTTCGGAAAAACGAAGAACTCAATTTGACGACCTTGAGATCTTCCGACGTATTCCTTGCACTAGCTCGGACGTCGTGTGGGCGACGATCTACCGAACTCCATGGATCTCCCTCTCTACTTTCTCTCTCTAGAATTGTGATCTTCAACTTATGAGAATAGAGAAGACCATGTAGTGCTTTTATAGGCTACGTAGGGGATCTTAAGGAGGTGGAATATTGGGCTTCCAATAATAGTGATTAAATTGAGCCCAAGCCCAAATCTATTAATCCTTACTATTATTAATTAATTTATTTTCCACTATATAAATTAATTGCACTCCCAATATTAAACCATATTATATCAAATAATATTTCTCCGGTAGTATTATTTATTCCGTGTATTTAAGATATAAATATCCATGAATAAAATTAATTTATTGCTAATTAATTTATTCATCTCTTATATCCGAGACTAGTACCATTCAACCTTAATTATTATGCGGAACGAATCCACCTGCAGGGTTTACATAATAATTCCTTATGAACTCATCTCGGGGATATTATCAACCCTTACGGGATACACTTTCCCGTCAAGTATTCACGGCATGCCATATATAAAATATAGTGGCCCAACTTAACCGGTAATTAACCCAATAATTAAATCGGTTAATTCCTTTGGTAAATCAAAGTCACTTATATTAAATATACACACCCGCAATAGTATCGGGGATTAAGAATAAAATACACTGAGACTCGAATCGATTATCGCCGGCAATCCTAATCGATGAATCTCAACGATCCGCTCAATACACCAAGTGTACAAGTGTGATAAAATAATCAAGATAGATTATTTTCTCTCTCACACAACGACTATACCGATGGATTGGTCCGTGTCCATCTAGGTCGTGAGCAACTGTTCGATTAAATACGAGTAACCGATAGTATGATCTTCTGTGTGTCCATACAACACCATACTAACTACAACGTATAAAATCCAGGACTATAATTGGCATATATTTAATTATAAATAATTAAATGCAAATAATTGTTTATTTAGTTAAATAGATTAGTGGCAATGGATCGTGAGTTTCCGTCACTTAAATCTAGACATTAAGTACACAACTCCAACAATCTCCCACTTGTACTAAGGTCTAGTCATTTCCTCCAAACTCCCGACTCCCATACTCATCACGTGCTTAAGTTGTACTTCCAAGAAGTACTATGTGAATGAGCACTCTAGGTTGCCGCTCTGAAGTTATCTTGGTGACTACAGCGTCGTCTCCCTCGACGATGACTCGTATCAGGTGGTACTTGCACTATGTGTTATCTTACACTTATGGACTTGTGATTTCTTACCATTTTCCATTGCACCGCTATTTACATAGCCTTTGGCAAATTAAGAATCACATCTAAGTCCCAGAGATTATCCCGGAGTTATACCAAAACTTCCGCTGCCTCTGAGGCCGCTATTTGGTTACCCATGGCAGAGTCCGAAAAGCATCGTGCTTATCACTCTTCCATGTTAAAACTCCTTCTCCTTCAATAGTGAAACACATAGCCTGATATCGACTTACACCGGTCCTCATTCGATTAGAAATCTAAGAGAATGTAATCCAAAGGAAATGCTCGTCTGCTTCGTAGTCTAGAACAGCACTTCGAAAGTACTTTTACAGCAGTCGAATATTCCTTTCCAAGATTACCTTGATATCCTCCCACTATGCTAACCGCATAGCCGATATCAGGTTCTCGTTTTCAACATCGCATTTATCAAGCTTTCCACACTCGAAGTGTAGGAAACCGCTTTCATTGCTTCTATCTCCTTTTGTGTTTTAAAACACATATCCTTAGATAGATGCATTCCGTCTCTGAAAGGCAACGAACCTTTCTCGGAATCTTGCATGTTAAAACGAACCATAATCGTACAAGATATCTAGAGAAGTACAATGTTCTTTTCTTGAGATCCTAGATCTTAAGAACATGCTCTAACTTCTTCTTTATCTCATATATCGATTTTTCTAGACAACCATCATTTTATGTCTGACAACATCTTTACATTGTTACCAATGATAAAATGTTATCTACATAAAACCTCCGAGAAACACCACTTTGTTTCCATCACGTTTCCCATACACACGATTCGTCAATGCCTTTTGATGAATCCATAAAATGGACTATCTCATCAATTTGCAAGTACCAAGAACTCAATGCTTTGTTCCAATCCATAAATGGATTAACTAAGCTTGTACTCTAAATGATCTTGCCTCTTAGCAATAATCCTTATTGCTTTCCAAGAAGGCACATTTAGATCTAGTACTGCCTTCATGTAGTTTTAGGGATCGATTTCATGTATACTAGGTCCAGAGTTCAAAACTCTCCTAGTCTTATGAATATCTCCGGTTGTCAAACAACCTCCCACTACAATGGCATTCCGGTGTATAAACAGTGATAACAGTAGGTGCAGTTAGTGGTGTACCGCTACTCGGTTCGGCTGGTTCTAAGTCTTAATCTTTCTCTCTCATTTCAAAGTATTACGTCACCTTGGGCTTGTGGTTCATCATATAGTCTTTCTCTAAGAACCGGGCGTTAGAACTTATAACGTCCTTCTGGTTCATAGTACTATTGAACACACATCTTTTGTTCTTCAAGGATATTCTACAACCGCATTTGAATGCGCCATTGTCTCCAGATATATCCATAGAACATAGGTAGTTCCGTATAACTCATGCTTTTACTATTTCTATAAGAGTTCCATTTCTTGTTTACGACACACCATTTCTACACAAAAGTGTATGGGGTAGTCATTTGGGATCAAATCCCAACCTCTGATCAGTATGCTATGCATTCCTCAGATAGGTACTTGCCTCCACGATCAAATCGCAGGCTACAAATGGATATACCTTGATGGTTCTCCACAATTGCTTAGTGTCCATTGACTTATCAAAACACTTGCTTTTGTGGCACATCAGGTATTCTAATCCATTTCTCGAGTAATCATCAAATGAAGTACTCGTACCTCATTGTCTGAGTAAACATAGGTCTGCATACATCAGAGTCAATCAATTCTTATACTTGTCCGGATCTTACATCTTATATCCATAAAGGATTGCTTAGTCATGTTATCTTCCAAATTAGATTCTTAGGTCGGAAGGTCCACTCCTTCAACTTAATTGACCAAATATCAATTTTCGACCTTTGAACTTCTTATTTGAATAAACATGACCTAGCATAAGAATCCACAAGTATAAATGATTTAATAAGGAAATCTCTTATTAGTAAAACGAGTTATATAAAACGGTTCGTTGCATCGTGGTGGACTCAGGATTCATCATTTCTATATTGCTAGCTAATGTACCAAAATAGATAATATCATTATTTCTTCTTATAACCATCAAATGATTAAAAGAAATAAAATATCCATTCATTAGAAATCCAGAACAAAGTTCTTTCTAATATGAAAGGTACATAAAAGCAATAACTCAAAATGAAATCCTATAAAATGTCCTCCACTGCAACTGCTGCCTCCTCCACAGCATTGCCCATGTAGACTACGATTTCTTCTTTTCTAAGTCGTCGGGTTTCCTGGAACCCTTACATTTAAAATGCACATACCGTCAGTGGTTCCATATCTACACACCAGGTTCCGGTAGATAATACCACTGACTATGTTTCACGACTAAAGAAAATTTCGTACTTTCTTTGAGAGGATAATCAGACTTCCAGTACCCAGACTGTTTGCATCGAGAACACTTGCCTATTGGCTTTCTCGTCCCATCTCGTGGTCCAAAGAGAACCACTGGATTTCTTTGCTTTCTTGTCCTTTCTCCCGATTCATGCCTCTAGGTTCAAAACCTTTGGCATTGGCTACAAGAGCTTGCGATTTCCGTCTCAACTCGTCTAAAAGGTCAATCATCTCAAAAAACGTTTTTAAGCGTTTCCTTGAAGTGACTGGCCTTTATGAGTATCCTCATCGCTTCTTGTCTAGCCGCCTATGTCAATAGGCTCGGAAGGACAAAGCTCATTGAGTACAACCTTGTACTCTTCAACAGTTTGGGTAATGTCTAGATCTCTATTCCAATCACTACATTTAGGGACAAGTGAGTTTAAAATCCTTACGTATCACAGAAAGTGGGTTCAAAGCCATTTCCTAATCTATGAGCACATATAACAACAAACAATCGATTTAATCTCCGATATTATCTCCCTAAAATAATATCATTAAACCACTAATCGCATCTAAAATCCCATCTGATAAGGCAAGCCACGTTCGTGTGGACGTTTACCTATCCAAATGATTTAGCAATTAGATTTGCTTCGGTCGTACATCAATTATAGCGTTACTTCGTTGGGAAGAATACTATAAAGCGTACCTAAGTGTAAACCATTACTCAGTATCTAAGAAGATTGTTTGGGACACGTATATTCACCGCAAGCCACGTTCGTGTGGACGTTTACGTTAACATACGCTCTTTTACTCCCTTCTATAACTGTCTACATCAATCGTTCCAAAATCCCATTCAATGTAGCAAGTCACGTTCGTGTGGACGTTTACTACACCAAAAGACTTTTACAATTGACTCCCAATTACTTGAATCATTTAATCTTGTAAATCAAGACGCGGAGAATCATAAGTGAAACTCGAAGTTTCTAACCAGTGATTCACCATGCGAACGACCCTATCTCTCATAAATGAGGGAGCCGAGCATACAATCGATCTAGTCATCAAATGACACGAAAGTCTCTAATTTGTGTCCTCGACATGACCAAGTGGCTTTGGCTCCATTCCACTCCCCGGGGTGAGAATGAGTCGACTTGAAATCAGTTTTGGAAAGACAAATTAGGCATTGTTTGATAAACTTAATCAATGTTTCTCGTAAAAGGAATTACAAGAATTCTCCTCCAATGACTTGTCTATACGAACTTCAAAAGTCCATAAAAGTCACCAAGAGAACAGCAATGGAGACCATGGATATGTTTCCATACCCTCTCCCACTTAGCTTTTTATAACAAAGGGATACGCTATCTAATGCATAATTAAATACACATAAGCATGCATACATGAAATAAAGCACATAGAATATTATCACATAATCAAAATAATACTAGAATATTATTTTCCGACTATTATGGCTTTATCGCATCCCCGTATGCGTCTTCTAGTCTTTAGTCTTCGTTCTTGAATGCTCTATGTGACGGGAATATTAATTCCAATACTTAAATCTATTTATTTTTAATAAATCCAAAAGATACTTAATTCGAAAATTAAGTCAATCGAATAAATCAAAAATAAAATTAAATATTATTAATATTTTTATTTATTTTATTTTCCCTTTCTACTTCATTAAATCTCTAGAATAATCTATCCAAGACCCACTTGGAATATTCTAGAAGACTTCTATAATGAAATAAGGAAATAAAATAATTTATTTTATTTTCCCTTTCTACTTCATTAAATCTCTAGAATAATCTATCCAAGACCCACTTGGAATATTCTAGATGATTTCCATAATGAAATAAGGAAATAAAATAATTTAGGACTCCTAGTCCTTCCAAATTAATTCCTTTCCTAATCCATTAAAAATTTCATAAAGGAATAATTAAATTAGGAAAAATTAATTTAGGACTCCTAAACTTTCCAAATTAATTATTTTCCTAATCCATTAAAAATTCCATAAAGGAATAATTAAATAGGAAAAATAAATTAATTATAAATTTATTCCTTTTCCTAATCTATGAAAAATTCCAAGAATAGGAATAATCAATAAGGAAAAATAAATTTATTCTAAATTTATTCTTTTCCTATTCCATGAGAATTCCCAAAAAAAGGAATACTCAAAATAGGAAAACCGAATAATTTAGGAAAGTTGGATCTTGGCCGAGATGAACGCGGGTTGGGGATCCCCGCGCTCACCATGATCGACCACCCACCTAGAGGAGTCGAACTCCTCATGGTGGTCGATCGAGCCTCATGAGATCGGCCATGGGGATGGCCGATCGAGCCCTCCCTCTCTTCGTCTCCTCCGTCACAATTTTCCGGTCGTCGTTTCGTCCTCGATCCAACGTAAAATAAATTACAAATTTATAATACGTTATCCGGTATCGATTCTCTACATGAAAACGACCTCAAACAATTTCCGGAAAAATTAAGAACAAACATTCACCACACAAGAACGAATATTGACATCACCGAGAGTTTAATAATCAAGAGAAATATTATGACATTAATTAACAATAATTAAATCTAGCCATAATTTATCGAAAAATATCATGAACTAAAACCAACGCTCTGATACCAATTGTTGGAAATCGATATCCCGGAATTAATAAATTTAAATAAATAAATTATCTAATTAATTCCGACCGAAATCCTTTGGAGATCGAATATCCGGATTGTCAAAATTGCGGAACCGACAACCCAATCGAAATCCCGCGCTCCACAGCTGGACCGACCCCGTGGAGAAAGCGCTCCACATCTGGGGCGGACGTGTGGAGCAGTCCCATATGAAACAGTGCTCCACATCCCATGTGGAGCATCCATGAACAATCGCTCCACATCCCATGTGGAGCAACCCGCAAATCAGCGCTCCACATCTCGTGTGGAGCAGCCCGTACGAACAACGCTCCACATCCCGTGTGGAGCAGCACCGTGCGATCAGCGCTCCACATCCCGTGTGGAGCAATCGATATGTGGAGCAGCCGGTGCTCCACATCGGTCGATCAATACATGTGTGGAGCAGTCGTGTGGAGCAGTCGCTGCTCCACATCGCTCCACACCCCGATTAGGGTTTGTTCCTCGGATCTTGGTTCACGATATTTTCACGATAATTAAACGATTAAAATCATAAAGAGGGTTTTACGATTTTACCTCGTTCTCGTTGTTCGGAAAAACGAAGAACTCAATTTGACGACCTTGAGATCTTTCGACGTATTCCTTGCACTAGCTCGGACGTCGTGTGGGCGACGATCTACCGAACTCCATGGATCTCCCTCTCTACTTTCTCTCTCTAGAATTGTGATCTTCAACTTATGAGAATAGAGAAGACCATGTAGTGCTTTTATAGGCTACGTAGGGGATCTTAAGGAGGTGGAATATTGGGCTTCCAATAATAGTGATTAAATTGAGCCCAAGCCCAAATCTATTAATCCTTACTATTATTAATTAATTTATTTTCCACTATATAAATTAATTGCACTCCCAATATTAAACCATATTATATCAAATAATATTTCTCCGGTAGTATTATTTATTCCGTGTATTTAAGATATAAATATCCATGAATAAAATTAATTTATTGCTAATTAATTTATTCATCTCTTATATCCGAGACTAGTACCATTCAACCTTAATTATTATGCGGAACGAATCCACCTGCAGGGTTTACATAATAATTCCTTATGAACTCATCTCGGGGATATTATCAACCCTTACGGGATACACTTTCCCGTCAAGTATTCACGGCATGCCATATATAAAATATAGTGGCCCAACTTAACCGGTAATTAACCCAATAATTAAATCGGTTAATTCCTTTGGTAAATCAAAGTCACTTATATTAAATATACACACCCGCAATAGTATCGGGGATTAAGAATAAAATACACTGAGACTCGAATCGATTATCGCCGGCAATCCTAATCGATGAATCTCAACGATCCGCTCAATACACCAAGTGTACAAGTGTGATAAAATAATCAAGATAGATTATTTTCTCTCTCACACAACGACTATACCGATGGATTGGTCCGTGTCCATCTAGGTCGTGAGCAACTGTTCGATTAAATACGAGTAACCGATAGTATGATCTTCTGTGTGTCCATACAACACCATACTAACTACAACGTATAAAATCCAGGACTATAATTTGCATATATTTAATTATAAATAATTAAATGCAAATAATTGTTTATTTAGTTAAATAGATTAGTGGCAATGGATCGTGAGTTTCCGTCACTTAAATCTAGACATTAAGTACACAACTCCAACAGGCTCCCAGCCGAGGGTCCTTCGAACCTTCGCCGGGGATCTCGAATCCCCGTCCCCGAAGTTCGTCGTTTACCCGGATCGTGCGTTCATGTATGTATCACAATTAATCCACATAAAATCATAGAAGGGAGTATATGATTTTACCTTTTAATTTGTTATGTGGAGAAACGAATTTAAGTTTGACGACCTTACGATCTTCCCACGTATTCCTTGCACTAGCTTGAACGTCGGGTGGGCGACGATCCTCCAAGCTTATGGATCCTCTTCTCTCTCTCTCTACTTTCTCTCTCTAGGAGAATTATGATCTTGTGTTATGTAGAATAGAGAAGACCATGTAGTGCATTTATAGGCTACGTAGGGGATCTAAAGGAGGTGGAATATTGGGCTTCCAATATTAATGATTAAATTGAGCCCAAGCCCAAATCTATTAATCTCCCATTAATATTAATTAATTTATTTTACACTATATAAATTAATTGCACTCCCAATATTAAACCATATTATATCAAATAATATTTCTCCGGTAGTATTATTTATTCCGTGTATTTAAGATTTAAATATCCATGAATAAAATTAATTTATTGCTAATTAATTTATTCATCTCTTTAATCCGAGACTAGTACCATTCAACCTTAATTATTGTGCGGAACGAATCCACTCATGAGGTTTACACAATAATTCCTTTTGAACTCATCTCGGGGATATTATCAACCCTTCCGGGATACACTGTCCGGTCAATTATTCACGGCATGCCATATATAAAATATAGCGACCCAACTTAACCGGTAATTAACCCAATAATTAAATCGGTTAATTCCTTTGGTAAATCAAAGTCACTTATATTAAATATACACACCCGCAACAATATCGGGGATTAAGAATATAATACACTGAGACTCGAATCGATTATCGCCGACAATCCTAATCGATGAATCTCAACGATCCGCTCAATACACCAAGTGTACAAGTGTGATAAAATAATTAAGACAAATTATTTTCTCTCTCACACAACGACTATACCGATGGATTGGTCCGGGTCCATCTAGGTCGTGAGCCACTGTTTGATTAAATACGAGTAACCGATAGTATGATCTTCTGTGTGGGGCCCGACACACCATACTAACTACAACGTATAAAATCCAGGACTATGATTTGCATATATTTAAAAGCAAACAATTGTTTATTAATTTAATAGATTAAATGCTATGATCGGGAGTTTACCGTTACTTAAATCTAGACATTAAGTACACAACTCCAACAATCTCCCACTTGTACTAAGGTCTAGTCATTTCCTCCAAACTCCCGGTTCCCATACTCATCACGTGCTTTAAAGTGTACTTCCGAGAAGTACTATGTGAGTGAGCAATCTAGGTTGCCGCTCTGAAGTTATCTTGGTGACTACTACGTCGTCTCCCCTGACGATGACTCGTATCAGGTGGTACTTGCTCTATGTGTTAACATCACTTCTGACTCATGACCTCTTCTAGTTCACCATGCACCGCTATCCAATAGCCTTTGGTAAACTAAGAGTCATATCCAAGTCAAGAGGTTATCCCGGAACCTAACCAAAACTTCCGCTGCCTCTGAGGCTGCTATTCGGTTATGATAGAGTCTGAGAAGCGTCCCGCTTATCACTCTTTCACTTCATGGTTCCACCTCTTTCTAAAAGTGAACACATAGCCTGATATCGACTTTCACTGGTCCTTCTCTGATTTTTGGATCTGAGAATCTGTAATCTAAGAAGATTTCGTCTTGCTCAAGCCAGTACTATGAAAGTACTCTTGCAGCATTCGAACATCCCTTATCCATATTACTTTGATATCCTCCCACTACGCAAACCGCATAGTTGATATCAGGTTCTTGTTTTACAACATTGCATCTATAAAGCTTTCCATACTTGAAGTATAGGAAACTGCTTTGTCCTCATCTATCTCCTTCATGTGTTCGAACACATACCCTTTAGATAGATGTATATTCTGTCTCTGAAAGGCAATAACCTTTCTCAGAAGTATGCATGTTAAAAACAAACCTTAATCGTACAAGATATCTAGGAGAAGTACAATGTTCTTATCTCTAGATCATAAGACCTTAAGAACATGCTCTAACTTCTTCTCAATCTTATATCTCGATTTATTTAGACAACCATTATTTTATGTCTGACAATATTTTTACATTGTTGCCAATGATAAAATTTTATCTACATAAAAACTCCGAGAAACACCACCTTGTTTCTATCACTTCTCTAATACACCTTTCGTTTTTGCCTTTTGATGAATCCATCAAATGGACTATCTCATCAATTCGCAAGTTCCACGATTTATAGCTTTGTTACCATCCATAAATGGATTCACTAAGCTTGTACTCTAAATGATCTAGCCTCTTAACAATAATCCTTATTGTTTCAAGCAGGCACATTTAGATCTAGTACTGCCCTTATGCAGAGCTAGGGGTCGATTTCATCTTTACTAGATCCAGAGTCCGAACTCCTCTAGCCTTATGAATATCTCTGGTTGTCCAACAACCTCCCACTGCAATGGCGTCCCGGTGTATAACAGTAATAACAATAGGTGCAGTGTGTGGTGTACTTCTACTCGGTTTGGCTGGTTCTTAGTCTTTTGTCTTTCTTCTCATTTCAAGGTATTACGTCAATTTTAGGCTTTGTGGTCCATCTAATAGTCTTCCTCTATGAACCGGACGAGACGTCCCTCTGGTTCATAGTACTATAGAACACACAATACTTCGTTCATCTAGGATATCCTACAACCATATTCAATATGCCGTTGTATCTAGGAATATCCATAGAACATAGGTAGTTCCGAACAACTTGTCCTTTTACTATCAGATTTTCCATTTCTTTATAGCGCACCATCTCTACACGCAAGTGTATGGCGCGCCCCTTTGGGATTGAATCCCAATCTTTGATTATGCTATGTGTTACTTAGATAGGTGATGGCCTCCGCGACCGAGTCGCAGGCTCCTAATGGATATACTTTGATGGTTCCCCATAATAGCTTTGTGTCCATTGACTAGTCAAAACACTTTGCTTTTATGGCACATTAAGTATTCTAATCCATCACCGAGTATTCTTTGAGAGAATTTCTCGTACCTTTCTAATTTACACATATGTCTGCATATCTAATCATTTCCAATACTTGTCTGAATTCTATCCTTTACCCAAAAAGGTTTGCTTAGATGTATTATCCTCCAAATTCAATTCTTAGGTCGGAAGGTCCATTCCTTCAACTATAATCGATCAAATCAATTTCGACCATTTGAATCTTATTTGAAAATACTACTAAGTATAAGAATTCACAAGTATAATGATTAATAAAGAAATATCTAACAAGTAAAACAAGTTATAGAACGGTTTGTTGCATCGTGGTAGACTAAGGATTCATCATTCACATATTGCTATCTAATGTACCAGAATAGATAATCCCATTATTTCTTATCAAAATCATCAAATGATTAAAGAAATAAAATATCCATTAATAGAAATCCAAAACTAAACGTTTTTTCTAAAATAAAGGGGTACATAATGCAATAATCTTAAAATGAAATCCTATTTAACTACTGAAGCAGATAAATGTCTTCCACCGCAACAGCTGCCTCCTTTACAGCTTTGCCTTGACTATTCCTCCATTTCCAAGTCTTTGGGTTCCCTGGTGTCCCTGCATTTTAAATGCATACATACCGTCAGTGGATCCATATCTACCAACCAGGTTCTGGTAGATAAACCAGCTGACTATGTTTCAAAGACTAAGGAGAGAATCTCATACCTTCTCTAGTAGAAAATAAAGACTTCCAGTCCCCAGACAATTTTCTTTGAGAATGACTGCTCGAAGGGTTTCTCACCCTATTCTGTGGTCCAAGTGCAGGACTACAGGGCCTCTTTGTCTGCTTCTCCATTTCTTGGTCTATGCCCTTAGGTTCGAAACCTTTGGCTTTGGCCATAAGAGTTTGCGATTGTCTCAACTCATCCAAAAGGTCCAGCATCTCAAAAACGTGTTCAAGCGTTTCCTCAAAGCGACTGACCTTTATGAGTATCCTCATCGCCTCTTTTCTAACCTTCTCGTTGTCTCTAAACATAAGCTTGAGTTTCAGCATGATGTCATGATTGGTGGTTAATGCAAAAGCATTATTCCACTTCTCAAAATCAGCCATTTCCTCAATAGTTGAGACACGTGTTGGTTCAGGAGGACAAAGTTCACTGAGTACTGAGTTGTACTCAGCAACAGTCTGGGAAATGTCTAACTCTCTATTCCATCCAACACAGTATGGAACTAGTGCGTTGAATTCCTTGAGTATCATAGAAAGTGGATTCATAGCTATTCTCTAAACCTATAAGCACATTTAAACAAACAATTAATTTAATATCCGATATTATCTCCCTCAAATAATATCATTAAATCACTAATCACATCTAAAATCCCATCAGGTAAGGCAAGCCACGTTCGTGTGGACTGATTAGACGTTTTCGTGTGCGTCTCTCGTCAAAATCCGAGGTCAATTGTAGTTTGACTCGGTATCAATCCAAGGAAACGGAAGAGTAATATTCAAGTGAATGTTCGTGTTAGAAGCATATGACATAATTCTAAATCCTAAATTCAAGTTCGATTAACAAATAAAGTAGATAAAAACATAAACGCAATAACTAAAAGACTTGAATTGAAATGCGAAGGTTGAAAAGACTCGGACGATAATATTCAAACTTAATAATAGATTTGTATTTCTCCTTTTTCGGTCTACACGATTAAACACACGAACGTCAAGTTCCCGGTCGGGTTGCTTAACTCGTAAATACGTTTAATTCACTTAGAGATTCGCTCCCGGTCGGGTTACGATTCTAAGATCGTGTTTAATCGCATTTTGACTTTCCGGTTTATACAAATCAATTACTTCTAATTATCATATTATCATCCGAGAGGTATTTAACTAGACATTTTATTTAAATGCATGCAACAATATCAAAATATAAAAATATGAATAAATATAAAAGCATAAATCCAAACATGAAAAGTAAAAGACTGAACATAAAAACAAGAATTCAACTACAGCAAAATTAAACAAACATTTAAGAAAGCAATTAAGACATACAAATAAAACATGTTTAATCAATTGATGTCCTACCAGAATCTGAAAATTAATAAGATCAACAATTAACTAAGAAATTCGGAAATTAAACATACGAAAGCAATTACATGAATTGAAATGGTCTTGGAACTCGATTGCGTATATTGGAACGTCGTCGTCGTCAATGACGTCGCCCCTCACCCTCCTCCAAGTTCCCAGACGAGAGATAATTTTTTTATGCATTTTCTTCGCTTAAATCCCCTTCAAAATGCTGCTGAAACCGCCACTCAACTGCTCCAGGTCGCGCCCGCCAGACCCAAGTCGCGCTCGCCAGGTTCAAGTCGCGCTCGCCAGGCCAAGGTCGCGCTCGCCAGACGTTTCTGGTCACCAAAATATGAAGATCAGCCCCTTCTTCGCGTACGTCTCGCGCCCTGCTCGCGTCTGGGTAGCATCAAGTGTGTCATTTGACATTAATGTAATTTTCAGCTCCTCCTTCATTTCTCGACCTGAAATATGAACAAACGCTACTCCACATACCCGTGAGATCAACGACACACACATAAATAAAAACATACTAAATAACGTACACATGAATCAAAACAACTCAAACACGACACAAAAGTATAGACGAAAAACACACAAATACGACATAAATCACCCCCCCACGCTCAAGTCCTTGCTAGTCCCGAGCAAGGTAAACTCAACCAACACGTGTTTGCACAAATTACCTACTTGAACTCACTACGAACCAAAATCCATCCAACTTGTCATGAACGAGAAAAATGAGGTAAATGATAACATGTCACACAAGCTCACCTATCTCTCCGAATGAATCCCTCGAAAATATGAAATGGTCACCACTCATCAAGTACATCGAGAATATATAAATCAATACATCACAAGAAAATCCGCATACTTTGACAAAGAAGAACAAGAATCGGAATGAGATTGCAATCAAGGTAAGCTCGGGTCATAGGTAGGAATCGAAAAATAATAATACAAGTTAAATCGCTCTCGACACCCTCCTCCACCGAATGAACTCACAATCACCCTCCTACACCACATGTAAATCATCACAACCCCCCTTATAATATCAATACACATCATAAAATACATGCTCTCGATAGGCTATTAATATGCATATACTCCCCGCTTTTTACATATTCATATTCTAATATTTTTTTTTTCTTTTCCTTATTATTATTATTTTTTTTTTCTTTTTTTTTTCTTTTTGCTTTTCTCACTTTTTTATGTCATCCCTCATCAATCGTTTCTACAATCAATGAGTATTCGTTTTTTTTTTTTTATTTATTTTAGGGGGTAAGCTTTTTCTTCTTATATCTAGCCTTCAAACGAGAAAACACGTTTATATTCACCACAATATCTCTACTAACCTTCACAATCAAACTTGTATCACCCTCACATTCTCACGTCGCTCGCGGAACTCTCGGTTACAAGAAAAGGCTCCATGTAGGCACAAAAGGTTAACTAGGGAGTCCCTCGACGGGCACGGTAAGTTTGGGGAATTTTATAAATGTGGAGTTAAATCCTAGCAATCTCAAAACGTCATTTTCCTATTCTCAACCAAGTCAAAGTAACTTCATATTCATGCAATGTCACAACAAAGTTCAATCATCCATTCTCGAAACAATTCCAAAGAAATCTCATGTTCGACACTCAAGGAATATCATAAATACTCTCCAAAGAAAATAGACTCAAAAGCTCACATATATAGCAAGGAAAAACTCATGTATATCATAACTCATTTCCTCGACACATGACAAGTAGTACAACCTACAAACCAAGTGAGTTCAAGCAACAACTTAACCTTATCCACATGCAAACACCACCACATTCGGGACTAAACAAATTCATTGAGCGTAGACAAATAATCTCCAATACAAATAACAAATAAAAACAAACTACAAACTACAAACAAGAAATAAACACACAAATATATACAAAACTCAAAATAAAATAAAATAAAATAAAATAAAATAAAAATAAAAATAAAAATAAAAACACGAAAAGAAAAGCATACCTAGGTCGTGACTAGCACGACCTATCTCATATGTCGGGTGGTGGTTGTTGTGGTGGCCACACCATCGGTGTCCCACGAGCAAATGCTTCACGCCAAGCACGATTCTCTTCTACAATAGGAGCAAGTTTATCTTCCCACATTTGGTCCCTCTCCTTAATGATTGAACGAATCGATTGTTCGTAATATTGCCTCTCGGTAGACATCCTGTTGACCCAATTCGCCTCATCAACTGCAAAGCTATCCAACCTTGTGTTCATCGCATCAAAACCCGCGGCATTTGCATTCAAGATGGCTTGGAGATCGTCGGGATGCATCCGGCTCGTACTCCCGTCATACGTACTCGTGTTCGTTCCAGCTTGTGGAGGGTTGTTCCAATCCATCCCGGGGTTCGTCCATTCTCCCACTTGGTTACGTTGGAGCCTTTGTTCTTCATCTTCATCCAATGCCGCTTGCCAAACCGGATCCCACGTCTGTACATCTCCTTGAGCATCCACATTTCCTTCCGGGTCAACTTTAAAGTAAGCATAGAATCGAGCATCTCTATCCTCCGCAAATCGATCAAACTCCTCATCGGCATAATCTTCCGGGTTGTCGATCATTCCTTGCTTCACGCTCTCTCGGCACCTCTTTCTTAAATTTGATTGTTCATCTCTACCCTTGAGTCGTGCGCGATGCGGAACAAACAATTTCGACATTATCAAACCGCTCGATTCGAACTCCTTCATATCTAATTTCCTCGGCACTTCCCAAGGCTCCCCGTTGTAAGCTCCCGGATCATTCTTGTCAACGACTTTGAAGTGTATAGCAAGGAGTCGTGCAAAATGAAATAGTGATCCTCGTTCGGCCGAACCCCTTGACACATCCCTCATCTTTTCCCAAACAGCCATGTAAGGACTAGCTCGATATTCCTCCATCACCGAATAAAGTAGCGTAAGTTCAATGTTGCTTACTTTGTTCCCTTCTTTCTTCCCGAAAATGTTATACGTCATAAATTTGTGTAGGATACACAAGATCGGGTCTTTGAAAGTAATCGCTCGGCCATTTATTCCCCACTCTTGTTTCACAGAAGTCAACATCTTCCAACGCATATCATTAAGTTGATCTTGTGCATGTCTAATAACGACATCCGCACCAAACTCAAATCCAAAAACCTCTTTCATTACCTCCTCCGTGATTTCATACGTTTTCCCCTTCAATCGGCAAGTACAACGAGTCGGGAGATTACGTTCTTCAATGAACTTGAAAGTACTCAACATCTCAAGACCGAGCTTTGTCGAATACCGGAAGTCCATATTTGCAAATTTGTCCATCGAAAGAGACTTCAAAAATTTCTCGGTTCCCTCTCGGATTTCCATGATGTCAATCACATCCCAATCAAGTGGTCGAGGGTAGACATGGTCTCCTTTTATAAGCATTGCCTTATAAGCAGCACCCTCGGACTCTTCGTAAATCGGAAATGGGGCCCCGTATCTAGCCGAAATGTCCCGTGGATTCACCGAGGCTGTCGGAGCTTGAATGGATGTTGAGGCTCTTCCACTACTCCTCGTGGTTCGTACAGTAGGGAGAGTAGCTTTCTTTTTTGGTGCCATGTCGATTTGAGAAGAGAAATTTGAAAAAAAACTTCACTCGGAAATTTTCTCAAACACCTTGCGTGCGCCTAAGAACTGGATGAATTTCTTGGATATATGTTTGATCCTTGCCTCATCACCTGCACAACAATGTTCACAAGGAAATGGAGAGTGAATTATTGCCAAAAAAAAAAAAATTGAATAAAAACGGTTACGAATCAATAGAGTAATTCGCCCAAAAGAGAAAAAATGGAAAAGAAGGGTTGGAAGAATAAACTCCCGCTGCCCACTCCCCTTCTATTATTTTGATTTTTGTAATTTTTTTTTTTTGTAAATATTGTGGTAGCGACCGCTTGTCATGGGGTAGCGGTCGCTACCCCCTTCCAGTCCCCAAATCCACTAAAACCAACGATCGATCAGCGTCTCCCCAAGCGTTCCGGGTAGCGCCCCTACTAGCGAGCGCTAATGCTTGGTAGCGACCGCTACCAAGCCCATTTTTTCCGGTTTCTCGATTTTTCTCCGTTTCTTCGATTCTTTCATCCTCCGAACCCATCCAAGTCACGAAACCTTTATTATGCTCAGTTTATTGTCCAGAGCTGGACTTATTCTCATTTCCAAGTTCAAATGTCGATTTCCTCGAGCCGAAAAATCTCGACATTTCCGATTTTCGACATTTTCGACTCTCCTTCATAGTACCGTTTCACTAGATGTCCATTGACCTTGAACTCATGTTCATCACCTTCCTTCTTCAATGTGATTGACCCATTATCGTGTATAGTCACCACCTCATACGGACCAACCCACCTCGATTTTAGCTTTCCCGGAAATAACCGAAGTCGAGCATTGAATAAAAGAGCTTTCATACCCGGTTGTAAGTCCTTCTCCACTAATTTCCGGTCGTGTGCCTTCTTCATCTTGGCCTTCGAGATCATAGCATTTTCATATGCCTCATTACGAAGCTCCTCAAGCTCCTCGATTTGCAACGACCTCTCTTTCCCGGCCTTCGTCATTTCCAAATTCACTTTCTTGATAGCCCAAAAAGCCTTGTGTTCAATCTCGACCGGAAAATGACACGACTTCCCATAAACGATTTGGAAAGGAGTTGCATTAAGGATCGTTTTAAATGCCGTCCGGTACGCCCAAAGTGCATCTCGAAGTTTTTCCGGCCAATCTTTCCTTGACGGTTTCACGGTTTTAGCAATAATGGTCTTGATTTGGTTATTGCTCGTCTCGGCTTGACCGGAAGTTTGAGGATGGTACGGAGTAGCAACTCGGTGATCGATCCCATTCAACCTCATCAATCTCTTGAAAAGTTTGTTGCAAAAGTGTGACCCTCCGTCACTAATAATCGCTTTTGGAAAACCAAATCGATAAATGATATTCTCCTGCACAAACTTCAAAACAACATCAGCTCCACATGTTCGAGTGGGGATTGCCTCAACCCACTTCGACACGTAGTCAACGGCTAACAAGATATACTCGTATTTGTTAGCATTGATAAAAGGACCCATAAAATCGATGCCCCAAACATCAAAAATTTCACACACCAGATTTACTTGCATGGGCATTTCGTTCCTTTTACTAATGTTACCAATTCTTTGACATCTATCACATGAAAGAATAAAGAAATGAAAATCTTTAAACAAAGTAGGCCAGAAAAAACCCGATTGTAGAATCTTAGCTCCGGTCTTCCTACTTGCAAAGTGTCCACCCGATGCATCCTCATGGCATTTTGAGATTATAGCCCCTTGCTCTCCTTCCGGTACACATCTTCTCAACAAGTTATCCTTCCCAAGCTTGAACAACAAAGGATCGTCCCAGTAGTAGTACCTACACACATGCAACAAACGTTTGCGTTCTTGGGAAGAAATTCCCTCACGCATCTCACCACTTGCCAAATAATTAGCAATGTCGGCATACCATGGAACTTTTTCATCAATAGCAGTCACAAGCATGGATTGTTCATATGGAAAAGTTTCAGAAATAGGAACATTAGCAATCACATTATTTTCACACGATTCAAGTCTAGATAAGTGATCGGCTACCGCATTTTCACAACCCTTCCTATCTCTAATTTCCACATCAAATTCTTGCAACAAAAGTATCCATCTTATGATTCTCGGTTTAGCTTGTGCTTTAGTCATCAAATACCTAAGAGCCGCATGATCACTATGAACAATCACCTTAGTACCCAACAAATACGACCTAAATTTGTCTAACGAAAATACAACCGCTAACATCTCTTTTTCCGTGGTTGTATAATTTACTTGAGCATCATTTAAAGTCATACTTGCATAATAAATCACATGCAACATCTTATCAATTCTTTGGCCCAAAACCGCACCCACAGCAAAATTAGAAGCATCACACATGATTTCAAATTCTAAATTCCAATTTGGTGATACCAATATAGGTGCACTCACAAGCTTCTCTTTCAAAGTATTAAAGGCATTCAAACATGAATCATCAAAGACAAACTCAACATCTTGACCAAGTAAATGACACAAAGGTTGTGCAATTTTTGAAAAGTCTTTAATGAAACGACGATAAAAACCCGCATGCCCAAGAAAACTTCTCACACCTTTCACATTGACCGGGGGTGGCAAATTTTTAATCACTTCAATTTTCGAGGGATCAACTTCTATCCCCCTTCTAGAAACCACATGCCCAAGTACAACCCCTTGTGTAACCATGAAATTCGATTTTTCCCAACTCAAAGTAAGGTTACACTCAATGCATCTTTTCAAAACCGTTTCAATCTTTTTCAATGCATCATCAAATGACGAACCAAACACGGAAAAATCATCCATAAACACTTCAACAAAATCCCCTACCATCTCAGAAAATATGGAAAGCATGCAACGTTGAAACGTACCTGGGGCATTGCAAAGCCCAAATGGCATCCTCTTCCATGCGAAAGTTCCAAAGGGACTCGTGAATGTGGTCTTCGATTGATCCTCCGGTGCTATGAAGATTTGGTAATAACCTGAAAGTCCATCAAGATAATGATATAAGAAATTACCGGCAAGTTTATCAAGCATTTGGTCAATAAAAGGTAAAGGAAAATGATCCTTTTTCGTAGCGGCATTCAACTCCCGGTAATCCATGCACATTCTCCACCCGGTCCTCTCCCGAGTAGCAATGAGCTGACCTGCTTCGTTCTCCTCTACCGTGATCCCTCCTTTCTTTGGAACCATATGAATAGGAGAAACCCACTCACTATCCGCTGCCGGTAAAATCAAGCCACCACCATGTAGCTTGATAATTTCCTTCTTCACGACATCACTAAGAAGTGGATTTAGTCGTCTTTGGGGCTGCCTCTTCGGAGTAGCATTCTCGACCAAATTAATTCGGTGCATGCACATAGAAGGGCTGATTCCCTTCAAATCCTCGATACTCCAACCAATGGCTGCCTTATTCTCTTGTAAAACTTCAACCAATCTCACCTCTTCTTCAACGGTCAACTTCGATGATATGATGACCGGTTTGTTTTCACCTTCCTCCAAAAACACGTACTTGAGATTAGGGGGCAAATCCTTCAAAACCAACTTCACACTCTTTGTTGGTAATGAAACATCTTTCTTTCGATCCTCTCCCCCCACGCTCAAGTCGACAAACCGTGGAGCTTGTTCATTCTCTTCGAGTTCCTCTAAATCTTCATCTCCAAGCTCCACTTCGTTTTCTTCCTTTATCTCCAAAGCTTGCATGGTCAATGTATCGATAACATCAACAAATGAACAATCTTCCATCAAAGTTGCAGCTGGAGCCATATTCTTCTTTCTAACCGAAATTGACACCGTCTCACCAAGTACCGACATTTGGAGTTTCCCCTTCTTCACATCAATAAGAGTGTTGGTTGTAGCCATGAAAGGACGTCCCAATAAGATAGAGTGATCTTGGGAATTCTCCGGTATGTCACCAACATCTAACACGACGAAATCAACCGGAACTATCAATCCTCCGACTTCAACTAAAATATCTTCAACAATTCCTCTCGGATACCTCACCGATCGGTCGGCAAGTTGAAGACAAATCCTCGTCGGCTTCAGGTTATCAAGCTTCAGTTGGTCAAATATAGCCGACGGCATCAAGTTGATACCGGCTCCCAAGTCTAGCATACCAGACACTTCATTTCCGGACCCAATCACAATTTTGATCACAAAGCTTCCCGGATCACTCTCTTTTGGTGGTACTTGGTGTTGCATCACGGCACTAGCACCTGCAAACAACACAACTTTCTCGTTCTCCTCGAACTTTCTCTTGTTAGAAGCCAATTCCTTAAAAAATTTAACATAAGAAGGGATATTGGAAATCATATCAAGCAAAGGGACATTAACCTCAACCTTTGCTAGAAGATCATAAAGTTGTTGAAATTGTTGATCCTTCTTTTTGTTCCTAAGATTGCTCGGATAAGGAACGGGAGGCTTGTACGGGTTCTTCGACTTATGAAGAACTACCCTTTCACTTCTAGCCTCAGCTTCGACTCTCTTTCTTCTCTTTCTTTCCTCTTCTTTCTCATCACTTTCAACTTCCTCTTCTACTTTTTCCTCCTCTTTCTTCTCGCAAACAATCTCCTCAATGTCTTCCTCAATCTCAGAAATCGGATCACTCTCAATTTTATCCTCTTTTTCACCCGGCATCCTTACTTTATTATCAATAACCTTACCCGACCTTAACACCGTAAGAGCTTTGGCATGAGATGGTTGACTTGGTAGTCTTCCCGACTCTTCCTTAGCTTGCATCTTCCCAAGTGTAGTCGCCATTTGTCCCATTTGAGTATTGATGCTATTAAGCACCGCATCGTATCCTCCCACTTTCACCTCTAAGCTATCCATCCTCAAGTCATTTTTCTCGGCATACTTCTTCATCCATTCTTCAAAATTATTGCTCGATGGTTGTTGAGGTGGCCTTAGGGGCTGTTGTTGCTGAGTATGAGCTTGATACGGAGCCCGGTATTGTTGACTCGGTGCTTGATAAGGGGCTCGGTAAGGTGTGCTCGAAGATTGACCTTGCTGAAAATTTTGCCTCGGTTGCCATTGTTGAGGTTGTGGCCTTGGTTGATAAGGATAATTAGGCCTTTGATTCCCTCCTTGTTGATTATTATAGTAGCTTCCTTGTTGATTATACGGCTGTACCACCGAAGCTTGTACTTCCGGAATCACAATTTCACCT
Source organism: Euphrasia confusa (assembly GCA_954870475.1). NCBI lineage: Eukaryota > Viridiplantae > Streptophyta > Magnoliopsida > Lamiales > Orobanchaceae > Euphrasia > Euphrasia confusa. Next base: position 2,630,837 of record OX940952.1, on the reverse strand, counting down.
TGTTGTTGTGGTTGGTATTGAACGAATGCCATATTCCCTTGCTCTCCAACCATAGGCTGCCCTTCAATCATCAAAGGAGCTTGCATTTGGGGCATCGGACAAGTAGTTAGTCCATGCCCTTGATATCCACACAAAGTACACACCTCCATTTGATTCAAAAGAAGTTGTGTCTTCAAATTCCCCTCCTCCATTTTCAAATCTTTGATTTCCTTAGCCATCTCCTCGATTTTAATGTTGAGGTTGCTAGCTTCCACTTCCTTAACATCATTCACCACTCTTCTTCTTGAACTTTTCCTCCTTGAATTCCCAGCCATGGTCTTGTAGATAGTAACCATCTCTTCCGGTGATCGATATGTGATGTCACCTCCGGCTTGATTATCCACCGACCCTTGCAAAGAATCTGTCAAAGAATCATAGAAAATTTGATTAAGTAAGACTTGAGTGAATGTATGATGAGGGCATTTAAGAAGTAAATCTTGAAATCGATCCCAAGTCTCGTGGAAAAATTCTCCCGGACGACTAGTGAAACCACAAATTTGATTCCTAAAGTCCGTCGTCTTATGGTGTGGGAAGAATTGACTCATGAATTCGTCATAAATGTCATTCCAATTTTGGAGAGAATTTGGTGGCAATGCTATCCACCACGACTTGGCCTTGTCCTTCAATGTCATCGGAAAGAACCGACATCTCAACTCATCTTCTTGAAGTCCATTCAACGGAAAGGTATGAATGGTGTTGTAAAAGTCTCGGATAAAACTCAACACATCCTCATTGTTATTCCCATGATACTCCGGTAGTTGATTAAAATCCATCGGATTCACCTTGTAATTCTTCACCACCTCCGGTAAATCAACACATGCCGGAGTCGCTCCAATAATTGGCCTTGTAATGTCACCTTGTTGAACTCGTCGAGCCGCTGGATTTCCATATTGATTCCACTGATTTGGTTGCATCCCATAACCCCCATACGGCATCATATTAGGCATCATGTTTGGCCATTGTTGTTGGAATTGACCTTGCATGTTTTGATTCACTTGAACTCCGGGTTGCTGAAATGGATACCCGTAGTTTTGTTGATATGCCATGTTTTGATTCATCATGTTCGGATTCATCATCGGAGGTTGGTTCATCATTTGAGGATTCATCATGTTCGTAGGATAACCAACATTAGGACTCATCACATTATGAGGAGTGGAGTGATGATCATCATCTTGTGGATTCAGAGGTGTTGGAGGAGTAAGTTGTGCTTGAACATTGAATTGAGGAATTTGTATCTGTAAATTACTTCCTCCAGCTTGATTGTTGCTATTCTGAGGAGTTCCCAATGGTAAAATAGGTTCTCGAGTATTTGGAGATAAAACATGTCCATGGGAAGGTTGACCTTTCTTTAATCCCGAAGTTTCTTGATCGGAATCATCTTCAACTCGAACTTTATCTTTATCCTTCTCCATAGTTTCTCCGGATTGTTCTCGAGAAGCCTTGCTTCTCGTAGTAACCATGCACACTAAAGTAGATGGTTAGCAAATAACAAGACAATTAAACTAAATTAACTAAAGGAAATACGAAACTAAAACTAAACAAACACTTAAACAAAACTATTCGTTCACCGGCAACGGCGCCAATTTTGATTAAACGTTTTCGTGTGCGTCTCTCGTCAAAATCCGAGGTCAATTGTAGTTGACTCGGTATCAATCCAAGGAAACGAAAGAGTAGTATTTAAGTGAAAGTAAAGAGTTAGAAACATAAGTCATAAAACTAAATCCTAAGATCATTTTGGTATTCTCGATTAAAATGTTAAGCTTGAAAATAATTAATACGGAAAAGACTCGGATGAATATAATTCAAACTCGACTTCACATTGTTTCGCCTTTTTCAATCTATATAAAACGACACTCGAAAGTCAAGTTCCCGGTCGGGTTGCTTAACTCGTATTTCCAACGTTTAATTCACTCGCCTAATCGCTCCCGGTCGGGTTACGATTATAAAGTTGTGTCGATTATATAAGATCTTCCGATTATAACAATTTATCCGTCTCGTTTTTCATATGATCATCCGAGATAATTATTTAGTTCATCATTTTTAACATAGATCGAACAACGAAAATTAACATTAAACTCATAATCGATTTAAGTATGCACTCGAAAATAAATAAGAAATTAACTAAGAGGATTAAACAAAGGAAAAGTTTAAAACAATCTTTTGCTACATTAATCGAAATCATAAGAACAAACCTTAAAAATCATTCTTGAGTATTTGCAAAGGAATGAAAATAAGCAATCTAAGAAGTTCAACTAAAAAGCAAGAAATAAAAATACGAACTACGTTACTAATTATGAAATGGCTCGTGAACTCGATCGGTTGTGCTCCTGGAGTTGTCGGCTCCAAGATGATGTTCTCCTTTTCCTTCCAATCTCCCCCCAAGCGAAAAGTCTCCTTTCTCTCTTCTGGTTTCACACCTAAAAAGCCTCACCAAAGCCTCCCCAAAACCGCCCCCATAACTGCCGGTTTCATTTCATAATTTAATAAAAATGTGGGTAGCGACCGCTTGGCATGGGGCAGCGGTCGCTACCCCTGTGCAGTTCCCAAATCATCAAAATGGCAGCGATCCGTGAGCGTTGCTTGTAGCGCTTTTTTAAGCGGTCAAACCAGCGATCTCTGCTCTCCATGTAGCGACCGCTACATAGGATTTTTGGCTCTTTCTTTGTTTCCTCGTCCTCGACTCGTTTCTTTCTACGTTTATTCGACTTTGCACCTGAAACATGCACAATAAACCAACTCTAAACACCCATGAAATCAACACACAAGACTCGACATAATCCTAAATAAATACTACAAAATAACCGACACAACTAACACATGACAACTAAAAACAACGACGTAATCACACACACACGACATAAACCAGTGATTCAACATGCGAACAACCCTATCTCTCATAAATGAGGGAGCCGAGCAGACAATCGATCCATCTATCGAAGAATGGTACGACTGCCTCTAATTTGTGTCATCCACATGACCAAGTGGCTTTGGCTCCATTCCACTCCCCGGGGTGAGAATGAGTCGACTTGAAGTCAGTTTCAGAAAGACAAATTAGGCATTGTTTGATAAACTTAATCAATGTTTCTCGTAAGAGGAATTACAAGAATTCTCCTCCAATGACACATCTATACGAACTTCAAAAGTCCATAAGAGTCACCAAGAGAACAGTAATGGAGACCATGGGAATGTTTCCATCCCCGCTCCCACTTAGCTTTTTATAACAAAGGGATACGCTATCTAATGCATAATTAAACACATAAGCATGCATACAAGTAATAAAGCACATATCACATAGTCAAAATAAGCTAGAAAATTATTTTCCGACTATCATGGCTTTATTCCATCTCCGTATGCGTCTTCTAGTCTTCAGTCTTCGTTTTTGAATGCTCCATGTGACGAGAATATTAATCCCAATATTTAAGTCTATTTATTTTTAATAAATCCAAAAGATACTTAATTCGAAAATTAAGTCAATCGAATAAATCAAAAATAAAATTAAATATTATTAATATTTCTATTTATCTATTTTCCTTTCTAATTCTATTAAATCTCTAGAATAATCTATCCAAGTCAAACTTGGAATATTCTAGGAGACTTCTATAATAGAATAAGGAAATAAAATAAATTAGGACTCTTCTACTTTCCAAGATTAATTAATTTCCATTACTATGAAAATTCCCATAAAATAGGAATAATCAATTAGGAAATAAATCAATCCTAAATTAACTATTATTCCTTTCCAATTCTATTAAATCTCTAGGATCCTATTCCAAGTAGAACTCGGAATACTCTAGAAGACTTTCATAATAGAATAAGGAATAAAATTAATTAATTCTTTTCCTATCTAATTCTATTAAATCTCTAGATTCCTATTCCAAGTAGAACTTGAAATATTCTAGAAGACTTCCATAATAGAATAAGGAAATAAATAATATTTATTCTTTTCCTATCTAATTCTATTAAATCTCTAGATTCCTATTCCAAGTAGAACTTGAAATATTCTAGAAGACTTCCATAATAGAATAAGGAAATAAATAATATTAATTAATTCTTTTTCTATCTCCATGAGAGTTCCCATACTTAGGAATACTCAAAATAGGAAAACTTGAATCAATTAGGAAAGTGAATCTAGGTAGGATTAGGAGTAGCACGGGTTGGGGATCCCCGCACCACCCCCACCGTCGACCACCACCACCGCCGGGCACCACCGCCGCCGCCCCCTAGCCACGCGCCACCACCACCGGTGGCCGGCGTGGCCGGAAACCCTAGCGGGCAGCCCCGCGCGTGGGGTCGATCGATCCTCATGGGGATCGATCATGGGGATGATCGACCCCCCCGGTTTACCGTCCTCTTCGTCTTCTTCGTCTCATGAGTTCTCCGGCGGTCGTCTCGGCATCGATCCAACGTAAATAAATTACAAGAAATAAATTTACAATTCCGGTATCGATTCTATACATGAAATCGACCCTATACACTTTCCGGAAAACATAGAACGTAATAATAAATCCTAAATTCGGTCAACCCCCGAATTTTTTACTATTACAAGCATTCATCCACACAAAACGAATCTCGACATGTCCGAGAGTTTAATAAACGAACAATCATGGTAAATTAAATAGCAATTAATTAAACGAATAATTAACAATTAATTTCAACCATGATAGTCGGAATCCCTGCAAGGTAGAACGCTATTGAACACATACATGAACACGAAACCAAACGCTCTGATACCAGTTGATGGAATTCGATATCCCGGGTTATCTAAATTTGCGGAAACCGACAACCCGACCGAAAACCCGTCGCCGGAGATCCAACCGCGAACCACCGTACGAGCCGGAGCTCGACCGAGCACCGCACGGGACGAACCCGCGCGCCCAGCCTGTTGGAGTTGTGTACTTAATGTCTAGATTTAAGTAACGGTAAACTCCCGATCATAGCATTTAATCTATTTAATTAATAAACAATTATTTGCATTTATATGCAAATCATGGTTCTGGATTTTATACGTTGTAGTTAGTATGGTGCTGCATGGGCGCACAGAAGATCATACTATCGGTTACTCATATTTAATCGAACAGTTGCTCACGACCTAGATGGACACGAACTAATCCATCGGTATAGTCGTTGTGTGAGGGAGAAAATAATTTATCTTAATTATTTTATCACACTTGTACACTTGGTGTATTGGGCGGATCAATTGAGACTCATCAATTAGGATTGCTCGGCGATAATTGATTTGAGACTCGGAGTATTTTATTCTTAATCCCTGAAACAATTGCGGGTGTGTATATTTAATATAAGTGACTTTGATTTACCAAAGGAATTAACCGGTTTGATAATTGGGTTAATTACCGGTTAAGTTGGGTCACTATATTTTGTATATGGCATGCCGTGAATTCTTGAAGGGGCAGTGTATCCCGGAAGGGTTGATAATATCCCCGAGATGAGTTCATAAGGAATTATTGTGTAAACCTCATGAGTGGATTCGTTCCGCACAATAATTAAGGTTGAATGGTACTAGTCTCGGATTCAAGAGATGAATATAATTTATTAAGCAATAAATAAATTTATTCATGGATATTTAAATCTTAAATACACGGAATAAATAATACTAAGATGGAGAAATATTATTTGATAAAATATGGAATAATATTGGGAGTGCAATTTTATTTATATAGTGGAAAATAAATAAAATTAATATTGATAAGAATTAATAGATTTGGGTTGGACCCAATTTAATTTTCAATATTGAAGCCCAATATTTATTCTCCTTATGATCCCCTTCGTAGCCTATATAAGCACTACATGGTCTTCACTTTTCAAGAGAGAATTAATTGACGTTACGCCAATCATAAAGTTCTGAGAGTGAGGAAGATCCATAGGAATCCGATAGATCGTCGCCCACACGACGTTCGGACGAGGTGCAAGGAATACGCGGGAAGATCACAAGGTCATCAACCGAATTCGTTTCTCCGTACAACGATTCGAGGTAATAATCGAGAACCCCCTTCTATGATTATTTGTGCGTTGAATAATTGTGATATATACATGAACGACGCGATCCGGGAAAAACGACGATCATCGCGGACGGGGATTCGAGATCCCCGGCGACGATCGAAGGGGGCGGTCGAAACCCTAGGGTTTGACCGCCCGGCGCGCGCGACGAGGGGCGAGCCCCGGCTGGACGCCGGGGCATGCGATCGACTTCAGTCGATCGCTGGGGTGCCACGGGCTGGTGCCGTGGCGGACCCCAGCCGCCCTCGACGGCGGCGTGCGCTCGAAGGGGGCCCCGGCTGAAGCCGGGGCGAGCGATCGACTCGGAAGTCGATCGCTAGGGCAGCCGCGGCTAGGCCGCGGCGGGTCAGCTGGGCTGACCGCCCTCCCCTCGATGGCGGAGGCGGTGAGTCGCCGGACTCACCGCCAGGGGCTGTTCCGAACAGCCCCGCGGGGATGCCTCGCATCCCCGGCGATCGCCATGCACGGCGATCGCGAGCCCGGGCGTGGGCGTGGCTAGGGTTTAGTCGCGGGTTCTCCCGTGGCGACGCCTTGGTCATGCTCTAGCTCGTCCGTGGTTCGCGTTCGTAGATCCGACTCGTGGGAGAAAATCGGCTGGGGGCGGGCTGCGTGTCTTCGGATGCGTAGTCTCCAAAGGTCGGACTCCTGCGGATGAGTTGGTGTTCGTGCGATCTCCGGCGACGGGTTTTCGGTCGGGTTATCGGTTCCGCAATTTTGATAGCCCGGGACATCGAATCCCAGCAAATGGTATCAGAGCGTTCGGTTTCGTGTTCATGTATATGTTCGATTATTGTTCTACCTTGCAGGATTTCCGGCTATCATGGTTGGATTTAATTAATTGTTTTTAATTAATTATCATGATTATTAAACTCTCGGACATGTCGAGATTCGTTTTGTGTGGTTGAATGTTTGTAATAGTAAAAATTCGGGGGTTGACCGAATTTAGGATTTATTATTACGTACTTTATTTTCCGGAAAATGTATAGGGTCGATTTCATGTATAGAATCGATACCGGAATTGTAATTTAAATTTTGTAATTTTAATTACGTTGGTTCGATGATGAGACGATCACCGGAAGACGAAGAAGTGACGAGAAGACAAGGGCTTGGGATCGATCACATGATGGTGATCGACCCATGGCCTAGCCGGCGGTGGGATCTCCTAATCCCGTGCTATTCCTACCAAAATCTACTTTCCAAATTAATTCGGATTTTTCCTATTTGAGTACTTTCCTTTTTGGAAACTCTCATGGATTAGAAAAAGAATTAATTTAAATTAATTTTATTTTCTATTGATTTATTTCCTTCATGGAAATATTCATAGATTAGAAATTTAATTAATTTAGTACTAAATTTATTTTTCCTATTTGATTATTCCTACTCATGGGAATATTCATGGATTAGGAATAAAAATAAATTTGAAAAGTAGTAGTCCTAATTTATTTTATTTCCTTGTTCTATTATAGATATCTTCTAGAATATTCCAAATTTTATTTGGATAGATTATTCTAGAGATTTAATAGAACTAGATAGGAAAATAAATAAATAAAAATATTAATGATATTTAATTTTATTTTTGATATATTCGATTGACTTAATTTTTCGAATTAAGTAACTTTTGGATTAATTGAAAATAAATAGATTTAAATATTAGAGATTAATATTCTCGTCACATGGAGCATTCAAGAAGCGAAGACTGAAGACTAGAAGATGCATATGAAGATAAAGCCATGATAGTCGGGGAAAAATAATTTCTCTAGCATTATTTTTGACTATGTGCTATGTGCTTTATTGCTTTCATGCATGCTTATGTGTTTAATTATGCATTAGATAGCGTATCCCTTTATTATAAAAAGCTAAGTGGGAGATGGGATGGAAACATTCCCATGGTCTCCATTACTGTTCTCTTGGTGACTCTTATGGATTTTTGAAGTTCGTATAGATGTGTCATTGGAGGAGAATTCTTGTAATTCCTCTTACAAGAAACATTGATCAAGTTTATCAAACAATGCCTAATTTGTCTTTCTGAAACTGACTTCAAGTCGACTCATTCTCACCCCGGGGAGTGGAATGGAGCCAAAGCCACTTGGTCATGTAGAGGACACAAATTAGAGACTTCCGTGCCATTCTTTGATAGATGGGTCGCTTGTCTGCTCGGCTCCCTCATTTATGAGAGATAGGGTCGTTCGCACGGTGAATCACTGGTTAGAAACTTCGAGTTTCACTTATGATTCTCCGCGTCTTGATTTACGAGATTAAATGGATCAAGTAATTGGGAGTCAATTATAAAAGTCTCTTAGTGAAGTAAACGTCCACACCACGTGGCTTGCTGCACTGACGGATTTTGGATTAATTGATGTAGACAGTTGTAAGGAATTGTGAAGAGTTGTGAAGTTGTCGTAAACGTCCACACCACGTGGCTTGCGGTAATGTAGCAATTCCAAGCGATTCACTTTGGTGCTGAGTAATGGTTTACACTTAGATACGCCTTGTAGTATTCCTCCCCACGAGGTTCCGCTATGAGCGATGTATGACCAAAGAAAAACTAATTGCTAAATCATTTGGGTGGGTAAACGTCCACACCACGTGGCTTGCCTTACCTGATGGGATTTTAGATGTGATTAGTAATTTAATGATATTATTTAAGGGAGATAATATCGGATATTAAATTAATTGTTTGTTTAAATGTGCTTATAGGTTTAGAGAATAGCTATGAACCCACTTTCTATGATACTCAAGGAGCATAAGCTCACTGGCACCAACTATATTGATTGGAAGAGAAATTTAGACATTGTCCTAACTTCGGAAGAGTACAAGTATGTACTCCATGAAGTGTGCCCTGCCGAGCCCACGGCTGCCTCAACTGATGAGGAGAAACTGGCATATCGGAAGTGGAAAAAGGCTGATGAAATGGCTAGGTGTTATATTTTGGCTTCCATGTCAAATGTACTCCAAACCCAACATGAGCCAATGGACATTGCCTATGATATGATGTTTAACCTCAAGGAGATGTTTGGGGAGCAAGATCGTGCGGCTAGGCAAGAAGCCATGAGAGTCCTTATGTCGACTACTCAATCTGAAGGAACGCCCGTAGGGGAGCACGTTCTTAAGATGATGAGTTTGTTGAATGAACTTGAGGTCCTAGGAGCTTCTATTGATGCTGAGACGCAAGTCGACATCATACTCCAGTCTCTGGCCCCTAGTTTTGAGCAGTTTCGTATGAGCTATAATATGGGTAAACTATCTTATACTCTTGCGCAACTCCTGACTGAACTTAAGGCGGCAGAGGGGATCTACAAGAAGGGAAAGTCTCAAGCGCTTGTAGCTACCAAGTCCAAAGGCTTTAAGCCTGGTGGAGGTAGGGGCAAGAAAAGGAAGCAAGCCTGGAAACCCAGTGGTGTCAAGAGGACTGCACCACAAGTGGGGGCTGCAAAGCCAAAGGGTAAGTGCTTCCGATGCAACAAGATGGGACACTGGAAGTCTGAATGTCCTCTCAGAGGTACGAATCTTTCTTTAGTCGTAAAAACATAGTCAGCGGTATTATCTACCAGAATTCTGGTGTGTAGATATGGAACCACTGACGGTATGTGCATTACTTAAATGCAGGGGTTCCAGAAAACCCGGCGACTTAGAGAAGAAGAATTCGAGTCTACATGGGCGAAGCTGTTGGGGTAGCAGCGGTTGCAGTGGAAGACATTTATCTATTTTTAAGTTTTCATTTCAGTTATTGCTTATGTACCCCTTTATCTTTGAAAAAGAACTTTGTTCTGTTTTTCTTTATTAATGGATATTTTATTTCTTTAATCATTGGATGGTTTGGATAAGAAATAATGGTGATATTCATTATGGTACATTAGATAGCAATATGTGAATGATGAATCCTTAGTCTACCACGATGCAACAAACCTTATATATAACTTGTTTTACTTATTAGATATTTCTTTATCATTATACTTGTGAAATCTTATACTTAGTAGTATTTTCAAATAAATTTCATATGGTCGAAATTGATTTGATCAATTATAGTTGAAGGAATGGACCTTCCGACCTAAGGATTGAATTTGGAGGATAATACGTCTAAGCAAACCTTTCTGGAAAAAGGATAGAATTCAGAAGAGTATTGGAAATGATTAGATATGCAGACATATGTGTATATTAGAGAGGTATGAGTAATTCTTTCAAAGAATACTCAGTGATGGATTAGAATGCTTGATGTGCCATAAAAGCAAAGTGTTTTGACTTGTCAATGGACACAAAGCTATTATGGGGAACCATCAAAGTATATCCATTAGAAGCCTGTGACTCGGTCGCGGAGGCCATCACCTATCTAGATAACACATAGCATAATCAAAGATTGGGATTAATTCCCAAAGAGACGAGCCGTGCACTTACGTGTAGAGATGGTGCGTTGTAAAGAAATGGAAATCTAATAGTAAGAGAACAAGTTGTTCGGAATTACCTATGTTCTATGGATATTCCTGGAGACAACAACATATTCAATATGGTTGTAGGATATCCTAGATGAACGAAGTATTGTGTGTTCTATAGTACTATGAACCAGAGGGACGTCTCGTCCGGTTCATAGAGGAAAAACTATTAGATGAACTGCAATGCCCTAATTGACAAAATACTTTAAAAATGAGGAAAGGGAAAGACTGAGAACCAGCCTGACCGAGTAGTAGTACACCACTAACTGCACCTAATGTTGTTACTGTTACACACCGGGACGCCATTGCAGTGGGAGGTTGTTAAGCAACTAGAGATATTCATAAGACTGGATGAGTTTTGAACTCTGGATCCAGTATACATGAAATCGATCCCTAGGTCTGCACAGGGTTTAGCGAAGAAGGTGTGTTAGAGACGTGACGGAAACAAAGGTGGTGTTTCTCGGAGATTTTATGTGGATAACATTTTATCATTGGCGACAATGTAAAAGTGTTGTCAGACATAAAATGGAGGTTGTCTAAATAAATCGAGATATAAGATTAAGAAGAAGTTAGAGCATGTTCTTAAGATCTTATGATCTAGAGATAAGAACATTGTACTTCTCCTAGACATCTTGTACGATTAAGGTTTGTTTTTAAACATGCATACTTCTGAGAAAGGTTATTGCCTTTCAGAGACAGAACATACATCTATCTAAAGGGTATGTGTTTGAACATATGAAGGAGATAGATGAGAACAGAGCAGTTTCCTATACTTCAAGTATGGAAAGCTCTATAGATGCAATGTTGTAAAACAAGAAGCTGATATCAACTATGCGGTTTTCGTAGTGGGAGGATATCAAAGTAATCTGGATAAGGGATGTTCGAATGCTGCAAGAATACTTTCATAGTACTAGCTTGAGCAAGACGAAATCTTCTTAGATTACAGATTCTCAGATCCAAAAATCAGAGAAGGACCAGTGAAAGTCGATATCAGGCTATGTGTTCACTTTTAGAAAGAGGTGGAACCATGAAGTAAAAGAGTGATAAGCGGGACGCTTCTCAGAGACTCTCATAATCGAATAGCAGCCTCAGAGGCAGCGGAAGTTTTGGTTAGGTTCCGGGATAACCTCTTGACTTGGATATGACTCTTAGTTTACCAAAGGCTATTAGATAGCGGTGCACAGTGAACTAGAAGAGGTCATAAGTCAAAAAGTGATGTTAACACATAGAGCAAGTACCACCTGATACGAGTCATCGTCAGGGAGACGACGTAGTAGTCACCAAGATAACTTCAGAGCGGGAACCTAGATTGCTCACTCACATAGTACTTCTCGGAAGTACACTTTAAAGCACGTGATGAGTATGGGAACCGGGAGTTTGGAGGAAATGACTAGACCTTAGTACAAGTGGGAGATTGTTGGAGTTGTGTACTTAATGTCTAGATTTAAGTAACGGTAAACTCCCGATCATAGCATTTAATCTATTTAATTAATAAACAATTATTTGCATTTATATGCAAATCATGGTTCTGGATTTTATACGTTGTAGTTAGTATGGTGCTGCATGGGCGCACAGAAGATCATACTATCGGTTACTCGTATTTAATCGAACAGTTGCTCACGACCTAGATGGACACGAACTAATCCATCGGTATAGTCGTTGTGTGAGGGAGAAAATAATTTATCTTAATTATTTTATCACACTTGTACACTTGGTGTATTGGGCGGATCAATTGAGACTCATCAATTAGGATTGCTCGGCGATAATTGATTTGAGACTCGGAGTATTTTATTCTTAATCCCTGAAACAATTGCGGGTGTGTATATTTAATATAAGTGACTTTGATTTACCAAAGGAATTAACCGGTTTGATAATTGGGTTAATTACCGGTTAAGTTGGGTCACTATATTTTGTATATGGCATGCCGTGAATTCTTGAAGGGGCAGTGTATCCCGGAAGGGTTGATAATATCCCCGAGATGAGTTCATAAGGAATTATTGTGTAAACCTCATGAGTGGATTCGTTCCGCACAATAATTAAGGTTGAATGGTACTAGTCTCGGATTCAAGAGATGAATATAATTTATTAAGCAATAAATAAATTTATTCATGGATATTTAAATCTTAAATACACGGAATAAATAATACTAAGATGGAGAAATATTATTTGATATAATATGGAATAATATTGGGAGTGCAATTTTATTTATATAGTGGAAAATAAATAAAATTAATATTGATAAGAATTAATAGATTTGGGTTGGACCCAATTTAATTTTCAATATTGAAGCCCAATATTTATTCTCCTTATGATCCCCTTCGTAGCCTATATAAGCACTACATGGTCTTCACTTTTCAAGAGAGAATTAATTGACGTTACGCCAATCATAAAGTTCTGAGAGTGAGGAAGATCCATAGGAATCCGATAGATCGTCGCCCACACGACGTTCGGACGAGGTGCAAGGAATACGCGGGAAGATCACAAGGTCGTCAACCGAATTCGTTTCTCCGTACAACGATTCGAGGTAATAATCGAGAACCCCCTTCTATGATTATTTGTGCGTTGAATAATTGTGATATATACATGAACGACGCGATCCGGGAAAAACGACGATCATCGCGGACGGGGATTCGAGATCCCCGGCGACGATCGAAGGGGGCGGTCGAAACCCTAGGGTTTGACCGCCCGGCGCGCGCGACGAGGGGCGAGCCCCGGCTGGACGCCGGGGCATGCGATCGACTTCAGTCGATCGCTGGGGTGCCACGGGCTGGTGCCGTGGCGGACCCCAGCCGCCCTCGACGGCGGCGTGCGCTCGAAGGGGGCCCCGGCTGAAGCCGGGGCGAGCGATCGACTCGGAAGTCGATCGCTAGGGCAGCCGCGGCTAGGCCGCGGCGGGTCAGCTGGGCTGACCGCCCTCCCCTCGATGGCGGAGGCGGTGAGTCGCCGGACTCACCGCCAGGGGCTGTTCCGAACAGCCCCGCGGGGATGCCTCGCATCCCCGGCGATCGCCATGCACGGCGATCGCGAGCCCGGGCGTGGGCGTGGCTAGGGTTTAGTCGCGGGTTCTCCCGAGGCGACGCCTTGGTCATGCTCTAGCTCGTCCGTGGTTCGCGTTCGTAGATCCGACTCGTGGGAGAAAATCGGCTGGGGGCGGGCTGCGTGTCTTCGGATGCGTAGTCTCCAAAGGTCGGACTCCTGCGGATGAGTTGGTGTTCGTGCGATCTCCGGCGACGGGTTTTCGGTCGGGTTATCGGTTCCGCAATTTTGATAGCCCGGGACATCGAATCCCAGCACAGCCGAGCCCCCGCACGGGGCTCGCGATCGCTAACCCTAGCGATCGCCGGGGATGCACGCGCATCCCCGTGGGGCTGTTCCGAACAGCCCCCGGCGGTGAGTCCGGCGACTCACCGCCACCGCCGAGGAGGGCGGTGCGCCCAGCGCACCCGCCGCGGCCCAGCCGCGGCTCGCCCGGCGATCGACCCCACGGTCGATCGCGTGCCCCGGCGTCCAGCCGGGGCGTCCTCGTGTGGGCCCCGCGATCGATGCCCTAGGGCTCGATCGCACCCCTCGGCTCCCAGCCGAGGGTCCTTCGAACCTTCGCCGGGGATCTCGAATCCCCGTCCCCGAAGTTCGTCGTTTACCCGGATCGTGCGTTCATGTATGTATCACAATTAATCCACATAAAATCATAGAATTGAGTATATGATTTTACCTTTTAATTCGTTGTGCGGAGAAACGAATTTAAGTTTGACGACCTTACGATCTTCCCACGTATTCCTTGCACTAGCTTGAACGTCGGGTGGGCGACGATCCTCCAAGCTTATGGATCCTCTTCTCTCTCTCTCTACTTTCTCTCTCTAGGAGAATTATGATCTTGTGTTATGTAGAATAGAGAAGACCATGTAGTGCTTTTATAGGCTACGTAGGGGATCTAAAGGAGGTGGAATATTGGGCTTCCAATATTAATGATTAAATTGAGCCCAAGCCCAAATCTATTAATCTCCCATTAATATTAATTAATTTATTTTCCACTATATAAATTAATTGCACTCCCAATATTAAACCATATTATATCAAATAATATTTCTCCGGTAGTATTATTTATTCCGTGTATTTAAGATTTAAATATCCATGAATAAAATTAATTTATTGTTAATTAATTTATTCATCTCTTTAATCCGAGACTAGTACCATTCAACCTTAATTATTGTGCGGAACGAATCCACTCATGAGGTTTACACAATAATTCCTTTTGAACTCATCTCGGGGATATTATCAACCCTTCCGGGATACACTATCCGGTCAATTATTCACGGCATGCCATATATAAAATATAGCGACCCAACTTAACCGGTAATTAACCCAATAATTAAATCGGTTAATTCCTTTGGTAAATCAAAGTCACTTATATTAAATATACACACCCGCAACAATATCGGGGATTAAGAATATAATACACTGAGACTCGAATCGATTATCGCAGGCAATCCTAATCGATGAATCTCAACGATCCGCTCAATACACCAAGTGTACAAGTGTGATAAAATAATTAAGACAAATTATTTTCTCTCTCACACAACGACTATACCGATGGATTGGTCCGGGTCCATCTAGGTCGTGAGCCACTGTTTGATTAAATACGAGTAACCGATAGTATGATCTTCTGTGTGGGGCCCGACACACCATACTAACTACAACGTATAAAATCCAGGACTATGATTTGCATATATTTAAAAGCAAACAATTGTTTATTAATTTAATAGATTAAATGCTATGATCGGGAGTTTACCGTTACTTAAATCTAGACATTAAGTACACAACTCCAACACCCTATACTTATCACTTGCTATCTTGTGTTGAGTTTAGGAACTTTATAAATTTATTTTGGCCGCGTTAGCTTCCACGACAAAGTTTTCGCGTCCTCAGGTTTACGGGTTAAAGCAAGCACCACGGGCGTGGAATACACACATCGATACATATTTCAAGGAAAACGGGATCAAGCAATGTCCATACGAGCATGCTCTTTATGTAAAGAAGAAAGGAGGTAACGTGTTATTTGTTGCTCTCTATGTAGATGATCTCATTTTTATGAGTAACAATGATGAGATGATAAAGGAGTTTAAGGGCACAATGACACAATAATTTTAGATGACTGATCTGGGCTTGATGAAGTTCTTTCTCGGTTTGGAGGTCAGACAAGTAGAGACGGGTATTTTCGTATCACAGGAGAATTATGCAAAAGAGATTTTGAAGAAGTTCAATATGGAAAAGTGCAGTCCGGTAACAACTCCAATGGAACCAGGTACAAAACTCTCGAAGTTTGATGGCGGAGAACGTTTCGATGCAAGTAAATACCGGAGTTTGGTAGGAAGCCTTCGCTATCTCACATGCACAAGACCAGATCTTTCATTAAGTGTTGGCATTGTAAGTCGGTTCATGGAGGAGCCGGTTTATTCACATTGGAAGGCATTAAAGCGAATCTTATGGTACGTCCAAGGAACAGTGTCACAAGGGTTATTCTATTCAAAAGTAGAAGATTACAAGTTGGTTGGATACTCCGATAGCGATTGGTGTGGAGACATAGACGATCGGAAAAGTACGTCGGGATATGTGTTCTTTATGGGAGATACTGCATTTACTTGGCTTTCAAAGAAGCAACCGATCGTGACACTCTCGACGTGTGAAGCTGAATATGTGGCAGCATCTTGGTGTGTGTGTCATGCAATATGGCTCAGAAATCTATTGAGCAAGATGGATCTAAAGCAGCTAGGAGCAACCGTGATTCAAGTTGACAATAAATCAGCAATTGAGTTGGCAAAGAACAGGGTGAACCATGAGAGAAGCAAACATATTGACGTACGTTTTCACTTTATTCGAGATCATGTGAAAGAAGGAAGTGTGGAATTGGTGCATGTAGCAAGTCAGGATCAAGCGACATATATATTTACAAAACCGCTACCGAAAGTAAGTCTCGACAAATGCAAAAATATGATTGGCATGATGGATGGAAGAAGCATTTAAGTTTACGGGGGAGTTTTGTTGAATAAGCATTAAATGGGATGTAGTTAGTAGATAATAAAAGTTCAAGAGTTATTTCTTGACTTAAAGTGACATAAGTGTTTGAATTAATTAATGGTTTTAGAATTAATTAGTTTCAGTTTTGTGTTTAGGTACGTACTACATTGTGCCTATATAAAGGCTTTGTGAGTTTTGATAGAAGATATGAGTTGAAGAAATAAAAAGCATATTAACTCCTCTTTCTCTCATCACTAGAATTTATTTATCCTCCATAAATAAGAAATAGTATTTGTGAGTTTATATTATTTTTACAAATACAAGGATCTCCGAGTGCTAAGTATTGACTTATATTTTCACACTTCTTATTTTTTTTATTTTAAAATACAATTATATAATTATTTTTTCACTCACATAATTCTTTATTCATTTGAACATACATTGATGATTTTGCAATGCATCTTAGATGAGAAGACATATTTGTTGTTATGAACTGTTTTATTTATAAATTGAGAGTTATATTGTACATGTTTAGTTCATTTTTATGAATGTATTTAATTAAATATGAGTTATTTTTAAATGCAACATTAATCTAAACACACACACACACACACACACATATATATATATATATATATATATATATATATATATATATATATATATATATATATATATATATTTAACTTAATGAATTCATGCATACAATTCTATAAATATAACAATTATTATTTTATCCGTTTCAAATCAATGGTCATACATTCTTTTCAAATTACAACGGAATTGTGATAAATAATTTGTGATCATTAGTTTGAGAAGAAAGGAGTAATATACAAAAGAATTGAAGTTACAAATAAATATATTTAATAAATAACGAAAAATTGGTATTGACTCATGAAAATATTCCTTGAAAAATACATAAATCAATTTATTTGAAATACATATGTAATTTAAATTCGATGTAGTTTTTCTAATTAATCAAATATTAATTTATGGATACAGTAATATTTCCTCAAAATTAATAAATTTTAATGTTCTGAAGTTAATAACGTAGAGAAGTTTTAATAATATTCTTTTCGAATGAACTCTAAATATTTTTAATTAATCATCTT
Source organism: Euphrasia confusa (assembly GCA_954870475.1). Taxonomy (NCBI): domain Eukaryota; kingdom Viridiplantae; phylum Streptophyta; class Magnoliopsida; order Lamiales; family Orobanchaceae; genus Euphrasia; species Euphrasia confusa. Next base: position 2,613,229 of record OX940952.1, on the reverse strand, counting down.
AAAATAAAATTTATACCTACTTATTTTTATAAACATCATTAAAATAGCATTTTTCTTCTTCTTAATTTCAATACTTCAGAAAGTGGAAAGATATTGTGATTGAGAGGGAGTGTTAAATAGTTAATTATATTTTTAACTTTTTAAAACATTTCGATATTATTTAATTTTTCTTGCTAAAATTGAAACCTAAGTATATTATTTAGGTTTTTGAACTTTTATTTATATTTGTTTGATTTTAAGCTATTTAATTTTCGTACATATTGAGACGTTTCATGTTTTTATTTGGTTTTAGACCTTGCATTGAATTTTCGTTAACAAAATAGTCTTAAAATCATTCTGAGTTTTAGGACCTCCAATTTTGTGTTATGTTTTAGAGCTCGTATAATTTTGATTAGATTTACGACATTTAGGACTTGTTATTTTGAACTTAAATCGGCTGAACTGAATTGAATTTAATAAGTCTGAACTGAATTGAACTGAACTAAACTTAATAGATCTGAACTGAACTAAACTTAATAGGTCTGAATTAAAATAAAACTAAGTTAAGTTTAATTTAATTTTAAAATATTGAAATATAAATAAAAAATTTAAAAAAAAATAAAAATTAAATGACTAAACTAAAATGAACTTAATGGATCTGAACTGAACTTATGAGGTTTGAACTGAATTGAACTAAAGTGAAATGATAATAAATCTAAAAGAACATATCATTAATTTTGTATTTGATTTTAGTCCCTTCAAATTTAGTTGGGTTTAGATTTCTAATTACAACTAACAAATTTATTTGGATTTAAGGGATGCTTGAATTAGGGCTGGGCGCGGGACAAGTCAGTCCCAAAATTTTTAGAGACCGGCCAAAAACTCGATTTTGTCGGTCTGGGCCGGTCCGGGTTTTTTAGGCCGGTCCGGGTTTTTAAAAATTAAGGCCCGACTTGAGATCGGGCCCGGTGGTCCGAGCTGGATATTCGGGCTTTTCGGGCCCAATTTTTTTTAATTTAAAAAAATTATTTTTAATTATTAAAAATAATTTTTTATTAATATTTTTTATGAAAAAATTAAAATTTTAAATTTTAAATATTATATAACATATTTATATTTTAAATTTTATTATTAATTAACAAATTAAAAAATTAAAAAATTATGTTAAAATATGTAAAAATATATAATATTTATTAAAACGGGCCGGTCCAGGCTTTCGGTTCCAATTTATTTTTGGACCGAGCCCGGACCGATTTTTTAATTTTTGGTTCGGGCCCTTCGCGGGCCGGTCCCAATTTTTTTTGAGTTTTTTATCGAATTTTCGGTCCGGGCTTTCGGGTTTCTGAGTTTTCTGTTTTAGATTTGTTTTATTTTATGCTATAGGACAAGATAGTATTTTGGAACAATATATTGTAATTTAAGGGTAGGGGTGACTATTCGGTACGGACGGGTACCCGCACTCGAATTTTCCGGGTACCCGTACCCTAAAAAACAAAAAAACTCATCTCATAACCCGACCCTCTTTAGTTAATCGGGTATCCAATACCCGGGCCGGGTAATCGATTACGGTAATCGGGTACCCAAAATTACCCAAAATTATTAATTAACAAAATTTCAATAATAATATATAAATTCAATATTAGTTTATTTTTAACCAACCAACAATAAAAATAACAATCTATACATTTTACACAAAATCTAAATAAATATAAAAATTCATTATATGATTCATTGTGAAAATGAATAATCATTATTAAATACAAATACAAAAAATACAAAATGAAATATAAAATAAGTATTCATTCACAAAAATTAAAATAATCATAACATAAAACATAAATCATCATTTACAAAAATATTTATTATTCATCAAAATAATATTCATTAATAATTATTCAATCATATACTATGTGTATCATATTTTGTACAAAAAATAAGTATTCATTAACAAAAATTAAAATAATCATAACATAAAACATAAATTATCATTTACAAAAATATTTATTATTCATCAAAATAATATTCATTAATAATTATTCAATCATATATTATGTGTATCATACTTTGTACATATAGATTACGGTAGTAATTGCCCAAAAAATATCAAATAAAGTTCAAAATTGCAATAAAAAAACAATAAAAAATATCATTTATTATATATATAATGTTATAGATTTATAATCAATATATTAAAATATTTATTATTTTAATTTAAATAATTAATCGGGTATTTCGGGTATACTCGAACGGGTAATTGGGTACCCTAATACCCAATATTTTTAAAACTAAATTCCATAACCCGTCCCTTTACAAATTTATTGGGTACGAGTACCCAAAAACCCAAACGGGTGCGAGTATTTCGGTACAAACCCGAATACGCGAACCCGAATAGTCACCCCTATTTAAGAAATGAAAGAGTTTTTTGAGTAAGTGAATAAAAATATTATATTAAAAATAAAAACAGTAGAAGAAATAATTGTAGTAGTTAGTTCCTATATCTTGGCTCATGAGTACTAGGATCACTCTTACATAAGAGATCTTAAAAGTCATTTGTAGTAAAGCATAAAAAAGCAAGGATAGTCAAAAAGCAAAATTTGAAATTATCCCAAACAAACCCCACTTAAATAGTTAAATTACAAAATCCACCCGCCCTTTAATTTCTCTTTACCTCTACTCCTCCCAAGTCCCACCTCTCTCTACTTTATTTTTGCTTTTGTGTAGCACCCACCAACATAAAACATATAGTATATCCTAATACAAAGTGCTCTGTTTGTCAAAGTGTAATCATGTATGCATCTTGGGATTTAAAAGAAGCTCTTATCTGTTGTTTTTTTTTTCTTATTTTTTAATTTCAAATACAAACAAACTAGTATACTCTGTTAATTGGGTTTGAATTGAAGGAAGAAAAATATGGGTAAAGGAATAACAGTAATTAGTTATTGCCTGCCATTGATTCAACTGGTTTATGTGGTTGTACTGTGTTCAGGTGAGTACCTGTACCATGTTTTTTTTTGTTTTTTTATTTTTATTTTTTTTATTGAAATGTAAAATTTTGATTATTCTTTCCAGGCTCAAGTGTAACACAATCAATTTCCACAAGTGAAATGGACATCACAACCCCTCTTACAACAGTCCCAACAAGGACGGATTCTGAGCCTGAGCCTGAGCCCCCACTCGTGACGAACCCTGCTAATTATAATCCGACAACAACGACCCCACTGTCCACTACGACATCAAGCGGGGGCAGCTGGTGTGTGGCTAGCGAGTCGGTGTCGCAAACTGCATTGCAAGTAGCATTGGACTACGCTTGCGGAGAGGGTGGGGCCGACTGCTCGGCCATCCAGACAGGTGGCAGTTGCTACAACCCCAACACCGTTCGTGGCCACGCCTCTTACGCCTTCAATACTTACTATCAGAAAAATCCACTTCCAACTAGCTGCAACTTTCGCGGTTCGGCTGTCACCACAAGCACCGACCCAAGTAATAAGATACATTCAATCTTCTTGTGCAAATTCATGTGAGACTCAAGATTATTATGACTAATTTTTCTTGTGCGCGCAGGTTATGGCACATGTCAATACCTATCAACCAGGTGTGAATATAATACAGTATAGTATGCGATTGATTGATTGATTGTGTTTATACTCATTTTCTCATTTTGGAGTCGATCAACAAAACACTAAATTATTCATTGCTGCAGCACGAGTTCGTCCATATTGAACATAAGCAGTTCCACTAGTGGATCGCGGGTTTTCGGTGGTGGTCGACCAGTCCCATCCCCCACTACTTCTGCCTCAACTTGCATCCCTTGCTCTCACTACATCGCAGCAGCTCTACCGTTTTTATTATTACTCGTCTCCTTTTTGATATAATTAACAAGAAATTAATGAAGGAATATTGGGGTAATTAAGCGGTTTGTAAATTTTTTCAAAGTTTTAAATCTTTATAATGTGCACTATAATCATAAAAGAAGTGTTGTAGTGTAGATTTAGGAAGAACAAAATTGGTGAATTTTGTAGCGATCTAATGGACAAGCATATGCACTACTACTTGACTTGTGTGAGACCTGATGAGTTGAGCCTCAAAATAATGAGGTGGCGACCACAACTTTGTGTGCCACTAAATATCTTATATGCCTGGGTCTAGAACTCCAAAAATACAATAACTGTTGGGGAATATACGCTTCTTAGGCCGATATATTCTCGTCGATCATCAAAGAGTAGGTTCGGTTTGTGAATAAAGCGGAATAAAAAAGAAGACAAGAAATTACGTGGTTCGGCCAATAATGCCTACTTCCACGGACACCACACCCTATATTATTCGATAATAATATTCTTGTGTAAAGGATCGGATCTCTTTTCGACTCAGTATTTCGTGTTCTATGTGTTCTCTTGGTTATACATGAATGAGGGAAAAAGGTTCTTTTATAGATGGGAGGTCAAAACCCTAACCCAATCCCGGACCCAAGAAACCGAGATCAAAACGCGGTCAAACAGTCGCCAAGAGACGAAGCGCCCGCCCAAGGACGAAGCGCCCGTTCGCGACGACTTCAGCGATCTGAAGATGGGACCAAGTGATACGTACCTTGTGAAAATATGTTCGAAATTCTAAATTTATGTAAGGCAGGTCCATGCGGCAGGACGAAGGCGTTAAGTCTGCCGCAGTGCGAAGGCAGAAACCGGTTCCCTGGCAGGAGGCAGGATCTAGGCATAATCTCCTATTTTTGGTAAGAGACCAAAAATTGAATATCTCTTTCCATACTCATCCGATTGAGGTGATTCAAAAGGCAATGGAATCCTTGGAGGACAAGGAACCTATTGCTACCATAAAGCGACGTCCAGGAAGCATATATAACTCGCGTCGAGCACAGCAGCGAAACGTGAGAGAGAGGCATGGCGAAAGTATTAGGGTTTCAATACTTGTTATTAGACGTGAGGTTAGATCGATAATCGCTTACGCCTTGTTGGCTCAGGATTATCAAGAGTGATTGTAATCTCGTTTATGTTTAATAAAGAAGAAACACCCCTCTCCCCGAGCACGTAGGTAACGGCTGCCTCGCCATAGGCAGCGCGATACCGAAGCTCGTAAAATCTTGTCTTGTGTGTGTTATTTATCGTGCTTTTATATTCTTGTGAGTTCACATATACGTGAGTGATTGTGAGCTGGAGAGTCAAATCATATTCGTTCGGTTTAGAGTTGTTCACGTCGTGTGGTTTATAAAAGTCTAATTTGATCGGATTTATTCGGTTGGTTGGACCTTGTTGTGCGAATCCTCAACAAGTGGCGCCGTCTGTGGGAAGATAAATCACGAGAAGATGCTGAAGCTTGGATCGAAGAAGGATGATGAGGACAAGGTGTCGAAAAGAATAACTTTGGTCCTTGGCGGATCAAAGGCAAGGCGATGAAATCACAGTAGGAGGTTTCTGCTAGCACTGCCATTCTCCAGGCAAGGGGAACTGATAAACCTATGATGCGGCAGCAGGTACTCAGGCAGGCTCTGCGGCAGGACGAAGTTCCGGCAGGTACTGAAAAGGCAGGTATTATGGCAGAACCAAGAAGGCAAGGGTTGTTCGCAGGGGCACTACGACTATGATTAGGTGTCTTGGAGGCACGTTAATTATTGTTGTGCCCAAGGAGCCGGATGTCGAGACGTCACGGCAGGAACTTGAGAGTTGGTACTCAAGGGAACTTCAGAAGAGGAGTCGGAAGAGTGAAGAACAAGGCATCATCTCATGAAGGCACGTGGTGTTTTTCAAGGTAACAAAACCAGGTTCTTAAGGAGGGGTCATCTCTTTAAGAAGGATCTGAATCAAGGATAGATCTAGCACATCACGATGATGATGATGTTGTTGAGGCAGCAACTGCGGCAGAGGGAACTGCGGTAGGCCTCCGATTGTCACTTCTAGGAAGGGGGCATAGTGGATTAAAGATTTAGGGTGCACGGTTCGCATAATACCTATGAGGCAGTGGTTTGAGGTTCTTAAAGAAAGATTATCTTGTCTTCAAGAAGTAGCTGAATCGAGGATTGATCTAGCACATCACGATGATGATGTTGTTGAGGCAGCAACTGCGGCAGAGGGAACTGTTTACGGGCAGAAAATTCTAATAAGAACTTCCCCGCGAACACGTAGATATTTAGGGGATTGAGGGAACAAAAAAGGAAAGATTCACCAATGCTTTAGTATTGAATTCTTATTATATTTCTTGGTAAATGTGCACCTACCTTACAAATGGAAAGTTTCCACTATTTATAGTACAAGAATTAGGGTTATCAACCATGGTCCTGGGCCTAAATTACATGGGCTTTTCCCTATAATCAAATGTACGGACTACTCCTCCTTCAAAGAGAAATTTCCATTATGCCCTCCTGGACGGTAATCCCTACTCTACCCTTAATCGAATTTTCTCCAGGCGGATAGCTCCCCAAACGGATTCTTAGCGGTTTATTTCCTCGGCGGACCGGTTCTCGATCATATTCGGAATTATCCCCCAATCTCTGATTCGCGCGACCAAATCTTCCTTATCCCTAAGACGACGCTCTTTGGGTTCCGAAAACCATGTTCATGCTGCTGCGAGATAAAAAACTTCCGCGAACAGGGCGAGCATGATGCGATCACTCCATTCCACGGGGAGTGGGGACCTCTGCTCGGACACGCTCTACAGTGTTAGGTTTGTGTTCTTTTGTGCTCGCGAGTGATCGTGGGCGGGGTTCCATCACGTATCCATCGAGTGGGCGTATCACGGGTCGAAACAAATTTGGGCTATAATCCGGGCTTTATGGGCTTAGAAAATAGGGTACAACAAATGCCCCCCGGGGATAAGCGTTTTACAGAGTTGAAATGTTATGCCCGGAAGAAGAATGGAACGTTTCTGCCCATTAAATGGCCGGTTTAAATTCCCTCGATCTTGGGTTCATAGACCGGTGGAATCGGCGCCTTGGAAGTTGTACAAACGTCCCTTCGGCTGTCAGAATTTTTGAATTTTGAATTTTAAGGGGTTTTGCCGCCCCTAATCATCCCTATATATACTGAAGAGGGGGCACCCATAAACGCTTTTGGCTCTCCTGAAAACGTTGCGTGATCTGCTCTCTGCTTCCGATCTTTCTTGCCCGGGTACGCATTATCTACCTTTATTATTTCTTTATTTTAGATACTTACTCGGGGCGCGGACACTTTTTATTTTCAAAATCTTGTAAATACGTCTTCCTATTCGCATTATTGTTGAGTATTCCCTCCTTGGTCGATGTCTAGTGAAACGTCGACTCCTGAATACGATTCCGATTACATCCGGGGTGTGATTCTCCCCGCGTTTATTGACATCCCGAGAGTTTTATCTCCTTTATCCTCGGACCTGCTCGCGTTATCTGATCGGATTATGGCTACGAACACTATGGATCCCTATCCTTTGACTGATTATGAAAAGAACGATTGGTTCTCAGAAGTGGTACATCCTGATTTCGAACTGTTCGCAACACTAGTCGCTGGTTTCCGGGGTCCCCCAACTGAATTCTCTTATGGCGCTTATCTGGCCGAACATCCTTATGTACCCGTGATCCGCACAGATCTCCCGACCGAGGAACCGCCCCCTAGTGCGTTTAATGCGGGAGCCCGAGTGAGTACAGTAATCGACGAACATCTTCAATCGCAGAGGGTCAAGTGGGAAATTCCCTCTGACGTTCACCTTCACTGTCCGAATAAATTTGATCGGGCTGATCGCCCTCCCGAAGGAATGGTCGCCGTGAATTATGACATGATGAGGAGCGGTCTTCGCTTCCCCATACACGATACTCTTGCCCGAGCAGTCCTCGAGTGGGGTGTTGCTCCTATGCAACTAACGCCAAACTCTTGGCTCTTGTTAATCTCCCTCTCCACTCTCTTCGGTCATTATGGTCTATATAGAGGGCTGCTTCCCGTGGAGTTTGTCTCCTTACTGAGTCGCCAATCGGTGAGAAGTAGTGGCGACCACTATCTGAAATCTCGACAAAGCATCATCTGGGACCTGCCGGAGAAAAGAGAATCTTGGTGGAATGACTGGTTTTTTGTGAGCGGATCGTGGAACTCGATCAATTATCGACTGAGTGCTGAATATCAGATCCCCCGCACCCGTTAGTGAAAAATTCTGTTTCCTTTAGTAACACTTCACTTTGGTTATGTCTCTTTCCGATTATTTTTCCTTTTTTTTTTTTTTATATCCTTTTTTTAGGACCCCAACCCCCGCTCTTGGCTGATCTGAGCTGGGATTTTTTGGTGGTTTTGGAGAGGATTTTGGGTATGCCCGAAGACTGGTTGATTTTCGGCCAGTGGATAAGTGCTGACCGCATCCGCTCCTCGCGTTTTATTAGCATTCCTCAAAATGCCGAAAATGAGTATATTAGTGAGTCCGCGCCCTCTTATAGTAGTAGGTCATTCCGTAATTTGTCGTGTCCGTGCTATTCGAGTGGATATAACTTTCATGTTTGAAACTTTGCAGTTCGTAGGTATCCTCGCTACAAATATCCTCCAACGGGAGCTAGTTCGGAAGATATGAATGCTCGTCTATCCTCGCTTCTGACTCGGAAGAAGAATACTAAGGATGAGAAGAAGAAAGAGATGGTGGCCGGCGCGACGGGCGTGGCACCCGAGAAGTTGGTGAGGAAAAGGAAAAACCGGGGAGACCGTTCTCCAACCGCGGAGAAACACCCTCGGGTTGAGGGGGAGAAATCCCCTTTGCCGATATTCGAAGATGATTTCAAAACACCCCGAGATGAAACCCCCGGGCACACAATGATTTCTCCTCCGAGGGTTGAGAAGGACCTGGGAATCTCCAATACGATGAATCCTGATATTGTTACTCTGGCGTTCACTCCTGCCATCCATGAAGCGAGCAGCTCGAAGTCCGCGGCTGCGTTAGTGACTTTTCGATCAATTTTACCTTAGTCTATTACTTATTTCTTTCTTGCATTTTTCCAGATTTCCTGAGATTTACTTTTTTTTTTTCTGCTCGCAGGTTCAGGCCGGGGGATACCGATTTTTCGGATTTCTTGAAGTCCTTCGACTCGGCCAAGTCTGTCCCTTCGCTGGATAATCTGCCCGAACACATCAAGAAGACAATTGACAACGTCCCCCGTGACTGGTGCAAACACCCGGAATATGTTCGCCAGCACCCCAAGGAAGCGGGTTACTTGACTATGATCGCTGCGTCGAGACTCTCCTTTCTGGTGTATTCTCTATTAGGTGCCTTTGAAAGTTCATCCCAGGTGCCCGAGGCGGCCCCTTCCTCGCTCAAAGAGGAATATGACAAGATGATGGTCGTGATCGCTCAGATGAAAGGGCTTCATCGCTTGGAAACCGAGAAGATCAAGAATCTAGAGGAGAAAAACAAAGACGCTAACTCCGAGGTGGCTAAGTTGGAGGGGATCGTGGTCGGATTGAGGGCTGAGATCGAGGCCTCTGTCAAGAGGGAGAGCGAGCACGAGGAAAATTTTCGGGAGGTGCAACGTGAGCTGGATTCTGTGAGGGCCGAGCTGGTTGAGAAGACACAGGCTGAGAATCATGCCTTGGCCAGTTTGAAAAAGAAAGACGAAACGATCAGAGTGCTGGAGGGGGAAGTGGCGGCATATCGTGCAGCTGACGTGGAGAGGGAAGAGAATCCCGCCACCAACCTGGTCACTTACGGCGACTGGATTTATTGTTGCGCCTTCTTCGACTGCCTGCGGGATTTACTCCGGAGTGGCCAGAAGACTGATGCCTTGATGATCAGTTTCAAAAAGTTTGTCGAGGATAACAAAATCCATCCGGATCTTCCCATCGAGGCGTTGGATTTGAGCGAAGACCTGGGCCTTGACCTCGCATGGTGGCCGAACAAGAACCAGCTCTGCCGCCCTCTCAAAGATCCGCTTCTGGTCGGGAGTTCGGGCGAACAGAAGACTGCCGAGCCTCCGAGTGAAGCAAAGGAGAGCGGGAATGTCGAAACCCCTGAGCCCAGTACTTAGAATTAATTCTGTGTATTTCAATACTTTTGTCTTTGAAAACAGTGTTTGTTATGCATGTGTTCCTGTTTTGACTCTCATCGAATAATTTGCATCTTCCTGAAGTAATGGTTATCTTATCGATCTGATCGGATTTTAGAGTTCGCGAGATGTTCGTATAATGTTTTTCGCGTGATCGCTTATTTCGGTCTACAATCGGAATGCAGAACGAAATGCCCCAGTGTTCGGGTTTCCACATTTTGAACTCTTATTTTCTACCCCGCAAAAATAATGATCGCTGCTAAATACATTTGAAACGTCAAATCATCCTTAAAGTGTGTGAGAAAACGGCGCGACTTTTTAGGCGGATACCACGCCAAACGAGGCACTGTATCTCTGACAGATGCTGATTGCGTCGGTTCAGATTATCGACGAGTCTTTTCAGAGGAGTGATGTCGATTCCATTTCTCCAGGTAACGGCAGGTGAGTTATGCCTATAAATACATAGCTTTTCCTTAATTCACTTTTATTTCCTTTATTTCTCCCAAAATCAAGATAAATATCTTTCTGTCCGTTCTCGCTATGGCCCGCGTGCTCACGAGATCTGATGGTTCTTGCCGTGTCGACTTGCTCTTCTCCGGCAGGTGGCACCGCAAAAAACTTCCGCTGCCGCCCGCCTTTACCGAGGCCGTGGACATACGCCTGGGCTACTTCGTCCTCATGACCGATGTGGGCGGACGACTCTGGATGTTCGAGCTAAAACGTCGTCGGGGCTACTTCACGATGTTCGGATCTGGTTGGGAGGACTTTGTGAGGGAATGGCGTCTCCGCCACAGATGGCATGTCCGCTTTCTCTACCAGCCGAACGAAGGCTTCTTTGTCAGGGTGTTTGATTCGGAGTTTCGACTGGTCGATCCCGGTCCCCACTAGAGATTCTCTGCTTTCCTGTTTTTATTTTTCGATTTAACTTTTGTAATCCCGGCTACGTCCGGAGGCTTTTTATGAATGAGAATCTCTTCCTTTTTAATTGTACCGTTTTCCCTTTTGTGTTTTGCTTTTTTAACAACTCGTTTGCGGTGCTCGGAAAAGTAGCGTATATTAAAACGAACGCGAAAGTACGGATAAAAATCGTTAACACTGATCGCAACAAACTTAACCTGAAAGCGCTCACTGGATCCTTCATCCTTGTCGCCCGAGTGATCGGACAATCCACCGTTTGTCCGGCTCGGCGACCTCTCAAAGAGTAAGGATTTATCCTTCTTTACTTCTGGGTTTCGTTACTCTTGCCGCCCGAGTGATCGGACAGTCCATCGCCTGTCCGGCTCGGCGGTCTTTCAGAGAGTAAGGATTTATCCTTTTTTTTATCTCTGAATTTCTTTATTCTTGCCGCCCGAGTGATCGGACAGTCCATCGCCTGTCCGGCTCGGCGGTCTTTCAGAGAGTAAGGATTTATCCTTTTTTATCTCTGAATTTCTTTATTCTTGCCGCCCGAGTGATCGGACAGTCCATCGCCTGTCCGGCTCGGCGGTCTTTCAAAGAGTAAGGATTTAATCCTTTTTTATCTCTGAATTTCTTTATTCTTGCCGCCCGAGTGATCGGACAGTCCATCGCCTGTCCGGCTCGGCGGTCTTTCAGAGAGTAAGGATTTATCCTTTTTTATCTCTGAATTTCTTTATTCTTGCCGCCCGAGTGATCGGACAGTCCGTCGCCTGTCCGACTCGGCGGTCTTTCAGAGAGTAAGGATTTATCCTTGAGAGTTAAAAAACCCTGCGATCCGATTGCGAAAAGAACTTTTATTTCTCCGAAATCGTTCAAACACTCTCGTGTTCAAACGTTACATCATAGTGTTCGAGTTTACTGGAAATATTTCTTTAAGTACAGGGCGTTCCAGAGATACTGGTCTGCTACTCCGTTCAAGTGTTCGAGTTCGTAAGCGCCATTTTGTACGTGTTTTCTGATTCGCATTGGTCCCTCCCAGTTCGGGCCCAATGCCCCAGTGCTCGGACCCATTATCCTCTTCAAAACCAAATCTCCGGGCATGAATCTCCGGATCTTCACTTTGGAGTTGAAAAATCTCTCCGCTTTCTGCTTCGATGCTGCGTTCCTGTGAACAGAATTTAATCTCTTCTCCTCCAAAAAATCCAATTCTAACCGCATAGCCTTGTCGTTGTTATCGTTCAAATCCTGGGATGCTCTGTGGCTAGGGATCTCGATTTCTGATGGGATTACGGCTTCCGCCCCATATGCCAAAGCGAATGGGGTTTCTCCCGTGGCGGCTTTACTGGTCGTTCTGTATGACCATAGCATATCGGGCAGCTCTGCTGCCCACCTTCCCTGTCTTTCTTCGATCCTGGTCTTGATTGTATGTTTCAAAATCTTGTTGACCGCCTCTACCTGTCCGTTTGTCTGGGGGTGGTAAGGTGTAGAAAAGGCCTTCTTTATTTTCCATTTGTTGAAAAACTCCATTATCTCCTGTCCGTCGAATTGCTTCCCATTGTCCGAAGTGATCGTGTGAGGAATTCCGAACCGGCAGATGATATTCTTCCATATGAAGCGGATGATGGCCTTCTGGTCGATTGTTTTTAGTGGTTCTGCCTCGGCCCACTTGGTAAAATAATCCACGGCCACTACTGCGTATTTTACCCCTCCCGGCCCCGTTGGCAAAGGGCCGATAAGGTCGATTCCCCACGAGGCGAACGGCCACGGACTATAAATTGAGTTAAGATATTCCGGTTGTGTTCGGATGATAGGAGCGGTGATCTGGCACCGGTGACACCTTCTTGCGTAGCGAATCGCGTCCTTCCTTAACGTAGGCCAGTAATAGCCTTGGCGGGCGGTTTTATGCGCCAATGATTGTCCGCCCGCATGGTTCCCGCATACCCCGTCATGTATTTCGCTAAAAACCCTTTGTCCCTCCAGAGGGGTTATGCATTTCAAAAGTGGTAGGAACATACTTCGTCGGTACAGAGCGCCATCGATCAAGGTATATCTGGCTGATCGGATCCTCAGCTGTCGGGCCTCAACTTTATCTTCGGGCTGTTCTCCGGTCGTTAAGTATGCCTTTATTGGATCCATCCAATTTTCCCCCCGGTCGATTATCATCAAGTTTTGTTTTTCTTCTATGGCTGAGCTTGCCTGGCTTGTTATTATCACGTTCGTAACGTCCGCTACTCCCTCGGAGGATGCTAATTTCGACAGGGCGTCTGCCTGTGAATTTTGTTCTCGGGGGATCTGCTCGATGAAAACCTTAGGAAACTTCTCACAAAGAGCCAAAACGTGTTCGTAATACCTTTCCATTCTGTCACATCTTGTCTCGTACTCGCCTTTGATTTGGTTCACCACTAACAGGGAATCCATGAATATGTGAACACGTTGCGCCCCTACCGCCAACGTTAAATTCAATCCCGCGATCAAAGCTTCATATTCGGCCTCATTATTGGTCGCCGTGAACTCGAATTTGATCGCGTGTGCGAAAGATTGTCCCTCAGGCCCGATCAACGCTATTCCAGCCCCAGCGTGGGAACTGTTCGATGACCCGTCTACATACAGTTTCCAAGGTGGGAAATCGTTTGAAGGGATAATCTTTGGGAACGTTAACTCCACGATGAAATCGGCCAAAACTTGTCCTTTGATCGCGGTGCGGGGAGCATAAGTAATGTCGTATTGTCCGACTTCCAGACTCCATTTTAACAGTCTGCCGCTCGTGTCGGGTCTTTGTAGAACTTGTCTTAGAGGCATGGTGGTCAGAACTTCTACCGGGTGGTCGAAAAAATAAGGTCGGAGTTTTCGGACACTCATAACCAGAGCATAGGCCAACTTTTCCAGGGGGGTGTACCTGGTCTCCGCATCGTGGAGCGCTTGGCTGACAAAATAGATGGGTTGATGGACCTGGCCTTCTGCTCGGACGAGTACCGAGCTCAAAGCGTGTTCGGATGCCGCCAGATATAGGAAAAGTTTTTCTCTGGACACTGGTTTTGACAGAATCTTGGGGTCTTTCAAGTGCTCTTTCAATCTCTCAAATGCCTCTTGACTTTCTTTACCCCACTGGAACTTTTGGTTTTTGATGGCCTTAAAGAAAGGTCTGCTTTTATCTCCTAATCGCGGAATGAACCTGCTCAAGGCTGCCAGACACCCTGTCAGTTTCTGTACGTCCCTCAAGCATTTAGGTTCCCTCAGATTTATTATAGCGTTGATCTTCTCGGGATTGGCCTCTATCCCTCGCTGATGTACGATGTGCCCTAGGAATTTCGTGGCGTACACCCCGAAATGGCATTTCTTCGGATTCAGCTTCATGTTATAAACTTTCAAGATGGCGAAAGCCGTGGCCAGGTCTGCCACATGATCTTCTTCGTTTTTGCTCTTAATGATGATATCGTCCACATACACTTCCATTGTATCCCCGATCTGTTCGGAAAACATTTTGTTTACCAACCTTTGATAGGTCGCTCCCGCGTTCTTTAGTCCAAACGGCATTCGCTTCCAGCACAAAATACCCTTATCTGTGTAGAAGGACGTACATTCCCTATCCTCGACGGCCATAGGAATTTGATGGTACCCTGCGTAGCAGTCGCAGTTTGAAAAGATCGCATACCCGGCCACACTATCAATCAGATGGTCAATGTGTGGGAGAGGGAAATAATCTTTCGGACAGGCTTTATTTAAATCGGTGAAATCGATGCACAGTCTCCACGCGTTATTGGGCTTTTTCACCAGGACTACGTTCGCGACCCATTGGGGCTCCTCGGATGCCTCAGTCACGAGATCATTGTCGACTAACTTTTTTACTTCCTCTGCTAGCGCTGCGTATTTTTTGGGGCCCATTTTTCTCCTCTTTTGTGCTACGGGTTTTCTGTTCGAGTCAATTTTCAAATGGTGGCAGGCATGTTCGGGACTTATCCCGACCATGTCCTTATGGGACCAAGCGAATGCGTCCGTGTTCTCCTTTAAGAAATCTATCAATTCTTTTCTCAACCTCTCCGGGATTTTGGATCCTATGAAAACTTCCAATTCCGGGCGATCAGGATCCAGCCCTACTCTTTCTAATTCGTCGACCGCGGTGAAATGGGAGGGTCCCGAGGATCCTCGATTTCCTCGGGTTCGAAACCCAGTCGAGGATCGGGGTTCTCATCGCCTACAATCTTCGTCGCTGCAAACTCCGGTTCGTATCCCTGGACTCTTTCGGGTAGTTCGTCAATCAAGATTTTTAAAATCTGAAGATCCACCGTATGCTCGCCGTCAGATTCCACTGATTGATTAATTTTCTCGTTTCTCTCATTAATTTGTTGTTCGTTGTTATTTATTATTTGTTCGCACATTTGATGGTCGGGATCGCCAGATGCCCCAGTGTTTATACGTTCGTCGTTATTTCCGATCATATTTATCAAACGGTGCGGTGTGGAAGAAAAAGAATAGTCAAAACACTTCTTAGCCATATATTGATCCCCTTTCACGGTCCCCACGGATCCGCTAGAGGTAGGAAATTTAATACAATAATAATGGGAGGACGCCACAGCCTCGAAAACATCGAGGAACGGCCTCCCGAAGAAAGCATTATAGACACTCTCGGAATCCACAATAATAAAGTCCATCATCCTCGTAATTTTTACTTCCGGATTCCAATGATCCTTTAGCTCTACAGACATTGTGATTTTTCCCAGCGGGCGCACGACCATATTTCCAAATCCCTTCAACATCTCCGTGTAAGGTTTTACATAGCTTGCCAGGTCCCCGAGTTGATCTAGAGCCGGTTTGAAGATTAGGTTACAGTGTGCGCCGTTGTCGATCAGGATCCTCGCGACTTCGACGCCCAGGATTTTGGTTGTGATGACTAACGCATCTTCTTTAGGGTATGCGATACCCTCTCGATCCCTATCAGTAAATGTGATAATTGTTCCTTTGGCTATGGTCGGCTCCTTAAAAGGAATTACTGAATTTATGCTTTCCCATCTTCGCAATTCCTCTTTCCTTTGCCGCTTGGATTTATGAATGACGGGGATCAAACCCCCGATCATATTAACTCTTCCTCCATTCAGATCCGGCGGAAACTCATTTTGTTGAGGCCCGCCCGCGGGCGGGGGTGGGGGCAACAAATTTCTGTTCGGCGGCCCTTCCAGCCTGGGCTGTTGATGGAGTTTGTGGTCCCGTCGATCACCTTGATCGTGATCGCAACCTCTCTTCGGTGCCCGCAACAGTGGTCCCAGTTTCCCCTCATCGAACAAACGCCGAAGTTGGGTGATCAGATCTCTGCATTCGTCGGTTGTGTGTCCGATGTCCTCGTGGAAAGCGCACCACTTGCGAGGGTTTCTCTTGTCCGGGGGCGTGTACAAAGGTTTTGGTGGGAAGAGAGCGTTTATCTGGTTTTCCATGAAAATTTGTAATATCGCCCCGGGACTTCTTCCTAACAAATTTCCATCTTCGACTATACGATTTCCCTGTTCGCCTTTCTTCGGGCCTTGAAACCCTTTGTATCCCCCGGGTTTTTTCAACCAATCTTTCTTCTCCACAGCTTCCTTGTGGCCCTTCCCGGGCTCTAACTCTTTCATGCGCTTAGCGTAGATCCGCTGCTGCGCAATTTCTTCGCCGGCCCTCCGCCGGAATTCCGTGTAAGTTCTGGGATAATCTTTCATCATTGGTTTGAAAAGTTCTGAAGTGGCCTTTAAACCGCTTACTGCAGCGTGTACTAAGACTTCCTCTCCGACCTGTTCTCCCTGCATCACAATCGATTCGATGCGCTCAACATATTCCTCATCTGATTCGTCACTCCCCTGTTTAACTCCCATCAGGCGTTGCCGCCCCTCCGGACACCTGACTCTCGAGGCGAAATATGCAACGAATGCCTCTCCTAGATCTCCAAAACTGTCGATCGATCTGTGCGGGAGTCCGGTATACCAGTGGTGGGCTGCATCTCCCAGTGTTAGCGGAAAGAGTTTGCACTTGGTCTCATCTGTGGCACCTCGCCCCACCATGTATATATTATATTTGTTCAAATGGACCTCGGGGTCCGTCCTTCCATCGTAAGTCAGAGATAGGAGCGGGGCAATATCCAACTGTGCCCTGATTAGACGTTTTTGCGTGTCTCTCGTCAAAATCCGAGGTCAATTGTAGCTTGACTCGGTATCAATCCAAGGAAACGAAAGAGATATGTTCAAGTGTATGAAAAGTAGAAGAAACGTATATCCTTGTTCTAAATCCTAAGATCATTTTGAAACTCTCAATTAAAATGAAAAACTGAAAATAAACAATATGAGAAAAACTCGGACGATATTAATCTAGACTAAGATCTTAAGTTGTATTCCTCTTTATCAACTCGATATAATTGACACATGAAAGTCAAGTTCCCGGTCGGGTTGCTTAACTCGTTAGAAACGTTTAATTCACTTAAAATCTCGCTCCCGGTCGGGTTACGAGTTCAAGATTATGTCGTTTATATAGAGTCTTCCGATTCCTACAATTATTCAACCTTGTCCTTCATAATATCATCCAAGCAAAACGATTAGTTCATTATCTTCATAATAAAACGAACAACAAATATAACAACTAATGACATGAACGATTTTAAAAGATTTTCGACTATGAATTAAAAGTTGAGCAACAGGATTAATCAAAGGAACAATCTTAAGGAATATTTGATTACTAAAACATTCATCAAATCAAACATTCAAAACGTTCTCAAATTCTAAAGCATTCAAAGTTTTTCTAGAAATGAAATACATGAAAAGGAAATCAAACTAGAATTTTCGAAAGTAGAATACTAACTATGATTGCGGAAATTAAAACGGCTTAGGACTTGATCGATCGTACTCTCGGAGTTGTCGGCTCCGATAGGTTCTCCCCAATGCTCTCGATTATTCCCAGGCGAAAAAGATGTCTTTTCTTGTCTGAAATCTCGCCTAAATGCATCCCAAAGTTCGCATGTAACCGCCATGAACTGCCACAAAAACGGCGACCGCCGTTTAGCTTCCGCGACCGCTGTTTGAATTCGGCGACCGCCGTTTACAAAACGGCGACCGCCGTTTTGCCCAAAAATCCAAGCTGAGTAGGCTGCATATTTTCGACCCTTTCGGCAGTCGCCATTCGGATTTCGGCGCCCGCCGTTTCATCCAGCGACCGCCGTACGGATTTCGGCGCTCGCCAATTCTGTTTTTTCCAGCTTTCTCTCGATTTCTCGACTTTTCTCGGCCATCGACCTACAAAATCATACTCAACCACTCCAACACACCTCGTGAGATCAAATCACACAAAAACATCAAACATCAACTAAAACGATAAAAACAAACAACACACGACTCTCAAACGAAACAAAACGTAAACGAAAAATAACACAAAAACGACATAAATCACCCCCCCACGCTCAAATCCTTGCTAGTCCGAGCAAGGTAAAATCATCAACAACATGTTTGCACAAATCACGTACTTTGAACTCACTAACCAACCACAAACCAACCACTTGTCAAGAACGAGAAAAACAAGAAATATGAAACATGTCACTCAAACTCACCAACTCTCGTATCATATCCCTCGGAAATAAAAATGGTAAGTCATCACTCTCAAGCACATCGAGAATATATAAATTGATTCATCACAAGAACATTCACATACTTTGACAAAGAAGAACAAGAATCGGAATAAGATTGCATCAAGGTAGGCTCGGGTCATAGGTAGGAATCGAAATTATAATAATACAAGTAAAATCACTCTCGACACCTCCCTCCACCAAATGTACTCACAATCACCCTCCTACTCCAAATGCAAATCATTCAACCCCCCTTATAACATCAATACACATCATAAACTACATGTTCTCGATAGGCTAATATTATTTACTACTCCCGCTTTTTACCTTTTTTTTTTTTTTTTTTTTTCTTTTTCTTTCTTATTTTTGTTTCTTCTTTTTGGTTTGTTTTTTTTTTTTTTTTTTTTCTTTCCTAATCAATTGTTTTCACAATCGAATAGTATTCATTTTTTTTTTTTATATATAGGGAGTAAGCTTTTTCTATATAGTATGCCTTATACGAGAAAACATGTTCAATACATCTCAATACCCCATAGTAACCTTCTCAATTAAAGATATAACATCCTCTCTACCTCACATCTCTCGTGGAACTCTCGGTTACAAGAAAAGGCTCCATGTAGGCTCAAAAGGTTAACTAAGGAGTCCCTCGACGGGCACGGTCATTTTGGGGAATTTTTAAATATGTGGAGTTAAATCCTAGCAATCTCAAAACGTCATTTCCCTATTCTCAACCAAGTCAAAGCAACTTCATATTCATGCAATGTCTCAACAAAGTACAATCATTCATTCTCGAAACAATTCCACAGAAATATCATGTTCAACACTCGAGGAATATCACAAGTACTCTCCAAAGAAAATAGGCTCAAAAGCTCCCATGTATATATATATAGCAAGGAAAGAAACTCATGAATAACATATACTCATTTTCTCGACACTTAACAAGTGGTACATCCTACAAACCGAGTAAGTTCAAGCAACAACTTGACCATATCCACATGCAAACACACCACATTCGGGACAAAATCAAATTCTTGAGCGTAGAAGAGTAATTCAAACAAAACACACAAACTCTAAATGAAAAGAACATAACTAAACCACACAAAACAATTAAGCACCAACACATATATACAAAGACATAAACGAAAAGAAAAGAAAAAGTACCTAGGTCGTGCCAAGCACGACCTCTCTCACATATGGGGTGGTGGAAAGTGGCCTCCTCCTCTAGCATAGGCCTCCAGTCGAGCCGTCCAACGTTGGTCATTTTCTTCCAACGCCTCCCTCACAATCCGGCGATTGGTCTCCTCGTAGTAGCTCCTCTCGACCGCCATCCGATTATTCCATGTAGCATCGTCGAGAGCCATGCGGTCCATCCTCGCATTAAGAGCATCATATGTCCTAGCATTGGCATTGATAATTTCTTGGAGATCATCGGAATGCATTCTCCCCGAATCCGAGTAATAGTTTCCGGTTTGAGGAATCTCGTATGAGGGACTCCAATTCATTCCCGAGTTAGTGCATCCGGCATCTTGATTCCCTTGTGCTTCGAATTCCGTGTATGCTTGCTCCCACACCGGATCTCTTGTCGTTGTTCCGTCGAAAACATTATGTCCCCATCCGGACGATGAACCCGCTCTCTCTCGCATAAGGTTCTCCTCTTCAAGTTGAGCCGCTCTCAAAATTGAAGAACTCACTCTTTCTCCCGCTAACTCCAATTTCCATTTTTGAATACGGGCCGCATTCTTTTGTCGATAATCCATCATGACTTGTGGATCCTTGGCGGTTCGGATTTCATGCGGCACAAACTCTCCGGCCAAAATTAATCCGCTAGCCTCAAACTCATCAACATCCAAAGCTCGCGGTACTTCCCACGGCTCTCCATTATACGTCTCATCATCTTCACCAATAATTTGATTGCTTATTGCAAGGTGTCGAGCAAATTGGAACAAGGCCCCTCGAGTCCGTATCCCTCTAGCCGCTTGATCCATCAAACCCCACACTTTCTTCAATGGAGTCGAGTCATGACCATTCACGGCCGCATTAATGAATGAGAACTCCAAGGAGTTGACTTTGTTTCCCTCCACCTTTCCGAAGATGTTGTAGGTCAAAAACTTGTGGACGATGCATAGCACGGGATCGATGAATGCAATTGAACGACCGTGATCCTTCCATTTCTCATTCGGCCCGGCTAACTCTTGCCAATGTGTTGTCTTCACGGTCCCACTTTCACGTTCTTCGGTAAGCCTACGATCTCCATCTTGAATTCCAAACACCTCGTCCATACTTTTTTCCGTTATCGTAACCTCTACTCCATTGAGTCGACACGTAGCATACGATGGCATCCTCTTCTCATTGACTAGCTTGAATGTGCTAAGCATCTCCAATCCAAGCTTCGTGGAGTACTTGAAGTCCATCTCCGCGAATATCCTTAGGCTCATACACCGGAAAATCCCTATAATCCTCTCCTTAATCTTCAATTTCTCCATCAACTCCCAATCAATCGGACGAGGTAAAATATGTTCACCCTTCGATATCAACTTCTGGAAAGCTATCCCTTCTTTGTCGTCGAAAATTGGAAATGGGGCTCCATAACGGTCGGAGATGTCTCGAGGCCCGGTTGGAGCGGAGGTAGTAGCGACTCCTCGTCCTCTTTTCCTTGGTGGTGGTGGTGCATTATCCTTATCTCCAGCCCTTGTGTTAGAACGCCCCATGGAATTGATTCGAAAAGTTGAGAATTGTGGTTCGAAACTTTCGTCGAACACCTTGTGTGCACTCTTGAAACCTTCGAATTTCTTGATAATTGGCCGATGAAATTCCCCAAAACCTGCAAATCAATGTTCTCAAGAGGATATTAAGTGAATTGGTAGAGAAAATTTGAAGAAAAACGGTGAAGTATCGGAAGAGAAAATCGCAAGAGAAAATATAAGAAAAGAGTATTTTTTGAGTAAGGGAGAAACTGCCTTAGCCCGTCTTTTAATTCCCAGAAATTTCGAAAACGGCGACCGCCGTTTTGGTTTGGCGGTCGCGGAAATTCTTCGGCGGTCGCTGAAATGTAAATGGCGACCGCCGTTCGTCCAATTTTTATGCAGATTGCTATGCCCCGTTTTTCACCAAATTCGGCGGTCGCTGAAATGATTTGACGCCCGCCGTTCCTCTGTAGCGACCGCCGTTTTGTATTTGGCGGTCGCGGAAATCCTTTTCCCCTCGATTTTTCTTTTCCAGCCCTTTTTCTTCAAATTCGACAACTTCCGAGCTCATCCAAGTCCAGTAGCCTTATTCATGCTCAGTTTATTGTCCGGAGCTGGACTTATTCCAAATTTCGGAATTCAAATGTCAACTTTCTCGAGTCGATAAGCCTCGACTTCTTCATTTTTCGCCTCTCCTTCATAATACCGTTTCACTAAATGACCGTTGACCTTGAATTCGTGCTCATCACCTTCTTTCCTCAGTGTGACTGACCCATTCTCATGCATTGTTACAACTTCATATGGCCCGACCCATCTCGACTTTAACTTTCCCGGAAATAACCGAAGTCGGGCATTAAACAAAAGTGCTTTCATACCCGGTTGTAAGTATTTCACGATCAATCTCCGGTCATGAGCTTTCTTCATTTTGGCCTTCGAGATCTTAGCATTTTCATATGCTTCATTCCTCAATTCCTCGAGCTCCTCAATTTGCAAAGCTCGTTCCTTTCCGGCCTTCGTCATTTCCAAGTTAACTTTCTTGATAGCCCAAAAAGCTTTGTGTTCAATCTCCACCGGTAAATGACACGATTTCCCATACACAATTTGGAACGGAGTGGCATTGAGGATTGTCTTAAAAGCTGTCCGGTGAGCCCAAAGTGCATCTCGAAGTTTTTCCGGCCAATCTTTCCTCGATGGCTTCACGGTTTTAGCAATGATCGTCTTAATTTGGTTGTTGCTCGTCTCGGCTTGACCGGAAGTTTGAGGATGGTATGGAGTAGCAACACGATGATCAATCCCATTCAATCTCATCAATCTCTTAAATAGTTTGTTGCAAAAATGTGACCCTCCATCACTAATGATAGCTTTTGGAAATCCAAAACGAGAAATGATATTCTCCTGCACAAACTTTAAAACAACATCAGCTCCACAAGTTCGAGTGGGGATTGCCTCAACCCACTTCGAAACATAATCAACAGCTAATAAGATATACTCGTACTTGTTAGCATTGATAAAAGGACCCATGAAATCAATACCCCACACATCAAAAATTTCACACACAAGATTAACTTGCATGGGCATTTCGTTCCTTTTACCAATGTTACCAATACGTTGACATCGATCACATGAAAGAATAAAGAAATGAACATCTTTAAACAAAGTAGGCCATAAAAAACCCGATTGTAAAATCTTAGCTCCGGTCTTCCTACTAGCAAAGTGTCCTCCTGATGCATCCTCATGGCATTTTGAGATTATAGCTCTTTGCTCTTCTTTCGGTACACATCTTCTCAACAAGTTGTCTTTCCCAAGCTTGAACAACAACGGATCATCCCAATAGTAGTACCTACATACATGTAACAAGCGTTTGCGTTCTTGGGAAGTAATTCCCTCACGCATCTCACCACTTGCCAAATAGTTAGCAATGTCGGCATACCATGGAACTTTTTCATCAATAGCATTTATAAGCATGGATTGTTCATATGGAAAAGTTTCAGAGATAGGAACATTAGCAATCACATTATTATCACAAAACTCAAGTCTAGACAAGTGATCGGCAACCGCATTTTCACAACCTTTCCTATCTCTTATTTCCACATCAAATTCTTGCAACAAAAGTATCCATCTTATGATTCTCGGTTTAGCTTGTACTTTAGTCATCAAATACCTAAGAGCCGCATGATCACTATGAACAATAACCTTAGTACCAAGCAAATATGACCTAAATTTATCTAGCGAGAAAACAACCGCTAACATCTCTTTTTCCGTAGTCGTATAATTCACTTGTGCATCATTCAAAGTCATACTAGCATAATAAATCACATGCAACATCTTATCAATTCTTTGACCCAACACCGCACCCACAGCAAAGTTCGAAGCATCACACATTATTTCAAATTCCAAATTCCAATTCGGTGATACTAAAATAGGTGCACTCACAAGCTTCTCTTTAAGAGTATTAAAGGCATTCAAACATGAATCATCAAAGACAAATTCAACATCTTGACCAAGTAAATGACACAAAGGTTGTGCAATTTTTGAAAAGTCTTTAATGAAACGTCTATAAAAACCCGCATGCCCAAGAAAACTTCTAACGCCTTTCACATTAACCGGGGGTGGCAAATTTTTAATCACTTCAATTTTCGAGGGATCCACTTCTATCCCTCTCCTAGAAACAACATGCCCAAGAACAACCCCTTGTGTAACCATAAAATTAGATTTTTCCCAACTCAAAGTAAGGTTACATTCAATGCATCTTTTTAAAACCGTGTCAATCTTTTTCAATGCATCATCAAACGACGAACCAAACACGGAAAAATCATCCATAAACACTTCAACAAAATCTCCTACCATCTCAGAAAATATGGAAAGCATGCAACGTTGAAACGTACCTGGGGCATTGCAAAGCCCAAATGGCATCCTCTTCCATGCAAAAGTTCCGAAAGGACTCGTAAATGTCGTCTTTGATTGATCCTCCGGTGCTATGAATATTTGGTAATAACCTGAAAGTCCATCAAGATAATGATATAAGAAATTACCGGCAAGTTTATCAAGCATTTGGTCAATAAAGGGTAAAGGAAAATGATCCTTTTTCGTAGCGGCATTCAACTCCCTATAATCCATGCACATTCTCCACCCGGTCCTCTCCCGAGTAGCTATAAGTTGTCCCGCTTCGTTCTCCTCCACCGTGATCCCTCCTTTCTTCGGAACCATGTGAATAGGCGACACCCACTCACTATCCGCTGCTGGTATAATCAAACCACCTCCATGTAGCTTGATTATCTCTTTCTTCACGACATCACTAAGAAGTGGATTAAGTCGTCTTTGGGGCTGCCTCTTCGGAGTTGCATTCTCGATCAAGTTAATACGATGCATGCACATAGAAGGGCTGATTCCCTTCAAATCCTCGATACTCCATCCAATAGCCGCCTTGTTTTCTTGTAAAACTTCGACCAATCTCACCTCTTCTTCAACGGTCAACTTCGAAGAAATGATGACCGGTTTGTTCTCACCTTCTTCCAAAAACACGTACTTGAGGTTTGGAGGCAAATCCTTCAAAACCAACTTCACACTCTTTGTCGGCAATGAAACCTCTTTCTTTCGATCATCTCCCCCCACGCTCAAGTCGACAAACCGTGGAGCTTGTTCATTCTCTTCTAGCTCTTCCAAATCATCATCTCCAAGCTCCACTTCATTCTCTTCCTTAATCTCCAAGGCTTGCATCGTCAATGTATCAATCACATCAACAAATGAACACTCTTCCATTAACGTTGCAGCTGGAGCAATGTTCTTCTTTCTCACCGAAATCGACACCGTCTCTCCAAGTACCGACATTTGGAGTTGTCCCTTCTTCACGTCAATGAGAGTATTGGTTGTAGCCATGAAAGGACGTCCCAATAAGATAGAATGGTCTTGGGAATTCTCCGGTATATCACCAACATCTAACACGACGAAATCAACCGGAACTATCAACCCTCCGACTTCAACTAAAATATCTTCAACAATTCCTCTAGGATACCTCACCGATCGGTCGGCAAGTTGAAGACAAATCCTCGTCGGCTTCAAGTTATCTAGCTTTAATTGGTCAAATATAGCCGACGGCATCAAGTTAATCCCGGCTCCCAAGTCTAGCATACCGGACACCTCATTTCCGGACCCGATCACAATTTTGATCACAAAGCTTCCCGGATCACTCTCTTTTGGTGGTACTTGGTGTTGCATCACGGCACTAGCACCTGCAAACAACACAACTTTCTCGTTCTCCTCGAACTTTCTCTTGTTAGAAGCCAATTCTTTAAAAAATTTCACATAAGAAGGAATATTAGAAATCATATCAAGCAAAGGGACATTTACCTCAACCTTTGCTAGAAGATCGTATAATTGCTGAAATTGTTGATCCTTCTTTTTGTTCCTAAGTTCGCTCGGAAAAGGAACGGGAGGCTTGTATGGGTTCTTCGCTTTATGAAGAACTACTCTTTCACTTTCGGCCTCGGCTTCTACTCTCTTTATCTTCTTTCTTTCCTCTTCTTTCTTTTCGAGTTTGTCTTCCTCTTCTTTTTCCTTTTCTTTTTCCTCCTCCTTCTCCTCACAAACAATCTCCTCGATTTCTTCCTCATTTTCTTCATCAAAAACCACTGCATCTTTTCCTTTCTCATCCTCTTCACCCGGCATCCTTACTTTATTATCTATTATCTTTCCCGATCTCAATACCGTAAGAGCTTTTGCATGTGATGGTTGACTTGGAAGTCTTCCCGACTCCTCTTTGGCTTGCATCTTCCCAAGTGTAGTCGCCATTTGCCCCATTTGAGTGTTAATGCTATTAAGCACCGCATCATATCCTCCCACTTTCACCTCTAAGCTATCCATTCTTAAGTCGTTTTTCTCGGCATACTTCTTCATCCATTCTTCAAAATTATTGCTCGATGGTTGTTGAGGTGGCCTTAAGGGCTGTTGTTGCTGAGTTGGAGCGTGATACGGAGCTCGGTATTGTTGATTCGGTACTTGGTAAGGAGCTCGGTAAGGTGCACTTGATGATTGGCCTTGCTGAAAATTTTGCCTCGGTTGCCGTTGTTGTTGTTGTGGCCTTGATTGATAAGGATAATTAGGCCTTTGATTCCCTCCTTGTTGATTATTGTAGTAGCTTCCTTGTTGATTATACGGCTGTACCACCGAAGCTTGTACTTCCGAAATCACCATTTCACCTTGTTGTTGTGGTTGGTATGGAACGCTTACCATATTTCCTTGCTCTCCAACCATAGGCTGCCCATCAATCATCAAAGGTGCTTGCATTTGAGGCATCGGACATGTAGCTGGTCCATGCCCTTGATATCCACATAAAGTACACACCTCCATTTGGTTCAATAGGAGTTGTGTCTTCAAGTTACCCTCCTCCATTTTCAAATCCTTGATTTCTTTAGCCATCTCCTCGATTTTAATGTTGAGGTTGCTAGCTTCCACCTCCTTAACATCATTCACCACTCTTCTTCTCTAACTTTTTCTCCTTGAATTCCCAGCCATGGTCTTGTAGATAGTAACCATCTCTTCCGGTGATCGGTAAGTGATGTCACCTCCGGCTTGATTATCCACCGACCCTTGCAAAGAATCTGTCAAAGAGTCATAGAAAATTTGATTAAGTAAGACTTGAGTAAATGTATGATGAGGACATTTAAGAAGTAAATCTTGAAAACGATCCCAAGTCTCGTGGAAAAATTCCCCCGGACGACTAGTAAAACCACAAATTTGATTCCTAAAGTCCGTCGTCTTATGGTGTGGGAAGAATTGACTCATGAACTCATCATAAATGTCATTCCAATTTTGGAGAGAGTTTGGTGGCAATGCTATCCACCACGACTTGGCCTTGTCCTTCAATGTCATCGGAAAGAACCGACATCTCAACTCATCTTCTTGAAGTCCATTCAACGGAAAGGTATGAATGGTGTTGTAGAAGTCTCGGATAAAGCTCAACACATCATCATTATTATTCCCATGATACTCCGGTAGTTGATTAAAATCCATCGGATTCACCTTGTAGTTCTTCACCACCTCCGGCAAATCAACACATGCCGGAGTCGCTCCAATGATAGGCCTTGTGATGTCTCCTTGTTGAACTCGTCGTGCCGCTGGATTTCCATATTGATTCCACTGATTTGGTTGCATCCCATAACCCCCATACGGCATCATATTAGGCATCATGTTTGGCCATTGTTGTTGGAATTGACCTTGCATGTTTTGATTCACTTGAACTCCGGGTTGCTGAAATGGATACCCGTAGTTTTGTTGATATGCCATGTTTTGATTCATCATGTTCGGATTCATCATCGGAGGTTGGTTCATCATGTTTGGAGGATAACCAACATTAGGACTCATCACATTATGAGGAGTAGAATGATGATCATCATTTTGTGGATTCAGAGGTGTTAGAGGAGTAAGTTGGGCTTGAACATTGAATTGAGGAATTTGTATCTGTAAATTACTTCCTCCAGCTTTATTGTTGCTATTCTGAGGATTTCCCAATGGTAGAATAGGTTCTCGAGTATTTGGAGATAGAACATATCCTTCGGAAGGTTGACCTTTCTTTAATCCCGAAGCTTCTTGTCCGGTTTCATCTTCCATATCAACCCGTTCTTTATTCTTCTCCATTCCTTCGGTAGATGAACCTTGTTGCTCACTAGCCGACTTACTTCTTGTAGTGACCATGCACACTCAAAGTAGAAGATTAGTAATAACAAGACAATTAAACTAAATTAACTAAAGGAAAAACGAAACTAAAACTAAACAAACACTTAAACACACTATCCGTTTCCCCGGCAACGGCGCCAATTTTGATTAGACGTTTTTGCGTGTCTCTCGTCAAAATCCGAGGTCAATTGTAGCTTGACTCGGTATCAATCCAAGGAAACGAAAGAGATATGTTCAAGTGTATGAAAAGTAGAAGAAACGTATATCCTTGTTCTAAATCCTAAGATCATTTTGAAACTCTCAATTAAAATGGAAAACTGAAAATAAACAATATGAGAAAAACTCGGACGATATTAATCTAGACTAAGATCTTAAGTTGTATTCCTCTTTATCAACTCGATATAATTGACACATGAAAGTCAAGTTCCCGGTCGGGTTGCTTAACTCGTTAGAAACGTTTAATTCACTTAAAATATCGCTCCTGGTCGGGTTACGAGTTCAAGATTATGTCGTTTATATAGAGTCTTCCGATTCCTACAATTATTCAACCTTGTCCTTCATAATATCATCCAAGCAAAACGATTAGTTCATTATCTTCATAATAAAACGAACAACAAATATAACAACTAATGACATGAACGATTTTAAAAGATTTTCGACTATGAATTAAAAGTTGAGCAACAGGATTAATCAAAGGAACAATCTTAAGGAATATTTGATTACTAAAACATTCATCAAATCAAACATTCAAAACGTTCTCAAATTCTAAAGCATTCAAAGTTTTTCTAGAAATGAAATACATGAAAAGGAAATCAAACTAGAATTTTCGAAAGTAGAATACTAACTATGATTGCGGAAATTAAAACGGCTTAGGACTTGATCGATCGTACTCTCGGAGTTGTCGGCTCCGATAGGTTCTCCCAGATGCTCTCGATTATTCCCAGGCGAAAAAGATGTCTTTTCTTGTCTGAAATCTCGCCTAAATGCATCCCAAAGTTCGCATGTAACCGCCATGAACTGCCACAAAAATGGCGACCGCCGTTTAGCTTCCGCGACCGCTGTTTGAATTCGGCGACCGCCGTTTACAAAACGGCGACCGCCGTTTTGCCCAAAAATCCAAGCTGAGTAGGCTGCATATTTTCGACCCTTTCGGCGGTCGCCATTCGGATTTCGGCGCCCGCCGTTTCATCCAGCGACCGCCGTACGGATTTCGGCGCTCGCCAATTCTGTTTTTTCCAGCTTTCTCTCGATTTCTCGACTTTTCTCGGCCATCGACCTACAAAATCATACTCAACCACTCCAACACACCTCGTGAGATCAAATCACACAAAAACATCAAACATCAACTAAAACGATAAAAACAAACAACACACGACTCTCAAACGAAACAAAACGTAAACGAAAAATAACACAAAAACGACATAAATCATGCCCGCGCCCTTTCCATTCGTAGAGTCAGTGGCTCAACTAAAGCTGATCGCTTTTTTGGATCGACCTCCTGCTGGGAAATTTTCTTTTCCATCTCACTCAAACGTCTTTCCAAGTCTGGATCCCCGATGATTTGAGTTCGATCTCGACCTCTTGTGCAGACAAAGCGTCCTCCAGTCTTCCTCATGGTTACCTGGACATGATCAGGTTGGGGGTTCTCCTCTTCGAAATCTGCATCCAGACATCTTCCCCCTAACTCGGGTGTTTTCGGTGGTTCTTTTCCTTTTAGAATGCGGGATCGTTCTTTCAGTTTTTGAATGGTCTGCTTTATCTCCTCAGGGGATTGCAAGTGTTCGATGTTGAGGTCGGGGACCTCGCTCTCTTGGATATTTGCCTTCTTCTTTTCTTCGGCCAACCTCTCTGTGACCAGCTTCTGTTTCTCCGCGAGCTCACGCTGCTCGACTCTCAGTTTTTCAATCATAGTCCATTGGCGATGTTCTTCGCTGGTCAATTGTAATTGGACCTCCGACTCTCCCTCCACCACTGGAGACTTCCCGTTATCGCGTGCATTCCTGCTCGCGGACTCCCCTACTCCTGTGGCGTTCGGGTCTACCACTTCTAGCACTCCCAACATTTTTCCTAAATTGTTCGCTCAACGCCCGAGGATCACCCCTCCTTCTAGCGCCAATTGTTTACGGGCAGAAAATTCTAATAAGAACTTCCCCGCGAACACGTAGATATTTAGGGGATTGAGGGAACAAAAAAGGAAAGATTCACCAATGCTTTAGTATTGAATTCTTATTATATTTCTTGGTAAATGTGCACCTACCTTACAAATGGAAAGTTTCCACTATTTATAGTACAAGAATTAGGGTTATCAACCATGGTCCTGGGCCTAAATTACATGGGCTTTTCCCTATAATCAAATGTACGGACTACTCCTCCTTCAAAGAGAAATTTCCATTATGCCCTCCTGGACGGTAATCCCTACTCTACCCTTAATCGAATTTTCTCCAGGCGGATAGCTCCCCAAACGGATTCTTAGCGGTTTATTTCCTCGGCGGACCGGTTCTCGATCATATTCGGAATTATCCCCCAATCTCTGATTCGCGAGACCAAATCTTCCTTATCCCTAAGACGACGCTCTTTGGGTTCCGAAAACCATGTTCATGCTGCTGCGAGATAAAAAACTTCCGCGAACAGGGCGAGCATGATGCGATCACTCCATTCCACGGGGAGTGGGGACCTCTGCTCGGACACGCTCTACAGTGTTAGGTTTGTGTTCTTTTGTGCTCGCGAGTGATCGTGGGCGGGGTTCCGCCACGTATCCATCGAGTGGGCGTATCACGGGTCGAAACAAATTTGGGCTATAATCCGGGCTTTATGGGCTTAGAAAATAGGGTACAACAGGAACTGCAGCAGGCCTTCAATTGTCACTTCAAGGAAGGGGGCAAGGTGGATCAAAGATTCAGGGTGCACGGTTCACATAAGACCCATGCGGCAGTGGTTTGATGGTTTTAAGGAGATGGATGGAGGTTCTATCATTCTTGGAAATTAACCTAACTTGTAAAGTTGAGGTGGTTCGAATCTATACTGAAGATTGGTTTATAGCTTGTCGAAGCTTTTAACCAAGGATTGTTCATGTTCTAATGGAGGATTCTTCCAAGGGAAGAGAGGTAACACGTTAGTGCTGGAAGGAGAGTAGAAGAATGGAGTGTGTTATCTGAGGGCATTGCAGTAACTGTGGCAGACAGTATTGTGGTGGCATCAGCAGGTAGGCAAAACCTGCGGCAGAGTTAAGGCAGCACCTATGGCAGTACCTACGGGTGTAGTTGCGGTAGAGTCTGCCGTCACTTCGGGTGACAAGGGAACTTGGATTACATTCATTCTGATCTCCGGGCCCATCTAGAACAGGGACAAGGGATGATGGAAAGTATATCTTGTTCATCATGCCTGGCAGCGGCAGAAGCAGCAGGCAGTGGCAAGGACTGCGGCAGCAACTGCGCTGGGGTAAATCGCAGCAGCGATTACCGGATTAAATAGCCTCAGGGTCTTCAGGCATCGCTGGAGGTGAAGGCATCGTCGAATGGGTCGCTCGTGGCAGCGGCAGAGGCATTGTCGAAGGCAGCTTCAGAGGCAGGGCAGTGGCATTGACTGCGGCAGCATTTGCGCTGGGGTAGTTCGCTTCATCGACTACCATATTACCAAACTTCAAGATGTGACATCGTTGAAGGTGGAGACAATGGCCAAGGCATCGTCGATGGCAACGACAAGGCAGCACCAGCGGCAATGGTTGTGGCAGAGCGACTGTCGGGAAGTAGTTCGTGGCAGAGCGACTACTTGATTGATAATACTCAACATAAAACTGATCGGGAGTGTATCGGTTGTCCAGTTATGCAGAAAGGAGGATCATTCATCAACCTAAGAGGTTTGCACGAGTTGATTTGTGTTAAATGCTCTAATGGTGGAAGAAGGTGCGAATGATATTGTCATTCATCAACTTAAGAGGTTTGCACAAACTTATGTTGTGTATAATGCTCCAATGGTGGAAGAAGGTGCGAATGACAGGATAGTGTTGCTATTTTTTGAGGTGGAGTTGCGCAACTTCCCTTAGGCAGCACTTAATACTTTCTGTGGAGAATTGCCCTGCGGCAGGGTGAACGGTCGCAGCAGCCAGGGCAGCAGTGCCTAATGGAAGGGCATTGGGAAGTCTCATACATGCTATGGTGTATAGCAAGCCTGATATTGACCAGGATATGGGTGTGGTATCGAGGAGTATGAGCGGGAGTCACTGGTGGCAGTTCGAAGGTTGTTGAGGTATGTCAATGTAACCATTGGTTACGGTTTCACGTCCAAGAAGATGGAGGTCAGGAATGATGCTCGAATTGGTTGTGGGGGTGTTGATTTTGGTAGTCTTGATACTAGAAAATCAACAAGGACTGTTGTTGGTGTAGCAGCCGCTGCGGCAGGGTTTACACATGGAGCAGATGTTGGTGCAAGGCGTACCAAGGATGATTGGTTGGAATGGATGATTCTTACCACCACTAATCTACTCAAGGAGAAGCAACAGAGCCTGAAATCTGTCCGGGAAAGAGGCAGAGGGTTTCCACTATTTCGAAGTGGAGGCAGAGACTACTATTGCCTAGGCAGAGGCAGTAGGTTTACCGTAGAGCCAAGTGTCAAGGCAGTGACATTTGAAGGTGGATTTGGTGTCAAGTTGTTCGTTGCTTATAGATAAGTGATGGTTCACTTGGTTTCAAGCAGAGAAGATGGACTTCTTCTTAGTAATGCTTGTTCAAACTTAGAGGCAGGGATACTTCTTGGAAAGGCTTGGTTAAGTAGGAACAACCGATGTACACACAAGTGGTAACCACGACAGCAGTAGGTACTACTGCACGAACTCTACAGGTATCCGTGTGGTGTAACTACCGGAAATCACAACATTGAAGCATTCAAGTGTTAGTGTGGTAGGGTACAGACATGGCAGGGTCTGCCATATGGCATGGCAGGGGCAGAGACAGCGTTCTTCTGCCGGATATAACAAGATGAAGCGGTTATGCTAAGACTCTTGTTATGGTGATGTGATGCATGGGGTTGATTAGACTCGTTCGAGATACTTCAACAGGATATAATGCTTCTCGAGGTGGAGGCATTGGCTATGGTAGAGACTGCAGGCTGAGACTACGATAGCAACTACCGCAAGGGCGATTGCGGCAAAGAGTACCAGTAGGGACGTGCATCGACATCTGGTCCCTCGTGGACTGTTTCACAAGCTTCCGAGCATTGTGAAGGGGCAGCAGTAGGCATTGCGATGCTATTGCAAGGTTCAAGGGCAGCGTCAAGACTCAGGCTACGGCAGGCAGTTCTGTGAGTTGTTGACTTGGAAGATTCACGCTCTGGTGATATTCGGAGGTGGGGAAAGGTGATCTACATCAACTTTCCGGGATATGAAAATGGATCGCGCTCCATATTTCATGTCAGAGATGCATGTTTGCATCAAGTCCCAAGAGGACAACCTCACAATGTTGAAATTGTGCAGGGGCTGCGGCAGGCACTTTCGTGGTGCCGCAGGGACTGTGGTAGGCACTTTAGTGATGCTGCAGGGGTGTGGTAGGCATTCTTATGCTGCCAAAGGGGGCCGAGTTAGGCAACAAGATTCAGGCTGCGGCAGGCAGGGTTGTGAGTTGCTAACTTGATGAAGTCGTCTCTAGAGGAGATGCGGGAAGGTGGAGTGACATCTACTTTCGGATTATATGACTTATGTCATATGCGGGCTGTGGTAGGCATTCTCATGCTGCCACAGGGGCTAGGTTAGGCAACAAGATTCAGGCTGCGGCAGACACAATTATTAGTCGCTAACTTGATGAAGTCGTCTCTGGAGGAGATGCGGGAAGGTGGAGTGACATCTACTTTCGGATTATATGACTTATGTCATATGCAAATTCTTGATGCCGCGAGATGGTGTTGAAGAATTTGGGAATGCAGAACCTAAGGCAGGAGCTGCGGTAGTATTGGGCATGGCAGACTGAAGCCTAATGACAATACTAGGAGATATATGATCGGGTATGATCATATTGAGGGTCAGTATGGTCTGAAATCATGCTGGGACTGGAGTCGGATGGTCGGGTTCGATCATGGATTGGTGAATAAGGTGGTTGCAAAGGATTTGCTTGATTTCTTGATTCGGCAGGGATGAGCAGTACGAGCACTACTGCAAGATCGGTGACATGTGTTTAGAAGTTTGAACAAGGTGGAGATTTGTGAAAATATGTTCGAAATTTTAAATTTATGTAAGGGAGGTCCATGCGGCAGGACGAAGGCGTTAAGTCTGCCGCAGTGCGAAGGCAGAAACCGGTTCTCTGGCAGGAGGCAGGATCTAGGCAGAATCTCCTATTTTTGGTAAGAGACCAAAAATTGAATATCTCTTTCCATACTCATCCGATTGAGTTGATTCAAAAGGCAATGGAATCCTTGGAGGACAAGGAACCCATTCCTACCATAAAGCCCCGTCCAGGAAGCATATATAACTCGCGTCGAGCACAACAGCGAAACGTGAGAGAGAGGCATGGCGGAAGTATTAGGGTTTCAATACTTGTTATTAGACGTGAGGTTAGATCGATAATCGCTTACGCCTTGTTGGCTCAGGATTATCAAGAGTGATTGTAATCTCGTTTACGTTTAATAAAGAAGAAACACCCCTCTCCCCGAGCACGTAGGTAACGGCTGCCTCGCCATAGGCAGCGCGATACCGAAGCTCGTAAAATCTTGTCTTGTGTGTGTTGTTTATCGGGCTTTTATATTCTTGTGAGTTCACATATACGTGAGTGATTGTGAGCTGGAGAGTCAAATCATATTTGTTCGGTTTTGAGTTGTTCACGTCGTGTGGTTTATGAAAGTCTAATTTGATCGGATTTATTCGGTTGGTTGGACCTTGTTGTGCGAATCCTCAACATACCTCGTAGATGGATTGAACGAAAAAGGAATAAGAACTAACGAAATTGGATACCGGCAGAAGATCCCAAACCTCTGAATCTGATTCGTGAAATAATCTAGGAACGATGCCCTAAACCCCAACACGTGATCGACGCAGCAACTCGGAAATCGATGAACGACACACGACGAGATTGAGCTATCTCGTAGATTCGCCAAGTGATCTCTTTTGGCACAATAAAAAAGAGAACGAAAATTGAGAGAGAGTAAAACTCACGAAAATATTATTGATGATAATTGTTGTGTTCTAAAACATGAGTCTTGAAAGCCTTATATAGGCTAACCTAAAAAGTGAAGAAAAAGGAAATAAAACAAATAAATGTCGCGGCGCTGAAATTTCCGCCGACTTCAACTGCATGTCGGCCGACAGAAAGGGGTGTCGGCCGACGACTCGCCTGCGTCCGCGGGTTTTCTTACGAGCGCGGCCTCGATTCCCTGCCGGGCTTTTAAATTATGAAGCTGTCGGCCGACAGGTCTTGGTGTCGGCCGACACCAAGCCAATTTCTTGGCTGAACTCCGCGGCACTCTCTCGGCTCACGTTCGACCTCTGTTCTGGCGTTTTCTTCATCGTTCCAGCTTGAAATTCAAAGTATTCAGTTGGATTGGCCTCCTCGTATGTAATAATGTTGATAAGAACCGGCTTCTCCACATCACCAATGGGTTTCTTCAACAGCTCTTGCGCCCACACTTCTTGGATCATCACCATCAGACTTGCCTTGAACTTCTTAGCTCTCGAGCGCGTAACTGATCCAGCTGGAACATGCACCGGGTCTTGTATCATCGACGACTCTTGGGCTGCATCATTCCCCTCCTCTTGAAGAGGATTTGTCCTCAAATCCAAGTCTTCACCTGCATCGAACAAACTAAAGTCAGTAACATTGAAAGTAGCACTAACATTATACTCACCTAGGAGATCCAGTTTGTAGGCATTATCGTTGATACGCTCCAGCACTTGAAATGGTCCATCGCCACGAGGAAGTAACTTCGAACGACGCTGCAATGGAAACCTCTCCTTGCGCATATGCAACCACAC
Organism: Euphrasia confusa; assembly: GCA_954870475.1. Lineage (NCBI taxonomy): Eukaryota > Viridiplantae > Streptophyta > Magnoliopsida > Lamiales > Orobanchaceae > Euphrasia > Euphrasia confusa. Next base: position 2,577,485 of record OX940952.1, on the reverse strand, counting down.
CCAATCACCAAGTTCAAACACTACTTTTCGACGTCCCTTGTTTGCTTGCTCAGCATACTGCTTGGTTCGCCTCTCTATGTTCATCCTTGCCGTCTCGTGTATCTGTTTCACAAAATCAGCCCTTTTCTGGCCATCAAGATCAGTATGCTCAAACTCAGGTAAAGAAGATAAGTCCAAAGGAGTCAAAGGATTAAAACCATACACAATCTCAAATGGTGAAAACATAATTAGTAGCAAAATGCACACAACGATTATAATCAAACTCAACATGAAGCAAACACTCCTCCCAAGACCTAGTGTTCTTCTTTATAAGAGCACGTAGTAAAGTAGACAAAGTTCTATTTACTACCTCAGTTTGACCATCAGTTTGGGGATGACAAGTAGTAGAGAACAACAACTTCGTACCTAGCTTACACCAAAATGTCTTCCAGAAATAGCTCAGAAATTTGGAATCCCTGTCAGACACAATAGTCCTAGGCATGCCATGCAATCTAACAATCACTCTAAAGAACAATCCAGCCACATGAGATGCATCATCAGTTTTATGACATTGAATAAAATGCGCCATTTTAGAGAAACAATCAACAACCACAAAAATGGAATCACTTTCTCGCTTAGTCCTAGGTAAACCCATCACAAAATCCATAGAAATATCAATCCAACGTGATGCAGGAATAGGCAAAGGTGTTTACAATTCACTACACCAATACCAATTCCAAAAGCATCACATTCAATCTCAAAAGATTTAGAAAAGTTAGGAAGAGATAATACCGGGGAATGTGTCAACTTGTCTTTTAATCTCTGAAACGCCTCGTCTTGCGCATTTTCCCACTTGAACTCCACGTTCTTCTTGATGACTGCGGTTAAAGGTGCCGCCAAGCTGCTGAAGTTAGGCACAAATCGTCGATAAAAGCTGGGCAGGCCATGGAAACTCCGCACATCTCCAATGTTCTTTGGTGTTGGCCACTCTTGGATAACTCGTATCTTTTCCTCGTCAACCTGGACACCCTGTGCACTAACAACAAAACCAAGGAAAATGACCCTATCGGTGCTAACGCACTTCTTACGGTTAGCATGCAACTTCTCTTGCCTAAGTGCAATCAAAACCTTCCTCAAATGAACCACATGTTTGTCATGATTATTTCTATATACTAAGATATCATCAAAGTACACAACAACAAATTTTCCAATAAAAGCACGCAAAACATGATTCATAAGACGCATAAGAGTACTAGGAGCATTGGTTAAACAAAAAGGCATAACTAACCACTCATATAAACCAATTTTGGTTTTGAAAGCAGTTTTCCATTCATCTCCCTCTTTAATCCTAATTTGATGGTACCCACTACGTAAATCAATTTTAGAAAATACGCAAGAACCATACAACTCATCAAGCATATCATCAAGTTTAGGTATAGGATGTCGATACTTTACCGTGATGTTATTAATAGCTAGGCAATCGCAACACATCCTCATCGTGCCATCCTTTTTTGGTACTAGAAGTACAGGTACCGCAAAAGGACTCAGGCTCTCTTTCACGTGCCCTTTCGCCAACAACTCCCCAATCTGCTTTTCTAACTCCTTTGTTTCCTCCGGGTTGATGCTGTAAGTGTTGTAAATCGATATCCCGGATTGTCTAAATTGCGGAAAACCGACAACCCGACCGAAATCCCTTCGCCGTAAAAACAATCACAAACACCACGCTCACCGGAGTCCGACGAGAGCATCACCGCCGTGGGATGAACCCACGACCAGCCCTAGCCGAACCCCCGCGGGGTTCGCGATCGCATGGTGCGATCGCATGGGGATGCGCGATCGCATCCCCGGGGCTGCTCGTAGCAGCCCCCGGCGGTGAGTCCGGCGACTCACCGCCATCACCGTCTAGGGAGGGGGCACCAACCGTGGCGCCAGCCCGCGGCAGCCCCCAGCGATCGCATGCCCCGACGTCCAGACGGGGCTCCCCTTCGTTCGCTTTCGACGTTCGAAGCCCTAGGGCTCGACCGGGGATCTCGTATCCCCGTCCGCGGAGTTCGTTTGTCTCGGATCTTGGTTCATGTGTGTATCACGATTAATTAAACGTAAAACCATAGAGGGGGTTTTACGATTTTACCTTCGTCTCGTTGTGCGGAGAAACGAGATTGATTTGAAGACCTTCAGATCTTCCTACATATTCCTTGCACCTCGTTCGAACGTCGTGTGGGCGACGATCCTCCGAACTCCTATGGATCTCCTTCACGAACTCTCTAGAATATCAAGTATGATATTATTGTCTTATGATGTTATGAATTGTGAAGACCATGTAGTGCTTTTATAGGCTACGTAGGGGATCTAAAGGAGGTGGAATATTGGGCTCCCAATATTAATGATTAAATTGAGCCCAAGCCCAAATCTATTAATCCATTAATATTAATTATATAATTACTTCCACTATATAAATATAATTGCACTCCCAATATTTACCATATTATATCAAATAATATTATCTCCGGTGGTATTATTTATTCCATGTGTTTAAGATATAAAGATCCATGAATAAAATTAATTTATTCATCTCTTATATCCGAGAGTAGTACCATTCAACTTTAATTATTATGCGGAACAATTCCACCTGCAGGGTTTACATAATAATTCCTTATGAACTCATCCCGGGGATATTATCAACCCTTTCGAGGACACATTTTCCCGTCAAGAATTCACGGCATGCCACACATAAAATACCGTGACCCAAGACATTGCAATTGACCTAGACAAAAAAAAAAAAAAACTTTACCGGTAATTGATTGGTTATTCTAATTACTCAATTCCTTTGGAAAATCAAAGTCACTAATATTAAATGTGTTGGAAATCGACTACCCGGGATGCGTTCGTTCGATCGCTCGAACATCCGAACACTCCCAGTCGACCTCCAGAAGCGTTACTCCTTTCACTTGACAGCCCGTGTCCCGATTCACGCCCAGCCATCGCCCCGAAGGATAACCGCGCGAAACGGGGGCTGGTCTGCCTCGAACAGCGCTCGCTGTTCGCAGACCAGCGGTCGCTGGAGGAGCTGCAAACAGCGACCGCTGTTTGCCCTCCAGCGGGCGCTGTTCGTCCCAGAACAACAACGCGACCTTGCTATTCCGGGTTCGTTTCCGGGTCATTTTTCCTCTTCCGACTACCGATCCGGAGGTCCTAGAACCCCCAGTAATCGAGGAATACGATCCACGATACCCGGAACCCGATCTTACATTCAATGTATGATCAAAGAAAAATGAGATCGAATAAATTGCGGAATAGGTTTCGATCTCATACCTTATCGGTCGAATTGTTGAGACCTTAGCGATTGCTAGTGTATGACTCTGCCCGACTCCAGCCGTTGTGTGGGCAACGATCCGCTGGGTTCGTCCTTGTCTGCACTCTCCTTCTCAAACCACCGTAAGATTATTCTCTGTGTGAGAATAATTTTATTTTTGCGTTAACTTTTATTTTTAACATAGAAAAGTTTTAATTGCGCTAAGCAATTATTTTTCTCTGCTGAAAATAATTATTGCGGCGAAAGTTAGGTTTAGGAGAGGGCAAGGGGGGGGGGGGGGTTAAATAGAGTTACACTAGGGACCTCTTAGGTAAATTAATTTAAGGCTAAAATGCAATATTAATTAACTCGGAGTCCTTAAAAGGAAATCCTTAATTAATTACATTTTTAATTATTATTAATTCCACTAAATAATAATAATTGAATTTCCGAAATTAATTTAATATTATTTCAACAATAATAATTCCGCCGAAATTACATATACGACTTTCCCCGTGTTTAAGATATCGTATGTCCACGAATTAATTTTATTACTAATAATTAAATTAATTCGTTTCTTATTATCCGAGACTAGTACCACTCATCCTTATTATCATGTGGAACAAATCCACCTGCAGGGTTTACATGATAAAATTTATGAGCTCATCTCGGGGACATCATCAACCCAATAAATGGGACACGGTTTCCTGTCTATAATCTATAGCATGCCGTGAGTATAATTCCGATTCCCAATTTACCGAGAATATCGACTAAACATTTAGTCTCACTCACTGGCAGATTAAAGAACCGGGAATTGGACACACGCACCTATAATTATATAGGGTTTAGGAATTCGTATATCCGTAATATCTGAGGTCTAGTTCGATTACTTCGATTAGTATAAATCGAACGCCCTCCCGTGGTCCTGCTCAATACACCAAGTGTACGAGTGTAACATGATAGTCAAGACCGACTATCTACCAGTCACACTACGACGTACCGATGGATTGTCCCTGTCCATCTAAGTCGTGAGCTACTGTTCGATAGTATACGAGTAACCGACAGTATGATCTTCCGCGTGTCTCCTCACGCCATACTGTCTACAACGTATATATCTATGACTATAGCATAAAGTATATAATAGACAAAATGCAGACTGTTTGATTAATAGATAATAAAACACAGATAAGGAGTTCCATATTGTCACTAAACTAGACATTTAGAATATAACTCCATCAATCTCCCACTTATACTAAAAGTCTAGTTGCCCTCTCCCATACATCCGATACCCATCCCCTTCACGTGTCTCTTGAACGCTTCCGCTGGAAGTGCCTTCGTAAAGGTGTCTGCCAGGTTATCCGCTGATGCAATCTTGGTGACAACCGCATCGCCTCTCTTGACGATGTCTCTAATGTTTGAAATCGATATCCCGGGGTTAACGGAATTGCGGAATACATAACCCCGACCGAAATCCCATCGCCGGAAAATACGCGAACACCGACGAACCGGAGCCCGACAAGAGAATCACCGCCGCGGGATAAACCCGCGGCTAGAAACCCTAGCCGAGCCCCCGCCGGGGCTCGCGATCGCGTGCATGCGATCGCCGGGATGCTCCGGCAGCCCCTGGGTGGCGGTGAGTCCGGCGACTTCACCGCCGTCGCCGCCGGGAGGGGCGGTCAGCCCAGCTGACCACCGCGGCACCAGCCGCGGCTTGCCCCGACGATCGATCATGCGATCGATCGCCCACCCCGGCCTAGCCGGGGTTCACTTGCGCACGCCCCGGCGATCGAACCCTAGGTTCGATCGCCACCCCTCGGCTCCCAGCCGAGGGTTCGATCCTCCGCGATGATGTCGACCTCGCGGTCCATCTGTTGGAATAGGTGACCGGCGAGCCAACGGTTGGCCGAGCGGTTAACCGTATTCCGTTATATAACGATTTATTTCATTAATTAATGAAACCTTTATTAATGGCATATACTATATCTGCTCCCAATGTTGAATCATAGATATAGTCCTGTACAGTTACACATGTTGTATGAATTCGGTTTTGTGGAAACCGAGAGATAATTCTGTTAACGCAACGTAACTGGTCAAACTCAGTTCCTAGTCGATGGGTTACGCCAATAACAAGGATACCCGGCCTTTCCCCCTTGAGACTAGCACTTAGTGTATGTGGGCTAATCTCGAGCCTCGGTGTTGGGACATCGACATACTTGAGTGGGTGCTCACTGTTGATGAGTTCACTGAACCCCCTCTCCCTGGAATCTCTAAGTGGTTATCACTGATCGAGTAGAGAATTCCATAATATAGTTGTACACAATTAATCCTTAAGACCCAGACATCACCGTGACTTCATCAGAGGACTAGCTGTATCGTGACGTGTCTCTGATTCCCTGGAAAGGGAGTAAGTCGAAAAAGGAGACAATGTTCGTGCAGTTCGAAATCTGATGTGAAGTCTGTGCATGGTAGTAGGGGATCTGATCGCTTGATATAGATCATGGATGTCCTGTGTGTTCTGATGGTTCGTAGTCCTGGAATCTCTGGCCAGAGTTGAATAGTGAGGTGATTAGAGAAATGTGTTTCTCTGAATCAATCACGACTGGATTTTACGAAACCTAGAACGTACGCACAGTTATCAAACTCAACAAGAGATCTCGATTAACCAATATCTCTAGTTTGATCGGGACATATGTATCGGAGGGATCGTACTGTACGCTAACTATATTACAAGGTTCTTGCAGGCACTTCATTTGTATCTAGGGAATTAGTGAAGCGTGGCTGCTAGACGCTCGTCACTGATTCGTTGGGCACCGACTTGTTCGGAGATTAAATAATATGATTATTAATCTAAAACTCTTGGGAGTAGTTGAAATAAGAACAATATGTTGTTCGAATCACAATATGTTGTGAGCCCACGGCTAGTTATACACCTGAACCATTGAGGGTCACATTCTCGTGTAAACCGATCCTTGAATACGATCATGTATTAATTAACTGTTAATTAAGTACATATAGTCGGAGGTCAATATGATTGAATCCGAGATTCATAATTGTGATTATGAGTTGGAAATAATAATGAGCTAAAGAAAACGGACACAATGGTGTACACTTTCTATTTTGGGAAATTTCCCGATTTAGCAGTACCCCTGAAATGGGCTTTCCGATTTTGTGAAATTGGAAAATTTTATTTTTATCTCATATTGATGAGAAAATTAAAACGAGAAAGAAAATATAATCGTTATATTTTTCGGAGATGAAATTGATTGTCAATTTTGGAGAAACGTAATGACGGCTAATGTATTGGGCCGGCTAGGGTTAATGGATCCGATCCATTAGGGTTTGAGCCCAACAAGCTCCTTTCTTCACCTATAAAAGGAGCTCCATAGGCATGAGAATTAATACACCAAGTGAAGAGCTCAAAACCCTAGACTCACTTTCTCTCCTCTCTCCCTCTCGGCCGCCCCCTCGGCTCCTCCCTCGGAGGACCGCCGACAACCGGAGCCGCCGCCCGCCGCCGCCTAGTGCCGCCGGCGGCAGCCGCCTCCCCTCGCCGGAATCCGATTCCGGCACCGTTTTTCCGGCCCGTTTTTCCCGTCGTATTCTCCCTTACGTGTTTCTAGTGCAATACGTAAGTTGGATTACCTATACAAGGTGAAACCTGATTAGACGAGAGACGCCGAAGGAACGCCCGAGTGTTGGAATAGGTGACCGGCGAGCCAACGGTTGGCCGAGCGGTTAACCGTATTCCGTTATATAACGGTTTATTTCGTTAATTAATGAAACCTTTATTAATGGCATATACTATATCTGCTCCCAATGTTGAATCATAGATATAGTCCTGTACGGTTACACATGTTGTATGAATTCGGTTTTGTGGAAACCGAGAGATAATTCTGTTAACGCAACGTAACTGGTCAAACTCAGTTCCTAGTCGATGGGTTACGCCAATAACAAGGATACCCGGCCTTTCCCCCTTGAGACTAGCACTTAGTGTATGTGGGCTAATCTCGAGCCTCGGTGTTGGGACATCGACATACTTGAGTGGGTGCTCACTGTTGATGAGTTCACTGAACCCCCTCTCCCTGGAATCTCTAAGTGGTTATCACTGATCGAGTAGAGAATTCCATAATATAGTTGTACACAATTAATCCTTAAGACCCAGACATCACCGTGACTTCATCAGAGGACTAGCTGTATCGTGACGTGTCTCTGATTCCCTGGAAAGGGAGTAAGTCGAAAAAGGAGACAATGTTCGTGTAGTTCGAAATCTGATGTGAAGTCTGTGCATGGTAGTAGGGGATCTGATCGCTTGATATAGATCATGGATGTCCTGTGTGTTCTGATGGTTCGTAGTCCCGGAATCTCTGGCCAGAGTTGAATAGTGAGGTGATTAGAGAAATGTGTTTCTCTGAATCAATCACGACTGGATTTTACGAAACCTAGAACGTACGCACAGTTATCAAACTCAACAAGAGATCTCGATTAACCAATATCTCTAGTTTGATCGGGACATATGTATCGGAGGGATCGTACTGTACGCTAACTATATTACAAGGTTCTTGCAGGCACTTCATTTGTATCTAGGGAATTAGTGAAGCGTGGCTGCTAGACGCTCGTCACTGATTCGTTGGGCACCGACTTGTTCGGAGATTAAATAATATGATTATTAATCTAAAACTCTTGGGAGTAGTTGAAATAAGAACAATATGTTGTTCGAATCACAATATGTTGTGAGCCCACGGCTAGTTATACACCTGAACCATTGAGGGTCACATTCTCGTGTAAACTGATCCTTGAATACGATCATGTATTAATTAACTGTTAATTAAGTACATATAGTCGGAGGTCAATATGATTGAATCCGAGATTCATAATTGTGATTATGAGTTGGAAATAATAATGAGCTAAAGAAAACGGACACAATGGTGTACACTTTCTATTTTGGGAAATTTCCCGATTTAGCAGTACCCCTGAAATGGGCTTTCCGATTTTGTGAAATTGGAAAATTTTATTTTTATCTCATATTGATGAGAAAATTAAAACGAGAAAGAAAATATAATCGTTATATTTTTCGGAGATGAAATTGATTGTCAATTTTGGAGAAACGTAATGACGGCTAATGTATTGGGCCGGCTAGGGTTAATGGATCCGATCCATTAGGGTTTGAGCCCAACAAGCTCCTTTCTTCACCTATAAAAGGAGCTCCATAGGCATGAGAATTAATACACCAAGTGAAGAGCTCAAAACCCTAGACTCACTTTCTCTCCTCTCTCCCTCTCGGCCGCCCCCTCGGCTCCTCCCTCGGAGGACCGCCGACAACCGGAGCCGCCGCCCGCCGCCGCCTAGTGCCGCCGCCGGCAGCCGCCTCCCCTCGCCGGAATCCGATTCCGGCACCGTTTTTCGGCCCGTTTTTCCCGTCGTATTCTCCCTTACGTGTTTCTAGTGCAATACGTAAGTTGGATTACCTATACGAGGTGAAACCTGATTAGACGAGAGACGCCGAAGGAACGCCCGAGCACAGCCCGAGTCGCGCCCGTGCGCTCCAGCCGTGACACACGAGTCCAGCCGAGAGCCCCGCCACTCGCTCGACTCTCCCCGCACACGACCCGTGCCGTCCCCGCGTCGCATCCGCGCGACTTCCGACGAACCTCGTTTCGTCCGATGAATCCCTGAGGTACTTACGATTAAATTTAGATTTAATTGTTTGCGTTAAATGTTTGCGCTATGTACTGTTAATGTTTGCGCTATGGGATTTTTAATTGATAAAGAAAAATTAATTGTGATTAATTTAAATGTCAATTAAATTCAAATTGATTCGAATTAAATAATATGATTATCTTAATTGTCAATTTGACGCACTGATTATGTGCACATGTTTACGTAATTAATTATATATGTGTAATTAATTAATTTGATTAATTTAATTGCACATGATTAGAATTAAATAATATGATTATGTTAATTGTAAATCTGATGCAAATTAATTATGTGCGGATGTTTACATAAACTCAAGTTGATTAGAATTAAATAATAAGATTATGTTAATTGTCAATTTGACGCAAATTAATTATGTCTGCGTAATTAATTGTAATATATTAATATGATTAATATAATTGCGCTACAAGTAATATATTAATATGATTAATATAGTTGCCGTCAAATTAATTATGTCTGCGTAATTAATTGTAATATATTAATATGATTAATATAATTGCGCTACAAGTAATATATTAATATGATTAATATAGTTGCGCTAGAAGTAATTAATTTATATGATAAATATAATTGCGCTAGATTTAATTTGTGTAGTATGGGATGCATGAATTAAATATTTAATTATTTGATAATTAAATTAAATGGTGAATTATTGATTCTAATAGATTTGAATTAAATCAATTAATGCATGTAATATTGAAAATATGATTTTCAATAAAATAAAATAAATATAATGTAAAATGTTTACATTAATGAAAAACGGTTTTTCATAAAATTTTTGTTTTCCGCTGCGTATACATGCACGATCCCCAACAGTAAAATTTTTGTTTTCCGCTGCGTATACATGCACGATCCCCAACAGTGGTATCAGAGCGTAGGTTCTGAAATTGATTAATTGTCTATGAATATAATCGCCTTAAGCATGCTGTTTGTTGAATTGATTGATTTAATGTTGTTTAATTGGGACTTAGTTGTTTCTATTAAGATATTTATTTTTATCTAATAGATTGAAACAATGCCTAATTTGTTATCAAGTAACAATTCAATGTCGAACATGAATGCACCTCGGGGAGTGATTCATCTAGACTTGTTTTTGTTAAAACAAATTAGAGACATCGAGCCATATGATGGCATGATTCGATGGTCTGCTCGGCTCCCCCATTTATGGGAGATAGGGTCGCTCGCATGATGAATCGCTGGTCAGAAACCTCGAGTTTCACTTACGAGACATCACGTTTTGATTATTAAGATATTAATAAATTGAAATAGAAAGGAAGTATCAATATTTAATTTAGTGAAATTATTTATTGACCAATTAAATAATTGATTTAAATATTCGATCAACAAGGTGATAGATTAATTATTTGATTTAACTGTTAAATCAAGTTAATTAATAGAGCACTATTTAATTTACATACCTCGTTTTAATTGTGATTAAATGCTATGTGAATTATGTGAGATATATATATTGTGATATATGTTATGATCGTATGTGCTCGTTAGGATGACCTATAGAGGACATAGTTGTTAAGAATCAACAATCGATCACTCACTTCATTCTCTCCTGAGAATGTATAACGATTATTCTGATGAGATAACCAATCCTATACTCCTCCATTCTCTCCCGAGAATGTATATCAAGCCTTAAAGGAGAACCGATGTGTCGTTCTTTCTCCTTTCCTTCTACCGACAATAAATTATGAGAAAGCCACTTACAAGTAGTATGATATGTCGTGTTAGCGGGGAGTACTGCTTGTGAGTTAAGCTGTAATTCATTGACATAAGATGGAGAGGTGTTAGCTACGATTCTTTTAAATATGTGTGGTCGGATAGATTAACTATGGGCTTACACATGTTTATTGGAGTCCAACTTTCACTTCTCACATCGGTAGGTCGGTCTTGACACATGGTTGACTTTGAAGGGTACGATTAACGTAGTTCATTGTCATGGTGAGGAAAAGTAATCTTTAGGGTCACATAGAGATGTGACTGAAAATGTTTCTACCTTTAGGTGAATCTAATCGGGCTAGATTAACTACGGGTTATATTCACGCTATTGGACCTAAAGCCCAACTAAGGAAAAATAAGTTTTCCCGTCTGTCTGCTAGAGGATTGCGGAATTCGAAAAATTTAGTGGGAGGCAATTAAATGATAAAGACCAAACATTTAATTGTAATCATTAATAACGAATTATCTCAATGTTAATCTTCTTAATATTTCTCAGTAATATTCTCTAAGATATCCCGTAACATCGATACTCGACCAATCCAAACTCACTGGCCCAAACCATTTGAATTGGAATCTCAATCTTGTGATTTAAAATGATGAGTGCCTCTATGTACTTGAGAATAGATTATTTGATAATCTCACTCAACCTTTGACTGCTGAGGAATGCCACTTATGAGAAGTGGATTTCTAGTTCTTATGAATCGTTCATTATGAACTACAACATGAACAAAGCTCGATCCTTCAATGGATAAGTTGTTCAAAATGTTGATCAAAGAGTCAACCATCAATACGAGAAATTTGTTCTCATTATTGCTTCTTCATGAAAGAAGTGTTCTTCTTGAAGAAAATGACGGAAATGGTTTCCGGTCTAAGTGTAAAGATGGATAGAGGTGATACTAGAAGGGCGACTAAGAACAAGGTCAACAAATGAGTTGATGACGCTTGCCATCGTTGTGTGAATAAAGGCCATAGGGCCATAACTGCTAAAATACCTTAGGCAGAAACGTTCTGACAAAGGTTCGTATTGGGTTATACTTATTCTATTGTTTTGAACAATTGATTATTTGTTTCGTCTAAATTTAGAAACCTGCTGTTAATAGAAATGTTCTATTATTAGATCTTACTTCTATATTTGATATAGAAGGTAAAGGTTTTAATTTTGTTTTGGAAATCCGATTTCCTTTATACAAAATAAAGCAAATATGATTTGCTAAAGACGATAAACAAATAAACAAGAATGAACTAAACACAAATATCAGCAATTGATATAAGTCAAATCCCCGCACAACTTTAGCACGCTAGTTGAGTGTGTTGAAGATCTATTGGATTTGATCCAAACGGAGATGTGTGATCCACTAATGTGTTACTGGTGGGGGTGGTTTTCAACTACCAAATGTACTTATGAAGTACACGTCTCTAATTTTGAAGTGTTCAATAATTTTAGACATCAAAGTAGGAAACCAACTTGGTTGCTATATTACGATATGATCGTGGTAATAAATATTTAAGCACCAAGCTTATTGACTATCTAAAAGAGAATACGATTCTCTGGCAATGGACTCCGTCTGGAACTCCTTAATTGTATTGAGTGTCCGAATGTTGGAATCAAACTTTGTTGGACATGGTTCGATCCACAAAGGGGTTCACCAAATTGTCGACGAAACTGTAAAAGTCCTGCACTTTTGACAGTCGTCCATTTGCTGAATAGTGTTACCACCAAAGCAGTTAAAACCACACCATATGAACTTGGGCACTCCCGTATCTTGCTTGCGTGAAGCGGCTAGTGTGAGATAAGTTGGATAGTAGATCCGGCTTATGCCATTTTGTGGGGTATCCTGAACATTCACAAGGATACCTGTTCTACTATATTTCTAAAACAAAATGTTTGTCTAAAGAAATGTTGCCTTCTTAGCGAAGAAGTTTCTATTCGATAGAAAAGGTAATATAGTAAATCTCGAAATAGTTCGAGAATATGAACCACATTATGAAGTTCAAACACAAGTACTTGGAGATGAACCAATTCAACAAACCACTAATATACCTCTTCATCTATCAGTTCGTTAATCCGAAAGTGTTCGGAAGGTACCTGGTAGACGGTTCCATCTTGATAATGATCAAGATAAAGTTGACGATGGATATGATCAAATGAACTTCAACTGATTCGTATTGGATATGAATTTGGGACATTGGCTTATTGCCATGAAATTCATAATGGACTGTATGTACTCCAACAAGGTTTGACCTTGGTAGATCCACCAAAAGGAATCGTTCCCAAAGGCTGCATATTGATCTATTAATTATGACGTGAGAGTATATATATAGAAAGGTGTGACCTTTAAAGCAAGGATGATGGTGAAAGAAGTTACTCAAAGACAATGTGTTGTTTATGAGGCAATCTTTCCATCAGTCGCTATGCTTAAGTCCATTACAATTTTGCTGGCCATTTCTGCATAGTACGACTATGAGATATGGAAAATAGATATGAGGTCTACTTTCCTTGAATGTGATATTATGGAAGAGTTGTAGCGCAGCCGGAAGGCTTCATATTTTCTGGAAAGGAGCAAAAGGTTTGCATACTCCAGCGATCCATTTATGGATTGAAACGAGCATCCCTAAAATGGAACATGTGTTTTAAATACAATAGTCAAAGCGTTGACTTGGTATAAAACTTAAAGGTACCTTGTATTCAAGAAGGTTAGTGGGAGCGCAGTGAAATTTAAGTGTTGTACGTTGATGACATACTAATCATAGGGATGATTGAGTGATGTTGCAGTCAACGAAAGCACGGTTATCCACACGTTTCTCGAATAAAGGATTTGAGGAGAGGCATCTTACGTATTGTGATACGTCACTATAGATATAGATCTAGAAGGATGTAAAATCTTCTCAATCCTTGTACATAGAAACTGTTTCTGAAATGGTTTAGCATGGAAGAATCCTGAAGAGATTCTTTCCAATGTCCCATGGGGTTCATCTCTCGTAATTCGTGTGACTGTAATGTTGCTGGAATTCGAGGAGATGAAATGGACAACACATATATCTCCGCACTAGGGAGCATTATGTATGGCATGCTGTGTACTAGACGTGATATTATAAATGTTGTGAGTGTCACAAGTGAATATCAGTCGAACCCAAGACCGGCTTATTTGAAGTCGTGAAGGACGAAATCCTTGAGCACTAGCAATCAAAAGCATTAAGGAATTGTTCTTAGTCTATGGGAGGTCCGAGTTGAATTTAGAGGTACTTACGAACTCTAGTTTTCAACTGGATGTGGATGACTAAAAGTCGATATCGGGATTCATATTCGAGCTTAGAGGTGGTGTCGTATGCTGGAATGGTTCCTGCAACGACTAATGATTCTACCACGAGAACCTGAATATGTTGCAGCATATAAAGCTGTAAAAGAGACTGTTTTGGACACGGAACTTTATCCAAATGTTGGTTATAGTTCCGGACGCAAATAATCAAGTAACTTGTACTGTGATTATACGGTGTCCTGTAGCGAATGCTAAGGAACCGAGATCTCATCAGAAGTCCAAACATGTACTTGAGAGAATATCATGTGATCTAAGAGATCAATGACAGAGGTGACGTCTGAGTCGAGAGTGTCACTTCGGAAGATAACTTTGTAGATCCCTGTACCAGGCCTTTATCTGAATATGTCTGCGAGAAACATCGAGAGTCGATGGGACTAAGATTCATGGATAGTTGGCTCTAGGTCAAGTGGGAGATTGTTGGAATAGGTGACCGGCGAGCCAACGGTTGGCCGAGTGGTTAACCGTATTCCGTTATATAACGGTTTATTTCGTTATTTAATGAAACCTTTATTAATGGCATATACTATATCTGCTCCCAATGTTGAATCATAGATATAGTCCTGTACGGTTACACATGTTGTATGAATTCGGTTTTGTGGAAACCGAGAGATAATTCTGTTAACGCAACGTAACTGGTCAAACTCAGTTCCTAGTCGATGGGTTACGCCAATAACAAGGATACCCGGCCTTTCCCCCTTGAGACTAGCACTTAGTGTATGTGGGCTAATCTCGAGCCTCGGTGTTGGGACATCGACATACTTGAGTGGGTGCTCACTGTTGATGAGTTCACTGAACCCCCTCTCCCTGGAATCTCTAAGTGGTTATCACTGATCGAGTAGAGAATTCCATAATATAGTTGTACACAATTAATCCTTAAGACCCAGACATCACCGTGACTTCATCAGAGGACTAGCTGTATCGTGACGTGTCTCTGATTCCCTGGAAAGGGAGTAAGTCGAAAAAGGAGACAATGTTCGTGCAGTTCGAAATCTGATGTGAAGTCTGTGCATGGTAGTAGGGGATCTGATCGCTTGATATAGATCATGGATGTCCTGTGTGTTCTGATGGTTCGTAGTCCCGGAATCTCTGGCCAGAGTTGAATAGTGAGGTGATTAGAGAAATGTGTTTCTCTGAATCAATCACGACTGGATTTTACGAAACCTAGAATGTACGCACAGTTATCAAACTCAACAAGAGATCTCGATTAACCAATATCTCTAGTTTGATCGGGACATATGTATCGTAGGGATCGTACTGTACGCTAACTATATTACAAGGTTCTTGCAGGCACTTCATTTGTATCTAGGGAATTAGTGAAGCGTGGCTGCTAGACGCTCGTCACTGATTCGTTGGGCACCGACTTGTTCGGAGATTAAATAATATGATTATTAATATAAAACTCTTGGGAGTAGTTGAAATAAGAATAATATGTTGTTCGAATCACAATATGTTGTGAGCCCACGGCTAGTTATACACCTGAACCATTGAGGGTCACATTCTCGTGTAAACTGATCCTTGAATACGATCATGTATTAATTAACTGTTAATTAAGTACATATAGTCGGAGGTCAATATGATTGAATCCGAGATTCATAATTGTGATTATGAGTTGGAAATAATAATGAGCTAAAGAAAACGGACACAATGGTGTACACTTTCTATTTTGGGAAATTTCCCGATTTAGCAGTACCCCTGAAATGGGCTTTCCGATTTTGTGAAATTGGAAAATTTTATTTTTATCTCATATTGATGAGAAAATTAAAACGAGAAAGAAAATATAATCGTTATATTTTTCGGAGATGAAATTGATTGTCAATTTTGGAGAAACGTAATGACGGCTAATGTATTGGGCCGGCTAGGGTTAATGGATCCGATCCATTAGGGTTTGAGCCCAACAAGCTCCTTTCTTCACCTATAAAAGGAGCTCCATAGGCATGAGAATTAATACACCAAGTGAAGAGCTCAAAACCCTAGCCTCACTTTCTCTCCTCTCTCCCTCTCGGCCGCCCCCTCGGCTCCTCCCTCGGAGGACCGCCGACAACCGGAGCCGCCGCCCGCCGCCGCCTAGTGCCGCCGCCGGCAGCCGCCTCCCCTCGCCGGAATCCGATTCCGGCACCGTTTTTCGGCCCGTTTTTTCCGTCGTATTCTCCCTTACGTGTTTCTAGTGCAATACGTAAGTTGGATTACCTATACGAGGTGAAACCTGATTCGACGAGAGACGCCGAAGGAACGCCCGAGCACAGCCCGAGTCGCGCCCGTGCGCTCCAGCCGTGACACACGAGTCCAGCCGAGAGCCCCGCCACTCGCTCGGCTCTCCCCGCACACGACCCGTGCCGTCCCCGCGTCGCATCCGCGCGACTTCCGACGAACCTCGTTTCGTCCGATGAATCCCTGAGGTACTTACGATTAAATTTAGATTTAATTGTTTGCGTTAAATGTTTGCGCTATGTACTGTTAATGTTTGCGCTATGGGATTTTTAATTGATAAAGAAAAATTAATTGTGATTAATTTAAATGTCAATTAAATTCAAATTGATTCGAATTAAATAATATGATTATCTTAATTGTCAATTTGACGCACTGATTATGTGCACATGTTTACGTAATTAATTATATATGTGTAATTAATTAATTTGATTAATTTAATTGCACATGATTAGAATTAAATAATATGATTATGTTAATTGTCAATCTGATGCAAATTAATTATGTGCGGATGTTTACATAAACTCAAGTTGATTAGAATTAAATAATAAGATTATGTTAATAGTCAATTTGAGGCAAATTAATTATGTTTGCGTAATTAATTGTAATATATTAATATGATTAATATAATTGCGCTACAAGTAATATATTAATATGATTAATATAGTTGCGCTAGAAGTAATTAATTTATATGATAAATATAATTGCGCTAGATTTAATTTGTGTAGTATGGGATGCATGAATTAAATATTTAATTATTTGATAATTAAATTAAATGGTGAATTATTGATTCTAATAGATTTGAATTAAATCAATTAATGCATGTAATATTGAAAATATGATTTTCAATAAAATAAAATAAATATAATGTAAAATGTTTACATTAATGAAAAACGGTTTTTCATAAAACGTATATATGCACGATCCCCAACACCGAGCACAGCCCGAGTCGCGCCCGTGCGCTCCAGCCGTGACACACGAGTCCAGCCGAGAGCCCCGCCACTCGCTCGGCTCTCCCCGCACACGACCCGTGCCGTCCCCGCGTCGCATCCGCGCGACTTCCGACGAACCTCGTTTCGTCCGATGAATCCCTGAGGTACTTACAATTAAATTTAGATTTAATTGTTTGCGTTAAATGTTTGCGCTATGAGATTTTTAATTGATAAAGAAAAATTAATTGTGATTAATTTAAATGTCAATTAAATTCAAATTGATTCGAATTAAATAATATGATTATCTTAATTGTCAATTTGACGCAAACTGATTATGTGCACATGTTTACGTAATTAATTATATATGTGTAATTAATTAATTTGATTAATTTAATTGCACAATTCAAGTTGATTAGAATTAAATAATATGATTATGTTAATTGTCAATCTGATGCAAATTAATTATGTGGGGATGTTTACATAAACTCAAGTTGATTAGAATTAAATAATAAGATTATGTTAATTTTCAATTTGACGCAATTTAATTATGTCTGTTTATGTAATTAATTGTAATATATTAATATGATTAATATAATTGCGCTAGAAGTAATTATTTTATATGATAATATAATTGCGCTAGAAGTAATTAATTTATATGATAAATTTAATTGCGCTAGATTTAATTTATGTAGTATGGGATGCATGAATTAAATATTTAATTATTTGATAATTAAATTAAATGGTGAATTATTGATTCTAATAGATTTGAATTAAATCAATTAATGCATGTAATATTGAAAATATGATTTTTAATAAAATAAAATAAATATAATGTAAAATGTTTACATTAATGAAAAACGGTTTTTCATAAAATTTTTGTTTTCCGCGCTGCGTATACATGCACGATCCCCAACAGTGGTATCAGAGCGTAGGTTCTGAAATTGATTAATTGTCTATGAATATAATCGCCTTAAGCATGCCGTTTGTTGAATTGATTGATTTAATGTTGTTTAATTGGGACTTAGTTGTTTCTATTAAGATATTTATTTTTATCTAATAGATTGAAACAATGCCTAATTTGTTATCAAGTAACAATTCAATGTCGAACATGAATGCACCTCGGGGAGTGATTCATCTAGACTTGTTTTTGTTAAAACAAATTAGAGACATCGAGCCATTTGATGGCATGATTCGATGATCTGCTCGGCTCCCCCATTTATGGGAGATAGGGTCGCTCGCATGATGAATCGCTGGTTAGAAACTTCGAGTTTCACTTACGAGACATCACGTTTTGATTATTAAGATATTAATAAATTGAAATAGAAAGGAAGTATCAATATTTAATTTAGTGAAATTATTTATTGACCAATTACATAATAGATTTAAATATTCGATCAACAAGGTGATAGATTAATTAATTGATTTAATTTTTAAATCAAGTTAATTAATAGAGCACCATTTAATTTGCATACCTCGTTTTAATTGTGATTAAATGCTATGTGAATTATGTGAGATATATATTGTGATATATGTTATGATCCTATGTGCTCGTTAGGATGACCTTTAGAGGACATAGTTGTTAAGAATCAACAATCGATCACTCACTTCATTCTCTCCTGAGAATGTATAACGATTATTCTGATGAGATAACAAACCTATACTCCTCCATTCTCTCCCGAGAATGTATATCAAGCCTTGAAGGAGAACCGATGTGTCGTTCTTTCTCCTTTCCTTCTACCGACAATAAATTATGTGAAAGCCACTTACAAGTAGTATGGTATGCCGTGTTAGCGGGGAGTACTGCTTGTGAGTTAAGCTGTAATTTATTGACATAAGATGGAGAGGTGTTGGCTACGATTCTTTTAAATATGTGTGGTCGGATAGATTAACTATGGGCTTACACATGTTTATTGGAGTCCAACTTTCACTTCTCACATCGGTAGGTCGGTCTTGACACATGGTTGACTTTGAAGGGTACGATTAACGTAGTTCATTGTCATGGTGAGGAAAAGTAATCTTTAGGGTCACATAGAGATGTGATTGAAAATGTTTCTACCTTTAGGTGAATGTAATCGGGCTAGATTAACTACGGGTTATATTCATGCTATTGGACCTAAAGCCCAACTAAGGAAAAATAAGTTTTCCCGTCTGTCTGCTAGAGGATAGCGGAATTCGAAAAATTTAGTGGGAGGCAATTAAATGATAAAGACCAAACATTTAATTGTAATCATTAATAACGAATTATCTCAATGTTAATCTTCTTAATATTTCTCAGTAATATTCTCTAAGATATCCCGTAACATCGATACTCGACCAATCCAAACTCACTGGCCCAAACCATTTGAATTGGAATTTCAATCTTGTGATTTAAAATGATGAGTGCCTCTATGTACTTGAGAATAGATTATTTGATAATCTCACTCAGCCTTTGACTGCTGAGGAATGCCACTTATGAGAAGTGGATTTCTAGTTCTTATGAATCGTTCATTATGAACTACAACATGAACAAAGCTCGATCCTTCAATGGATAAGTTGTTCAAGATGTTGATCAAAGAGTCAACCATCAATACGAGAAATTTGTTCTCATTATTGCTTCTTCATGAAAGAAGTGTTCTTCTTGAAGAAAATGACGGAAATGGTTTCCGGTCTAAGTGTAAAGATGGATAAAGGTGATACTAGAAGGGCGACTAAGAACAAGGTCAACAAATGAGTTGATGACGCTTGCCATCGTTGTGTGAATAAAGGCCATAGGGCCATAAATGCTAAAATACCTTAGGCAGAAACGTTCTGACAAAGGTTCGTATTGGGTTATAGTTATTCTATTGTTTTGAACAATTGATTATTTGTTTCGTCTAAATTTAGAAACCTGCTGTTAATAGAAATGTTCTATTATTAGATCTTACTTCTATATTTGATATAGAAGGTAAAGGTTTTAATTTTGTTTTGGAAATCCGATTTCCTTTATACAAAAGAAAGCAAATATGATTTGCTAAAGACGATAAACAAATAAACAAGAATGAACTAAACCCAAATATCAGCAATTGATAGAAGTCAAATCCCCGCACAACTTTAGCACGCTAGTTGAGTGTGTTGAAGATCTATTGGATTTGATCCAAACGGAGATGTGTGATCCACTAATGTGTTACTGGTGGGGGTGGTTTTCAACTACCAAATGTACTTATGAAGTACACGTCTCTAATTTTGAAGTGTTCAATAATTTTAGACATCAAAGTAGGAAACCAACTTGGTTGCTATATTACGATATGATCGTGGTAATAAATATTTAAGCACCAAGCTTATTGACTATCTAAAAGAGAATACGATTCTCTGGCAATGGACTCCGTCTGGAACTCCTTAATTGTATTAAGTGTCCTAATGTTGGAATCAAACTTTGTTGGACATTGTTCGATCCACAAAGGGGTTCACCAAATTGTCGACGAAACTGTAAAAGTCCTGCACTTTTGACAGTCGTCCAATTGCTGAATAGTGTTACCACCAAAGCAGTTAAAACCACACCATATGAACTTGGGCACTCCCGTATCCTGCTTGCGTGAAGCTGCTAGTGGGAGATAAGTTGGATAGTAGATCTGGCTTATGCCATTTTGTGGGGTATCCTAAACATTCACAAGGATACCTGTTCTACTATATTTCTAAAACAAAATGTTTGTCTAAAGAAATGTTGCCTTCTTAGCGAAGAAGTTCTATTCGATAGAAAAGGCAATATAGTAAATCTCGAAATAGTTCGAGAATATGAACCACACTATGAAGTTCAAACACAAGTACATGGAGATGAACCAATTCAACAAACCACTAATATACCACTTCATCTATCGGTTCGTAAATCCGAAAGTGTTCGGAAGGTACCTGGTAGACTGTTCCAACTTGATAATGATCAAGATAAAGTTGGCTATGGATATGATCCAATAAACTTCAACTGATTCGTATTGGATACGAATATGGGACATGGCTTATTGCCATGAAATTCATAATGGACTGTATGTACTCCAACAAGGTTTGACCTGTTGGAGTTGTGTACTTAATGTCTAGATTTAAGTAACGGAAACTCACGATCCATTGCCATTAATCTATTTAATTAAATAAACAATTATTTGCATTTAATTATTTATAATTAAATATATGCAAATTATAGTCCTGGATTTTATACGTTGTAGTTAGTATGGTGTTGTATGGACACACAGAAGATCATACTATCGGTTACTCGTATTTAATCGAACAGTTGCTCACGACCTAGATGGACACGGACCAATCCATCGGTATAGTCGTTGTGTGAGAGAGAAAATAATCTGTCTTGATTATTTTATCACACTTGTACACTTGGTGTATTGAGCGGATCGTTTGCGATTTATCGATTAGGATTGCCGGCGATAATCGATTTAAGTCTCAGTGTATTTTATTCTTAATCCCCGAAACTATTGCGGGTGTGTATATTTAATATAAGTGACTTTGATTTACCAAAGGAATTAACCGATTTAATTATTGGGTTAATTACCGGTTAAGTTGGGTCACTATATTTTATATATGGCATGCCGTGAATACTTGACGGGAAAGTGTATCCCGTAAGGGTTGATAATATCCCCGAGATGAGTTCATAAGGAATTATTATGTAAACCCTGCAGGTGGATTTGTTCCGCATAATAATTAAGGATGAATGGTACTAGTCTCGGTTACAAGAGATGAATAAATTAATTAGCAATAAATTAATTTTATTCATGGATATTTATATCTTAAATACACGGAATAAATAATACTACCGGAGAAATATTATTTGATATAATATGGTTTAATATTGGGAGTGCAATTAATTTTATATAGTGGAAAATAGAATTAATTAATATTAATGGATTAATAGATTTGGGCTTGGGCTCAATTTAATCATTAATATTGGAAGCCCAATATTCCACCTCCTTAAGATCCCCTACGTAGCCTATAAAAGCACTACATGGTCTTCTCTATTCTCTCATAACATAAGTTGAAGATCACAATTCTAGAGAGAGAAAGTAGAGAGGGAGATCCATGGAGTTCGGTAGATCGTCGCCCACACGACGTCCGAGCTAGTGCAAGGAATACGTGGGAAGATCTCAAGGTCGTCAAATTGAGTTCTTCGTTTTTCCGAACAACGAGAACGAGGTAAATCGTAAAACCCTCTTTATGATTTTATCGTTTAATTATCGTAGAAATATCATGAACAAAGATCCGAGAACGCGAATCATGACGAGGACGAACCGGGTGGTGGTGGTCGAAGACCACCGGACCGCCGGCGGCTCGTCGGCTCGATCGGGGATGGGTCGAGAGGGCGAGAGCCTCGGCTGGGCGCCGAGGGTTCGATCAAACCCTAGCTGGATGACACAGCCCGCGCGGCTCGATCCCCGCTCATGCGGTGCGATCGCCGCTCGCGCGGTGCACCAGCCGCTCGCGCGGCAGCGGTGCTGGCGGTGATCGCTAGCCACGGCGACCGTGGCTGGTGGGCGATCACCATGGCGTGGCTGGGGTGCCCAGCGGGCTGCCCTAGGCGGCTGCCAAGGACAGCCGCGAGCCCCACGCGGGAGGCTCGACCGAACAGCCCATGTTCGCCCCGATTAGGGTTTGTTTGGTTGGGCTATCCCCGTGGAGGTTCGTGGCGGACTTCCGGCAACCGGGATTTCGTTTGTAGTTGTCGTTCCGCAATTTGACAACCCCGGATATTCGATCTCCGAAGGATTTCGGTCGGAATTAATTAGATAATTAATTTTAATTAATTTATTAATTCCGGGATATCGATTTCCAACAATTGGTATCAGAGCGTTGGTTTTAGTTCATGGTATTTTTCGATAAATTGTTCTACCTTGCAGGGTTTCCGATTATTATGGCTAGATTTAATTTTGTTAATTAATGTCATAATAATGTTCTTGATTATTAAACTCTCGGTGATGTCAATATTTGTTCTTGTGTGGTGAATGCTTGTTCTTAATTTTTCCGGAAATTGTATGAGTTTGATTTCATGTAGAATCGATACCGGAGAACGTAGTAATAAATTTGTAATTTATTCACGTTGGATCGATGACGAAACGACCGCCGGAAAAGTGTGACGGAGAAGATGAAGAGAGGGAGGACCGGGGATCGATCACGAGGATCGATCCCATGAGGATCGATCGCCCGGGCTGCCCTAGGGCTCTCGGCCACGCCGGCCACCAAGGGTGGTGGCGCGTGAGCCTTGGCCGGCGGTGGTAGTGGCGGTCGATGGTGGGGATGGCGTGGGGATCCCCAACCCATGCTATTCCTACCAAGATCCAACTTTCCTAATTGATTCGGTTTTCCTATTTTGAGTATTCCTAGTTTTGGGAATTCTCATGGAAATAGGAAAAGAATTAATTGGAATTAATTTATTTCCTTATTCTATTATGGAAGTCTTCTAGAATATTCTAAGTTCTACTTGGAATAGGATTCTAGAGATTTAATAGAATTGGAAAGGAAAATAATTAATTATTAAATTAATTTATTTCCTAATTGATTATTCCTATTTTATGGGAATTTTCATGGACATGGAAATTAATTAATTTTGGAAAGTAGAAGAGTCCTTAATTAATTTTTCCTATTTAATTATTCCTTTGGAATTTTTAATGGATTAGGAAAGGAATTAATTTGGAAGGATTAAGAGTCCTAAATTATTTTATTTCCTTATTTCATTATGGAAGTCTTCTAGAATATTCCAAGTGGGTCTTGGATAGATTATTCTAGAGATTTAATGAAGTAGAAAGGGAATATAAAATAAATTATTTTATTTCCTTATTTCATTATGGAAGTCTTCTAGAATATTCCAAGTGGGTCTTGGATAGATTATTCTAGAGATTTAATGAAGTAGAAAAGGAAAATAAAAATAATAAAAATATTAATAATATTTAATTTTATTTTTGATATATTCGATTGACTTAATTTTCGAATTAAGTAACTTTTGGATTAATTGAAAATAAATAGATTTAAATATTGGAATTAATATTCCCGTCACATGGAGCATTCAAGGACGAAGACTAAAGACTAGAAGACGCATACGGAGATGCGATAAAGCCATAATAGTCGGAAAATAATATTCTAGTATTATTTTGATTATGTGATAATATTCTATGTGCTTTATTTCATGTATGCATGCTTATGTGTATTTAATTATGCATTAGATAGCGTATCCCTTTGTTATAAAAAGCTAAGTGGGAGAGGGTATGGAAACATATCCATGGTCTCCATTGCTGTTCTCTTGGTGACTTTTATGGACTTTTGAAGTTCGTATAGACAAGTCATTGGAGGAGAATTCTTGTAATTCCTTTTACGAGAAACATTGATTAAGTTTATCAAACAATGCCTAATTTGTCTTTCTGAAACTGATTTCAAGTCGACTCATTCTCACCCCGGGGAGTGGAATGGAGCCAAAGCCACTTGGTCATGTCGAGGACACAAATTAGAGGCAGTCGTACCATCTTTTGAAGGTGGATCGATTGTCTGCTCGGCTCCCTCATTTATGAGAGATAGGGTCGTTCGCATGGTGAATCACTGGTTAGAAACTTTGAGTTTCACTTATGATTCTCCGCGTCTTGATTTACAAGATTAAATGATTCAAGTAATTGGGAGTCAATTGTAAAAGTCTTTTGGTGTAGTAAACGTCCACACGAACGTGGCTTGCTACATTGAATGGGATTTTGGAACGATTGATGTAGACAGTTATAGAAGGGAGTAAGAGAGCGTATGTTAACGTAAACGTCCACACGAACGTGGCTTGCGGTGAATATACGTGTCCCAAACAATCTTCTTAGATACTGAGTAATGGTTTACACTTAGGTACGCTTTATAGTATTCTTCCCAACGAAGTAACGCTATAATTGATGTACGACCGAAGCAAATCTAATTGCTAAATCATTTGGATAGGTAAACGTCCACACGAACGTGGCTTGTCTTATCTGATGGGATTTTAGAGGTGATTAGTGGTTTAATGATATTATTTGAGGGAGATAATATCGGAGATTAAATCGATTGTTTGTTGTTATATGTGCTCATAGATTAGGATATGGCTTTGAACCCACTTAATGTGATACTTGAGGAATTAAACTCATTGGTCCCTAAATGTAATGATTGGAATAGAGATCTAGACATTACCCAAACTGTTAAAGAGTACTAGTTTGTACTCAATGAGCTTTGTCCTTCCGAGCCTATTGACATAGGCGGCTAGACAAGAAGCGATGAGGATACTCATAAAGGGCAGTCGCTTCGAGGAAACGCTTAAACACGTTTTTGAGATGATTGACCTTTTAGACGAGTTGAGACGGAAATCGCAAGCTCTTGTAGCCAATGCCAAAGGTTTCGAACCTAAAGGCATGAATCGGGAGAAAGGACAAGAAAGCAAAGAAATCCAGTGGTTCTCTTTGGACCACGAGATGGGACGAGAAAGCCAATAGGCAAGTGTTCTCGATGCAAACAGTCTGGGTACTGGAAGTCTGATTATCCTCTCAAAGAAAGTACGAAATTTTCTTTAGTTGTAAAACATAGTCAGTGGTATTATCTACCGGAACCTGGTGTGTAGATATGGAACCACTGACGGTATGTGCATTTTAAATGCAAGGGTTCCAGGAAACCCGACGACTTGGAAAAGAAGAAATCGTAGTCTACATGGGCAATGCTGTAGAGGAGGCAGCAGTTGCAGTGGAGGACATTTTATAGGATTTCATTTTGAGTTATTGCTTTTATGTACCTTTCATATTAGAAAGAACTTTGTTCTGGATTTCTAATAAATGGATATTTTATTTCTTTTAATCATTTGATGGTTATAAGAAGAAATAATGATATTATCTATTTTGGTACATTGGCTAGCAATATATAAATGATGGATCCTGAGTCCACCACAATGCAACGAACCGTAGTAAAACTCGTTTTACAAATAAGAGATTTCTTTATCAATTATACTTGTGGATTCTTATGCTGAATCATGTTTATTCAAATAAGAAGTTCAAAGGTCGAAAATTGATATTTGATCAATTAAGTTGAAGGAGTGGACCTTCCGACCTAAGAATCTTATTTGGAAGATAACATGACTAAGCAATCCTTTATGGATATAAGATATAAGATCCGGACAAGTATTAGAATTGATTGACTCTGATGTATGCAGACCTATGTCTACTCAGACAATAAGGTACGAGTACTTCATTTGATGATTACTCGAGAAATGGATTAGAATACCTGATGTGCCACAAAAGCAAGTGTTTTGACAAGTCAATGGACACTAAGAAATTGTGGAGAACCATCGAGGTATATCCATTTGTAGCCTGCGATTTGATCGCGGAGGCAAGTACCTGTCTGAGGAATGCATGGCATACTGATCAGAGGTTGGGATGATCCCAAATGACTACACCATACACTTTTAGTGTAGAAATGGTGTGTCGTAAACAAGAAATGGAACTCTTATAGAAATAGTAAAAGCATGAGTCATACGGAACTACCTATGTTCTATGGATATGTCTGGAAACAACGGTGCATTCAAATGCGGTTGTGTTGTAGAATATCCTAGAAGAACAAAAGATGTGTGTTCAATAGTACTATGAACCAGAAGGACGTTATAAGTTCTAACGCCTGGTTCTTAGAGAAAGACTATATGATGAACCACAAGCCCAAAGTGACGTGATACTTTGAAATGAGAGAGAAAGATTAAGACTTAGAACCAACCGAACCGAGTAGCGGTACACCACTAACTGCACCTACTGTTATCACTGTTTATACACCGGAATGCCATTGTAGTGGGAGGTTGTGGGACAACCGGAGATATTCATAAGACTAGGAGAGTCTTCGGACTCTGGACCTAGTATACATGAAATCGATCCCTAGATCTACATGAAGGCCGTACTAGATCTAAATGTGCCTTCTTGGAGAGCAATAAGGATTATTGCTAAGAGGAAAGATCATTTAGAGTACAAGCTTAGTTGATCCATTTATGGATTGGAACAAAGCATTGAGTTCGTGGTACTTGCAAATTGATGAGATAGTCCATTTTATGGATTCATCAAAGCATAGACGAATCGAGTGTATGGGAAACGTGATGGAAACAAGGTGGTGTTTCTCGGAGGTTTTATGTAGATAACATTTTATCATTGGTAACAATGTAAAGATGTTGTCAGACATAAAATGATGGTTGTCTAGAAAAATCGATATATGATATAAAGAAGAAGTTAGAGCATGTTCTTAAGATCTAGGATCTCAAGAAAAGAACATTGTACTTCTCTAGATATCTTATACGATTATGGTTCGTTTTAACATGCAAGATTCCGAGAAAGGTTTGTTACCTTTCAGAGACGGAATGCATCTATCTAAGGATATGTGTTTTGGAACACAAAAGGAGATAGAAGCAATGAAAGCAGTTTCCTACACTTTGAGTGTGGAAAGCTTGATAAATGCAATGTTGAAAACGAGAACCTGATATCGGCTATGCGGTGAGCATAGTGGGAGGATATCAAGGTAATCCTGGAAAGGAATACTCGACTACTGTAATGAACATTTTAAGTACTTTCGAAGTACTAGAAATTATGTTCTGGATTACGGAGCAGACGAGCATTTCCTTTGGATTACATTCTCTTAGATTTCTAATCGAATGAGGACCGGTGTAAGTCGATATCAGGCTATGTGTTTCACTATTAAAGGAGAAGGAGTTTTAACATGGAAGAGTGATAAGCACGATGCTTTTCGGACTCTGCCATGGGTAACCAAATAGCGGCCTCAGAGGCAGCGGAAGTTTTGGTATAACTCTGGGATAATCTCTGGGACTTAGATGTGATTCTTAATTTGCCAAAGGCTATGTAAATAGCGGTGCAGTGGCAAATGGTAAGAAATCACTAGTCCATAAGTGTAAGATAACACATAGTGCAAGTACCACCTGATACGAGTCATCGTCGAGGGAGACGACGCTGTAGTCACCAAGATAACTTCAGAGCGGCAACCTAGAATGCTCATTCACATAGTACTTCTTGGAAGTACAACTTAAGCACGTGATGAGTATGGGAGTCGGGAGTTTGGAGGAAATGACTAGACCTTAGTACAAGTGGGAGATTGTTGGAGTTGTGTACTTAATGTCTAGATTTAAGTAACGGAAACTCACGATCCATTGCCATTAATCTATTTAATTAAATAAACAATTATTTGCATTTAATTATTTATAATTAAATATATGCAAATTATAGTCCTGGATTTTATACGTTGTAGTTAGTATGGTGTTGTATGGACACACAGAAGATCATACTATCGGTTACTCGTATTTAATCGAACAGTTGCTCACGACCTAGATGGACACGGACCAATCCATCGGTATAGTCGTTGTGTGAGAGAGAAAATAATCTGTCTTGATTATTTTATCACACTTGTACACTTGGTGTATTGAGCGGATCGTTTGCGATTTATCGATTAGGATTGCCGGGGATAATCGATTTAAGTCTCAGTGTATTTTATTCTTAATCCCCGAAACTATTGCGGGTGTGTATATTTAATATAAGTGACTTTGATTTACCAAAGGAATTAACCGATTTAATTATTGGGTTAATTACCGGTTAAGTTGGGTCACTATATTTTATATATGGCATGCCGTGAATACTTGACGGGAAAGTGTATCCCGTAAGGGTTGATAATATCCCCGAGATGAGTTCATAAGGAATTATTATGTAAACCCTGCAGGTGGATTTGTTCCGCATAATAATTAAGGATGAATGGTACTAGTCTCGGTTACAAGAGATGAATAAATTAATTAGCAATAAATTAATTTTATTCATGGATATTTATATCTTAAATACACGGAATAAATAATACTACCGGAGAAATATTATTTGATATAATATGGTTTAATATTGGGAGTGCAATTAATTTTATATAGTGGAAAATAGAATTAATTAATATTAATGGATTAATAGATTTGGGCTTGGGCTCAATTTAATCATTAATATTGGAAGCCCATTATTCCACCTCCTTAAGATCCCCTACGTAGCCTATAAAAGCACTACATGGTCTTCTCTATTCTCTCATAACATAAGTTGAAGATCACAATTCTAGAGAGAGAAAGTAGAGAGGGAGATCCATGGAGTTCGGTAGATCGTCGCCCACACGACGTCCGAGCTAGTGCAAGGAATACGTGGGAAGATCTCAAGGTCGTCAAATTGAGTTCTTCGTTTTTTCGAACAACGAGAACGAGGTAAATCGTAAAACCCTCTTTATGATTTTATCGTTTAATTATCGTAGAAATATCATGAACAAAGATCCGAGAACGCGACTCATGACGAGGACGAACCGGGCGGTGGTGGTCGAAGACCACCGGACCGCCGGCGGCTCGTCGGCTCGATCGGGGATGGGTCGAGAGGACGAGAGCCTCGGCTGGGCGCCGAGGGTTCGATCAAACCCTAGCTGGACGCCACAGCCCGCGCGGCTCGATCCCCGCTCATGCGGTGCGATCGCCGCTCGCGCGGTGCACCAGCCGCTCGCGCGGCAGCGGTGCTGGCGGTGATCGCTAGCCACGGCGACCGTGGCTGGTGGGCGATCACCATGGCGTGGCTGGGGTGCCCAGCGGGCTGCCCTAGGCGGCTGCCAAGGACAGCCGCGAGCCCCACGCGGGAGGCTCGACCGAACAGCCCATGTTCGCCCCGGTTAGGGTTTGTTTGGTTGGGCTATCCCCGTGGAGGTTCGTGGCGGACTTCCGGCAACCGGGATTTCGTTTGTAGTTGTCGTTCCGCAATTTGACAACCCCGGATATTCGATCTCCGAAGGATTTCGGTCGGAAATAATTAGATAATTAATTTTAATTAATTTATTAATTCATGGATATCGATTTCCAACATGACCTTGGTAGATCCACCAAAGGGAATCGTTCCCAAAGGCTGCATATTGATCTATTAATTATGACGTGAGAGTATATATAGAAAGGTGTGACCTTTAAAGCAAAGATGATGGCGAAAGAAGTTACTCAAAGACAATGTGTTGTTTATGAGGCAATCTTTCCATCAGTCGCTATGCTTAAGTCCATTACAATTTTGCTGGCCATTTCTGCATAGTACGACTATGAGATATGGAAAATAGATATGAGGTCTACTTTCCTTGAATGTGATATTATGGAAGAGTTGTAGCGCAGCCGGAAGGCTTCATATTTTCTGGAAAGGAGCAAAAGGTTTGCATACTCCAGCGATCCATTTATGGATTGAAACGAGCATCCCTAAAATGGAACATGTGTTTTAAATACAAAAGTCAAAGCGTTGACTTGGTATAAAACTTGAAGGTACCTTGTATTCAAGAAGGTTAGTGGGAGCGCAGTGAAATTTAAGTGTTGTACGTTGATGACATACTAATCATAGGGATGATTGAGTGATGTTGCAGTCAACGAAAGCACGGTTATCCACACGTTTCTCGAATAAAGGATTTGAGGAGAGGCATCTTACGTATTGTGATACGTCACTATAGATATAGATCTAGAAGGATGTAAAATCTTCTCAATCCTTGTACATAGAAACTGTTTCTGAAATGGTTTAGCATGGAAGAATCCTGAAGAGATTCTTGCCAATGTCCCATGGGGTTCATCTCTCGTAATTCGTGTGACTGTAATGTTGATGGAATTCGAGGAGATGAAATGGACAACACATATATCTCCGCACTAGGGAGCATTATGTATGGCATGCTGTGTACTAGACGTGATATTATAAATGTTGTGAGTGTCACAAGTGAATATCAGTCGAACCCAAGACCGGCTTATTTGAAGTCGTGAAGGACGAAATCCTTGAGCACTAGCAATCAAAAGCATTAAGGAATAGTTCTTAGTCTATGGGAGGTCCGAGTTGAATTTAGAGGTACTTCCGAACTCTAGTTTTCAACCGGATGTGGATGACTAAAAGTCGATATCGGGATTCATATTCGAGCTTAGAGGTGGTGTCGTATGCTGGAATGGTTCCTGCAACGACTAATGATTCCACCACGAGAACCTGAATATGTTGCAGCATCTAAAGCTGTAAAAGAGACTGTTTTGGACACGGAACCTTATCCAAATGTTGGTTATAATTCCGGACGCAAATAATCAAGTAACTTGTACTGTGATTATACGGTGTCCTGTAGCACCGAGATCTCATCAGAAGTCCAAACATGTACTAGAGATAATATCATGTGATCTAAGAGATCAATGATAGAGGTGACGTCTGAGTCGAGAGTGTTACTTCGGAAGATAACTTTGTAGATCCCTGTACCAGGCCTTTATCTGAATATGTCCGCGAGAAACATCGAGAGTCGATGGGACTAAGATTCATGGATAGTTGGCTCTAGGTCAAGTGGGAGATTGTTGGAATAGGTGACCGGCGAGCCAACGGTTGGCCGAGCGGTTAACCGTATTCCGTTATATAACGATTTATTTCATTAATTAATGAAACCTTTATTAATGGCATATACTATATCTGCTCCCAATGTTAAATCATAGATATAGTCCTGTACAGTTACACATGTTGTATGAATTCGGTTTTGTGGAAACCGAGAGATAATTCTGTTAACGCAACGTAACTGGTCAAACTCAGTTCCTAGTCGATGGGTTACGCCAATAACAAGGATACCCGGCCTTTCCCCCTTGAGACTAGCACTTAGTGTATGTGGGCTAATCTCGAGCCTCGGTGTTGGGACATCGACATACTTGAGTGGGTGCTCACTGTTGATGAGTTCACTGAACCCCCTCTCCCTGGAATCTCTAAGTGGTTATCACTGATCGAGTAGAGAATTCCATAATATAGTTGTACACAATTAATCCTTAAGACCCAGACATCACCGTGACTTCATCAGAGGACTAGCTGTATCGTGACGTGTCTCTGATTCCCTGGAAAGGGAGTAAGTCGAAAAAGGAGACAATGTTCGTGCAGTTCGAAATCTGATGTGAAGTCTGTGCATGGTAGTAGGGGATCTGATCGCTTGATATAGATCATGGATGTCCTGTGTGTTCTGATGGTTCGTAGTCCTGGAATCTCTGGCCAGAGTTGAATAGTGAGGTGATTAGAGAAATGTGTTTCTCTGAATCAATCACGACTGGATTTTACGAAACCTAGAACGTACGCACAGTTATCAAACTCAACAAGAGATCTCGATTAACCAATATCTCTAGTTTGATCGGGACATATGTATCGGAGGGATCGTACTGTACGCTAACTATATTACAAGGTTCTTGCAGGCACTTCATTTGTATCTAGGGAATTAGTGAAGCGTGGCTGCTAGACGCTCGTCACTGATTCGTTGGGCACCGACTTGTTCGGAGATTAAATAATATGATTATTAATCTAAAACTCTTGGGAGTAGTTGAAATAAGAACAATATGTTGTTCGAATCACAATATGTTGTGAGCCCACGGCTAGTTATACACCTGAACCATTGAGGGTCACATTCTCGTGTAAACCGATCCTTGAATACGATAATGTATTAATTAACTGTTAATTAAGTACATATAGTCGGAGGTCAATATGATTGAATCCGAGATTCATAATTGTGATTATGAGTTGGAAATAATAATGAGCTAAAGAAAACGGACACGATGGTGTACACTTTCTATTTTGGGAAATTTTCCGATTTAGGAGTACCCCTGAAATGGGCTTTCCGATTTTGTGAAATTGGAAATTTTTATTATTATCTCATATTGATGAGAAAATTAAAACGAGAAAGAAAATATAATCGTTATATTTTTCGGAGATGAAATTGATTGTCAATTTTGGAGAAACGTAATGACGGCTAATGTATTGGGCCGGCTAGGGTTAATGGATCCGATCCATTAGGGTTTGAGCCCAACAAGCTCCTTTCTTCACCTATAAAAGGAGCTCCATAGGCATGAGAATAAACACACCAAAGTGAAGAGCTCAAAACCCTAGCCTCACTTTCTCTCCTCTCCTCTCTCCCTCTCGTCCGCCCCCTCGGCTCCTCCCTCGGAGGACCGCCGACAACCGGAGCCGCCGCCCGCCGCCGCCTAGTGCCGCCGGCGGCAGCCGCCTCCCCTCGCCGGAATCCGATTCCGGCACCGTTTTTCCGGCCCGTTTTTCCCGTCGTATTCTCCCTTACGTGTTTCTAGTGCAATACGAAAGTTGGATTACCTATACAAGGTGAAACCTGATTAGACGAGAGACGCCGAAGGAACGCCCGAGCACAGCCCGAGTCGCGCCCGTGCGCTCCAGCCGTGACACACGAGTCCAGCCGAGAGCCCCGCCACTCGCTCGGCTCTCCCCGCACACGACCCGTGCCGTCCCCGCGTCGCATCCGCGCGACTTCCGACGAACCTCGTTTCGTCCGATGAATCCCTGAGGTACTTACAATTAAATTTAGATTTAATTGTTTGCGTTAAATGTTTGCGCTATGTACTTTCAATGTTTGCGCTATGGGATTTTTAATTGATAAAGAAAAATTAATTGTGATTAATTTAAATGTCAATTAAATTCAAATTGATTCGAATTAAATAATATGATTATCTTAATTGTCAATTTGACGCAAACTGATTATGTGCACATGTTTACGTAATTAATTATATATGTGTAATTAATTAATTTGATTAATTTAATTGCACAATTCAAGTTGATTAGAATTAAATAATATGATTATGTTAATTGTCAATCTGATGCAAATTAATTATGTGGAGATGTTTACATAAACTCAAGTTGATTAGAATTAAATAATAAGATTATGTTAATTGTCAATTTGACGCAATTTAATTATGTTGCATGTTTATGTAATTAATTGTAATATATTAATATGATTAATATAATTGCGCTAGAAGTAATTATTTTATATGATAATATAATTGCGCTAGAAGTAATTAATTTATATGATAAATTTAATTGCGCTAGATTTAATTTATGTAGTATGGGATGCATGAATTAAATATTTAATTATTTGATAATTAAATTAAATGGTGAATTATTCATTCTAATAGATTTGAATTAAATCAATTAATGCATGTAATATTGAAAATATGATTTTTAATAAAATAAAATAAATATAATGTAAAATGTTTACATTAATGAAAAACGGTTTTTCATAAAATTTTTGTTTTCCGCTGCGTATACATGCACGATCCCCAACACCATCCCCATCCGCGGAGTTCGTCGTTATCCCGGATCTTCGTTCATGTATATATCACGATTTAATTCACGTAAAATCATAGAGGGTGTTTATCGATTTTACCTTTGATCTCGTTGTGCGGAGAAACGAGATAGTTTGAAGACCTTCGGATCTTCCTACGTATTCCTTGCACTAGCTTGAACGTCGTGTGGGCGATGATCCTCCAAGCTTATGGATCTCCTTCACAACTCTCTAGAACTATCAACTAATGATATTCTTGTCTTGTAGGTGTATTGAATTGTGAAGACCATGTAGTGCTTTTATAGGCTACGTAGGGGATCTAAAGGATGTGGAATATTGGGCTTCCAATATTAATGATTAAATTGAGCTCAAGCCCAAATCTATTAATCCATTAATATTAATTATATGATTAATTCCACTATATAAATATAATTGCACTCTCAATATTCATCATATTATATCAAATAATATTCTCTCCGGTAGTATTATTTATTCCATGTGTTTAAGATATAAATATCCATGAATAAAATTAATTTATTGCTTAATTAATACCATTCAACTTTAATTATTATGCGGAACAAATCCACTCATGAGGTTTACATAATAATTCCTTATGAACTCATCTCGGGGATATTATGAACCCTTTCGAGGACACATTTTCCCATCGAGAATTCACGGCATGTCATACATAAAATACCGTGAACCAACTTTACCGGTAATTGATCGGTTATTCTAATCAATCAATTCCTTTGGAAAATCAAAGTCACTAATATTAAATGCACACACCCGCAATAATATCAGGGATTAAGAATAAAATACTCAGAGATTTAAATCGATTATCCAGCGATCCGCTCAATACACCAAGTGTACAAGTATGATAAAATATTCAAGACCAATTATTTTCTCTCTCATACAACGACTATACCGATGGATTAGTTCTTGTCCATCTAGGTCGTGAGCTACTGTTTGATTATATACGAGTGACTGATAGTATGATCTTCCGTTTGACGACGCACACCATACTAAATACAACGTATATAATCCAGAACCATATTTGCATTTATTTAATTATAAATAATTAAAAGCAAAAGATTATTTATTTAATTAGGTTAAATACTATGACCGGGAGTTTACGATACTTAAATCTAGACATTAAGTATACAACTCCATCAATCTAATCAGGTGGTACTTGCGATCTATGTGTTTACTCGCATTGTGGGCTCGTGGTTCCTTCGCATTTGCCACTGCACCACTATTGTCACAATAAATTGCGATAGATCTAGGCAAATTAGGAACCACATCCAAGTCCATAAGGAAGTTCCGGAGCCACACCGATTCTTTAGCTGCCTCAGAGGCTGCTACATATTCGGCTTCCATGGTAGAGTCCGAAATGCATTTCTACTTAACACTCTTCCATGAGACTGCTCCACCTCCCAATGTGAACACATAGCCTGATGTAGACTTTCGCTGATCCTTATCAGATTGGAAATCCGAGTCTGTGTAACCAATAGGAATCAACTCGGACGCTTTTTAACTTAGAACATAATTCCTAGTCCTTCGCAGGTACTTAAGTATGTTCTTTACAGCAGTCCAGTGACCCTGTCCAGGGTTACTCTGATATCTAGCTACCATGCCAACAGCATAGCAGATATCAGGTCTCGTGCACAACATAGCATACATTAGACTTCCTACTGCCGAAGCATAAGGAACTGTCTTCTTGTAATCTATCTCCTTTTGTGTCTTGGGACACATGTCCTTAGATAGATGAATTCCATGACAGAAAGGTTGAAAACCTCTCTTGGAATTCTGCATGTTGAAACGAGCCAGAATCGTATCAATATATGAAGCTTGGGACAAGCTCAATGTTCTTTTCCGGCGATCCCTTATAACCTTGATCCCAAGAACATGCCCAACTTGTACTAAGTCTTTCATATCGAATTGCTTGGACAACCATCCCTTTATGTCCGATAACATCTTCACATTGTAGCCAATTAGAAGGATGTCGTCTACATAAAGCACGAGAAACGCCACACTGTTTCCGTCACTTCTCCGGTATACACACGACTCGTCCATGCTTTGAATGAATCCATAAGACTGGATAACCTCATCAAACCGCATGTTCCAAGATCTAGAAGCTTGCTTCAATCCATAAATGGATCGGTTTAGCTTACTCACTAGATGCTCTTGGCCTTTCTTAATGAAACCTTCTGGCTGTCTCATGTAAATGTTCTCGTCAAGATTCTCATTCAAGAATGTTGTCTTGACGTCCATTTGCCACACCTCATAATCCATATAAGATTCTATAGACAAAAGAATCCGGATCGACTTTAGCATAGCTACCGGCGAAAAAGTTTCCTCATAATCGATCCCTTCTTTCTGAGTATACCCTTTCGCAACAAGCCTTGCCTTGAAGGTTTCCACCTTCCCGTCAGACCCTCTTTTTCTCTTGTACACCCACTTGCAACCAATGGATTTCACACCTTTGGGCGGTGCTACAAGATTCCAGACCTGATTTGAATCCATAGATTCAGTCTCAGATTTCATCGCCTTTTGCCAAGACTGAGCATCTTGATCTTTAAGCTCCTCGTCGTAGGTCCAGGGATCGGCTTCATGTTCTCCAGGTAACAAGTCCGAAGACTCACCTATAAACATGAACCTGTTGGGTTGTCGAACAACCCTCCCACTACGACGACGCTCCGGTGTAACCTCAGTAACTACAGGTGCAGACTGTGGTGGCGTATCACCCGGTTGGGTTGGATCTAAGCCTTGATCGTCCCCTCTCATTTCTTTAAGTATTATCTCACTCTTGGGCTTGTGATCCATTATATAATCCTCTTCCAAGAACCGAGCGTTGGTGCTAACAACGATCTTCCTGTCCTTAGGACTATAAAATAGACCACCTTTCGTTCCTCTAGGATATCCTATAAACAACCGAATATCTGAACGTGATTCCAACTTATCAGCCCCATGCTTCAGCACATATGCTGGACAACCCCAGATCCGAATGTGTTTCAAGTTTGGCTTACGCCCGGTCCACAATTCCGAGGGCATCTTAGGGACTGATTTAGAAGGAACTAAGGTCAGGATATACGCCGCTGTTTCCAAGGCATATCCCCAGAACGAAACTGGTAAGTCTGAGTAACTCATCATAGATCTTACCAATTCCATAAGAGTCCTATTCCTTCTTTCTGCTACACCATTCTGCTGGGGCGTGTATAGTGCAGTCATCTGGGAGTCAATCCCATTCTCCGATAAGTACTCTTTAAACTCTCCCGAGAGGTACTCTCCTCCAAGATCAGATCGTAGAGTCTTTATGGTTTTGTTGGAAATCGACTACCCGGGATGCGTTCGTTCGATCACTCGAACATCCGAACGATCCCAGTCGACCTCCAGGTCCGTTACTCCGTTCACGTGCCAGCCCGTGTCCCGCTTCACGCCCAGCTATTGCCCCGAAGGACAACCGCGCGAACCAGAGCTGGCTGGCCAAAAAACAGCGAAACGGCGACCGCCGTTTGCCCTCCGGCGTCCGCCGTTTGTTCGCGAACAGCAGCGCGACCTGCTGTTCCGAGCGCGTTTCCGGGTCGATTTTCCTCTTCCGACTACCAATCCGGAGGTCCTTGCCCACGACGCCCGGAACCCGATCTTAGATCCGATGTATTTTTAACAAAATAGAAAACGAAACGTATGCGGAATAAGGGTTTCGCTTTCTTATACCTTTGTCGCGTGATTCGCAGAAGCCGAATTGTTGAGACCACGAAGCCTTCCGGTGTATGTCTCTATCCCCGACGTTCAGCTGTTGAGTGGGCAACGATCCGCTGAACCTTCCTCTTCTCCTTTCTCTCTTGAACCCACCGTAGGAATAATATCCTCTGTCTCAGAAATATATTTGCGCAAGCAAAATTATTTCTACAGAATTATTACTGCGCTAATCTGAATTGAGGAAAATTAATTGCGCAAGCTTTTATTTTCTCTACAGAATTAATTATAGCGGCGTAAGTACGGTTTTGATCTTCTGTCTCAGAAATATAATTGCGCTAGCAATCAATTTCTCCAGAAAATAATAACAGCG
Organism: Euphrasia confusa; assembly: GCA_954870475.1. Lineage (NCBI taxonomy): Eukaryota > Viridiplantae > Streptophyta > Magnoliopsida > Lamiales > Orobanchaceae > Euphrasia > Euphrasia confusa. Next base: position 2,539,166 of record OX940952.1, on the reverse strand, counting down.
CTAATCTATTTATTTTTACAGAAAAATAATTGCGCAACAATTTATTTTTCTCCGCAAAAATAAAATAGCGGCGTTTCTTAGGTTTAGAGAAAGAGAGGGTGAGGTATTTATAGAGCTACACAAGGGACCTTATGGAAATTAATTATTAGGCTAAATTGCAATTTAATTAACTCGGCGTCCTAAAAGGCAAACCTTAATTAAATTCCACAATTTTAATTATAATTAATTCCACTATAAAATTATAATTGAATTCCCAATAATTAATTTATATTATTTCAACAATAATAATTCCGCCGAATTACATATACGACTTTCCCCGTGTTTAAGATATCGTATGTCCACGAATTAACTTTAATTACTAATAATTAAATTAACTCGTTTCTTGTTATCCGAGACTAGTACCACTCATCCTTATTATCATGTGGAACGAATCCACCTGCAGGGTTTACATGATAAACTTTATGAGCTCATCTCGGGGACATCATCAACCCAATAAATGGGACACGGTTTCCTGTCTATAATCTATAGCATGCCGTGTGTACAATTCTGATTCCCAATTTACCGAGAATATTGACTAATCAATTAGTCTCACTCACTAGTAAGTCAAAGAACCGAGAACTGGACACACGCACCTATAATTATATAGGGATTAGGAATTCGTATATCCGTAATATCTGAGGTCTAGTTCGATTACTGCGATTAGTATAAATCGAACGCCCTCCCGTGGTCCTGCTCAATACACCAAGTGTACGAGTGTAACATGATAGTCAAGACCGACTATCTACCAGTCACACTACGACGTACCGATGGATTGTCCCTGTCCATCTAAGTCGTGAGCTACTGTTCGATAGTATACGAGTAACCGACAGTATGATCTTCCGCGTGTCTCCTCACGCCATACTGTCTACAACGTATACATCAAGGACTATTGCATTAAATGCAATCATGCTTGAATCATATCTCGAATTAAGGTATAGATAAGGAGTTCCGTATTTGCACTAAACTAGACATTTAGAATACAACATCATCAATCTCCCACTTATACTAAAAGTCTAGTCGCCCTCTCCCAAACATCAGATTCCCATAACCTCATCACGCCTACCCAACGCTTTCGCTGGAAGTGACTCTGTGAACGGGTTTACCAGGCAATCCTCTCGATGCTATCTAGGTGACAACTGCATCGTCTTACTAGACGATCTCTCGAATCAGGTGGTACTTGCGCTCTACGTGTTATCTCCCACTGTGGACTCGTGGCATTTCAAGTTTGCCAATACCGCTATTCAAAATAGCTTTGGGTAAACTAGAAACCACATCTAAGTCCCTTAGGAAGTTCTGGAGCCACACTGACCTTTTAACTGCCTCAGATGCCGTTATCCTTTCAGTTTCCATGGTAGAGTCCGTAATGCATCGCTGCTTTACATTCTTCCATGTGACTGCTCCACTTCACAGTGAGAACACATAGCCTGACTTCGACTTTCGACTGTCCCTGTTTGATTTGGAAATCCAATTCTATGTAATCCAAAAGAAACAACTTGACTGCTTTGTAACTCAGAACATAATTCCTGGTCCGGCAGGAACCTAAACATGTTCTTTACATCAGTCGAGTGATCTTTTCTAGGATTACTATGATATCTCACCACCATGCCCACGGCATAGTAGATATCAGTCTCGTGCATAGCATTACATACATTAAGCTTCCCACCATTAAGGTGCAGGGAACTGCTTACTCTTCATCTATCTCCTTTATTGTGTCGGACACAAAACTTTAGATAGACGAATTCCACATTTAAAAGGTGAAGACCTTTCTTGGAATTCTGTATGCTGCAACGAGTAAGAATTGTATTTATGTATGAGGCTCGAGATAAGTTCTATGTTCTTTTCTGGCGATCATTTATTACTTTGATCCCAAGAACATTCCCGACTTCTCCTAAGTCTCTTACATTGAATTACTCGTACAACCATCCCTTTATGTCCGATAACATCTTTCATATTGTTGCCAATTTAGAAGGATGTCGTCTACATAAAGAATGAGAAAACACCACATCTTTTCTGTCACTTCTTTATTACACTCAGGACCTAAACATGCCTTGAATGAATCCATGAAATGGATTTTCTCATAGGTCCGCATGTGTCCAAGATCTTGAAGCTTCCTTCAATCCTAAGATTGATTAAGCTTGCTTACCGAATGCTCTTGACTCTTTTCGATGAATCTCTCTGGCTGTCCCACACAGATGGCCCCGTCAAGACTTCGATTTAGGAAATCTGTCTTGACTTCCATCTTCCATGTGAAGACAAAATAATCCTGATCGACTTTTGCCAAGACTGAGCATCTTGATCTTTCAGCGTCTCGTCATAGATCCAGGGTTCGGCTTCATGTTCTCCAGGTAACAAGTCCGAAGACTCACCTATAAACATGAACTTGTTGGGTTGTCTAACAACCCTCCCACTACGACAACGCTCCGGTGTATCTTTAGTGACTAAAGATTATAGTAGTGAACTACTCAGTAAGGCTGGTTCTAAGTCTTGATCAGTCCCTCTAAGCACATTAAGTATTACTCTACTCTTGGCTTGTGATCTTGCATATATATAGTCCATTTCTAAGAACCGAACATTGATGCAATCAATGAACATCTGGTCCTTTGGACTATATTACATATCTCAATTCGTTTTCTTAGGGTATCCTATAAACAGCCGAATATCAGTACAAGTTTCCAAAGGAATCAAGTTCAGGATAAACGCCGCTGTTTCCAAGCCATATCCCAAAAACGATTTAGGTAACTCCGAATGTCTACTTTCCCATATCTATAAGAGTCCTATTCCTTCTTTACAACACATCATTTTGCCGAGGCATAAATGGTGTAGTCTGTTGGGAGTTAATCCCATTTTCTGATAAGTATGCCTTACTCCTCAAAGAGGTCTGCATATATCAGAGCGAATCAACTCTAGTACTTTCTTGGATCTTTTCCCTTTAACCGTAAAGGGTTGCTCGGTCATTAAAACTTCCAAGTATGATTCGAAGGTTGGAAGGTCCTTTCCTTCAACCTGGCTGAGTGGTCCATCAGCTTTCACCCTTTGAATCGTACTCAAGTTAAAATGATCTAGCCTAAGATTCCATAAGTACATTTGATTTATCCTAGAAGGATCTTTACTCTTATTGGGGTTCGACATTGTGTTATTAGCTCCGGTCTGTTGCATCGTGGAAGACTACGGATTTAGTATTAAATTGTCTATCAATATACCAGAATAGATAATATCCCCATTTCCTAAAGAAACGGAATATCTATTCTAAGCCAACTTAGAAATCCGAAATGAAATTTCTTTCTAAATGCCGGCACATAAAGACAATTTATTAGAACTAAAATCCTACCGTTAAAACATTTAACATCTCCCACTGCAACGACTGTTACCTTAACATTATTGCCCATGTAGGTTACTACTTCTTCCTTTCTAAGTCTCCGGGCTTCCTGGAACCCCCGCATTTAAATGCAGATATGATTAGTGGTTTCCGTATCCACACACCAGGTACTGGTAGATAACACCACTAAACATGTTTCGGTGACTAAGGAGAAGTTAACTTCTAGTTGCTTTGAGAGGACAATCAAACTCCCAGTATCCAAACTGCTTACAACGGAAGCACTTACCCCTTGGGCTTGCTTTTCCCATTCCGTGGTCCAGATATATTAGGCCCACTGGGTTTCCGTATTTTCTTCTTCTTCCTTTTGCCGCCCGAAGGCCTAGGAAGAGCCAATTTCTCAGCCACAAGTGTTTTGAGAGCCATTAAAGATTCCCTCAGCCGCTTGAAGTTCAACCAGGAGCTCCGCCATTGAATAAGACCTCTTATCCATGTTATATTTTAGGCGGAACAGCTCAAAACTTCTCGGCAGAGACTGGAGCACAAAATCAACCTGGGTTACCCCATTGATAATTGTTCCTAGAATTTCTATCTCAATGTGATAGCCCATCATTCTAAGAACGTGATCCCTCACGGGCGTTCTTTCCGACATGATGGCCGTCATGAGTTGCCTTATTTCACTTTGTCTGGCTGTCCTGTCCTGATAACCAAAAACTTCTTGAGGTTAAGCATCATATCATAGGTAATAGTCATGGCATGATCCTGATGTCGCAGCACATTTGACATGAAAGTCATAATGTTGCTCCGCGTCATCTCATAGCCTTGATCCATTTCCAATGAGCTTCCTTTCCTCAGTAGTGGAAGCATCATTTGGTTCAGCAGGTCAATTGACTTGGAGTACATATTTGTACTCCTCTGCAGTTAGGACAATGTCCAAGTTTCTTTTCAAATCTATAAAATCAGGTTCAGTGAGTTTGTTGACTTTTAATGGGAATAATACCATATAAAACAAACAATGAGTTTAATTCGATATCATTTCCCTCAAGTGATATCATTAAACTACCAATCATTTCCAAAATCCCATCAGACATAGCAAGCCACGTTCTTGTGGACGTTTACCAGTCCAAATGATTTTATGATTGGATTTCACTTCGGTCGTACATCATCATAGCAGTGACTCCGATGGGGAGGATACTATAAAGCGTACCTAAGTGTATACCATTTCTCAGTACTAAGTCCACCGCTCGGGAACTACATGTCCACCGCAAGCCACGTTCTTGTGGACGTTTACGTTGACATGCGGTCCTCCACGACTTTCTATAACTGTCGAGCCTCAATTAATCCCACAGTTCCGTTTCCATTTAGCAAGCCACGTTCTTGTGGACGTTTACTAAAACAAACAACTTTATTAATTGAATCTCACTTATTTAAATTTCATAGAATCTTAATTAACCCAAAGTACCGTTTCCATTTAGCAAGCCACGATAGTGTGGACGTTTACTAAAACAAACAACTTTGTTAATTGACTCTTACATTTATTAAATTTCACAATTTTATTAATCAAAGCTTGATATCTCGTAAGTGAAACTCGAAGTTTCTAACCAGCGATCAATCATGCAATTGAGCCCTATCTCTCACAAAGTGAGGGAGCCAATCAGACAATCGATCTAGTCATCGAATGACTCGAAAGTCTCTAATCTGTGTCATCGACATAACCAAGCGCTTTGGCTCCATTCCACTCCCCGGGGTGAGAATGAGTCGAGTTGAAATTAGTCTTTGAATGACAGATTAGGCATTGCTTTTGAGAAATATAATTGTTCAATTTTATAAGTGGATTTTAAATTCGAATTTTGATCCAGTGATATCCGTGTATCGACTTTATCCGATAGGGAGGATGACACTAAAGCCAACTCGTAAGTCAATACACATCACATTCAAAACAGAGAATGGAGACTGATGAGCCATATTTTTTGGCTCATTTTTAGTTCTTTTGAGTCAAGTAATCGAGTCTTTATTTTTCTCTTTTATTATTTTATTATGTCTGGGAGGACACATTTGGAGTAAGAGTGATGCAGGGCATAGCAGGTGACACCTTGGGCATAAAAGGAGTGAATTACGTGAAAGATGAAGAAGTCTTGACAATTAGGAAAAAGACATCACAAGCTGGCGGTTTGGGCATAACACCTACATTGGCCTGATCACCCACTGTGGGCAAAACACTCACTTTCGACTGATCACCGACAGTTGAGCAAGCAACCACTATGGGCATACACCGCAAGCATGAAGGGAACCAGTCCCTTGGACGAAAATCGAGGAATCAAAGCAACGGTGACTCAAACACTTGGGCCTACTTGGGCAATCAACCATTATGGGCGAAGGCACCTTGCGGAGATTCCCAACTTTCAAAGTCTCACACGTGATCCATAACTTAACCAAAGCAAAGAAAAGACTGAGGCGTAAAAGAGGCAAGAAAATCACCTTCGTGGTCAAGGGTGCAGGTTGAGCAAGCTGGTCTGACAGGAACATCCAGGTCCCGTTGAGCAAGTTGGGACAGAGTCAGAAAGTGGAGCAAGACTGACGCACGACCAAGTATTGCGCATGATTTGCTACCTCGTAAATGAAGAAGGCTATTGGAGATAAAGCAATTGGGCAAGAGCGACAATTGATCAGAGACGAACGTTGAGCAAGTAGTGTACGAAAGAGTCCTGGGAATCTTAGAGTCCTCAAAGGCGACTAGATTCAGAGAAGTATCAAAGAAGGAATCTCATCTAACCATAGAGTCATTGTCCAACACGTCTCTATCAAATCAGAGTCCTATATACACAGGAGTCTGTCAAGACGTCAGCATGGGCAGACAGCTGTCCAGAATCCTGAAAATCTAGGAGTCTTCAAGAGAATCCTTATCCAATCAAGATCAGCGATTTTTTACTTGCTACCCAAGACTCCTATCATCTATAAATATATGAGGACGTAAAGACACAAAAAGAGCAACGAAATAGAGCCACGAAAAAGAGAGCTGAACGCAGCAACACACGACCCGAGTTCCACAAAACAACACATGAAATTCATGAGAGTTTATATGTATTTGGTATGAGAGTCGAGTGAGGAGGAACACCGCCCTTTTGGGCAGCCCGTTTGGGCGAAATTGTAAATTATGTTTTTCTTAATTTATTTCCCTTTTGTTTCAGTTATTTAATTTCGTTTTTGCTTTCTTTATTTATTTTAATTATGTATTGTTGAATTAACATCGTTTGGTCAAGTTCTGATCCTGATCAGGCTGCTGTGTAAAATACTGTGAGGCTTCTTGATGACAGCAACTAGCTTAGCTTTGTTCCCGATTCAACAGGGTAGTATATCGAGGATGTTAGGGACTTGGGCAATCCTACAATGACCAGTGGGAACCCCGACTTGCCTAACACACAAGTACGTGGATCAACGCGACCGGGAGACTGGGCGTCCGCGAAGTACAACATGTTGCTGGAGATGTGGTCGTATGACTCGGGTCTGTCCGGGCATGCTATTGGCCATTCTGGGTTTGCTTGGAGGATGAAAGCGGCTTGATCAACTTAGACTCATGCGGTCACATAGTGTCGAATTGGTCAATGTCAGGAGACCTATTGAGAGAGATCTAATAGGACTTTAAACATAAGAGCGAATGAGGGTCAGGGGTATTAATATGCGTGACATTATAGGGATGTTAATATTTAGGGCCTATAACCGGAAGATGAAGCTGTTAGCAAAATGATATATGTGCCAGTGAACAGTAAACACTTGACCAGTGTGATCAAGGTAACGACTTGTCCAAATGTTTTTAATTCATTTTTATTTTTATTTTGTTTTATTTCAGTCAAGGTATTAAGGAGATCACGGAACCGCTGTGTCCACAGCGAACACAAAATCCCTTTTTAAACGTGACAACCCCTTGGGCAAAGCCGGGGGAAAGTAACAATAAACTCCTCGTGGGATCGACCCTATACTTGCCACTAATACTTGTGTTGGTGAAAGGTCTAGGAAACTTACAAATTTATTTTGACCGGCGTTTGTTCCACGACAAACACGCGTCGTCGTAAAAATTGGCGCCGTTGCCAGGGAGTTTAAATTCCAGTTACTTTCTCCGTGCTATTTGACTTGTGATTTTTGTTTTGCTTTAGCTTGACCATACAGGGCAATTGAAGGCAGAACAGGGAGAGCAAGGCAAACTGCACGTGCAACCCAACGTCATGCCCATGACGATAACTTAGGCGCTAGCCAGGAGGCAACCTTGTAGTATCTTTTCCCTTTTTTATTTTATTTAATAAATAAGCCTTGAGCAGTGTTCTCCTCGAAAGGTAGTGTGTTTCGTGTTGCAGATCATGGGCAAGGAGCCAAATCTGGAGGAGGAAGATGCGCGTTGAGCAAGAACAGAGACCTTGGGCAACTGCCATGACCAGAAAAGACAGAATCATATGGCAAGCCAGCTGAGGTCAAACAATTAAAGATTTTTGGAAGGACCTTGACCGAGACCAAAAGTATTGCCTGCACACAATGCCCATACTGGGCAAAGGTACCTTGCTGATCTCTCCTCTTGAATGCGTTCCTCCCATTGACATATTTTTATTTGAGTCTGAAGACCTTGGTCGATGGGGTCGACCTCCTTATTTGCACACTTTGCCCAAGGAAAAGTGTGTATGTGGGAAGGTGCGCCAACATCGTTTGGAGTCGGAGTATATTGAGTCTGGGGAGATGCTTGCCCATCTTATTACTATTTGCACACTTTGCCGGAGGCAAAGTGTGTGAGTGGGGGAACGGCAAGAGCAACCCCATAGTCTGGTCGAGTCGCATGCTTGATAAATACTTGGTCAATTTGAACAGTTTTCAAAATTAATAGTCTATGCATGAAAAATATTAGGGACGATGGAATTGCATCTAGGTAAGTTGTGAGAATTTGAGCCTACATTTGTGTGATATATTTCTTTCTTGAGCGTAGCTGTTTAAAAAGTTTGTAATGCTGAAGCTTGCCCAAGTTATGACAATTGTGATAATTGAAATTGAGTTGATGTAGTAAATGATTTAGGCAGTTTGTACTGTTCTGTTATAATAAAAAGAAGACCCTTGTTAGCCCCTTGAGCCGAGCCTATTTTCTTGATCACCTGGGGGAAAACTCCCAAAGCCCTGACCAAACTGCAAAAACGCCGAAGTCCAAAAAAGGAGCATGTCAGGGCAAAGTCTTCTAAAAAAAAAAAAGGCAAAAAAAAAAAAAAAAAAAAAAAAAAAAAAAAAAAAGATCCATGAATAAAAGGGTGTGCTAAGGCCCGTAATAAAAAGAAACGAGATTAGGAGGAAAAAGTTGCTAAGAAAAATGCAGCCTTACCTAAAATCAATTCTGGGCATTGCCCAAGATAGCCTATACAGTCACCCCTGGAAAGCCCTAAGGATATTGCCCAACTCAACTGAAAATATTCACAGGATAGAACTTGGTCAAGCCCAAAGCAAAGCTTCTTTTAAAACAGCATTGAGCGAAACACCACCCATACACTATGAGAGAGAAAAACTTGAGAGAGCACCCGAAATCCTGTTGCAAACTCTTGACCGTTTTTTATGCATTACATTGACTATGATTTTGTCTGTCTCTTCACTTGATCAACTTCTGTATTTTGATAAGCATGCTTGAGTCTTCTGTTATTTTTTCTATCTCCATCTCCCTTTGATTTCTAATTGAGCAGGCAAGTCATACCGCACGCTTGAGGACAAGCGTAGTAAAGTGTGTGTGTGTGATGAGCCATATTTTTTGGCTCATTTTTAGTTCTTTTGAGTCAAGTAATCGAGTCTTTATTTTTCTCTTTTATTATTTTATTATGTCTGGGAGGACACATTTGGAGTAAGAGTGATGCAGGGCATAGCAGGTGACACCTTGGGCATAAAAGGAGTGAATTACGTGAAAGATGAAGAAGTCTTGACAATTAGGCAAAAGACATCACAAGCTGGCGGTTTGGGCATAACACCTACATTGGCCTGATCACCCACTGTGGGCAAAACACTCACTTTCGACTGATCACCGACAGTTGAGCAAGCAACCACTATGGGCATACACCGCAAGCATGAAGGGAACCAGTCCCTTGGACGAAAATCGAGGAATCAAAGCAACGGTGACTCAAACACTTGGGCCTACTTGGGCAATCAACCATTATGGGCGAAGGCACCTTGCGGAGATTCCCAACTTTCAAAGTCTCACACGTGATCCATAACTTAACCAAAGCAAAGAAAAGACTGAGGCGTAAAAGAGGCAAGAAAATCACCTTCGTGGTCAAGGGTGCAGGTTGAGCAAGCTGGTCTGACTGGAACATCCAGGTCCCGTTGAGCAAGTTGGGACAGAGTCAGAAAGTGGAGCAAGACTGACGCACGACCAAGTATTGCGCATGATTTGCTACCTCGTAAATGAAGAAGGCTATTGGAGATAAAGCAATTGGGCAAGAGCGACAATTGATCAGAGACGAACGTTGAGCAAGTAGTGTACGAAAGAGTCCTGGGAATCTTAGAGTCCTCAAAGGCGACTAGATTCAGAGAAGTATCAAAGAAGGACTCTCATCTAACCATAGAGTCATTGTCCAACACGTCTCTATCAAATCAGAGTCCTATATACACAGGAGTCTGTCAAGACGTCAGCATGGGCAGACAGCTGTCCAGAATCCTGAAAATCTAGGAGTCTTCAAGAGAATCCTTATCCAATCAAGATCAGCGATTTTTTACTTGCTACCCAAGACTCCTATCATCTATAAATATATGAGGACGTGAAGACACAAAAATAGCAACGAAATAGAGCCACGAAAAAGAGAGCTGAACGCAGCAACACACGACCCGAGTTCCACAAAACAACACATGAAATTCATGAGAGTTTATATGTATTTGTTTTGAGAGTCGAATGAGGAGGAACACCGCCCTTTTGGGCAGCCCGTTTGGGCGAAATTGTAAATTATGTTTTTCTTAATTTATTTCCCTTTTGTTTCAGTTATTTAATTTCGTTTTTGCTTTCTTTATTTATTTTAATTATGTATTGTTGAATTAACATCGTTTGGTCAAGTTCTGATCCTGATCAGGCTGCTGTGTAAAATACTGTGAGGCTTCTTGATGACAGCAACTAGCTTAGCTTTGTTCCCGATTCAACAGGGTAGTATATCGAGGATGTTAGGGACTTAGGCAATCCTACAATGACCAGTGGGAACCCCGACTTGCCTAACACACAAGTACGTGGATCAACGCGACCGGGAGACTGGGCGTCCGCGAAGTACAACATGTTGCTGGAGATGTGGTCGTATGACTCGGGTCTGTCCGGCCATGCTATTGGCCATTCTGGGTTTGCTTGGAGGATGAAAGCGGCTTGATCAACTTAGACTCATGCGGTCACATAGTGTCGAATTGGTCAATGTCAGGAGACCTATTGAGAGAGATCTAATAGGACTTTAAACATAAGAGCGAATGAGGGTCAGGGGTATTAATATGCGTGACATTATAGGGATGTTAATATTTAGGGCCTATAACCGGAAGATGAAGCTGTTAGCAAAATGATATATGTGCCAGTGAACAGTAAACACTTGACCAGTGTGATCAAGGTAACGACTTGTCCAAATGTTTTTAATTCGTTTTTATTTTGTTTTTGTTTTATTTCAGTCAAGGTATTAAGGAGATCACGGAACCGCTGTGTCCACAGCGAACACAAAATCCCTTTTTAAACGTGACAACCCCTTGGGCAAAGCCGGGGGAAAGTAACAATAAACTCCTCGTGGGATCGACCTTATACTTGCCACTAATACTTGTGTTGGTGAAAGGTCTAGGAAACTTACAAATTTATTTTGACCGGCGTTTGTTCCACGACAAACACGCGTCGTCGTCAGAGACCGCGGGATTGTTTCCAATCCCTCTCCCACTTAGTATTTTACGATAAGGGATAACATGCATAAATAATTTAAGCATAATAATAAACACGTAAATCACATAAAAAGCAATTAACGTGGCCCCGATTATTATGGCCTTAAATATTTTCCAATGCACGTCTCTTGGAACTTCATCTCGTTGCTCGTCTCGATCTCGGTCCACCACCGACTCGCTCGAGGGTCAAGAGACGAACTCCTCCCACTGGAGCCTCGTCTCGAGCCTCGTTGAGTCGTCCGTGGGGTCGAACGAACCCCAGCCCCACTGCTGCCCGTCGCGAACACGGGGTGTGTTCGATGGCTGCCCGTTGCCGGTTCGCTCTCCTCGATCCTCGTTTCTCCGGGTTTTGATCTCGTCTCGATCCACCAAAATTAGTAAGAAAAATTACAAGAATAAACTTACTAAATTCGGCATCGATCCTATACAAGGTGATCGACCCTATACATGTCCCGGATACAACGAAAAATAAATAAACCTAACGACTCAACCCGTCGTTTTTATCTATTACAAACAAGCATCGTTTTTCCAAAACAAAAACAATCTCGACAAGCCCGAGAGTTTAATCAAAACCACAAATTAAAGCACAACATACAATCACAACGTTGGCCATAATAACCGGGTTCGAACCTGCAAAACAAATCTCGCAAAAATACAACGAATCGACAAAACCGGCTCTGATACCAATTGTTGGAAATCGACTACCCGGGATGCGTTCGTTCTCATCACTCGAACATCCGAACGATCCCAGTCGACCTCCAGGCCCGTTAGTCCGTTCACGTGCCAGCCCGTGTCCCGATTCACGCCCAGCCATTGCCCCGAAGGACAACCGCGCGTACCAGAGCTGGCTGCCCGAAAAACAGCGAAACGACGACCGCCGTTTGCCCTCCGGCGACCGCCGTTTGTCCGCGAACAGCAGCGCGACCTGCTATTCCGAGCGCGTTTCCGGGTCGATTTTCCTCTTCCGACTACCGATCCGGAGGTCCTTGACCCCCAGTAGTCGAGGAACATGATCCACGACGCCCGGAACCCGATCTTAGATCCGATGTATTTTTAACGAAATAGAAAACGAAACGTATGCGGAATAAGGGTTTCGATTTCTTATACCTTTGTCGCGTGATTCGGAGAAGCCGAATTGTTGAGACCACGAAGCCTTCCGGTGTATGTCTCTATCCCCGACGTTCAGCCGTTGAGTGGGCAACGATCCGCTGAACCTTCCTCTTCTCCTTTCTCTCTTGAACCCACCGTAGGAATAATATCCTCTGTCTCAGAAATATATTTGCGCAAGCAAAATTATTTCTACAGAATTATTACTGCGTTATTAATTGCGCAAGCTTTTATTTTCTCTGCAGAATTAATTATAGCGGCGTAAGTAAGGTTTTGATCTTCTGTCTCAGAAATATAATTGCGCTAGCAATCAATTTCTCCAAAAAATAATAACAGCGCTAATCTATTTATTTTTACAGAAAAATAATTGCGCAACAATTTATTTTTCTCCGCAAAAATAAAATAGCGGCGTTTCTTAGGTTTAGAGAAAGAGAGGGTGAGGTATTTATAGAGCTACACCAGGGACCTTATGGAAATTAATTATTAGGCTAAATTGCAATTTAATTAACTCGGCGTCCTAAAAGGCAAACCTTAATTAAATTTCACAATTTTAATTATAATTAATTCCACTATAAAATTATAATTGAATTCCCAATAATTAATTTATATTATTTCAACAATAATAATTCCGCCGAATTACATATACGACTTTCCCCGTGTTTAAGATATCGTATGTCCACGAATTAACTTTAATTACTAATAATTAAATTAACTCGTTTCTTGTTATCCGAGACTAGTACCACTCATCCTTATTATCATGTGGAACGAATCCACCTGCAGGGTTTACATGATAAACTTTATGAGCTCATCTCGGGGACATCATCAACCCAATAAATGGGACACGGTTTCCTGTCTATAATCTATAGCATGCCGTGTGTACAATTCTGATTCCCAATTTACCGAGAATATTGACTAATCAATTAGTCTCACTCACTAGTAAGTCAAAGAACCGAGAACTGGACACACGCACCTATAATTATATAGGGATTAGGAATTCGTATATCTGTAATATCTGAGGTCTAGTTCGATTACTGCGATTAGTATAAATCGAACGCCCTCCCGTGGTCCTGCTCAATACACCAAGTGTACGAGTGTAACATGATAGTCAAGACCGACTATCTACCAGTCACACTACGACGTACCGATGGATTGTCCCTGTCCATCTAAGTCGTGAGCTACTGTTCGATAGTATACGAGTAACCGACAGTATGATCTTCCGCGTGTCTCCTCACGCCATACTGTCTACAACGTATACATCAAGGACTATTGCATTAAATGCAATCATGCTTGAATCATATCTCGAATTAAGGTATAGATAAGGAGTTCCGTATTTGCACTAAACTAGACATTTAGAATACAACATCATCAGGTTTTACCATGAAGGTTCTCCACAAGAGCTTTGTACTCCTTGAACTTGTCAAAGCACTCGCTCTTGCGGCGCATCAGGTATATAAAACCATACCTTGAGTAATCATCAGTGAAAGTTACGAAATATTCATAACTTCCTCTCGCTTGGTGATTTATGTCGTGTGTGTGCGTTTTTCATTTGTGTTTTTGGTATCGAGAGTAAGTTGTGTGGTTCATTTTTATGCATTTTGGTTGTGTTTTATGTTTGCATTGGTATCAGATCTCACTTGGGGTGGAGTGGTATGTTTAGTATGATTTTGTAGGTCGGTTGCTGAGAAAAGTCGAGAAATCGAGAGAAGGCTGGAAAAAGGAGAAATGGCGAGCGCCGAATTCAAACCGGCGGTCGCAGGAACTTAATGGCGGTCGCCGGAGCAGAAGTGACGGTCACCAAAGAGTCCAAAAAGCATGCAGATTTCTAGACAAGGCTTTTGGGTAAAACGGCGGTCGCCGAAACCAAAACGGCGGTCGCTGAAATCACTTTGGCGAGCGCAGAAATAGAAACGGCGGTCGCCGTTTTGAAGCGGTTGCATGGAGGTTCTCCAGCCAATCTTTGACGCATTTAGGCGAGGAAATGAGGGGAAAAACAGTAACTTTCGCCTGGGAATTAATCGAGGAGCAGAGGGAGACCATTTCGGAGCCGACAACTCCGAGAGACGATCGATCAAATCCGAAGCCGATTCAAGATTAGTAATCGTAGATGAATTTCAATTTCGTAAACTTCTAGTTAATTATCTTTTCATGTTTTATTCTCTTTTGGCAAAATACTCTGAATGCTTTCAAGTTTGCAAATATTGGAATGCTTATTAAATTATATGAATGCTTTATTAATCAAAGATTGTTTTAAGTTTGTTCTTAATTTCATTCTCTTGTATGGTTTCATATTTATTTTCGAGTGCATCTTAAAATATATGTTTACTTTTGTTGTTATAATTTGTGTTTGTTCAATCATGAGAATGATGAACTAATCATTTGGCTCGGATGATAATATGAAGGACAAGGTTGAATAGTTGTAGGATTCGGAAGACCGTATATAAACGACATAGTCTTGAACTCGTAACCCGATCGGGAGCGAGAATTCAAGTGAATTAAACGTTTCTAACGAGTTAAGCAACCCGACCGGGAACTTGACTTTCGTGTGTCGATTATATCGAGTTGATAAAGAGGAATACAACTTAAGTTCTAAGTCTAGATTATTACCATCCGAGTGTTTCTCTTATTTGTTTATTGCAAGATTTCCATTTTAATTGAGAGTTTCAAAATGAATCTAGGATTTAGTACAATGAACTATGATTCTACTACTTTTCTTTCACTTAAACATTGCTCTTTCGTTTCTTTGGATTGATACCGAGTCAACTACAATTGACCTCGGATTTTGACGAGAGACGCGCACAAAAATGTCTAATCAAAATTGGCGCCGTTGCCGGGGAAACGGATAGTATTGTTTAAGTGTTTGTTTAGTTTTAGTTTCGTATTTCCTTTAGTTAATTTAGTTATTTGTCTTGTTATTTGCTAACTATCTACTTAAGTGTGCATGGTGACTACGAGAAGAAAGGCTTCTCAAGAGCAATCCGGAGAAAATATGGAGAAGGATAAAGATAAAGTTCAAGTAGAAGATGATTCCGATCAAGAAAGTTCGGGTGTCAAGAAAGGTCAACCTTCCCATGGACATGTTCTATCTCCGAATACTCGAGAACCTATTCTACCATTGGGAACTCCTCAAAATAGCAACAACCAAGCGGGAGGAAGTAATTTACAGATACAAATTCCTCAATTCAATGTTCAAGCACAACTTACTCCTCCAACACCTCTAAATCTACAAGAAGAAGATCATCATTCTACTCCTCATAATGTGATGAGTCCTAATGTTGGTTATCATCCAAACATGATCAATCCTCAGATGATGGTGAATCCTCAAATGATGAATCAACCACCAATGATGAATCCGAACATGATGAATAACATGGCTTATCAACCAAACTACGGGTATCCATTTCAGCAACCCGGAGTTCAAGTTAATCAAAACATGCAAGGTCAATTCCAACAACAACAATGGCCAAACATGGTGCCTAACATGATGCCGTATGGGGGTTATGGGATGCAACCGAATCAGTGGAATCAATATGGAAATCCAGCGGCTCGACGAGTACAACAAGGTGACATCACAAGGCCTATCATTGGAGCAACTCCGGCATGTGTGGATTTACCGGAGGTGGTGAAGAACTATAAGGTTAATCCAATGGATTTTAATCAACTACCGGAGTATCATGGGAATAATAACGAGGATGTGTTAAGTTTCATCCGTGACTTCTACAACACCATTCATACCTTTCCATTGAATGGACTTCAAGAAGATGAGTTGAGATGTCGGTTCTTTCCAATGACATTGAAAGACAAGGCTAAGTCATGGTGGATTGCATTGCCACCAAATTCTCTTCAAAACTGAAACGACATTTACGACGAGTTCATGAGTCAATTCTTTCCACATCACAAGACGACGTGTTTCCGAAATCAAATTTGTGGTTTTACGAGTCGTCCGGGAGAATTTTTCCATGAAACTTGGGATCGTTTTCAAGATTTACTTCTTAAATGCCCACATCACACTTTTACTCAAGTCTTACTTAACCAAATTTTCTATGATTCTTTGAAAGATTCTTTGCAAGGATCGGTAGATAATCAAGTCGGGGGCGATAAACTTACCGATCTCCAGAGGAAATGGTTACAATTTATAAGACGATGGCTGGGAATTTAAGGAGAAAAAGTTCAAGGAGACGTGTTGTGAACGATGTCAAGGAAGTAGAAGCTAGCAACCTCAACATAAAAATCGAGGAGATGGCTAAAGAAATCAAGGATTTGAAAATGGAGGATGGGAACCGGAAGACACAACTCCTTTTGAACCAAATGGAGGTGTGTACGTTGTGTGGTTATCAAGGGCATTGGCTAGCTACATGTCCGATGCCTCAAATACAAGCTCCGTTGATGATTGAAGGGCAGCCTATGGTTGGAGAGCAAGGGAACATGGCATGTGTTCCGTACCAGCCACAACAACAAGGAGAAATTGTGATTTCGGAAGTACAAGCTTCGGTGGTACAACCGTATAATCAACAAGGAGGCTACTACAACAATCAACAAGGAGGGAATCAAAGGCCTAATTATCCTTATCAACCAAGGCAATAACCTCAACAATGGCAACCAAGGCAAAATTTTCAGCAAGGTCAATCATCGAGCACACCTTATCGAGCTCCTTACCAAGCACCGAACCAACAATACCGGGCTCAATATCAAGCTCCTACTCAACAACAAAAGCCCCTAAGGCCACCTCAACAACCCTCGAGCAATAATTTTGAAGAATGGATGAAAAAGTATGCCGAGAAAAACGATTTGAGGATGGATAGTTTAGAGGTGAAAGTGGGAGGTTATGATGCGGTGCTTAATAGCATCAACACTCAAATGGGGCAAATGGCTACTACACTTGGGAAGATGCAAGCCAAAGAGGAGTCGGGAAGACTTCCAAGTCAACCATCCCATGCTAAAGCTCTTACAGTATTGAGATCGGGAAAGATTATAGATAACAAAGTAAGGATGCCGGGTGAAGAGATTGAGAAAGACAAAAGGGCAGCGGTTGTTGATGAGGACAATGAGGAGGATATCGAAGAAATTATTTGTAAGGAGAAGTAGGAACAAGAAGAGAAAGAAGAAGAAAGAAAGAGAAAAAAAAGACTAGAAGCCGAGACCGGAAGTGAAAGGGAAGTTCTTCATAAAGCGAAGAACCCGTACAAACCTCCCGTTCCTTTTCCTAGCAAACTCCAAAACAAAAAGAAGGATCAACAATTTCAAAATTTATATGATCTTCTAGCAAAGGTAGAGGTAAATGTACCGTTGCTTGATATGATTACTAATATTCCTTCTTATGTGAAATTTTTCAAGGAATTGGCTACTAACAAACGAAAGTTCGAAGAGAACGAGAAAGTGGTTTTGTTTGCAGGAGCAAGTGCTGTGATGCAACATCAAATACCACCCAAAGAAAGTGATCCGGGAAGTTTCGTGATCAAGATAGTTATTGGAGCCGGAAATGAGGTGTCCGGGATGTTAGATTTGGGAGCCGGAATCAACTTGATGCCGTCTGCGATTTATGATCAATTGAAACTCCAGAATTTGAAGCCGACAAGAATTTGTCTTCAACTTGCCGATAGGTCGGTTAGATATCCGAGAGTAATTGTCGAAGACATACTTGTGGAAGTTGGAGGGTTGATCGTGCCGGTTGATTTTGTTGTGTTATATGTTGGTGACATTCCGGAGAATAGCCAAGATCATGCTATTTTATTGGGACGTCCATTCATGGCCACAACCAACACTCTCATCGATGTGAAGAAGGGACAACTCCAAATGTCGGTACTTGGAGAGACGGTGTCCATTTCGGTTAGGAAGAAGAACATGGCTCCAGCTGCAACGTTGATGGAAGAGTGCTCGTTTGTTGATGTTATTGATATATTTACCATGCAAACTTTGGAGATAAAAGAAGAGAATGAGGTGGAGCTGGGAGACGAAGATTTAGAAGAGTTAGAAGTAAATGAACAAGCTCCACGGTTTGTCTACTTGAGCGTGGGGGGGGGGGGGGGGGGGGGGGGGGAGGACCGAAAGAAAGATGTTTCGTTACCAACGAAGAGTGTGAAGTTGGTTTGGAAAGAGTTGCCTCCAAACCTCAAGTACGTGTTTTTGGAAGAAGGTGAAAACAAACCGGTCATTATTTCTTCAAAGTTGACCGTAGAAGAAGAAGTGAGATTAGTCAAGGTACTTCAAGAGAACAAGGCGGCTATTGGATGGAGCATTGAGGATTTGAAGGGAATTAGCCCTTCTGTGTGCATGCACCGTATCAACTTGATCGAGAACGCAACTCCAAAGTGGCAGCCCCAAATAGGACTAAATCCACTTCTTAGTGATGTCGTGAAGAAGGAGATTATCAAGCTACATGGAGGTGGTTTGATTGTTCCGGCAGCGGATAGTGAATGGGTTTCGCCTATTCACATGGTTCCGAAGAAAGGAGGGATTACGGTAGAGGAGAACGAGGCGGGACAACTCATAGCTACTCGGGAGAGGACCGGGTGGACAATGTGCATGGATTATCGAGAGTTGAATGCTTCTACGAAAAAAGATCATTTTCCTTTACCTTTTATTGACCAAATGCTTGATAAACTTGCCGGTAATTTCTTATATCATTATCTTGATGGACTTTCAGGTTATTACCAAATCTTTATAGCACCGGAAGATCAATAGAAGACTACCTTCACGAGTCCCTTTGGAACATTTGCATGGAATTGAAGAGGATGCCATTTGGGCTTTGCAATGCCCCAGGTACGTTTCAACGTTGCATGCTTTCCATATTTTCCGAAATGGTAGGGGATTTTGTTGAAGTGTTCATGGATGATTTTTTCCGTATTTGGTTCGTCATTTGATGATACCTTGAAAAAGATTGACACGGTTTTAAAAAGATGCATTGAGTGTAACCTTACTTTGAGTTGGGAAAAATCTAATTTTATGGTTACACAAGGGGTTGTTCTTGGGCATGTTGTTTCTAGGAGAGAGATATGTTGGGTTGTGTCCTTCAAATCCTACGTGTGCAATCGATTAAGTCATATGGTCATCTCCGGATGTTAAATGATGTATCAATAATATTATATATTACATAGAGTAATATTATATTGATTGATAATCATACCTACAGGGTCACACACGAACGAGAAGTTGAATGACATAATTGCTGAATATTTATATTGATTTTAGAAATCAATAAATATATAAACTTGGTTTATATATATGTGTAATTAAAGACATGTCACATGGAATAATGACTTGGAGTCATTAGTGCACATTTGGCAATGATGTGGCATGGAGTTAGTGGGTGGGAGTTACATTTTGACCATTAACTCTCACCATAATCACACCTTAGTGGGGAGGTTATTTTGACATAATGATGGTGCATTATTGTGAAGATAAAGGAGTGAAAATATGATTTTCTCTCATTCCAACACTTGAATTTCGAGATTACACCAAGAGAGAAAGAGAGAACATAGTGTTCTTCCCATTTTTCTAAAGAACAATCAGCAATTTTCAGCAATCGTTTTCCGTTCGTGTGCAACACGTAGAGGCCGGGCCATTTGTGCGGGTACACATCCGGGAAGACCAGAAGCAAGACAAGAGGCTTGGGAACATTTTCTCTTCAAGGTTCTCTGCGAGAAGATCGGATCTTCATCAACGAACAACCATCGACATCAACGAGGCACGCGTCAACCAATGTAAGATTCGTTGACCTTTATATATATATATATATATATATATATTAGATATGTGTATATATATAAATATAAATGTGTTTATACACTCTTGTGTGCACTAAGATCCAAGCATGGTAGATCTATATGTTTTACACGCTTCCGCACACACGGTATATCGATCGGATCGGTATACCGATACCCTTCAATTGGTATCAGAGCCTAGGGCTCGTGCACACTTTTGTGTTGGACACGAAGGTTAAATCAACATAATTGGATTATATGTTTAATTGTGATTATGTGATTAGATGTAAGGCCGGCCACCGTTAGTGGTCGGGTGAATGAAATTGTCGTTTTTTATGTACGATTGGCCATAGTTTTGGAGGGCTGCGTCCCTTGGAATCATTTGTAATAGATAGGTTTTCTATTTCAATATGTATTGTTCAATGTGTAAAAAATGGATTGAATCCATGGATCGACATTGGATATCGGATCTCCGGCGAAAACGAGAAGAAACGAAGCAAAACGAAGCAAAACGGGCGTCGTTTGCTCCGGCGGGCGCCGTTTTGGAAACGGCGACCGCCGAAAGGCTGTTTTTAGGTCAGCCCCATTTTATACTCTTTTGGCGACCGCCGTTTTGGAAACGGCGACCGCCAGTGGTGTTCAGAAACCGCTGTTTGTGAAACGGCGGGCGCTGTTCGTGGTTTTTTAAGTATGGAATAGGTTTGACCAAAATCGGCGGGCGCGGAACTGAAACGGCGGGAGCGGACCAGTCCAGAAGATGTTCAAGGCCTTTTTTTGTTGTTTTAATCTTTTCTTTTGAGAGTTGTGAGGTTCTAGGGGCCTTTCGATTACGTATTTAATTGCTTTGCTAGTTATAAGATGTTTTATGTTATAAATGTTCAACTTACATATAAACACCTATGCATGCAAGTTCCCAAAATAATGAGTATAATGTCTTGTCCAAAACATCACACTCATGAAGCCCTCGATCATAAGTTGGTAGGTCCGCCTCAGCGGGGTACTACTTGTTATCTTGGGATAAGTGAGAGTAAGGGTTAGACCTTACACGTGAATTTGGTTTTCTCATCGATAGATCCACAGCAGGCGTGGCTATCGAGACATGAGATGAGAATGGGATTCTCATCGATCGAGAGTGATATTAGATATCATTGACATGGGTATGTCTACCTATCTTGAAATACTTAACTGCGGACTCAGTCGGCTTAAAGATTTGCAAGATAAGGATCTCGGGATCGTTTTGTTCTAAGGGACAATGATATTGGATATCAATTGAACAAAATGAAATAAATTAGTACAATTCTTAGACAACTTTATTTGTTTACCGCTTTGTTGATGTTTACATACTTTAGTTATCTTTCTTTTATAGTTTATCATGTCAAATATCAACTCAATTCAGGTTTGGTTCAATTCTTGATTATGAAAAATTGAACAAATTTTCTTGATTCACAACGTAATTTGAGGATGGTCCTCAAATACGAAGACAAGGAAAATGTGTTAGATAACCACATCATAAGATATCATTGAACAACTCAATAGCATGTTCGGAGAATATGCTAAGATTGAGCAGTTCTGAATGACCAGGGTCATCGCTTCAGCTAGGCTGAATTAGAGAAATCTATAGGGACCACATGTGTTGCAAATGATTGGATTATTTGCTTTAAGTGATCTCCTAAGTTTTTTTTAAGATGATGAGTCGTGAATTAAAAAGGGACCCTGAGAGGGACATTCTTATAAGGGATGAGGTATTCAAAAGAGCATGGGCAAGAAGGCTACTAGGGTTCCTAGGGATTCTGAATGCATCTACTGCAAAAGGTGTTGGACACTAATTGCAAATATGTAGAAGATCATATTTTATTCAATTTCAAAACAAATGCATAATTTGTCTTTCATATGATGGATTCTAAAGTTAGGATTATTTTCACCTCGGGGAGTGATCTAATCCAAACCAATTAGTTCATTAATGACACAAATTAGAGACTTTCGAGCCATGGGATGGCGTGATTTGATTGTCTGGTTGGCTCCCTCATATTTTATGAAAGATTGGGCTTCAATTGCATGATAATATCGCTGGTTAGAAATGTTCGACTTTTCACTTACGATTTATCACGTTTTGATATTGGGATAATTTTGAATGGGAAGTCGAATATAGATCAATTATTGGGAATAATTGAACTTGCCCAAAGTTCAAAGAAGATGTGAAGAACGGGGTTGCTTCATCTTCAGGTATTAATGTTATAGACATTAAATTTCGCAAATTTTACTTCGTTGGTATTGGATGCCAATTTGTGGTTCTCACAATTGTAAGTGAAGGACCTACACAGAAGTAGGAGTTTGGAAATTAAAAATGTCGATCTACGGGCTGGAAAATGAGCGAAGGTCGTTGCACTAGCCGTATGATCATATGATGTTGTTTTGCCTTAGGGCCTTGTTTTAAGTATTATAACTATGTATTTTTCATACTTTCAATAAACAATGAATATTGGTTCAATTGGATACTGATGGATTAGTTTTTCACTATTTAAATAGTTTGATAACTATTTTAATTGTGAACTATTCTTTGTTTTGGTACGATTATTACATTATTTATGTATACTTTAAACTCAAAAAATCATATATAACATTAACACTAAAGGCCGAATCGAATAAGTCTCAATGAGACATAACTATAACATTGTTGATTAGGTCAAATCAACATCTAAATATGTAACGAAGCTTCTTTTAGAATGCATTCTAGAATCATTTGACTTGGAGTCATTTGATACATGTGGATGATGTGTGATGGACAAGATAACAATGTCATCTTTCTTGTAGAAAGGAGAACATGTGAGTGATTTATGAGGGATGATCCATACTGATGTATGTGGAACCTATCAGTTCACAAGCACATGAAGGTTATGTTTCGGAAAAGAGAAAACAAACTATATTAGATATAGTTCGACCATTCGATGAGAGGTTTAAATGAACTACTGGTCTCTTTTGGGAACACACAATTCTTGACTTCAACTTATACACTGAATAGGACGCTGTCAAAAGTTGTTGATAAGACACCATACTAGGTATGGAAAGGGAGGGTCCCTAATTTGTTTTCATCAAAATTTGAGGTTCTAAATGCTTCTATAGAGCTTGAACTCAAATGGGATAAAAGTTTCTTTAAGGTATACATAAGAAACTCGAGGGTACAACTTATACGATCTATCTGAGAACAATATTTTGTTGCTCGAGATAGTGATTTTCTTGAAAAGAGTTATCTTTCCTAGAAATTCAGTGGGAGCTCGGTTGTCTTGAACGAGGTTCAAGTGAAACAACCAATGATGAATACTCAAGACTGGGTTGAGAGTATTCTTATGGTTTTGGAAGCCATACCAACCCTCGTAGGTCCGGAAGGCATAAATCTATCTCTATTATTCAAATACTTAGATATTGTGACCAATGAGAGATATGAATCCATGCTTTTGGAAAGCGATGAACCTTCGACCTAATTCCAAGCTATGACGAGCCCAGCTACTGAAAATTGGCATGTTGCCATGAAATCTGAAATGATATCAATATAATCAAGTTTAAAACTTGATATATTTGCATCACGGGGTTAGACCAAATGAATGCTAATAGATCTTTAAGATCTAAACAGACAGATGGAAAACCTAGGGTTTTCAAAGCAAGGTTGATGATAAAAGTTGTATTCACGAGGTGGATTATGGAAAAACTTTCATCAGGTGCTTTGATTAAATCATTCATATTATCTTAGCCATTGCTACTCATCTTGATAATGAGTTATGGTAATATTGGATGTTAAAACTAACTTCTTGAATTGGATTCTAGAAGAGAATGTGTTTTGACACAGCCAAAGAGTTTTATCGATCCTAATAAGGCTGAGAAGTTATGCAATCTTATAATTCCATTTATGGAATAAAGCAAAGCATATCGGAGTAGCAATCTTCAGTTCAATGAATTCATACTGGGTTTAGGATTTCAGAGGAACTCGGAAGAGTCTTGTTTTACAAGAAGAATAGTGGGAGTTACGTTGTATACATTGTGTTGTATGTCGATGACATACTCCTTATTGGAAACAATGTTTCTATGCTTAATTCTATTAAAGAATGGCTTGGAAATTGTTTTCAATAAAGGATCTTGGAGAAGCACAGTACATATTCGAAAAGGATGTTTGGACTTAGTAAAGCGACCTATATTGATAAGGTGCTTGATAAGTTCAGAATGAAAGACGCCAGAAAGGGTCTCATTCCAATAACTAATGGCACATCTCTTAGCAAGATGCAATGTCCTACGGGACCTGATGAGCAAAAGAGGATGGAAAACATTCCTTATGCTTCGGCAATAGGGTCTATAATGTTCGCCATGATATGTACACGACTGGACGTATCGTATGCTTTGAGCATGATGATTCGGTTTCAAGGAAACCCAGGTGAGGCGCATTAGACTGCGGCCAAGAATATTCTTATGTACCTTAGATGGACTAAAGAATATTTTTTTTTTTGTCTTTGGAAGACAAAAAGAGTTGATATTAACAAGCTGTTTGAATGCTAACTTCAAAACAGACTAAGATAATTTCTGATTTTAATCTGGTTATATCTTTTGTCTGGTTAGAGGTGAAATTTGCTGGAATAGTTCCATGCAATGCAATATAGCTGATTAAACTACAAATGCCGAGTACAATATTGCATTGGATGCAGTAATGTTGGCAGTTAAGATTTGAAAGTTCTTGAATGAACTAGGTGGCGTAACTAGCTCAGCCCATCCGATAGTTCTCTATTTATAGTAGAGTTATCGCGCAAGCCAATGAGTTAGGAAGCACCACAAGTCTAAAACTGGTGCTCAGGAAGTTCCACATTATCTGGGAGATAGTTTTGTGGAGACATCGAGATAATAAAGTTGCAACTTTTGGTAAGGTTACAAACCCGCTTTCTAAACCTCTCCAGCAGTTTAAGCTTGAGTCTTTCACGACTGCAATAGAGATCAGACATCTTAGAGATGGGTTGTGATTTCTATTACTGTATTAGATACTTTTGGAGATTTGGTAAACATTCACTCATATGTATAATACATATTTCTTCATATAATTGTGGTTTAAATTGTATGAATTGTCCAAATGATTAAATTATATTAATTGGGTTAGGAGGTCGACTTACCACATAATGAAGTCCCAATTGTTGAACTAATATAATTAAATCATAAATTGTTCCTAGTTCGTATCATCGAGTACGGACAAACTGACGATACAAAGAACTAGATTGTAATGTGTACTATAGCGCTGCTTCATGGGCTAGTGATGTGGGACATCAAGTACAATTACATAGATATTAGCTGGGAGCTAATGATCGAACAGACCCAACTGGAATAGTATTTAAGATTTCGAGTCATAATACTATTTCATTGACTGTCGAGCAATTTCCTCTGAGTAAATCCATTGTTAAATGGTGTACTTTGATACAAGTAAACACCTTTCGTAAAAGGAGGTTATAAAACTTGTTATTGGGTATATCAGGAAGCAAGTGGGAGAGCTTGGATTGACAAGATGGGATTATCCTCCATTTATAATGGAATACATGTCTTACCGGCCACTTGGAGAGTCGAGACTGTGGAAAATACGTGGCCACGTCCAGATTCGTATCATAGTGATAAATCTGGTTTTCCAGTCTGTCTCATAGTCCAAGAAAGGTTTGAACCGATTGAGGATGACTCGAGTCTTACCTCAAGTTCAAACTTAGACATAAAGTGACAACAGGAAGTTGGCAGCACACTGGCTCTAAAGGCCAAGTGGGAGATTGTTGGGTTGTGTCCTTCAAATCCTACGTGTGTAATCCATTAAGTCATATAGTCATCTCCGGATGTTAAATGATGTATCAATAATATTATATATTACATAGAGTAATATTATATTGATTGATAATCATACCTACAGGGTCACACACGAACGAGAAGTTGAATGACATAATTGCTGAATATTTATATTGATTTTAGAAATCAATAAATATATAAACTTGGTTTATATATATGTGTAATTAAAGACATGTCACATGGAATAATGACTTGGAGTCATTAGTGCACATTTGGCAATGATGTGGCATGGAGTTAGTGGGTGGGAGTTACATTTTGACCATTAACTCTCACCATAATCACACCTTAGTGGGGAGGTTATTTTGACATAATGATGGTGCATTATTGTGAAGATAAAGGAGTGAAAATCTGATTTTCTCTCATTCCAACACTTGAATTTCGAGATTACACCAAGAGAGAAAGAGAGAACATAGTGTTCTTCCCATTTTTCTAAAGAACAATCAGCAATTTTCAGCAATCGTCTTCCGTTCGTGTGCAACACGTAGAGGCCGGGTCATTTGTGCGGCTACACATCCGGGAAGACCAGAAGCAAGACAAGAGGCTTGGGAAGATTTTCTCTTCAAGGTTCACTGCGAGAAGATCGGATCTTCATCAACGAACAGCCATCGACATCAACGAGGCACGCGTTAACCAATGTAAGATTCGTTGACCTTTATATATATATATATATATATATATATATATATATATATATATATATATTGTTGGAGTTATGTACTTAATGTCTAGATTTAAGTAACGGTAAGCTCCCGGTCATAGCATTTAATCTATTAAATTAATAAACAATTGTTTGCTTTTAATTATTATTAATTTAATATATCCAAATCATAGTCCTAGATTTTATACGTTGTAGTTAGTATGGTGTTGCATGGGCACACAGAAGATCATACTATCGGTTACTCGTATTTAATCAAACAGTGGCTCACGACCTAGATGGACCCGGACCAATCCATCGGTATAGTCGTTGTGTGAGAGAGAAAATAATTTATCTTAATTATTTTATCACACTTGTACACTTGGTGTATTGAGCGGATCGTTGAGATTCATCGATTAGGATTGCCGGCGATAATCGATTCGAGTCTCAGTGTATTTTATTCTTAATCCCCGATATTATTGCGGGTGTGTATATTTAATATAAGTGACTTTGATTTACCAAAGGAATTAACCGATTTAATTATTGGGTTAATTACCGGTTAAGTTGGGTCACTATATTTCATATATGGCATGCCGTGAATAATTGACCGGACATTGTATCCTGGAAGGGTTGATAATATCCCCGAGATGAGTTCATAAGGAATTATTGTGTAAACCTCATGAGTGGATTCGTTCCGCACAATAATTAAGGTTGAATGGTACTAGTCTCGGATTAAAGAGATGAATAAATTAATTAGCAATAAATTAATTTTATTCATGGATATTTAAATCTTAAATACACGGAATAAATAATACTACCGAAGAAATATTATTTGATATAATATGGTTTAATATTGGGAGTGCAATTAATTTATATAGTGGAAAATAAATTAATTAATATTGATAAGGATTAATGGACTTGGGCAGTGGGCTCAATTTAATCTTCAATATTGGAAGCCCAATATTCCACCTCCTTTAGATCCCCTACGTAGCCTATAAAAGCACTACATGGCCTTCATAATTCATAACTTGAATAAGACAAGATTATCATACTTGATATTCTAGAGAGTTGAAGGAGATCCATAGGAGTTCGATAGATCGTCGCCCACCCGACGTTCGAACGGAGTGCAAGGAATACGTGGGAAGATCCAAAAGGTCTTCAACTTGATTTCGTTTCTCCGCACAACGAATCAAAGGTATGATCATAAAACTCCTTGTGCGATTTTATGTTCAATTAAATTGTGATACATGCATGAACACACGATCCGGGAAAACGATGAACTTCGGGGACGGGGATTCGAGATCCCCGGCGAACGTTCAAAGAACCCTCGGCTGGGAGCCGAGGGAGTCGATCGAACCCTAGGGTTCGATCGTGTGGCGCGAAGGAGCAGCCCCGGCTGGACGCCGGGGCGGGCGATCGATCATGCGATCGATCGCCGGGGCAAGCCGCGGCTGGAGCCGCGGCAGTCCGCTGGGCGGACGGGGCCCCTCCGGCGATGGCGGTGAGTCGCCGGACTCACCGCCGGGGGCTGCTACGAGCAGCCCCGGGGATGCGTTCGTGCATCCCCATGCGATCGCTTAACGCGATCGCAAACCCCACATGGGGGTTCGGCTAGGGCTAGCCGCGTGCTTGCCCGCGGTGGTGTGCTCGAGCCGGGCTCCGGCTCGTGTGGTGGTTTGCGATAAACTCCGGCGAGAGGATTTCGGTCGGGTTATTTTTCTTCCGCAATTTTAATAGCCCGGGATATCGATTTCCAGCAATTGGTATCAGAGCTTTTTGGTTTCGTGTTCATGTATGTATTCAATTGTGTTCTACCTGATGGAGTTGTATTCTAAATGTCTAGTTTAGTGCAAATACGGAACTCCTTATCTATACCTTAATTCGAGATATGATTCAAGCATGATTGCATTTAATGCAATAGTCCTTGATGTATACGTTGTAGACAGTATGGCGTGAGGAGACACGCGGAAGATCATACTGTCGGTTACTCGTGTACTATCGAACAGTAGCTCACGACTTAGATGGACAGGGACAATCCATCGGTACGTCGTAGTGTGACTGGTAGATAGTCGGTCTTGACTATCATGTTACACTCGTACACTTGGTGTATTGAGCAGGACCACGGGAGGGCGTTCGATTTATACTAATCGAAGTAATCGAACCAGACCTCAGATATTGCGGATATACGAATTCCTAATCCCTATATAATTATAGGTGCGTGTGTCCAATTCTCGGTTCTTTAATCTACCAATGAGTGAGACTAATTGATTAGTCGAGATTCTCGGTAAATTGGGAATCGTAATTGTACACACGGCATGCTGTAGATTATAGACAGGAAACCGTGTCCCGTTTATCGGGTTGATGATGTCCCCGAGATGAGCTCATAAAGTTTATCATGTAAACCCTGCAGGTGGATTTGATCCACATGATAATAAGGATGAGTGGTACTAGTCTCGGATAATAAGAAACGAATTAATTTAATTATTAGTAATTGAAATTAATTTGTGGACATTCGATATCTTAAACACGGGGAAAGTCGTATATGTAATTTCGGCGGAAATATTATTGTTGATATAATATTAAATTAATTTCGGGAATTCAATTATTATTTTATAGTGGAGTTAATAATAATTAAATTTGAAATCGATTAATTAAGGAATTGCTTTTAAGTATTCCAAGTTAATTAATATTTCATTTTAGCCCCTAATTAATTTACCTAAGAGGTCCCTAGCGTAACTCTATTTAAACCCCCCCCTTGCCCTCTCCTAAACCTACAGAACGCCGCAACAATTAATTTCTGCAGAGAAAATAATTGCGTTAGCGCAATTAAGATTTTTCTCTGTTAAAATTAATTTGTTAACGCAAATAAATTTATTCTCAGAGAATGATTTATAACGCTGGTTTGAGAAAAGAGAGAGCAGAAAAGGGAGACCCAACGGATCGTTTCCCACACAACGGTTGGAGTCGGGAAGAGGCATACGCTAGCAATCGCTAAGGTTTCAACAATTCGGCTCCTCCGAATCACGCGACAAAGGTATGAGATCGAACCCTTTTTCCGCAATATTCGATCTCTTGATTCGTTAAAAATACATCGGACGAACGATCGGGTTCCGGGAGTCGTGGTATGTGTTCCTCGACTACTGGGGGGTCAAGGACCTCCGGATCGGTGGTCGGAAGAGGAAAAACGGACCAGAAACGAGCCCGGAACAGCAGCAGCGCGCTGCTGTTCGTCACGAGCAGCGCCCGCTGGAAGCCAGGCAGCGCTCGCTGCCAAGGGCATCTCCAGCGCCCGCTGGTGGCAAGGCAGCGGCCGCTGAAGGGGTCAGCGACCGCTGGTGGCGGGGCAGCGCCCGCTGGCTGCATCAGACAGCATCCGGTTCGCGCGGTTGCGCCTCGTGCGCGGCGGCTGGGCGTGAATCGGCTGCGGGGCTTCGTCGTCAGCGTAGAGCTGTGATGTGAGGTCGACTGGGCGTGTTCGGATGTTCGAGTGATCGAACGGACACGTCCCGGGTAGTCGATTTCCAACAAATGGTATCAGAGACGGTTTTTGTACGTTCGTTGTATTTTTGCGAGAATTATGTTGCAGGTTTGAACCCGATTATTATGGTCATGTGATTGGACTGTATGTTTGTGGTTTGTTAAACTCTCGGGCTTGTCGAGATCTTTGTTTTATAATCGTTGCATGTTTGTAATAGTTAAAACGACGGGTTGAGTCGTTTAGGTTTTATTACGGTTTTTCGTTTTATCCGGATTGTATAGGATCGATCAACCTGTATAGGATCGATGCCGGAAGTAGTTAGTCTTACCTATGTAATGTTGCTGCTACTTGGTGAATCGAGAGAAGATCGAAGGCCGGACGAACGAAGGTCGAGAAGTCGAACCCGCAGCAGGCTGTGCACAAACGGCGCCCGCTGGAGGGCAAACAGCGGTCGCTGTTTGCAGCTCCTCCAGCGAGCGCTGGATATAGGGCAGCGCCCGCTGCCCTAGGCTTGGCAGCAGCGCCGCGGGGGTTCGACGGACATCACGGAACGCTCGCTTTTGCCCGGGACGATACTCCAGTGGGAGGGGTTCGTCTCTTGGCACTTAGACGAGTCGGTGGTGGATCGAGACCGAGACGAGCAACGAGACGAAGATCCGAGAAGACGTGCATTCAAGATATTTAAGGCCATAATAATCGGGGCCACGTTAAATGCTTTATATGTGTTTACGTGCTTTTATTATGCTTAAATTGTTTATGCATGTTTATCCCTTTCGTAAAATACTAAGTGGGAGAGGGATTGGAAACAATCCCGCGGTCTCCATTCTCTGTTTTGATAGTGATGTGTGTCACTTACGAGTTGGCTTTAGTGTCATCCTCCCTATCGGATAAAGTCGACACACGGATATCACTGGATCAAAATTCGAATTTAAAATCCACTTATAAAATTGAACTATTATATTTCTCAAAAGTAATGCCTAATCTGTCATTCAAAGACTAATTTCAACTCGACTCATTCTCACCCCGGGGAGTGGAATGGAGCCAAAGCGCTTGGTTATGTCGATGACACAGATTAGAGACATTCGAGTCATTCGATGACTAGATCGATTGTCTGGATTGGCTCCCTCACTTAGTGAGAGATAGGGCTCAATTGCATGATTGATCGCTGGTTAGAAACTTCGAGTTTCACTTACGAGACATCAAGCTTTGATTAATAAAATTGTGAAATTTAATGAATGTAAGAGTCAATTAACAAAGTTGTTTGTTTTAGTAAACGTCCACAAGAACGTGGCTTGCTAAATGGAAACGGTACTTTGGGTTAATTAAGATTCTATGACATTTAAATAAGTGAGATTCAATTAATAAAGTTGTTTGTTTTAGTAAACGTCCACAAGAACGTGGCTTGCTAAATGGAAACGGAACTTTGGGATTAATTGAGGCTCGACAGTTATAGAAAGTCGTGGAGGACCGCATGTCAACGTAAACGTCCACATGAACGTGGCTTGCGGTGGACATGTAGTTTCCGAGCGGTGGACTTAGTACTGAGAAATGGTACACACTTAGGTACGCTTTATAGTATCCTCCCCATCGGAGTCACTGCTATGATGATGTACGACCGAAGTGAAATCCAATCATAAAATCATTTGGACTGGTAAACGTCCACAAGAACGTGGCTTGCTATGTCTGATGGGATTTTGGAAATGATTGGTAGTTTAATGATATCACTTGAGGGAAATGATATAGAATTAAACTCATTGTTTGTTTTATATGGTATTATTCCCATTAAAAGTCAACAAACTCACTGAACCTGTTTGTATGGATTGGAAAAGAAACTTGGACATTGTCCTAACTGCAGAGGAGTACAAATATGTACTCCAAGTCAATTTACCTGCTGAACCAAATGATGCTTCCACTACTGAGGAAAGGAAGCTCATTGGAAATGGATCAAGGCTATGAGATGACGCGGAGCAATATTATGGCTTTCATGTCAAATGTGCTGCGACATCGGGATCATGCCATGACCATTACCTATGATATGATGCTTGACCTCAAGAAGTTTTTGGTCATCAGGACAGGACAGCCGGGCAAGATGAAATGAGGCAACTCATGACGGCGATCATGTCGGAAAGAACGCCCGTAAGGGATCACGTTCTTAGAATGATGGGCTATCTTAATGAGATAGAGGTTCTGGGAGAAATTATCAAAGGGGTAACCCAGATTGATTTTGTGCTCCAATCTCTGCCGAGAAGTTTTGAGCAGTTCCGCCTAAACTAAAATATGAATAAGGGGTCTTATTCATTGACGGAGCTCGTGATTGAACTTCAAGCGGCTGAGGGAATCTTTCAGGGCTCTCAAAACACTTGTGGCTGAGAAATTGGCTCTTCCTAGGCCTTCGGGCGGCAAAAGGAAGAAGAAACAAATACGGCAACCCAGTGGGCCTAATATATCTGGACCACGGAATGGGACAAGCAAGCCCAAGGGGCAAGTGCTTCCGTTGTAAGCAGTCTGGATACTGGGAGTTTTGATTGTCCTCTCAAAGCAACTAGAAGTTAACTTCTCCTTAGTCACCGAAACATGTTTAGTGGTGTTATCTACCAGTACCTGGTGTAGTGGATACGGAAACCACTAATCATGTCTGCACTTAAATGCGGGGGTTCCAGGAAACCCGGAGACTTAGAAAGGAAGAAGTAATAACCTACATGGGCAATACTGTTAAGGTAACAGTCGTTGCAGTGGGAGATGTTAAATGTTTTTTAACGGTAGGATTTTATTTCTAATAAATTGTCTTTATGTGCCGGCATTTAGAAAGAAATTTCATTTCGGATTTCTAAATTGGCTTAGAATAGATATTCTGTTTCTTCTGATAGTTTCAGACTTGTCGGAGTAGGAAACGGGGATATTATCTATTCTGGTACATTGATAGACAATTTAATACTAAATATGTGTTCTTCCACGATGCAACAGACCGGAACTAATAACACATTTTCGAAACCCAATAAGAGTAAAGATCCTTCTAGGATGAATCAAATGTACTTATGGAATCTTAGGCTAAATCATTTTAACTCAAGTACGATTCAAAGGATGAAGCTGATGGACCACTCAGCCAGGTTGAAGGAAAGGACCTTCCAACCTTAGAATCATACTTGGAAGTTTTAATGACCGAGCAACCCTTTACGGTTAAAGGGAAAAGATCCAAGAAAGTACTAGAGTTGATTCGCTCTGATATATGCAGACCTCTTTGAGGAGTAAGGCATATTTATCAGAAAATGGGATTAATTCCCAACAGACTACACCATTTATGCCTCGGCAAAATAATGTGTTGTAAAGAAGGAATAGGACTCTTACAGATATGGGAAAGTAGACAATAAGTTATTCGGAGTTACCTAATTCGTTTTTGGGATATGGCTTGGAAACAACAGCGTTTATCCTGAACTTGATTCTTTTGGAAACTTGTACAGATATTCGGCTGTTTATAAGATACCCTAAGAAAACGAATTGAGATATGTAATATAGTCCAAAGGACCAGATGTTCGTTGATTGAATCAACGTTCGGTTCTTAGAAATGGACTATATATATATGCAAGATCACAAGCCCAAGAGTAGGGTAATACTTAATGTGCTTAGAGGGACTGATCAAGACTTAGAACCAGCCTAACTGAGTAGTTCACTACTGTAATCTTTAGTCACTAAAGACACACCGGAGCGTCGTCGTAGTGGGAGGGTTGTTAGACAACCCGACAGGTTCATGTTTATAGGTGAGTCTTCGGACTTGTTACCTGGAGAACATGAAGCCGAACCCTGGATCTATGACGAGACGCTGAAAGATCAAGATGCTCAGTCTTGACAAAAGTCGATCCGGATTCTTTTGTCTTCACATGGAAGATGGAAGTCAAGACAGATTTCCTAAATCGAAGTCTTGACGGGGCCATCTGTGTGGGACAGCCAGAAAGATTCATCGAAAAGAGCCAAGAGCATTCGGTAAGCAAGCTTAATCAATCTTAAGATTGAAGGAAGCTTCAAGATCTTGGACACATGCGGACCTATGAGAAAATCCATTTCATGGATTCATTCAAGGCATGTTTAGGTCCTGTGTGTAATAAATAAGTGACAGAAAAGATGTGGTGTTTTCTCATTCTTTATGTAGACGACATCCTTCTAAATTGGCAACAATATGAAAGATGTTATCGGACATAAAGGGATGGTTGTCCGAGTAATTCAATGTAAGAGACTTAGGAGAAGTCGGGAATGTTCTTGGGATCAAAGTTATAAATGATCGCCAGAAAAGAACATAGAACTTATCTCGAGTCTCATACTTAAATACAATTCTTACTCGTTGCAGCATACAGAATTCCAAGAAAGGTCTTCACCTTTTAGATGTGGAATTCATCTATCTAAGGTTTTGTGTCTGACACAATAAAGGAGATAGATGAAGAGTAAGCAGTTCCCTGCACCTTAATGGTGGGAAGCCTAATGTATGTAATGCTATGCACGAGACTGATATCTACTATGCCGTGGGCATGGTGGTGAGATATCATAGTAATCCTGGAAAGGATAACTCGACTGATGTAAAGAACATGTTTAGGCTCCTGCAGAGGACCGGGAATTATGTTCTAAGTTACAAAGCAGTCAAGTTGTTTCCTTTGGATTACATAGAATTGGATTTCCAAATCAAACAGGGACAGTCGAAAGTCGAAGTCAGGCTATTTGTTCTCACTGTGAAGTGGAGCAGTCACATGGAAGAATGTAAAGCAGCAATGCATTACGGACTCTACCATGGAAACTGAAAGGATAACGGCCTCTGAGGCAGTTAAAAGGTCAGTGTGGCTCCAGAACTTCCTAAGGGACTTAGATGTGGTTTCTAGTTTTCCCAAAGCTATTTTGAATAGCGGTATTGGCAAACTTGAAGTGCCACAAGTCCACAGTGGGAGATAACACGTAGAGCGCAAGTACCACCTGATTCGAGAAATCGTCTAGTAAGACGATGCAGTTGTCACCTAGATAGCATCAAGAGGATTTCCTAGTAAAACCATCACAGAAGCTCTTCCAGCGGAAGCGTTGGGTAGGCGTGATCAGGTTATGGGAATCTGATGTTTGGGAGAGGGCGACTAGACTTTTAGTATAAGTGGGAGATTGATGGAGTTGTATTCTAAATGTCTAGTTTAGTGCAAATACGGAACTCCTTATCTATACCTTAATTCGAGATATGATTCAAGCATGATTGCATTTAATGCAATAGTCCTTGATGTATACGTTGTAGACAGTATGGCGTGAGGAGACACGCGGAAGATCATACTGTCGGTTACTCGTATACTATCGAACAGTAGCTCACGACTTAGATGGACAGGGACAATCCATCGGTACGTCGTAGTGTGACTGGTAGATAGTCGGTCTTGACTATCATGTTACACTCGTACACTTGGTGTATTGAGCAGGACCACGGGAGGGCGTTCGATTTATACTAATCGAAGTAATCGAACCAGACCTCAGATATTGCGGATATACGAATTCCTAATCCCTATATAATTATAGGTGCGTGTGTCCAATTCTCGGTTCTTTAATCTACCAATGAGTGAGACTAATTGATTAGTCGAGATTCTCGGTAAATTGGGAATCGTAATTGTACACACGGCATGCTGTAGATTATAGACAGGAAACCGTGTCCCGTTTATCGGGTTGATGATGTCCCCGAGATGAGCTCATAAAGTTTATCATGTAAACCCTGCAGGTGGATTTGATCCACATGATAATAAGGATGAGTGGTACTAGTCTCGGATAATAAGAAACGAATTAATTTAATTATTAGTAATTGAAATTAATTTGTGGACATTCTATATCTTAAACACGGGGAAAGTCGTATATGTAATTTCGGCGGAAATATTATTGTTGATATAATATTAAATTAATTTCGGGAATTCAATTATTATTTTATAGTGGAGTTAATAATAATTAAATTTGAAATCGATTAATTAAGGAATTGCTTTTAAGTATTCCAAGTTAATTAATATTTCATTTTAGCCCCTAATTAATTTACCTAAGAGGTCCCTAGCGTAACTCTATTTAAACCCCCCCCTTGCCCTCTCCTAAACCTACAGAACGCCGCAACAATTAATTTCAGCAGAGAAAATAATTGCGTTAGCGCAATTAAGATTTTTCTCTGTTAAAATTAATTTGTTAACGCAAATAAATTTATTCTCAGAGAATGATTTATAACGCTGGTTTGAGAAAAGAGAGAGCAGAAAAGGGAGACCCAACGGATCGTTGCCCACACAACGGTTGGAGTCGGGAAGAGGCATACGCTAGCAATCGCTAAGGTTTCAACAATTCGGCTCCTCCGAATCACGCGACAAAGGTATGAGATCGAACCCTTTTTCCGCAATATTCGATCTCTTGATTCGTTAAAAATACATCGGACGAACGATCGGGTTCCGGGAGTCGTGGTATGTGTTCCTCGACTACTGGGGGGTCAAGGACCTCCGGATCGGTGGTCGGAAGAGGAAAAACGGACCAGAAACGAGCCCGGAACAGCAGCAGCGCGCTGCTGTTCGTCACGAGCAGCGCCCGCTGGAAGCCAGGCAGCGCTCGCTGCCAAGGGCATCTCCAGCGCCCGCTGGTGGCAAGGCAGCGGCCGCTGAAGGGGTCAGCGACCGCTGGTGGCGGGGCAGCGCCCGCTGGCTGCATCAGACAGCATCCGGTTCGCGCGGTTGCGCCTCGTGCGCGGCGGCTGGGCGTGAATCGGCTGCGGGGCTTCGTCGTCAGCGTAGAGATGTGATGTGAGGTCGACTGGGCGTGTTCGGATGTTCGAGTGATCGAACGGACACGTCCCGGGTAGTCGATTTCCAACACTACCTTGCAGGGATTCCGACTATCATGGTTTAAATTAATTGTTAATTATTCGTTTAATTAATTGCTATTTAATTTTTCCATGATTATTCGTTATTAAACTCTCGGACATGTCGAGATTCGTTTTGTGTGGATGAATGCTTGTAATAGTAAAAATTCGGGGGTTGACCGAATTTAGATTTATTATTATTGTTCTATGTTTTCCGGAAAGTGTATAGGGTCGATTTCATGTATAGAATCGATACCGGAATTGTAAATTTATTTCTTGTAATTTATTTACGTTGGATCGATGCCGAGACGACCGCCGGAGAACTCGTGTGACGAAGAAGACGAAGAGGACGAAGAACCGGGGGGTCGATCAACCCCATGATCGACCCCATGACCGAAGCCATGGGGAGGGGTCGATCGCCCCTCGGCTGGGGCTGCCGCCGGTGGTGGTGGCCGGCCGGCTGGGGAGGCGGCGGCGGTGCCCTCTCCGGTGGTGGCGGCGGTCGGTGGTGGTGGTGGTGGTGCGGGGATCCCCAACCCGTGCTACTCCTACTCCTACCTAGATTCTACTTACCTAATTGATTCGGTTTTCCTAATTGAGTTTTTCCTATTTTTGGGAATTCTCATGGATTAGGAAAAGAATTAATTGGAATTAATTTTATTCCTTATTCTATTATGGAAGTCTTCTAGAGTATTCCGAGTTCTACTTGGAATAGGATCCTAGAGATTTAATAGAATTGGAAAGGAATAAAAGTTAATTTAGGATTGATTTATTTCCTAATTGATTATTCCTATTTTATGGGAATTTTCATAGTAATGGAAATTAATTAATCTTGGAAAGTAGAAGAGTCCTAATTTATTTTATTTCCTTATTCTATTATAGAAGTCTTCTAGAATATTCCAAGTTTACTTGGATATATTATTCTAGAGATTTAATAGAATTAGATAGGAAAATAAATAAATAAAAATATTAATAATATTTAATTTTATTTTTGATTTATTCGATTGACTTAATTTTCGAATTGAGTATCTTTTGGATTTATTAAAAATAAATAGATTTAAATATTGGGATTAATATTCTCGTCACATGGAGCATTCAAGAACGAAGACTGAAGACTAGAAGACGCATATGGAGATGGAATAAAGCCATGATAGTCGGAAAATAATTTTCTAGCTTATTTTGACTATGTGCTATGTGCTTTATTGCTTGTATGCATGCTTATGTGTTTAATTATGCATTAGATAGCGTATCCCTTTGTTATAAAAAGCTAAGTGGGAGAGGGGATGGAAACATTCCCATGGTCTCCATTACTGTTCTCTTGGTGACTCTTATGGACTTTTGAAGTTCATATAGATGTGTCATTGGAGGAGAATTCTTGTAATTCCTTTTACAAGAAACATTGATTAAGTTTATCAAACAATGCCTAATTTGTCTTTCTGAAACTGACTTCAAGTCGACTCATTCTCACCCCGGGGAGTGGAATGGAGCCAAAGACACTTGGTCATGTGGATGACACAAATTAGAGACCTTCGTACCATTATTTGATAGATGGATCGATTGTCTGCTCGGCTCCCTCATTTATGAGAGATAGGGTTGTTCGCATGGTGAATCACTGGTTAGAAACTTCGAGTTTCACTTATGATTCTCCGCGTCTTGATTTATGAAAATCGAATGGATCTCGTAATTGGGAGTCAATTATAAAAGTCTCTTGGTGTAGTAAACGTCCACACCACGTGGCTTGCTATACTAACGGATTTTGGATTAATTGATGTAGACAGTTGTAAGGAATTGTGAAGAGTTGTGAAGTTATCGTAAACGTCCACACCACGTGGCTTGCGGTGATATAGCAATTCCAAACGATTTACTTTGGTGCTGAGTAATGGTTTACACTTAGATACGCATTATAGTATTCCTCCCCACGAGGTTACGCTATAAGTGATGTATGACCAAAGAAAACCTAATTGCTAAATCATTTGGGTGGGTAAACGTCCACACCACGTGGCTTGCCTTACCTGATGGGATTTTAGATGTGATTAGTAATTTAATGATATTATTTAAGGGAGATAATATCGGATATTAAATTGATTGTTTTTTTAAATGTGCTTATAGGTTTAGAGAATAGCTATGAACCCACTTTCTATGATACTCAAGGAGCATAAGCTCACTGGCCCCAACTATATTGATTGGAAGAGAAATTTAGACATTGTCCTGACTTCGGAGGAGTACAAGTTTGTACTCCATGAAGTCTGCCCTGCTGAGCCCACGGCTGCCTCAACTGATGAGGAAAAACTGACATATCGAAAGTGGAAAAAGGCTGATGAAATGGCTAGGTGTTATATTTTGGCTTCCATGTCAAATGTACTCCAAACCCAACATGAGTCGGTGGACACTGCCTATGATATGATGTTTAACCTCAAGGAGATGTTTGGGGAGCAAGATCGTGCGGCAAGGCAAGAAGCCATGAGAGTCCTCATGACAACTACTCAGTTTGAAGGAACGCCCGTAGGGGAGCACGTTCTTAAGATGATGGGTCTGTTGAATGAGCTTGAGATCCTAGGAGCTCAAATTGATGCTGAGACGCAAGTCGACATCATACTCCAGTCTCTGACCCCTAGTTTTGAGCAGTTTCGCATGAGTTATAATATGGGTAAACTATCTTATTCTCTTGCGCAACTCCTGACTGAACTGAAGGCGGCAGAGGGGATCTACAAGAAGGGCAAGTCTCTAGCGCTTGTAGCTACCAAGTCCAAAGGCTTGAAGCCTGTCGGAGGTAGGGGCAAGAGGAGGAAGCAAGCCGGGAAACCCAGTGGTGTCAAGAAGACTATACCACGAGTGGGGGCTGCAAAGCCAAAGGGCAAGTGCTTCCGATGCAACAAGTCTGGACACTGGAAGTCTGAATGTCCTCTCAGAGGTACGAATTTTTCTTTAGTCGTAAAAACATAGTCAGCGGTATTATCTACCAGAAATTCTGGTGTGTAGATATGGAACCACTGACGGTATGTGCATTTTGAATGCAGGGGTTCCAGAAAACCCGGCGACTTAGAGAACAAGAGTTCGAGTCTACACGGGCAAAAGCTGTGGAGGAGGCAGCTGTTGCGGTGGAAGACATTTATCTGCTTTAGTAGTTAAATAGGAGTTCATTTCAAGATTATTGCATTATGTACCCTTTATTTTAGAAAGAACGTTTTGTTCTGGATTTCTATTATTTGTGAATGGATATTTTATTTCTTTAATCATTGGATGATTTTGAGAAGAAATAATGGGTATTATCTATTCTGGTACATTAGATAGCAATATATGAATGATAGATCCTAAGTCTACCACGATGCAACGAACCGTTCTATAACTTGTTTTTCATGTTAGATATTTCTTTATTAATCATTATATTTGTGAATTCTCATACTTAGTAGTATTTTCAAATAAGATTCAAATGGTCGAAATTGATTTGATCAATTAAAGTTGAAGGAATGGACCTTCCGACCTAAGGATTGAATTTGGAGGATAATACGTCTAAGCAAACCTTTCTGGATAAAGGATAGAATTCAGACAAGTATTGGAAATGATTAGATATGCAGACATATGTTGGAGTTGTGTACTTAATGTCTAGATTTAAGTAACGGTAAACTCCCGATCATAGCATTTAATCTATTAAATTAATAAACAATTGTTTGCTTTTAATTATTATTAATTAAATATATGCAAATTCATAGTCCTAGATCTTATACGTTGTAGTTAGTATGGTGTTGCATGGGCACACAGAAGATCATACTATCGGTTACTCGTATTTAATCAAATAGTGGCTCACGACCTAGATGGACCCGGACCAATCCATCGGTATAGTCGTTCTGTGAGAGAGAAAATAATTTATCTTAATTATTTTATCACACTTGTACACTTGGTGTATTGAGCGGATCGTTGAGATTCATCGATTAGGATTGCCGGCGATAATCGATTCGAGTCTCAGTGTATTTTATTCTTAATCCCCGATATTATTGCGGGTGTGTATATTTAATATAAGTGACTTTGATTTACCAAAGGAATTAACCGATTTAATTCTTGGGTTAATTGCCGGTTAAGTTGGGTCACTATATTTCATATATGGCATGCCGTGAATAATTGACCGGACAGTGTATCCCGGAAGGGTTGATAATATCCCCGAGATGAGTTCATAAGGAATTATTGTGTAAACCTCATGAGTGGATTCGTTCCGCACAATAATTAAGGTTGAATGGTACTAGTCTCGGATTAAAGAGATGAATAAATTAATTAGCAATAAATTAATTTTATTCATGGATATTTAAATCTTAAATACACGGAATAAATAATACTACCGGAGAAATATTATTTGATATAATATGGTTTAATATTGGGAGTGCAATTAATTTATATAGTGGAAAATAAATTAATTAATATTGATAAGGATTAATGGACTTGGACAGTGGGCTCAATTTAATCTTCAATATTGGAAGCCCAATATTCCACCTCCTTTAGATCCCCTACGTAGCCTATAAAAGCACTACATGGCCTTCATAAATCATAAGACAAGAATTATCATACTTGATATTCTAGAGAGTTGAAGGAGATCCATAGGAGTTCGATAGATCGTCGCCCACCCGACGTTCGAACGGAGTGCAAGGAATACGTGGGAAGATTCAAAGGTCTTCGATTGATTTCGTTTCTCCGCACAACGAATCAAAGGTATGATCATAAAACTCCTTGTGTGATTTTATGTTCTAATTAATTGTGATACATACATGAACGCACGATCCGGGAGAACGTCGAGACCGGGATACGGGGATTCGAGATCCCCGTCGGGATCGAGAGGGGCGGCCGAACCCTAGGGTTCGACCGCCGGTGCGCCGCGCAAGGAAGCCCCGGCTGGACGCCGGGGCATGCGATCGACCTAGGGTCGATCGCTGGGGATGCCACGGGCTGGTGCCGTGGCGGATCCCCGCCGCCTCCATGGCGGCGTGCGCGACGAGGCGCCTCGGCTGGGCCGAGGCGGGCGATCGATCGGGCGATCGATCGCCGGGGGAAGACCGCGGCTGGAGCCGCGGTAGGTCAGCCGGGCTGACCGCCCCTCCTGGCGGTGGCGGTGAGTCGCCGGACTCACCGCCGGGGGCTGCCCCATGCAGCCCCATGCGATCGCCATGCACGGCGATCGCGAGCCCCGGCGGGGGCGCGGCTAGGGTTTAGCCGTGGGTTCGCCTGCGGTGATGCCTCGGTCGTGCTCCGGGTCGTTCGGTGTTCGTGATCGGTTTCCGGCGACAGGATTTCGGTCGGGTTATTATTTTCCGCAAATTTTAATGGTCCGGGATATCGAATTCCAGCAATTGGTATCAGAGCGTTTGGTTTCGTGTTCATGTATGTATTCAATTGTGTTCTACCTTGCAGGGATTCCGACTATCATGGTTTAATTGATTTTTAATTATTCGTTTAATTAATTGCTATTTAATTTACCATGATTGTTCGTTATTAAACTCTCGGACATGTCGAGATTCGTTTTGTGTGGATGAATGCTTGTAATAGTAAAAATTCGGGGGTTGACCGAATTTAGATTTATTATTATTGTTCTATGTTTTCCGGAAAGTGTATAGGGTCGATTTCATGTATAGAATCGATACCGGAATTGTAAATTTATTTCTTGTAATTTATTTACGTTGGATCGATGCCGAGACGACCGCCGGAGAACTCGTGTGACGAAGAAGACG
The DNA here is from genome assembly GCA_954870475.1 of Euphrasia confusa. Lineage (NCBI taxonomy): Eukaryota > Viridiplantae > Streptophyta > Magnoliopsida > Lamiales > Orobanchaceae > Euphrasia > Euphrasia confusa. Next base: position 2,496,603 of record OX940952.1, on the reverse strand, counting down.
AAGAGGACGAAGAACCGGGGGGTCGATCAACCCCATGATCGACCCCATGACCGAAGCCATGGGGAGGGGTCGATCGCCCCTCGGCTGGGGCTGCCGCCGGTGTGGTGGTGGCCGGCCGGCTGGGGCGGCGGCGGCGGTTCCCTCTCCGGTGGTGGCGGCGGTCGGTGGTGGTGGTGGTGGTGCGGGGATCCCCAACCCGTGCTACTCCTGTTGGAATATGTCCTTCGATCCTACGTGTGCAATCGATAAAGTCATAAGGTCGTCTATGGATGTTAAATGATTATTCGATAATATTAATTGTTGGGAACAATATAATATTGATCAATAAATCATACCTACAGGGTCACACACGAGTCGGAATTACGTTGCTTGTTATATTGATTTAGAATCAATACGTATGGATTTTCACATGCATGGGATGCATGGCATGCATGAGATGCATGGCTTTAATGGATGCATGTCACATGGTGTGACATGGCATGCCACACAAGCAAGGGGACCACATCTAATGCAATTTGGCATGATGATGTGGAAATGACCCTTCACCTCCCCATTATCCACCATTACTTGTGCATTATGATGCACATTATGGTGGGGGTTACATGGGAGGTTAATGGTGATCAATATAGTGATGAAAACATGTGTTTTCATATCACTTTTGATCAGCCACGAAAATGATACACAAAATAGAGAGAGAATAGAGTTCTTGGAGAACCATTCTCAAACAAGCAAGCAAGTTCATTTTCCGGGTTCGTGTGCAACACGTAGAGGCCGGGCCATTTGTGCGGCTTCAACATCCGGGCGATCTAGAGAAGAGTGACGAGGTCATTCTCAAGGCTGATCCATGAAGGTGGTTCAATCGACTCAACACCACTTCATCAACATCAACGAGGCACGCTACACCGGTTGTAAGTGTTCTTGTTAATCTCTATATATATATATATTGGATGTATATATATATATATATATATATATATATATAAATATGTGTCTATACATATATATGTGTGCACTAAGATCATGGCATAGTAGATCTATTGCTTTACACGCTTCCGCACACACGGTATATCGATCGGATCGGTATACCGATACCATCAATTGGTATCAGAGCCTAGGGCTCGTGCACACTTTTGTGTTGGACACAAAAATTTTAATCAACATAATTGACTTATTTGTTTAATTGTGATTATGTGATTAGATGTAAGGCCGGCCACCGTTAGTGGTCGGGTGAATGAAATTGTCGTTTTTTACGTTTCGATTGGCCACAGTTTTGGAGGGCTGCGTCCCTTGGAATCATTTGTAATAGATAGGTTTTCTATTTCAATTTGTATTGTTCAAACTTGTAAGCGATGGACTTGGTCCATGGTTCGATGGAGGATCTCAGCTCTCCGGCGAAAACGAGAAGAAACGAAGCAAAACGAAGCCAAACGAAGCAAAACGAAGCAAACTGGGCTGCTGGAGCCAAACGGCGGTCGCCGTTTGAGCTCCGGCGGGCGCCGAATGGATTCGGCGGGCGCCGTTTTAGAAACGGCGACCGCCGAAAGGCCTTTTTTGGGGCAGATGGGTTTTTTGCCTTTTCGGCGGGCGCCGTTTTGGAAACGGCGACCGCCGGTGGTGTTCAGCGACCGCTGGTTGTAAAACGGCGGGCGCTGTTCGTGGTTTTTGAGGTAATGACTTGTTTTGACCAAAATCGGCGAGCACGGAACTAAAACGGAGGGCGAGGACCAGTCCAGAAGATGTTCAAGGCTTTTGTTATTACTTTAATTCTTTTCGTTTGAGAGTTGTGAGGTTCTAGGGGCCTTTCGATTTCGTATTTATATGCTTTGCTAGTTATAGGTTGTTTTATGTTATAAATGTTCAACTTACATATAAACAAACCTATGCATGCAAGTTCTCAATAATAATGAGTATAATGTCTTGTCCAAAACGTCACACTCATGAAGCCCTCGATCATAAGTTGGTAGGTCCGCCTCAGCGGGGTACTACTTGTTATCTTGGGATAGTGGGAGTAAGGGTTAGACCCTTACACGTGAGTTTGGTTTTCTCATCGATAGATCCACTGCAGGCGTGGCTATCGAGACATGAGATAAGAATGTGATTCTTATCGACCGAGAATGACATTAGATGTCATTGACATGGGATGTCTACCTATCTTGGTTTTCTTAAGTGCGGACTCAGTCGGCTTAAGGATTCGCAAGATGAGGGTCTTGGGATCGCTTTGTTCAAGGGAACAACGATATTAGATATCGATTGAACAAAATGGAATAAATAAGTAACTTGTTAGACAACCTTATTTGTTTACCGCTTTGTGGATGTTTACATACTTTAATTTATCTTTCTTTTGTAGTTTATCATGTTAATTTCAACTCGATTCAAGTTTGGTTCAATTCTTGATTATGAAAAATTGAACAACATAAATTTTCTTGATTCACAACGTAATTTGAGGATGGTCCTCAAATACGAAGACAATGAAAATGTGTTAGATAACCACATCCTAAGATATCATTGAACAACTCAATAGCATGTTCGGGGAATATGCTAAGATTGAGCGGTTCGGTGTGACCAGGGTCATCGCTTCAGCTAGGCTGGAAAAATGGAAATCTATGGGATCACATGTGCAACAAATGATTGGATTATTTGTTTCAAGTGACCGCCTAGATTTTTCCTATGATTATTATTTGGCAACCGATTTCATACTTCAATCTCATGATGGTTATAATGCCTTTAGGCTAAATTTTCCATATGAATGGTTTGAAGAAATCGCTTCGTGAGCTCCACGGGATGCTCAAGGCTGCTGAGCCGGCGATAGAGAAGGACCCTAAGAGGGAAATTCTTATGATATGGGATAGGGTATTCAAAAGAGCAGGGGCAAGAAGGCTACTAGGGTTCCTAGGGAATCTCAATGCGTCTTTGCAAAAGTGTTGGACACTACTTGCAAACATATAAAAGTTCATATTTTATTCAATTTCAAAACAAATGCCTAATTTGTCTTTCATATGATGGATTCTAAGGTTATGATTATTTACACCTCGGGGAGTGATTTAATCCAAAACACTTAAGTTCATCAATGACACAAATTAGAGACTTTCGAGCCATTGGATGGCGTGAATCGATTGTCTGGTTGGCTCCCTCATATTTTATGAGAGATAGGGCTTCAATTGCATGATAATATCGCTGGTTAGAAAACTTCGATTTTTCACTTACGATTTATCACGTTTTGACATTGAGATAATTTTGAATGGGAAATTTGAATGAGACTCAATTATTGGGAATAATTGAATTTGCCCAAAGTTCAAAGAAGATGTGAAGAACGGGGTTGCTTCATCTTCAAGTATTAATGATATAGACATTAAACTTCACAAATTCTACTTCTTGGGTATTGGATGCCAAATGTGGTTCTCACATTTTTATGTGGAGGAACTACATAGAAGTATAAGTTTGGTGAATAGAGATGTCGATCTACGGGCAAGAAATGGAGCGAAGGTCGCTGCATTAGCCGTATGATCATATGATGTTGTTTTGCCTTAGGGCCTTGTTTTAGTATTATAACTATGTAATTTCGTACCTTCAATAAACAATGAATATTGGTTCAGTATTGGATACTAATGGATTAGTTTTTCACTATTAAATAGTTTGGTAACTATTTTAATTGTGAATTATTCTTTGTTTTGGTACGATTATTATATTGTTTATGTATACTTTAAACTTGACAAATCATATATAACATTAACACTAAAGGCCGAATCGAATAAGTCTCAATGAGACATAACTATAACATTGTTGATTAGGTCAAATCATCATCTAAATATGTAACGAAGCTTCTTTTAGAATGCATTCTAGAATCATTTGACTTGGAATCATTTGATACATGTGGATGATGTGTGATGGAAAAGATAACAATGTCATCTTTCTTGGAGAAAGGAGAACATGTGAGTGATTTATTAGGGATGATCCATACTGATGTATGTGGAACCTATCAGTTCACAAGCACATGAAGGTTATGTTTCGGAAAAGAGAAAACAAACTATATTAGATATAGTTCGACCATTCGATGAGAGGTCTAAATGAACTACTGGTCTCTTTTGGGAACACACAATTCTAGACTTCAACTTATACACTGAATAGGACGCTGTCAAAAGCTGTTGATAAGACACCATACTAGGTATGGAAAGGGAGGGTCCCTAAATTGTTTTCATCAAAATTTGAGGTTCTAAAAGCGTCTCTGACGAGATTTATCTCTATAGAGCTTGAACTCAAATGGGATAAAAGTTCCTTTATGGTATCCATAAGAAACTCGAGGGTACAACTTCTACGATCTATCTGAGAACAATATTTTGTTGCTCGAGATAGTGATTTTCTTGAAAAGAGTTATCTTTCCTAGAAATTCAGTGGGAGCTCGGTTGTTTTGAATGAGGTTCAAGTGAAACAACCAACGATGAATACTCAAGACTGGGTTGAGAGTATTCTTATGATTTTGGAAGCCATATCAGCCCTCGTAGGTCCGAAAGGCATAAATCTATCTCTATTATTCAAATACTTAGATATTGTGACCAATGAGAGATATGAATTCATGCTTTTGGAAAGCGGTGAACCTTCGACCTAATTCCAAGCTATGACGAGTCCAGCTACTGAAAATTGGCATGGTGCCATGAAATCTGAGATGATATCAATATCTGATAATCAAGTTTGGAACTTGATATATTTGCATCACAGGGTTAGACCCAATGAATGCTAATAGATCTTTAAGATCTAAACAGACAGATGGAAAACCTAGGGTTTTCAAAGCAAGGTTGATGGTAAAAGTTTTATTCACGAGGTGGATTATGGAAAAACTTTCACCAATTGCTTTGATTAAATCATTCAGATTATCTTAGCCATTACTACTCATCTTGATAATGAGTTATGGTAATATTGGATGTTAAAACTAACTTTTTGAATTGGATTCTAGAAGAGGCTGTGTTTTAACACAGCCAAAGAGTTTTATCGATCTTAATAAGGCTGAGAAATTATGCAAGCTTATAGTTCTATTTATGGAATAAAGAATGCATATCGGAGTAGCAATCTTCAGTTCAATGAATCCTTACTGGGATTTGGATTTCAGAGGAACTCGGAAGAGTCTTGTTTTACAAGAAGATCAGTGGGAGTTACGTTGTATTAATTTTGTTGTATGTCGGTGACATACTCCTTATTGGAAACAATGTTTCTATGCTTAATTCTATTAAAGAATGGCTTGGAAATTGTTTTTCAATAAAGGATCTTGGAGAAGCACAGTACATATTAGGCATCAAGATCTGTCGGAACAGATCGAAAAGGATGTTTGGACTTAGTCAAGCGACCTATATTGATAAGGTGCTTGATAGGTTTAGAATGAAAGACGCCAAAAAGGGTCTCATTCCAATGAGTCATGGCACATCTCTTAGCAAGATGCAAGGCCCTACGGGACTTGATGAGCAAAAGAGGATGGAAAACATTCCTTATGCTTCGGCAATAGGGTCTATAATGTATGCCATGATATGTACACGACCGGACGTATCGTATGCTTTGAGCATGACGAGTCAGTTTCAAGGAAATCCAGGTGAGGCGCATTAGACTGCGGCCAATAATATTCTTATGTACCTTAGATGGACTAAAGAATATTTTGTTGTCTTTGGAAGACAAAAAGAGTTGATATTAACAACCTGTTTGAATGCTAACTTTAAAATAGACTAAGATAATTTCCGATTTTAATCTGGTTATATCTTTTGTCTGGTTAGAGGTGATATTTGCTGGAATAGTTCCATGCAATGCAATATAGCTTATTAAACTACAGAAGCTGAGCACAGTATTGCATTGGATGCAGTAATGTTGGCAATTAAGATTTGAAAGTTCTTGAATGAACTAGGTGGCGTAACTAGCTCAGCCCATCCGATAGTTCTCTATTTATAGTAGAGTTATCGCGCAAGCCAATGAGCTAGGAAGCACCACAAGTCTAAAACTGGTGCTCAGGAAGTTCCACATTATCTGGGAGATAGTTTTGTGGAGACATCGAGATAATAAAGTTGCAACTTTTGATAAGGTTGCAAACTCGCTTTCTAAACCTCTCCAGCAGTTTAAGCTTGAGGCTTTCACGACTGCAATAGAGATCAGACATCTTAGAGATGGGTTGTGATTTCTATTACTGTATTAGATACTTTTGGAGAATTGGTAAACATTCACTCATATGTATAATACATAATTCTTCATATAAATATGGTTTAATTTATATGAATTGTCCAAATGATTAAGTGATATCAATTGGGTTATGGGGTCGACTTACCGCATAATGAAGTCCCAATGGTTGAACTGATACACTTGAATCATATAGTTGTTCCTGGTTCGTATAATCGAGTACGGACAAACCGATAATACAATGAACTAGTTTGTAATGTGTACTATAGCGCCGCTTCATGGGCTAGTGATGTGGGACATCAAGTACAATTACATAGATATTAGCTGGGAGCTAATGATCGAACAGACCCGACTGGAATAGTATTTAAGATTTCGAGTCATAATACTATTTCATTGACTGTCGAGCAATTTCCTCTGACCTGAGTAGTCCAGAGTGATTCCATTGTGAAATGGTGTACTTTGATACAAGTAAACGCCTTTCGTAAAAGGAGGTTATAAAACTTGTTATTGGATATATCAGGAAGCAAGTGGGAGAGCTTGGATTGACAAGATGGGATTGTCCTCCATTTTATAATGGGATACATGTCTTACCGGCCACTTGGAGAGTCGAGACTGTGGAAAATACGTGGCCACGTCTAGATTCGTATCATAGTGATAAATCTGGTTTTACAGTCGGTCTCAAAGTCCAAGAAAGGTTTGAACCGATTGAGGATGACTCGAGTCTTGCCTCAAGTTCAAACTTAGACATAAAGTGACAACAGGAAGTTGGCAGCACACTGGCTCTGAAGGCCAAGTGGGAGATTGTTGGAATATGTCCTTCGATCCTACGTGTGCAATCGATAAAGTCATAAGGTCGTCTATGGATGTTAAATGATTATTCGATAATATTAATTGTTGGGAACAATATAATATTGATCAATAAATCATACCTACAGGGTCACACACGAGTCGGAATTACGTTGCTTGTTATATTGATTTAGAATCAATACGTATGGATTTTCACATGCATGGGATGCATGGCATGCATGAGATGCATGGCTTTAATGGATGCATGTCACATGGTGTGACATGGCATGCCACACAAGCATGAGATGCATGGCTTTAATTAATTGCTATTTAATTTACCATGATTGTTCGTTATTAAACTCTCGGACATGTCGAGATTCGTTTTGTGTGGATGAATGCTTGTAATAGTAAAAATTCGGGGGTTGACCGAATTTAGATTTATTATTATTGTTCTATGTTTTCCGGAAAGTGTATAGGGTCGATTTCATGTATAGAATCGATACCGGAATTGTAAATTTATTTCTTGTAATTTATTTACGTTGGATCGATGCCGAGACGACCGCCGGAGAACTCGTGTGACGAAGAAGACGAAGAGGACGAAGAACCGGGGGGTCGATCAACCCCATGATCGACCCCATGACCGAAGCCATGGGGAGGGGTCGATCGCCCCTCGGCTGGGGCTGCCGCCGGTGTGGTGGTGGCCGGCCGGCTGGGGCGGCGGCGGCGGTTCCCTCTCCGGTGGTGGCGGCGGTCGGTGGTGGTGGTGGTGGTGCGGGGATCCCCAACCCGTGCTACTCCTGTTGGAATATGTCCTTCGATCCTACGTGTGCAATCGATAAAGTCATAAGGTCGTCTATGGATGTTAAATGATTATTCGATAATATTAATTGTTGGGAACAATATAATATTGATCAATAAATCATACCTACAGGGTCACACACGAGTCGGAATTACGTTGCTTGTTATATTGATTTAGAATCAATACGTATGGATTTTCACATGCATGGGATGCATGGCATGCATGAGATGCATGGCTTTAATGGATGCATGTCACATGGTGTGACATGGCATGCCACACAAGCAAGGGGACCACATCTAATGCAATTTGGCATGATGATGTGGAAATGACCCTTCACCTCCCCATTATCCACCATTACTTGTGCATTATGATGCACATTATGGTGGGGGTTACATGGGAGGTTAATGGTGATCAATATAGTGATGAAAACATGTGTTTTCATATCACTTTTGATCAGCCACGAAAATGATACACAAAATAGAGAGAGAATACAGTTCTTGGAGAACCATTCTCAAACAAGCAAGCAAGTTCATTTTCCGGGTTCGTGTGCAACACGTAGAGGCCGGGCCATTTGTGCGGCTTCAACATCCGGGCGATCTAGAGAAGAGTGACGAGGTGATTCTCAAGGCTGATCCATGAAGGTGGTTCAATCGACTCAACACCACTTCATCAACATCAACGAGGCACGCTACACCGGTTGTAAGTGTTCTTGTTAATCTCTATATATATATATATATTGGATGTATATATATATATATATATATATAAATATGTGTCTATACATATATATGTGTGCACTAAGATCATGGCATAGTAGATCTATTGCTTTACACGCTTCCGCACACACGGTATATCGATCGGATCGGTATACCGATACCATCAACTCCTACTCCTACCAAGATTCTACTTACCTAATTGATTCGGTTTTCCTAATTGAGTTTTCCTATTTTTAGGGAATTCTCATGGATTAGGAAAATAATTAATTGGAATTAATTTTATTCCTTATTCTATTATGGAAGTCTTCTAGAGTATTCCGAGTTCTACTTGGAATAGGATCCTAGAGATTTAATAGAATTGGAAAGGAATAAAAGTTAATTTAGGATTGATTTATTTCCTAAATGATTATTCCTATTTTGTGGGAGTTTTCATAGAAATGGAAATTAATTAATCTTGGAAAGTAGAAGAGTCCTAATTTATTTTATTTCCTTATTCTATTATAGAAGTCTTCTAGAATATTCCAAGTTTACTTGGATAGATTATTCTAGAGATTTAATAGAATTAGATGTGAAAATAAATAAATAAAAATATTAATAATATTTAATTTTATTTTTGATTTATTCGATTGACTTAATTTTCGAATTGAGTATCTTTTGGATTTATTAAAAATAAATAGATATTGGGATTAATATTCTCGTCACATGGAGCATTCAAGAACGAAGACTGAAGACTAGAAGACGCATACGGAGATGGAATAAAGCCATGATAGTCGGAAAAATAATTTTCTAGCTTATTTTGACTATGTGCTATGTGCTTTATTGCTTGTATGCATGCTTATGTGTTTAATTATGCATTAGATAGCGTATCCCTTTGTTATAAAAAGCTAAGTGGGAGAGGGGATGGAAACATTCCCATGGTCTCCATTACTGTTCTCTTGGTGACTCTTATGGACTTTTGAAGTTCATATAGATGTGTCATTGGAGGAGAATTCTTGTAATTCCTCTTACGAGAAACATTGATTAAGTTTATCAAACAATGCCTAATTTGTCTTTCTGAAACTGACTTCAAGTCGACTCATTCTCACCCCGGGGAGTGGAATGGAGCCAAAGCCACTTGGTCATGTGGATGACACAAATTAGAGGCAGTCGTACCATTCTTTGATAGATGGATCGATTGTCTGCTCGGCTCCCTCATCTAATGAGAGATAGGGTTGTTCGCATGGTGAATCACTGGTTAGAAACTTCGAGTTTCACTTATGATTCTCCGCGTCTTGATTTACGAAAATCGAATGGATCTCATAATTGGGAGTCAATTATAAAAGTCTCTTGGTGTAGTAAACGTCCACACCACTTGGCTTGCTATACTAACGGATTTTGGATTAATTGATGTAGACAGTTGTAAGGAATTGTGAAGAGTTGTGAAGTTATCGTAAACGTCCACACCACGTGGCTTGCGGTGATATAGCAATTCCAAACGATTTACTTTGGTGCTGAGTAATGGTTTACACTTAGATACGCATTATAGTATTCCTCCACACGAGGTTACGCTATAAGTGATGTATGACCAAAGAAAACCTAATTGCTAAATCATTTGGGTGGGTAAACGTCCACACCACGTGGCTTGCCTTACCTGATGGGATTTTAGATGTGATTAGTAATTTAATGATATTATTTGAGGGAGATAATATCGGATATTAAATTGATTGTTTGTTTAAATGTGCTTATAGGTTTAGAGAATAGCTATGAACCCACTTTCTATGATACTCAAGGAATTCAACGCACTAGTTCCATACTGTGTTGGATGGAATAACAAGTTAGACATTTCCCAGACTGTTGCTGAGTACAAGTTTGTACTCAGTGAACTTTGTCCTCCTGAACTAACTCGTGTCTCAACTATTGAGGAAAAAGATGATTTTGAGAAGTGGAACAGTGCTTTTGCATTAACCACCAATCATGATATCATGCTAAAACTCAAGCTTATGTTTAGAGACAACGAGAAGGTTAGAAAAGAGGCGATGAGGATACTCATAAAGGTCAGTCGCTTCGAGGAAACGCTTGAACACGTTTTCGAGATGTTAGACCTTTTGGATGAGTTGAGACAATCGCAAGCTCTTATGGCCAAAGCCAAAGGTTTCGAACCTAAGGGCATAAACCATGGAATGGAGAAGCAGACAAAGAAGCCCTGTAGTTCTGCTCTTGGACCACGGAATAGGGTGAGAAAGCCTTCGAGCAGTTATTCTCAAAGAAAACTTTATGGGGACTGGAAGTCTTTATTTTCTCCTGGGGAAGGTATAAGATTTTCTCCTTAGTCTTTAAAACATAGTCAGGTGTGTTATCTACCAGAAACCTGGTTGGTAGATATGGATCCACTGACGGTATGTATGCATTTAAAATGCAGGGACACCAGGAAATCCAAAGACTTGGAAATGGAGGAATAGTCAAGGCAAAGCTGTAAAGGAGGCAGCTGTTGCGGTGGAAGACATTTATCTACTTTAGTAGTTAAATAGGAGTTCATTTCAAGATTATTGCATTATGTACCCTTTTTAGAAAGAATGTTTAGTTCTGGATTTCTATTAATGGATATTTTATTTCTTTAATCATTTGATGATTTTGATAAGAAATAATGGGATTATCTATTATGGTACATTAGATAGCAATATGTGAATGATGAATCCTTAGTCTACCACGATGCAACAAACCGTTCTATAACTTGTTTTACTTGTTAGATATTTCTTTATTAATCATTATACTTGTGAATTCTTATACTTAGTAGTATTTTCAAATAAGATTCAAATGGTCGAAATTGATTTGATCAATTATAGTTGAAGGAATGGACCTTCCGACCTAAGGATTGAATTTGGAGGATAATACATCTAAGCAAACCTTTCTGGATAAAGGATAGAATTCAGACAATTATTGGAAATGATTAGATATGCAGACATATGTGTAAAATAGAAAAGTACGAGTAATTCTCTCAAAGAATACTCGGTGATGGATTAGAATACTTAATGTGCCATAAAAGCAAAGTGTTTTGACTAGTCAATGGACACAAAGCTATTATGGGGAACCATCAAAGTATATCCATTAGGAGCCTGCGACTCGGTCGCGGAGGCCATCACTTATCTAAGTAACACATAGCATAATCAAAGATTGGGATTCAATCCCAAAGGGCCGCACCGTACACTTACATGTAAAAGTGGTGCGTTGTAAACAAGAAATGAAGATCTAATAGTAAAAGAACAAGTTGTTCGGAACCACCTATGTTCTATGGATATTCCTGGATACAACGGCATATTCAATATGGTTGTAGGATATCCTAGATGAACAAAATGTTGTGTGTTCTATAGTACTATGAGCCAGAGGGACGTCTCGTCCGGCTCATAGAGGAAGACTATTAGATGAACCACAAAGCCTGAACTGATATAATACCTTGAAATGAGAAAAAGGACAAAAGACTGGGAACCAGCCAAACCGAGTAATAGTACACCACATACTGCACCTATTGTTATTACTGTTATACACCGGGACGCCATTGCAGTGGGAGGTTGTTGGACAACCAAAGATATTCATAAGACTAGAGGAGTTCGGACTCTGGATCTAGTAGACATGAAATCGATCCCTAGCTCTGCATAAGGGTGGTACTAGATCTAAATGAGCTCTCTTGGATAACAATAAGATTTATTGTTAAGAGGCTAGATCATTTAGAGTACAAGCTTAGTAAATCCATTTATGGATTGTAACAAAGCTGTAAATCGTGGAACTTGCAAATTGATGAGATAGTCCATTTTATGGATTCATCAAAATGGCAAAGACGATAGGTGTATTAGAGACATAATGGAAAACAAGGTGGTGTTTCTCGGAGATCTTATGTAGATAATATTTTATCATTGGCAACAATGTAAAGATATTGTCAGACATAAGAAAATGGTTGTCTAAATGAATCGAGATATAAGATTGAGCAGAAGTTGGAGCATGTTCTTGAGATCTTTCGATCCAAGGATAAGAACATTGTACTTCTCCTAGATATCTTATACGATTATGGTTTGTTTTAAACATGCATACTTCTGAGAAAGGTTATTGCCTTTCAGAGACAGAATATACATCTATCTAAAGGGTATGTGTTCGAACACATGAAGGAGATAGATGAGGACAAAGCAGTTTCCTATACTTCAAGTATGGAAAGTTTTATAGATGCAATGTTGTAAAACAAGAACCTGATATCAACTATGCGGTTTGCGTAGTGGGAGGATATCAAAGTAATCTGGATAAGGAATGTTCGAATGCTGTAAGAGTACTTTCATAGTACTGGCTTACAGAGCAAGACGAAGTCTTCTTAGATTACAGATTCTCAGATCCAAAAATCAGAGAAGGACCAGTGTAAGTCGATATCATGCTATGTGTTCACTTTTGGGGAGGTGGAACTTTTAATATGAAAGAGTGATAAGCAGGACGCTTCTCGGACTCTCTCATAACCGAATAGCAGCCTCAGAGGCAGCGGAAGTTTTGGTTAGGTTCCGGGATAGCCTCTAAGACTTGGATATGACTCTTGGTTTATCAAAGGCTATTACATAGCGGTGCATGGTAAACCGGAAGAAGTCATAAGTCTAAAAGTGATGATAACACATAGTGCAAGTACCACCTGATACGAATCATCGTCGAGGGAGACGACGTAGTAGTCACCAAGATAACTTCAGAGCGGCAACCTAGATTGCTCACTCACATAGTACTTCACGGAAGTACACTTTAAAGCACGTGATGAGTATGGGAACCGGGAGTTTGGAGGAAATGACTAGACCTTAGTACAAGTGGGAGATTGTTGGAGTTGTGTACTTAATGTCTAGATTTAAGTAACGGTAAACTCCCGATCATAGCATTTAATCTATTAAATTAATAAACAATTGTTTGCTTTTAATTATTATTAATTAAATATATGCAAATTCATAGTCCTAGATTTTATACGTTGTAGTTAGTATGGTGTTGCTGCTGGGATTCGATGTCCCGGGCTATCAAAAATTGCGGAACCGATAACCCGACCGAAAACCCGTCGCCGGAGATCGCACGAACACCGACTCATCCGCAGGAGTCCGACCTTTGGAGACTACGCGCCCGAAGACACGCAGCCCGCCCCCAGTCGAAGTCTCCCGCGAGTCGGAAATCACGAACGCGAACCACACGCGAAGAACCGGGCTCGACAAGAGCGTCGCCGCGGGATGAACCCGCGGCTAAACCCTAGCCGAACCCCATCGCGGCTGGGGTTCGCGATCGCCGTGCATGGCGATCGCTGGGGCTGCCAAACAGCCCCCGGTGGTGAGTCCGGCGACTCACCACCTTCACCGGAGGAGGGTGGTCAGCTCCCGGCTGACCCGCCGCGGCATCAGCCGCGGCTTTCCCATGCGATCGTCCACGCGGTCGATCGCTCGCCCCGGCTTCAGCCGGGGCTCCTCCCTTGCGCACGCCGCCGTCGAGGGCGGCTGGGGTCCGCCACGGCACCAGCCCGTGGTACCCCAGCGATCGACCGAAGTCGATCGCGTGCCCCGGCGTCCAGCCGGGGCTTCGCCCCTCGTCGCGCGCGCCGGGCGGTCGAGCCCTAGGGTTTCGACCGCCCCCTTCGATCTTCGCCGGGGATCTCGAATCCCCGTCCGCGATGATCGTCGTTTTTCCCGGATCGTCTTGTTCATGTACATATTACGATTAACAAGCACAAATAATCAAAGAGGGGGATTCTCGATTATACCTTCGATTCGTTGTACGGAGAAACGAAATCGGTTGACGACCTTGCGAACTTCCTACGTATTCCTCGCACCTCGTCCGAACGTCGTGTGGGCGACGATCTATCGGATTCCTATGGATCTTCCTCACTCTCAAGACTTTATGATTGGCGTAGGTCAATTATTATGTGTTATGAAAAGTGAAGACCATGTAGTGCTTATATAGGCTACGTAGGGGATCATAAGGAGAATAAATATTGGGCTTCTAAATATTGAAGATTAAATTGGGTCCAACCCAAATCCATTAATCCTTATCAATATTAAATTTTATTTATTTTCCACTATATAAATAAAATTGCACTCCCAATATTATTCCATATTATATCAAATAATATTTCTCCGATTAGTATTATTTATTCCGTGTATTTAAGATTTAAATATCCATGAATAAATTTATTTATTGCTCAATAAATAATATTCATATCTTATATCCGAGACTAGTACCGTTCAACCTTTATTATTGTGCGGAACGAATCCACTCATGAGGTTTACACAATAATTCCTTATGAACTCATCTCGGGGATATTATCAACCCTTCCGGGATACACTTTCCCGTCAAGTATTCACGGCATGTCGTATATAAAATATAGCGACCCAATTTTACCGGTAATTAACCCAATAATTAAATCGGTTAATTCCTTTGGAAAATCAAAGCCTCTAATATTAAATATACACACCCGCAATAGTATCGGGGATTAAGAATAAAATACTCCGAGATTTAAATTGATTATCCAAGGCAATCCTAATCAATAAATCTCAAGCTGATCCGCCCAATACACCAAGTGTACAAGTGTGATAAAATAATTAAGATAAATTATTTTCTCTCTCACACAACGACTATACCGATGGATTAGTTCGTGTCCATCTAGGTCGTGAGCAACTGTTCGATTAAATACGAGTACCGATAGTATGATCTTCTGTGTGCCCATGCACACCATACTAACTACAACGTATAAAATCCAGGACTATATTTTGCATAATTTAATTAATAATAATTAAATGCAAATAATTGTTTATTAATTAAATAGGTTAAATGCTATGACCGGGAGTTTACCGGTACTTAAATCTAGACATTAAGTACACAACTCCAACAGTTGCATGTGTTGGAATTCGATATCCCGGGCTATTTAAAATTGCGGAAACCATAGCCCGATCAAACCCTTCGCCGGAGATCACATGAACGCCGACTCATCCGCCGGAGTCCGACCTTCGGAGACCATGCGCCCGAAGACGCACAGCCCGCCCCCGGTCGAACCCCCGCGAGCCGGGGTTCGTGTGATCGAACAAGGCGTTCGATGGGGCTGCATCCGGCAGCCCCCAGCAGCAGGTCCGGCGACCTGCTGCTCGCCGTGGAGGAGCCCCCACCTTCGAGGTGGGGAGGTGGCGGCACCAGCCCGCCACCGCCGGCGATCGCCCCCAGCGATCGCCCCCTCGGCCGAAGCCGAGGGTTCTCCTTCGCGCGCCGAACCCTAGGCGTGCGATCCACGCGGTCCGGTGGCTTCGCCACCACCGCGTGGTCGTTCGTCTAATCCGGGTCCGAACTTCCGGATCTTGTTCTACGGTATTTTCAATAAACCAAAAACCGAAATAATATCGAGGGGGTTTAGATATTATACCTTCGATTCGTTGTTCCGAGAAACGAAATCAAACACCTTTGAATCTTCCCACGTATTCCTTGCACTCCGTTCGAACGTCGGGTGGGCGACGATCTATCGAACTCCTATGGATCTCCTTCAACTCTCTAGAACTATCAAATAATGATATTCTTGTCTTATGAATTATGAAGGCCATGTAGTGCTTTTATAGGCTACGTAGGGGATCTAAAGGAGGTGGAATATTGGGCTTCTAATATTGAAGATTAAATTGAGCCCAATGCTCAAGTCCATTAATCCTTATCAATATTAATTTTATTTATTTTCCACTATATAAATAAAATTGCACTCCCAATATTTACCCATATTATATCGAATAATATTTCTCCGGTAGTATTATTTATTCCGTGTATTTAAGATTTAAATATCCATGAATAAAATTTATTTATTGCTTAATAAATTTATTCATCTCTTATATCCGAGAATAGTACCACTCAACCTTATTTATTATGCGGAACAAATCCACTCGCGAGGTTTACATAATAAATCCTTATGAGCTCATCTCGGGGATATTATCAACCCTTACGGGATACACTGTCTCGTCAAGAATTCACGGCATGCCATATATAAAATATAGTGACCCAACTTAACCGGTAATTGACCCAATAATTAAACCGGTCAATTCCTTTGGAAAATCAAAGTCACTTATACTAAATATATACACCCGCAATTCTATCGGGGATTAAGAATAAAATACTCTGAGATTTAAATTGATTATCCAAGGCAATCCTAATCAATAAATCTCAAGCGATCCGCCCAATACACCAAGTGTACAAGTGTGATAAAATAATCAAGATAAATTATTTTCTCTCTCACACAACGACTATACCGATGGATTGGTCCGTGTCCATCTAGGTCGTGAGCAACTGTTTGATTAAATACGAGTAACCGATAGTATGATCTTCTGTGCGCCCATGCAACACCATACTAACTACAACGTATAAAATCCAGGACTATAATTTGCATATATTAATTATCAATAATTAAAAGCAAATGAATGTTCGTTATTAATAGGTAAATGAAAGTGTACAAGGAGTTCATAATACTCAAATCTAGACATTAAGTATACTACTCCATCAATCTCCCACTTATACTAAGGTCTAGTCTTATCTTCCAAACTTCTGACTCCCAAACCCTCCAAGTGCTTGTTATATACTTCCTTAGGAAGTATCTTGGTAAAAGGGTCCGCTAGGTTGTCCTCCGAAGCTATCTTGGTGACTATCGCATCGCCCCTCTTGACGATGTCTCGAATCAGGTGGTACTTGCGCTCTATGTGTTTCATAGCACTATGGGACCGTGGTTCCTTACTGTTTGCCACTGCACCGCTATTATCACAATAAATTGTCATAGCCTTGGGCAAACTCGGAATCACATCTAAGTCCTGGAGGAAATTAAGGAACCAAACTGACTCTTTCGCTGCCTCTGAGGCTGCAACATATTCAGCTTCCATGGTAGTGTCCGAAATGCACTTTTGCTTAACACTCTTCCATGATACGGCTCCACCTCCCATAGTGTACACATAGCCTGATGTCGACTTACGCCGGTCCTTATCAGCTTGGAAATCCGAATCTGTGTAACCCAAAGGAATCAGATTGTCTGCCCCGTAACTCAGAACATAATCTTTAGTATTTCGCAAATACTTGAAAATGCTTTTTACGGCATTCCAATGAGCCTTTCCAGGGTTACTCTGATATCTCGCTACTACGCCAACTGCATAGCAGATATCAGGCCTCGTGCATAACATTGCATACATTAAGTTTCCCACAGCCGAAGCGTAGGGAACTGCTTTCATTTCATCTTTCTCCTTTTGTGTCCGAGGACACATCTCCTTAGAAAGATAAGTTCCTTTACTGAAGGGCAGTTCACCCTTCTTGGAATCTTGCATGTTAAAACGAGCCAGAATCGTGTCTATGTAAGATTTCAGGGATAGGTACAATGTTCTATTCCGGCGATCCCTTATAACCTTGATCCCTAGAACATGCCCGACTTCTCCCAAATCTTTCATATCGAATTGTCTAGACAACCATCCCTTTATGTCTGATAACATCTTTACACTGTTGCCAATGAGAAGAATGTCGTCTACATAAAGCACGAGGAACACCACCTTCTTTCCATCACGTTTCCAATACACACACGATTCGTCCATGCTTTGAATGAATCCAAAAGATTGGACTACTTCATCAAACCGCAGGTTCCACGATCTCGAGGCTTGTTTCAATCCATAAATGGATCGATTAAGCTTGCACACTAGATGATCTCGCCCCTTAGCAATGAATCCTTCTGGCTGTTTCATATAAATCGTCTCGTCAAGACTTCCATTTAGGAAAGCTGTCTTGACATCCATTTGCCATACCTCATAATCCATATGAGCTGCTATGGATAAGAGAATCCGGATCGACTTTATCTTGGCTACCGGCGAAAAGGTCTCCTCATAATCGATTCCTTCTTTCTAAGTATAGCCTTTCGCAACAAGCCGAGCTTTAAAGGTTTCAACCTTTCCGTCAGATCCTCTCTTCCTCTTGTAGACCCATTTACACCCAATTGGCTTTACGCCGTTTGGTGGTTCTACAAGATCCCAGACTTTATTAGAATCCATAGATTCTATTTCGGATTTCATTGCTTTCTACCAAGAAGGCGCATCTATATCTTGTACCGCCTCGTCATAGGTCCAGGGATCAATTTCATGAACTCCAGGTCCAGAGTCCGAAGACTCACCCAGTCCAATCCATCTATCTGGTTGTTTAACAACTCTCCCACTACGACGGCGTTCCGGTGTATTAACAGTGACAGTATTAGGTGCAGGTTCTAGTGGTGTATCTACACTCGGTTCGGCTGTATCTAAGTCTTCCTTGTCTCCCCTTAACTCATCGAGTATTAGGTCACTCTTGGGCTTGTGGTCCATGATATAGTCTTCCTCTAAGAACCGAGCGTTAGTACTTATAACGATCTTCTGGTCCGTAGGACTATAGAACATGCCACCTTTAGTTCCTTTCGGGTATCCTACAAACAGCCGTAATTCCGATCTAGGTTCTAACTTATCAGCACCTTGTCGCAACACATGTGCTGGACAACCCCAGATCCGAATGTGTCCCAAGCTAGGCTTACGCCCACTCCACAATTCCATGGGTGTAGTTGGCACTGTTTTGGTTGGAACCCTATTCAGAATGTACGCCGCTGTTTCCAAGGCAAGTCCCCAGAACATAACAGGTAAATCCGAGTAACTCATCATTGATCGCACCATCTCCATAAGAGTCCTATTCCTTCTTTCTGACACACCATTCTGCTGAGGAGTATATGGTGAGGTCAGTTGGGATTCAATCCCATTCTCTGCCAAGTATGCCTTGAATTCTCCAGACAGGTACTCGCCTCCGCGATCAGATCGCAGGCATTTTATGGATTTACCACGAAGGTTCTCCACAAGAGCCTTGAATTCCTTGAACTTGTCAAAAGAATCACTCTTGTGGCGCATCAGGTATACATATCCATACCTTGAGTAATCATCAGTAAAGGTGATGAAATACTCGTACCCTCCCCTTGCCTGAGTAGACATAGGTCCGCATACATCAGAGTGAATCAAATCCAATACTTGTTCAGCCCTCCGTCCTTTACCAGAAAAAGGACGCTTGGTCATTTTACCCTCTAAACAGGATTCGCAGGTTGGAAGGTCCTCTCCTTCAACATTGCTGATTAGACCATCAGCTTTCAACCTTTGAAGCCTATTTGAGTTTATATGACCTAGCCTTAGATGCCACAAGTATAATTGATTCATCCTAGAAGGTTCCTTTCTCTTATTGGTGTTCGTAGATGTGTTATTACTCTCGGTTAGTTGCATCGTGTTAGACTCAGGATTTAGTACATACAAATCGTCCACCAATGTACCAGAACAGATAATCTCACTGTTTCTTCTTATGATCACGGAGTGGTCAAAAGAAACAGAATATCCATTCATAATAAGTTTAGAAACCGAAATTAAATTCTTTCTAAAGTTGGGTACATAAAGACAATTATGTAAAACTAAAACCCTATCACTACTAAAGCGTAAGTGAACGTCTCCCACTACAACAGCCGCCACCCTCGCGGCATTGCCCATGTAGACCACGATCTCTCCCTCTCTAAGTCTCCGGGTTTCCTGGAACCCCTGCAATGAATTGCAGACATGATCAGTGGCCCCCGTATCTACACACCAGGTGCTGGTAGATAACACCACTGATAATGTTTCGGTGACTAAGGAAAATTTCGTACCTTTGATGAGAGGACAATCAGACCTCCAGTGCCCAAACTGTTTGCATCGAAAGCATCTGCGGAACCGCTTGCTTTCCCCAATATGTGGTTTTAAACCACTGGGTCTCTTTGCACGCTTTTTTTTTTAGCCTAGCCACAAGAGCTCGTGTTTCTCTTAACTTACGCACAAAAATCGCCTTCGCCGAGCCGTTTTTAAGGGACTCATTGAGGAACGATTCCGTGGGTATGTTAAACACCTCTTGCCCAGCTTCCACACCATGTCTCAACGTAGTTGGAACAACAGTGGATTCAGAAAGCTTGACAGTCTGAACAAAGTCTAGATTTCTTTTCCAATCAGTACTATATGGAACCAGTGAGTTTTCATCCTTAAGTATATCACAAAGTGGGGTCACAGTCATTCTTAGCCTATAAGCACATAAAACAAACAAACAATTTAATATCCGATATTATCTCCCTTAAATAATATCATTAAATCACTAACCGCCTCTAAAATCCCATCAGGTAAGGCAAGCCACGTGGTGTGGACGTTTACCCACCCAAACGACTTAGCAATTAGATTTTCTTTGGTCATACATCACTTATAGCGGAACCTCGTGGGGAGGAATACTATAAGGCGTATCTAAGTGTAAACCATTACTCAGCACCAAAGCAAATCGCTTGGAATTGCTACATTACCGCAAGCCACGTGGTGTGGACGTTTACGATAACTTCACAACTCTTCACAATTACTTACAACTGTCTACATCAATTAATCCAAAATCCGTCGGCATAGCAAGCCACGTGGTGTGGACGTTTACTACACCAAGAGACTTTTATAATTGACTCCCAATTACTTGATCCATTCAATCTTGTAAATCAAGACGCGGAGAATCATAAGTGAAACTCGAAGTTTCTAACCAGTGATTCACCATGCGAACAACCCTATCTCTCATAAATGAGGGAGCCGAGCAGACAATCGATCCATCTATCAAAGAATGGTACGACTGCCTCTAATTTGTGTCCTCTACATGACCAAGTGGCTCTGGCTCCATTCCACTCCCCGGGGTGAGAATGAGTCGACTTGAAATCAGCTTTGGAAAGACAAATTAGGCATTGTTTGATAAACTTAATCAATGTTTCTCGTAAGAGGAATTACAAGAACTCTCCTCCAATGACTTATCTATATAAACTTCAAAAGTTTATAAAAGTCACCAAGAGAGCAGTAATGGAGACCATGTGTATGTTTCCATACCCTCTCCCACTTAGCTTTTTACAATAAAGGGATACGCTATCTAGTGCATAAAAGTAAACACATATAGCATGCATACATGTAATAAAGCACATAGTATTATCACATAGTCAAAATAATACTAGAATATTATTTTCCGACTATTATGGCTTTACTTCATCTCCGTACGCATCTTCTAGTCTTTAGTCTTCGTTCTTGAATGCTCCATGTGACGAGAATATTAATTTCCAATATTTAAATCTATTTATTTTTAATAAATCCAAAAGATACTTAATTAAAAAATTAAGTCAATCGAATAAATCAAAAATAAAATTAAATATTATTAATATTTTTATTTATTTTATTTTCCCTTTCTACTTCATTAAATCTCTAGAATAATCTATCCAAGACCCACTTGGAATATTCTAGATGATTTCCATAATGAAATAAGGAAATAAAATAATTTAGGACTCTTCTACTTTCCAAGATTAATTAATTTCCATTACTATGAAAATTCCCATAAAATAGGAATAATCAATTAGGAAATAAAATAATCCTTAATTAACTTTTATTCCTTTCCAATTCTATTAAATCTCTAGGATCCTATTCCAAGTAGAACTCGGAATACTCTAGAAGACTTCCATAATAGAATAAGGAAATAAAATTAATCCCAATTAATTCTTTTCCTAATCCATGAGAATTCCCAAAAATAGGAATACTCAAATAGGAAAAATCCGAACTAATTAGGAAAGTAAATCTCCGGACCGGGATAGCACGGGGTGGGGATCCCCGCGCCACCCTCGACCCACGCCTAGGAGGTGGCCGGCCACCATCGCCGGCGGCTCCTCCATGTGAGGGTCGATCGATCCTCATGGGATCGACCATGGGGCGGTCGATCCTCGTCCTTTGGCCCTCACGATCATCTCCTTCGTCACACGTCTTCTCCGGCGGTCGTTTCGGCATCGATCCAACGCAAAATAAATTACAAAATAAATTTTACACTATCCGGTATCGATTCTATACATGAAATCGACCCTATACATTTTCCGGAAAAAGTAAAACGTAATAATAAATCCTAAATTCGGTCAACCCCCGAATTTTTACTATTACAAGCATTCACCACCAAAAACGAATCTCGACATGTCCGAGAGTTTAATCAATCCAACATTCATGACAAAATAAATTAAACGAATAATAAATTAAGCCATAATAGTCGGAACCCTGCAAGGTAGAACAATTTTATCGAAAATACCGCGAACGTAAACCACGCTCTGATACCAATTGTTGGAATTCGATATCCCGGGCTATTTAAAATTGCGGAAACCATAGCCCGATCAAACCCTTCGCCGGAGATCACATGAACGCCGACTCATCCGCCGGAGTCCGACCTTCGGAGACCATGCGCCCGAAGACGCACAGCCCGCCCCCGGTCGAACCCCCGCGAGCCGGGGTTCGTGTGATCGAACAAGGCGTTCGATGGGGCTGCATCCGGCAGCCCCCAGCAGCAGGTCCGGCGACCTGCTGCTCGCCGTGGAGGAGCCCCCACCTTCGAGGTGGGGAGGTGGCGGCACCAGCCCGCCACCGCCGGCGATCGCCCCCAGCGATCGCCCCCT
The DNA here is from genome assembly GCA_954870475.1 of Euphrasia confusa. Classification (NCBI taxonomy): domain Eukaryota; kingdom Viridiplantae; phylum Streptophyta; class Magnoliopsida; order Lamiales; family Orobanchaceae; genus Euphrasia; species Euphrasia confusa. The sequence goes on along the minus strand of OX940952.1, from coordinate 2,473,673 downwards.
CGGCCGAAGCCGAGGGTTCTCCTTCGCGCGCCGAACCCTAGGCGTGCGATCCACGCGGTCCGGTGGCTTCGCCACCACCGCGTGGTCGTTCGTCTAATCCGGGTCCGAACTTCCGGATCTTGTTCTACGGTATTTTCAATAAACCAAAAACCGAAATAATATCGAGGGGGTTTAGATATTATACCTTCGATTCGTTGTTCCGAGAAACGAAATCAAACACCTTTGAATCTTCCCACGTATTCCTTGCACTCCGTTCGAACGTCGGGTGGGCGACGATCTATCGAACTCCTATGGATCTCCTTCAACTCTCTAGAACTATCAAATAATGATATTCTTGTCTTATGAATTATGAAGGCCATGTAGTGCTTTTATAGGCTACGTAGGGGATCTAAAGGAGGTGGAATATTGGGCTTCTAATATTGAAGATTAAATTGAGCCCAATGCTCAAGTCCATTAATCCTTATCAATATTAATTTTATTTATTTTCCACTATATAAATAAAATTGCACTCCCAATATTTACCCATATTATATCGAATAATATTTCTCCGGTAGTATTATTTATTCCGTGTATTTAAGATTTAAATATCCATGAATAAAATTTATTTATTGCTTAATAAATTTATTCATCTCTTATATCCGAGAATAGTACCACTCAACCTTATTTATTATGCGGAACAAATCCACTCGCGAGGTTTACATAATAAATCCTTATGAGCTCATCTCGGGGATATTATCAACCCTTACGGGATACACTGTCTCGTCAAGAATTCACGGCATGCCATATATAAAATATAGTGACCCAACTTAACCGGTAATTGACCCAATAATTAAACCGGTCAATTCCTTTGGAAAATCAAAGTCACTTATACTAAATATATACACCCGCAATTCTATCGGGGATTAAGAATAAAATACTCTGAGATTTAAATTGATTATCCAAGGCAATCCTAATCAATAAATCTCAAGCGATCCGCCCAATACACCAAGTGTACAAGTGTGATAAAATAATCAAGATAAATTATTTTCTCTCTCACACAACGACTATACCGATGGATTGGTCCGTGTCCATCTAGGTCGTGAGCAACTGTTTGATTAAATACGAGTAACCGATAGTATGATCTTCTGTGCGCCCATGCAACACCATACTAACTACAACGTATAAAATCCAGGACTATAATTTGCATATATTAATTATCAATAATTAAAAGCAAATGAATGTTCGTTATTAATAGGTAAATGAAAGTGTACAAGGAGTTCATAATACTCAAATCTAGACATTAAGTATACTACTCCATCAGCATGGGCACACAGAAGATCATACTATCGGTTACTCGTATTTAATCAAACAGTGGCTCACGACCTAGATGGACCCGGACCAATCCATCGGTATAGTCGTTGTGTGAGAGTGAAAATAATTTATCTTAATTATTTTATCACACTTGTACACTTGGTGTATTGAGCGGATCGTTGAGATTCATCGATTAGGATTGCCGGCGATAATCGATTCGAGTCTCAGTGTATTTTATTCTTAATCCCCGATATTATTGCGGGTGTGTATATTTAATATAAGTGACTTTTATTTACCAAAGGAATTAACCGATTTAATTATTGGGTTAATTACCGGTTAAGTTGGGTCACTATATTTCATATATGGCATGCCGTGAATAATTGACCGGACAGTGTATCCCGGAAGGGTTGATAATATCCCCGAGATGAGTTCATAAGGAATTATTGTGTAAACCTCATGAGTGGATTCGTTCCGCACAATAATTAAGGTTGAATGGTACTAGTCTCGGATTAAAGAGATGAATAAATTAATTAGCAATAAATTAATATTATTCATGGATATTTAAATCTTAAATACACGGAATAAATAATACTACCGGAGAAATATTATTTGATATAATATGGTTTAATATTGGGAGTGCAATTAATTTATATAGTGGAAAATAAATTAATTAATATTGATAAGGATTAATGGACTTCGGCAGTGGGCTCAATTTAATCTTCAATATTGGAAGCCCAATATTCCACCTCCTTTAGATCCCCTACGTAGCCTATAAAAGCACTACATGGCCTTCATAAATCATAAGACAAGAATTATCATACTTGATATTCTAGAGAGTTGAAGGAGATCCATAGGAGTTCGATAGATCGTCGCCCACCCGACGTTCGAACGGAGTGCAAGGAATACGTGGGAAGATTCAAAGGTCTTCGATTGATTTCGTTTCTCCGCACAACGAATCAAAGGTATGATCATGAAACTCCTTGTGTGATTTTATGTTCTAATTAATTGTGATACATACATGAACGCACGATCCGGGAGAACGTCGAGACCGGGATACGGGGATTCGAGATCCCCGTCGGGATCGAGAGGGGTGGCCGAACCCTAGGGTTCGACCGCCGGTGCGCCGCGCAAGGAAGCCCCGGCTGGACGCCGGGGCATGCGATCGACCTAGGGTCGATCGCTGGGGATGCCACGGGCTGGTGCCGTGGCGGATCCCCGCCGCCTCCATGGCGGCGTGCGCGACGAGGCGCCTTGGCTGGGCCGAGGCGGGCGATCGATCGGGCGATCGATCGCCGGGGGAAGACCGCGGCTGGAGCCGCGGTAGGTCAGCCGGGCTGACCGCCCCTCCTGGCGGTGGCGGTGAGTCGCCGGACTCACCGCCGGGGGCTGCCCCATGCAGCCCCATGCGATCGCCATGCACGGCGATCGCGAGCCCCGGCGGGGGCGCGGCTAGGGTTTAGCCGTGGGTTCGCCTGCGGTGATGCCTCGGTCGTGCTCCGGGTCGTTCGGTGTTCGTGATCGGTTTCCGGCGACGGGATTTCGGTCGGGTTATTATTTTCCGCAAATTTTAATGGCCCGGGATATCGAATTCTAGCAACATATGTGTGAATTAGAAAGGTACGAGTAATTCTCTCAAAGAATACTCGGTGATGGATTAGAATACTTAATGTGCCATAAAAGCAAAAGTGTTTTGACTAGTCAATGGACACAAAGCTATTATGGGGAACCATCAAAGTATATCCATTAGGAGCCTGCGACTCGGTCGCGGAGGCCATCACTTATCTAAGTAACACATGGCATAATCAAAGATTGGGATTCAATCCCAAAGGGCCGCACCATACACTTACGTGTAGAGATGGTGCGTTGTAAATAAGAAATGGAGATCTAATAGTAAAAGAACAAGTTGTTCGGAACCACCTATGTTCTATGGATATTCCTGGATACAACGGCATATTCATTATGGTTGTAGGATATCCCAGATGAACAAAAATGTTGTGGTTTCTATAGTACTATGAATCAGAGGGACGTCTTGTCCGGTTCATAGAGGAAGACTATTAGATGAACCACAAAGCCTGAACTGATATAATACCTTGAAATGAGAAAAAGGACAAAAGACTGGGAACCAGCCAAACCGAGTAGAAGTACACCACATACTGCACCTATTGTTATTACTGTTATACACCGGGACGCCATTGCAGTGGGAGGTTGTTGAACAACCAAAGATATTCATAAGACTAGAGGAGTTCGGACTCTGGATCTAGTAGACATGAAATCGATCCCTAGCTCTGCATAAGGGTGGTACTAGATCTAAATGAGCTTTCTTGGATAACAATAAGGTTTATTGTTAAGAGGCTAGATCATTTAGAGTACAAGCTTAGTAAATCCATTTATGGATGGTAACAAAGCTATAAATCGTGGAACTTGCGAATTGATGAGAAAGTCCATTTGATGGATTCATCAAAAGGCAAAGACGAAAGGTGTATTAGAGACATAATGAAAACAAGGTGGTGTTTCTCAGAGATTTTATGTAGATAACATTTTGTCATTGGCAACAATGTAAAAATATTGTCAGACATAAAATGATGGTTGTCTAAATAAATCAAGATATAAGATTGAGAAGAAGTTAGAGCATGTTCTTAAGATCTTATGATCTAGAGATAAGAACATTGTACTTCTAGACATCTTATATGATTATGGTTTGTTTTAAACATGCATACTTCTGAGAGGATATCAAAGTAATCTTGACAAGAGAATTTACATAATATACATCTATCTAAAGGATATACATCTATGTAAAGGATATGTGTTTCGAACACATGAAGGAGATAGATGAAGACAAAGCAGTTTCCTACACTTTGTGTGGAAAGCTTGAATGCATTGTTGGAAAACAAGAACCTGATATCAACTATGCGGTTTGCGTAGTGGGAGGATATCAAAGTAATCTTGACAAGAGAATTTAAAATGCTATAATGGTACTTGCAAAGTACTGGATTATTAAGCAAGACGAAATCTTCTTAGATTACAGTTTCTCAGATTCCAAATCAGAGAAGGACCAGTGTAAGTCGATATCAGGCTATGTGTTCACTTTTGGGGAGGTGGAACTTTTAATATGAAAGAGTGATAAGCAGGACGCTTCTCGGACTCTCTCATAACCGAATAGCAGCCTCAGAGGCAGCGGAAGTTTTGGTTAGGTTCCGGGATAGCCTCTAAGACTTGGATATGACTCTTGGTTTATCAAAGGCTATTACATAGCGGTGCATGGTAAACCGGAAGAAGTCATAAGTCTAAAAGTGATGATAACACATAGTGCAAGTACCACCTGATACGAGTCATCGTCGAGGGAGACGACGTAGTAGTCACCAAGATAACTTCAGAGCGGCAACCTAGATTGCTCACTCACATAGTACTTCACGGAAGTACACTTTAAAGCACGTGATGAGTATGGGAACCGGGAGTTTGGAGGAAATGACTAGACCTTAGTACAAGTGGGAGATTGTTGGAGTTATGTACTTAATGTCTAGATTTAAGTAACGGTAAGCTCCCGGTCATAGCATTTAATCTATTAAATTAATAAACAATTGTTTGCTTTTAATTATTATTAATTAAATATATGCAAATCATAGTCCTAGATTTTATACGTTGTAGTTAGTATGGTGTTGCATGGGCACACAGAAGATCATACTATCGGTTACTCGTATTTAATCAAACTGTGGCTCACGACCTAGATGGACCCGGACCAATCCATCGGTATAGTCGTTGTGTGAGAGAGAAAATAATTTATCTTAATTATTTTATCACACTTGTACACTTGGTGTATTTAGCGGATCGTTGAGATTCATCGATTAGAATTGCCGGCGATAATCGATTCGAGTCTCAGTGTATTTTATTCTTAATCCCCGATATTATTGCGGGTGTGTATATTTAATATAAGTGACTTTGATTTACCAAAGGAATTAACCGATTTAATTATTGGGTTAATTACCGGTTAAGTTGGGTCACTATATTTCATATATGGCATGCCGTGAATAATTGACCGGACAGTGTATCCCGGAAGGGTTGATAATATCCCCGAGATGAGTTCATAAGGAATTATTGTGTAAACCTCATGAGTGAATTCGTTCCGCACAATAAATAAGGTTGAATGGTATTAGTCTCGGATTAAAGAGATGAATAAATTAATTAGCAATAAATTAATTTTATTCATGGATATTTAAATCTTAAATACACGGAATAAATAATACTACCGGAGAAATATTATTTGATATAATATGGTTTAATATTGGGAGTGCAATTAATTTATATAGTGGAAAATAAATTAATTAATATTGATAAGGATTAATGGACTTGGGCAGTGGGCTCAATTTAATCTTCAATATTGGAAGCCCAATATTCCACCTCCTTTAGATCCCCTACGTAGCCTATAAAAGCACTACATGGCCTTCATAATTCATAACTTGAATAAGACAAGATTATCATACTTGATATTCTATAGAGTTGAAGGAGATCCATAGGAGTTCGATAGATCGTCGCCCACCCGACGTTCGAACGGAGTGCAAGGAATACGTGGGAAGATCCAAAAGGTCTTCAACTTGATTTCGTTTCTCCGCACAACGAATCAAAGGTATGATCATAAAACTCCTTGTGCGATTTTATGTTCAATTAAATTTTGATACATGCATGAACACACGATCCGGGAAAACGATGAACTTCGGGGACGGGGATTCGAGATCCCCGGCGAACGTTCAAAGAACCCTCGGCTGGGAGCCGAGGGAGTCGATCGAACCCTAGGGTTCGATCGTGTGGCGCGAAGGAGCAGCCCCGGCTGGACGCCGGGGCGGGCGATCGATCATGCGATCGATCGCCGGGGCAAGCCGCGGCTGGAGCCGCGGCAGTCCGCTGGGCGGACGGGGCCCCTCCGGCGATGGCGGTGAGTCGCCGGACTCACTGCCGGGGGCTGCTACGAGCAGCCCCGGGGATGCGTTCGTGCATCCCCATGCGATCGCTTAACGCGATCGCAAACCCCACATGGGGGTTCGGCTAGGGCTAGCCGCGGGCTTGCCCGCGGTGGTGTGCTCGAGCCGGGCTCCGGCTCGTGTGGTGGTTTGCGATAAACTCCGGTGAGAGGATTTCGGTCGGGTTATTATTCTTCCGCAATTTTAATAGCCCGGGAAATCGATTTTCAGCATATATATATATATATATATATTAGATATGTGTATATATATAAATATAAATGTGTTTATACACTCTTGTTTGCACTAAGATCCAAGCATGGTAGATCTATATGTTTTACACGCTTCCGCACACACGGTATATCGATCGGATCGGTATACCGATACCCTTCAGGATAGAAGTGGTTCCCTCGAAAATTGAAGTGATTAAAAATTTGCCACCCCCGGTCAATGTGAAAGGCGTTAGAAGTTTTCTTGGGCATGCGAGTTTTTATAGACGTTTCATTAAAGACTTTTCAAAAATTGCACAACCTTTGTGTCATTTACTTGGACAAGATGTTGAGTTTGTCTTTGATGATTCATGTTTGAATGCCTTTAATACTTTGAAAGAAAAGCTTTTGAGTGCACCTATTCTTGTATCACCTAATTGGAATCTTGAATTTGAAATAATGTGTGATGCTTCGAATTTTGCTGTGGGTGCGGTGTTGGGTCAAAGAATTGATAAGATGTTGCATGTGATTTATTATGCTAGTATGACTTTGAATGATGCTCAAGTAAATTACACGACTACGGAAAAAGATATGTTAGCGGTTGTTTTCTCGCTAGATAAATTTGATGGAGTTGTATCCTAAATGTCTAGTTTAGTGCAAATACGGAACTCCTTATCTATACCTTAATTCGAGATATGATTCAAGCATGATTGCATTTAATGCAATAGTCCTTGATGTATACGTTGTAGACAGTATGGTGTGAGGAGACACGCGGAAGATCATACTGTCGGTTACTCGTATACTATCGAACAGTAGCTCACGACTTAGATGGACAGGGACAATCCATCGGTACGTCGTAGTGTGACTGGTAGATAGTCGGTCTTGACTATCATGTTACACTCGTACACTTGGTGTATTGAGCAGGACCACGGGAGGGCGTTCGATTTATACTAATCGGCGTAATCGAACTAGACCTCAGATTTTACGGATATACGAATTCCTAATCCCTATATAATTATAGGTGCGTGTGTCCAATTCTCGGTTCTTTAATATGCCAATGAGTGAGACTAATTGATTAGTCGAGATTCTCGGTAAATTGGGAATCGGAATTGTACACACGGCATGCTATAGATTATAGACAGGAAACCGTGTCCCATTTATTGGGTTGATGATGTCCCCGAGATGAGCTCATAAAGTTTATCATGTAAACCCTGCAGGTGGATTCGTTCCACATGATAATAAGGATGAGTGGTACTAGTCTCGGATAATAAGAAACGAATTAATTTAATTATTAGTAATTGAAATTAATTCGTGGACATTCGATATCTTAAACACGGGGAAAGTCGTATATGTAATTTCGGCGGAAATATTATTGGTAAAATAATATAGATTAATTAATTGGGAATTCAATTATAATTTTATAGTGGAATTAATTATAATTAAAATTGGATTTAATTAAATGTTTTCTTTTAAGGACACCGGTTTAATTAAATTACAATTTAGCCTAATTAATTAATTGTCCTAAGGTCCCTAGTGTGGCCTATATATACCCCTCAATCTCTCTTCTCTTAACCTACGAAACGCCGCTATAATTAATTCTGTGGAGAAATTATTTTGCTAGCGCAATTATTTTCTTCTCTGCTTAATTAATTTAGATTAGCGCAGTGTTTTTATTTCTGTAGAAATTAATTTGCTAGCGCAAATATATTTCTGGAGACAGAATAATTAAAACGTGAGAAAGAGGGTTTGAGAGAGAAGAAGAAGAGAAGACTCCGGTGGATCGTTGCCCACACAACTGTTGGAGTTGTGTACTTAATGTCTAGATTTAAGTGACAGAAACTCACGATCCATTTCCATTAATCTATTTAACTAAATGAACAATTATTTGCATTTAATTATTTATAATTAAATATATGCAAATTATAGTCCTGGATTCTATACGTTGTAGTTAGTATGGTGTGTCGGGCCCACACAGAAGATCATACTATCGGTTACTCGTATTTAATCGAACAGTTGCTCACGACCTAGATGGACACGGACCAATCCATCGGTATAGTCGTTGTGTGAGAGAGAAAATAATCTGTCTTGATTATTTTATCACACTTGTACACTTGGTGTATTGAGCGGATCTGCTTGAGATTCATCGATTAGGATTGCCGGCGATAATCGATTCGAGTCTCAGTGTATTTTATTCTTAATCCCCGAAACTATTGCGGGTGTGTATATTTAATATAAGTGACTTTGATTTACCAAAGGAATTAACCGATTTAATTATTGGGTTAATTACCGGTTAAGTTGGGTCACTATATTTTATATATGGCGTGCCGTGAATACTTGACGGGAAAGTGTATCCCGGAAGGGTTGATAATATCCCCGAGATGAGTTCATAAGGAATTATTATGTAAACCATGCAGGTGGATTCGTTCCGCATAATAATTAAGGTTGAATGGTACTAGTCTCGGTTACAAGAGATGAATAAATTAATTAGCAATAAATTAATTTTATTCATGGATATTTATATCTTAAATACACGGAATAAATAATACTACCGGAGAAATATTATTTGATATAATATGGTTTAATATTGGGAGTGCAATTAATTTTATATAGTGGAAAATAGAATTAATTAATAATAGTAAGGATTAATAGATTTGGGCTTGGTGGGCTCAATTTAATCACTATTATTGGAAGCCCAATATTCCACCTCCTTAAGATCCCCTACGTAGCCTATAAAAGCACTACATGGTCTTCTCTATTCTCATAACTTGAAGATCACAATTCTACAGAGAGAAAGTAGAGAGGAGGATCCATGGAGTTCGGTAGATCGTCGCCCACACGACGTCCGGGCTAGTGCAAGGAATACGCGGGAAGATCTCAAGGTCGTCAATTGAGTTCTTCGTTTCTCCGTACAACGAGAACAAAGGTAAAATCGTTGAACCCCCTTCGATGATTTTAAAGTTTAATTATCGTGAGAATAACGTGAACGTAAGATCCAAAGGTTTGGGATCCTCACCGGGGTCGAGCCGAGCGGTGGCGATCGAGGATCGCCGGACCGCCGCGGCTGGAGCGACTCGCCGGCGAGAATCACGCGACGGAGCTTCGCTGGGAGCGAAGCGCCCGCCTGGGGACCAGGCGCTCGCCTGGTCCATGTCGCGCGCGGTCGCGCGACCACCAGGCGCTCGCCTCGTATGGCTGGGCAGCGGGCTGCGCACTTTTGCGCAGCGGATCCGCGGGGCGTCGCTGGCCATGCTCGGAGCTGCACGGGGGTTGTGCAGCTGAACCCTAACGCACGTCCGTGACGTGCGCACGCCTCGAGCAAACATGCGGCGGCTTGGCCGCGGCTAGGGTTTGCGGTGGGGGGACTGTTTTGCGAGGGTTCGGGCGTGGATAGCGGGCTGCTACGAGCAGTCCGTGGAGGCTGCTGTGATCAGCTGCGTGCCCCATGAAGGGGCTCGACCGAACAGCCATGGGTTCGCCCATGGTCAGGGTTTGGTTGGGCTCGGCTTCGTGGTGGTTCGTGGCGGGATGTTCCGGCAACCGGGAGTCGATTGGAATTGTCGTTCCGCATTGACAATTCCGGATATTCGTTCTCCGAAGGATTTCGTTCGGAATTAATTAGATAATTAATTTTAATTAATTTATTAATTCCGGGATATCGAATTCCAACAATTGGTATCAGAGCGTTGGTTTTCGTTCACGTTATTTTTCGATAAATTGTTCTACCTTGCAGGGTTTCCGACTATTATGGCTAGATATAATTGTTCTTAATTATTGTCATAATATTGTTCTTGATTATTAAACTCTCGGACATGTCGAGATTCGTTTTATGTGTGGTGAATGCTTGTAATAGTAAAAATTCGGGGGTTGACCGAATTTACGTTTATTATTACGTTCTACTTTTTCCGGAAAATGTATAGGGTCGATTTCATGTATAGAATCGATACCGGATAATTGTAATTTAATTCTTGTAATTTATTTACGTTGGATCGATGCCGAGACGACCGCCGGAGAACACATGTGACGAAGGAGAAGATGAGAGGGAGGACCGGGGATCGATCACGAGGATCGATCCCATGAGGATCGATCAAAGGCGCGGAGGGGGCTGCCCGTGGGATTTCTTGGCCACGCCGGCCACCGATGGTGGTGGCGCGTGGGCTGAGGTGGCGGCGGCGCTCCTCCCCGGCCGGCGATCGATGGTGGGAGGGCGCGGGGTCCTCGTGATCTCGTGTTCTCCTACCAAGATACTACTTTCCTAATTGATTCGGTTTTTCCTATTTGAGTTTTCTTTTTTTTTTTGGGAATTCTCATGGATTAGGAAAAGAATTAATTGGAATTAATTTTATTCCTTATTCTATTATGGAAGTCTTCTAGAGTATTCCGAGTTCTACTTGGAATAGGATCCTAGAGATTTAATAGAATAGGAAAGGAATAAGAGTTAATTTAGGATTGATTTATTTCCTAATTGATTATTCCTATTTTATGGGAATTTTCATAGAGATGGAAATTAATTAATCTTGGAAAGTAGAAGAGTCCTAATTTATTTTATTTCCTTATTCTATTATAGAAGTCTTCTAGAATATTCCAAGTTTAACTTGGATAGATTATTCTAGAGATTTAATAGAATTAGATAGGAAAATAAATAAATAAAAATATTAATAATATTTAATTTTATTTTTGATATATTCGATTGACTTAATTTTCGAATTAAGTAACTTTTGGATTAATTGAAAATAAATAGATTTAAATATTGGGATTAATATTCTCGTCACATGGAGCATTCAAGAACGAAGACTGAAGACTAGAAGATGCGTACGGGGATGCGATAAAGCCATAATAGTCGGAAAATAATATTCTAGTAATTATTTTGACTATGTGATAATATTCTATGTGCTTTATTTCATGTATGCATGCTTATGTGTATTTAATTATGCATTAGATAGCGTATCCCTTTATTATAAAAAGCTAAGTGGGAGAGGGTATGGAAACATATCCATGGTCTCCATTGCTGTTCTCTTGGTGACTTTTATGGACTTTTGAAGTTCGTATAGACAAGTCATTGGAGGAGAATTCTTGTAATTCCTTTTACGAGAAACATTGATTAAGTCTATCAAACAATGCCTAATTTGTCTTTCCAAAACTGACTTCAAGTCGACTCATTCTCACCCCGGGGAGTGGAATGGAGCCAAAGCCACTTGGTCATGTCGAGGACACAAATTAGAGGCAGTCGTACCATTTTTTGAAGGTGGATCGATTGTCTGCTCGGCTCCCTCATTTTATGAGAGATAGGGTTGTTCGCATGGTGAATCACTGGTTAGAAACTTTGAGTTTCACTTATGATTCTCCGCGTCTTGATTTACAAGATTAAATGATTCAAGTAATTGGGAGTCAATTGTAAAAGTCTTTTGGTGTAGTAAACGTCCACACGAACGTGGCTTGCTACATTGAATGGGATTTTGGAACGATTGATGTAGACAGTTATAGAAGGGAGTAAAGGAGCGTATATTAACGTAAACGTCCACACGAACGTGGCTTGCGGTGAATATACGTGTCCCAAACAATCTTCTTAGATACTGAGTAATGGTTTACACTTAGGTACGCTTTATAGTATTCTTCCCAACGAAGTAACGCTATAATGATGTACGACCGAAGCAAATCTAATTGCTAAATCATTTGGGTGGGTAAACGTCCACACGAACGTGGCTTGCCTTACCTGATGGGATTTTAGATGTGATTAGTGGTTTAATGATATTATTTGAGGGAGATAATATCGGAGGTTAAATTGATTGTTTGTTGTTATATGTGCTCATAGATTAGGAAATGGCTTTGAACCCACTTTATGTGATACGTAAGGATTTTAAACTCATTGGTCCCTAAATGTAATGATTGGAATAGAGATCTAGACATTACCCAAACTGTTAAAGAGTGCTAGTTAGTACTCAGTGAGCTTTGTCCTCCCGAGCCTATTGACATAGGCGGCTAGACAAGAAGCGATGAGGACACTCATAAAGGCCAGTCACTTCGAGGAAACGCATAAAAACGTTTTTGAGATAATTGACCTTTTAGACGAGTTGAGACGGAAATCGCAAGCTCTTGTAGCCAATGCCAAAGGTTTTGAACCTAAGGGCAAAATCGGGGGAAAGGAAAAGCAAGCAAAGAGACCCAGTGGTCATAAGTTACTTGAACCACAAGATGGGACGAGAAAGCCAAATAGGCAAGTGTTCTCGATGCAAACAGTCTGGGTACTGGAAGTCTGATTATCCTCTCAAAGAAAGTACGAAATTTTCTTTAGTCGTAAAACAAAGTCAGTGGTATTATCTACCGGAACCTGGTGTGTAGATATGGAACCACTGACGGTATGTGCATTTTTAAATGCAAGGGTTCCAGGAAACCCGACGACTTAGAGAAGAAGAAATCGTAGTCTACATGGGCAATGCTGTAGAGGAGGCAGCTGTTGCAATGGAGGACATTTTATAGGATTTCATTTTGAGTTATTGCTTTTATGTACCTTTCATATTAGAATGAACCTTTGTTCTGGATTTCTAATAAATGGATATTTTATTTCTTTTAATCATTTGATGGTTATAAGAAGAAATAATGATAGTATCTATTCTGGTACATTAGCTAGCAATATTTAAATGATGAATCCTAAGTCCACCACGATGCAACGAACCATAGTATAAAACTCGTTTTACTAATAAGAGATTTCTTTATTAAATCAGTTATACTTGTGGATTCTTATGCTATGTCATGCTTATTCAAATAAGAAGTTCAAAGGTCGAAAATTGTTTTTTTTGATCAATTAAGTTGAAGGAGTGGACCTTCCGACCTAAGAATCTTATTTGGAAGATAACATGACTAAGCAATCCTTTATGGATATAAGATATAAGATCCGGACAAGTATAAGAATTGATTGACTCTGATGTATGCAGACCTATGTCTACTCAGACAATAAGGTACGAGTACTTCATTTGATGATTACTCGAGAAATGGATTAGAATACCTGATGTGCCACAAAAGCAAGTGTTTTGACAAGACAATGGACACTAAGCAATTGTGGAGAACCATCAATGTATATCCATTTGTAGCCTGCGATTTGATCGCGGAGGCAAGTACCTGTCTGAGGAATGCATGGCATACTGATCAGAGATTGGGATTTGATCCCAAATGACTACACCCTACACTTTTGTGTAAGAAATGGTGTGTCGTAAATAAGAAATGGAACTCTTATAGAGATAGTAAAAGATGAGTTATACGGAACTACCTGTGTTCTATGGATATGTCTGGAAACAACGGCGCATTCAAATGCGGTTGTAGAATATCCTAGAAGAACAAAAGATGTGTGTTCAATAGTACTATGAACCAGAAGGACGTTATAAGTTCTAACGCCCGGTTCTTAGAGAAAGACTATATAATGAACCACAAGCCCAAGGTGACGTAATACTTTGAAATGAGAGAGAAAGATTAAGACTTAGAACCAGCCGAACCGAGTAGCGGTACACCACTAACTGCACCTACTGTTATCACTGTTTATACACCGGAATGCCATTGTAGTGGGAGGTTGTGGGACAACCAGAGATATTCATAAGACTAGGAGAGTCTTCGAACTCTGGACCTAGTATACATGAAATCGATCCCTAGATCTACATGAAGGCCGTACTAGATCTAAATGTGCCTTCTTGGAAGAGCAATAAGGATTATTGCTAAGAGGCGAGATCATTTAGAGTACAAGCTTAGTTGATCCACTTATGGATTGAAACAAAGCATTGAGTTCGTGGTACTTGCAAATTGATGAGACAGTCCATTTTATGGATTCATCAAAAGCATAGACGAATCGTGTGTATGGGAAACGTGATGGAAACAAGGTGGTGTTTCTCGGAGGTTTTATGTAGATGACATTTTATCATTGGTAACAATGTAAAGATGTTGTCAGACATAAAATGATGGTTGTCTAGAAAAATCGATATATGAGATAAAGAAGAAGTTAGAGCATGTTCTTAAGATCTAGGATCTCAAGAAAAGAACATTGTACTTCTCCTGGACATCTTACATATATATGATTATGGTTCGTTTTAACATGCAAGATTCCGAGAAAGGTTCGTTACCTTTCAGATATGGAATGCGTCTATCTAAGGTATGTGTTTTGTATCACATAAAGGTGATAGAAGCAATGAAAGCAATTTCCTACACTTGAAGTGTGGAAAGCTTGATAAATGCAATGTTGAAAAACGAGAACCTGATATCGGCTATGCGGTGAGCATAGTGGGAGGATATCAAGGTAATCCTGGAAAGGAATATTCGACTGCCGTAAAGTACTTTCGAAGTACTGTTCTAGACTACGAGACAGACGAACATTTCCTTTGGATTACATTCTCTTAGATTTCTAATCAAATGAGGATCGGTGAAAGTCGATATCAGGCTATGTGTTTCACTATTAAAGGAGAAGGAGTTTTAACATGGAAGCGTGATAAGCATGATGCTTTCGGACTCTGCCATGGGTAACCAAATAGCGGCCTCAGAGGCAGCGGAAGTTTTGGTATAATTCCGGGATAATCTCTGGGACTTAGATGTGATTCTTAATTTGCCAAAGGCTATGTAAATAGCGGTGCGATGGCAAATGGTAAGAAATCACAAGTCCATAAGTGAAAGATAACACATAGTGCAAGTACCACCTGATACGAGTCATCGTCGAGGGAGACGACGCTGTAGTCACCAAGATAACTTCAGAGCGGCAACCTAGAGTGCTCATTCACATAGTACTTCTTGGAAGTACAACTTAAGCACGTGATGAGTATGGGAGTCGGGAGTTTGGAGGAAATGACTAGACCTTAGTACAAGTGGGAGATTGTTGGAGTTGTGTACTTAATGTCTAGATTTAAGTGACAGAAACTCACGATCCATTGCCATTAATCTATTTAACTAAATGAACAATTATTTGCATTTAATTATTTATAATTAAATATATGCAAATTATAGTCCTGGATTCTATACGTTGTAGTTAGTATGGTGTGTCGGGCCCACACAGAAGATCATACTATCGGTTACTCGTATTTAATCGAACAGTTGCTCACGACCTAGATGGACACGGACCAATCCATCGGTATAGTCGTTGTGTGAGAGAGAAAATAATCTGTCTTGATTATTTTATCACACTTGTACACTTGGTGTATTGAGCGGATCTGCTTGAGATTCATCGATTAGGATTGCCGGCGATAATCGATTCGAGTCTCAGTGTATTTTATTCTTAATCCCCGAAACTATTGCGGGTGTGTATATTTAATATAAGTGACTTTGATTTACCAAAGGAATTAACCGATTTAATTATTGGGTTAATTACCGGTTAAGTTGGGTCACTATATTTTATATATGGCGTGCCGTGAATACTTGACGGGAAAGTGTATCCCGGAAGGGTTTATAATATCCCCGAGATGAGTTCATAAGGAATTATTATGTAAACCCTGCAGGTGGATTCGTTCCGCATAATAATTAAGGTTGAATGGTACTAGTCTCGGTTACAAGAGATGAATAAATTAATTAGCAATAAATTAATTTTATTCATGGATATTTATATCTTAAATACACGGAATAAATAATACTACCGGAGAAATATTATTTGATATAATATTGTTTAATATTGGGAGTGCAATTAATTTTATATAGTGGAAAATAGAATTAATTAATAATAGTAAGGATTAATAGATTTGGGCTTGGTGGGCTCAATTTAATCACTATTATTGGAAGCCCAATATTCCACCTCCTTAAGATCCCCTACATAGCCTATAAAAGCACTACATGGTCTTCTCTATTCTCATAACTTGAAGATCACAATTCTAGAGAGAGAAAGTAGAGAGGAGGATCCATGGAGTTCGGTAGATCGTCGCCCACACGACGTCCGGGCTAGTGCAAGGAATACGCGGGAAGATCTCAAGGTCGTCAATTGAGTTCTTCGTTTCTCCGTACAACGAGAACAAAGGTAAAATCGTTGAACCCCCTTCGATGATTTTAAAGTTTAATTATCGTGAGAATAACGTGAACGTAAGATCCAAAGGTTTGGGATCCTCACCGGGGTCGAGCCGAGCGGTGGCGATCGAGGATCGCCGGACCGCCGCGGCTGGAGCGACTCGCCGGCGAGAATCACGCGACTCTCCTTAATTAATTTATTAATTCCGGGATATCGAATTCCAACAACAACGTCCGGCGTCGAGGGCTAGGATACACACTAGAAGATCTCAGGGTGTTCGCCTATTCGGCTTCTCCGAATCACGCTTCAAAGGTATAAGAAATCGATCTAAGGGTATGTGTTTCGAACATACATCTATCTAAGGGTATGTGTTTCGAACACATGAAGGAGATAGATACAGACAAAGTAGTTCCCACACTTCGAGTGTGGAAAGATTTATAAATGCAATGTTGTAAAACAAGAACCTGATATCAACTATGCGGTTTGCGTAGTGGGAGGATATCAAAGTAATCTGGACAAGAGATATTCGAATGCTATAAAAGTACTTGAAAGTACTAGATTACAAAGCAAGACGAAATCTTCTTGGATTACATATTCTCAGATCTCAAATCAGAGAAGGACCAGTGTAAGTCGATATCAGGCTATGTGTTCACTTTTGGAAAGAGGTGGAACCATGAAATGAAAGAGTGATAAGCAGGACGCTTCTCAGACTCTATCATAACCGAATAGCAGCCTCAGAGGCAGTGGAAGTTTTGGTTAGGTTCCGGGATAACCTCTAGACTTGGATATGACTCTTAGTTTACCAAAGGCAATTATATAGCGGTGCATGGTAAACTGGAAGAAGTCATAAGTCAAAAAGTGATGATAACACATAGAGCAAGTACCACCTGATACGAGTCATCGTCGAGGGAGACGACGCTGTAGTCACCAAGATAACTTCAGAGCGGCAACCTAGAGTGCTCATTCATATGGTACTTCTTGGAAGTACAACTTAAGCACGTGATGAGTATGGGAGTCGGGAGTTTGGAGGAAATGACTAGACCTTAGTAAAAGTGGGAGATTGTTGGAGTTGTGTACTTAATGTCTAGATTTAAGTAACGGTAACTCCCGATCATAGCATTTAATCTATTTAATTAATAAACAATCGTTTGCATTTAATTATTGATAATTAAACATATGCAAAATATAGTCCTGGATTCTATACGTTGTAGTTAGTATGGTGTGCGGGCCCACCCAGAAGATCATACTATCGGTTACTCGTATTTAATCAAACAGTTGCTCACGACCTAGATGGACACGGACCATGTTGGAGTTGTGTATTTAATGTCTAGATTTAAGTAACGGTAAACTCCCGGTCATAGCATTTAATCTATTTAATTAATAAACAATTGTTTGCATTTAATTATTGATAATTAAATATATGCAAATCATAGTCCTGGATTCTATACGTTGTAGTTAGTATGGTGTGTCGGACCCACACAGAAGATCATACTATCGGTTACTCGTATTTAATCAAACAGTTGCTCACGACCTAGATGGACACGGATCAATCCATCGGTATAGTCTTAATTTGTGTGAGAGAGAAAATAATTTGTCTTAATTATTTTATCACACTTGTACACTTGGTGTATTGAGCGGATCGCTTGAGATTTATCGATTAGGATTGCCTTGGATAATCGATTCAAGTCTCAGAGTATTTTATTCTTAATCCCCGATACTATTGCGGGTGTGTATATTTAATATAAGTAACTTTGATTTACCAAAGGAATTAACCGATTTAATTATTGGGTTAATTACCGGCTAAGTTGGGTTACTATATTTTATATACAACATGCCGTGAATACTTGACGGGAAAGTGTATCCCGGAAGGGTTGATAATATCCCCGAGATGAGTTCATAAGGAATTATTGTGTAATCCTCATGAGTGGATTCGTTCCGCACAATAAATAAAGTTGAATGGTACTAGTCTCGGATTCAAGAGATGAATAAATTAATTAGCAATAAATTAATTTTATTCATGGATATTTAAATCTTAAATACACGGAATAAATAATACTAACGAAGAAATATTATTTGATATAATATGGTTTAATATTGGGAGTGCAATTAATTTATATAGTGGAAAATAAATTAATTAATATTAAAAGAGGATTAATAGATTTGGGCTTGGGCTCAATTTAATCTTTAATATTGGAAGCCCAATATTCCACCTCCTTTAGATCCCCTACGTAGCCTATAAAAGCACTACATGGTCTTCACTTTTTCATAAGACAAGATTATCATACTTGATATTCTAGAGAGTTGAAGAGGATCCATAAGCTTGGAAGATCGTCGCCCACCCGACGTTCAAGCTAGTGCAAGGAATACGTGAGAAGATCGTAAGGTCATCAATTGATTCTGTTTCTCCGCACAACGAATCAAAAGGTAAAATCATAAACTCCCTTATGTGATTTTATGTGAATTAATTGTGATACATACATGAACGCACGATCCGGGAAAAACGACGAACTTCGGGGACGGGGATTCGAGATCCCTGGCGACGGTTCGAATGACCCTCGACTGGGAGCCAAGGGGAGCGATCGAGCCCTAGGGCGTCGATCGCGGGGCCCACACGAGGACGCCCCGGCTGGACGCCGGGGCATGCGATCGACCTTACGGTCGTTCGCGGGGGGCAGCCGCGGCGGGTGCGCTGGGCGCACCGCCCTCCTCGGCGGTGGCGGTGAGTCGCCGGACTCACCGCCGGGGGCTGTTCGGAACAGCCCCACGGGGATGCGCGTGCATCCCCGGCGATCGCTAGGGCAGTGATCGCGAGCCCCGGCGGGGGCTCGGCTAGGGTTTAGCCGCGGGTTCATCCCGCGGCGATGCTCTTGTCGAGCCCGGTTCCATTAG
Source organism: Euphrasia confusa (assembly GCA_954870475.1). Lineage (NCBI taxonomy): Eukaryota > Viridiplantae > Streptophyta > Magnoliopsida > Lamiales > Orobanchaceae > Euphrasia > Euphrasia confusa. Next base: position 2,454,375 of record OX940952.1, on the reverse strand, counting down.
GTGGTTCGCGTGTTTCCGACGATGGGATTTCGGTCGGGTTTATCGGTTCCGCAATTTTGATACCCCGGGATATCGATTTCCAACAATTGGTATCAGAGCGTTTGGTTTCGTGTTCATGTATGTGTTCAATTATCGTTCTACCTTGCAGGGATTTCGACTATCATGGTTTAATTTAATTATTGTTAATTAATTTTTACCATGATTATTCGTTATTAAACTCTCGGACATGTCGAGATTCGTTTTGTGTGGTTGAATGCTTGTAATAGTAAAAATTTGGGGGTTGACCGAATTTAGATTTATTATTATTGTTCTATGTTTTCCGGAAAGTGTATAGGGTCGATTTCATGTATAGAATCGATACCGGAATTGTAAATTTATTTCTTGTAATTTATTTACATTGGATTGATGCCGAGACGACCGCCGGAGAACGCGTGTGACGAAGAAGACGAAGAGGACGAAAAACAGGGGGTCGATCATCCCCATGATCAACCCCATGATCGATCAAGAGGGAGAGGGGCGTCGCGCCCCTTCGGCCGTGGGCTGTCGCCGGCGACGGTGGCGGCTGGCCGGCTGGATTGGCGGCGGCGGGTGCTCCCTCCCGGTGGTCGGTCGATGATGGTGGGGTGGTGCGGGAATCCCCAACCCGTGCTACTCCTACCAAGATTCACTTTCCTAATTGATTCGGTTTTCCTATTTTGAGTATTCCTATTTTTGGGAACTCTCGTGGAAATAGGAAAAGAATTAATTGGAATTAATTTTATTTCCTTATTCTATTGTGGAAGTCTTCTAGAATATTCCAAGTTCTACTTGGAATAGGATTCTAGAGATTTAATAGAATTGGAAAGAAATAAAAATTAATTAATAATTGATTTATTTCCTAATTGATTATTCATTTTTTATGGGAATTTTCATAGACATGGAAATTAATTAATTTTGGAAAGTAGAAGAGTCCTAATTTATTTCCTTATTCTATTGTAGAAGTCTTCTAGAATATTCCAAGTTTTACTTGGATAGATTATTCTAGAGATTTAATAGAATTAGATAGGAAAATAAATAAATAAAAATATTAATAATATTTAATTTTATTTTTGATTTATTCGATTGACTTAATTTTCGAATTAAGTATCTTTTGGATTTATTGAAAATAAATAGATTTAAATATTGGGATTAATATTCTCGTCACATGGAGCATTCAAGAACGAAGACTGAAGACTAGAAGACGCATACGGAGATGGAATAAAGCCATGATAGTCGGAAAATAATTTTCTAGCATTATTTTGACTATGTGATACTATATGCATGCTATATGTGTTTATTTTATGCACTAGATAGCGTATCCCTTTGTTATAAAAAGCTAAGTGGGAGAGGGGATGGAAACATTCCCATGGTCTCCATTACTGTTCTCTTGGTGACTCTTATGGACTTTTTGAAGTTCGTATAGATGTGTCATTGGAGGAGAATTCTTGTAATTCCTTTTACGAGAAACATTGATTAAGTCTATCAAACAATGCCTAATTTGTCTTTCTGAAACTGACTTCAAGTCGACTCATTCTCACCCCCCGGGGAGTGGAATGGAGCCAAAGCCACTTGTTCATGTGGATGACACAAATTAGAGACATTCGTACCATTCTTTTGAAGATGGATCGATTGTCTGCTCGGCTCCCTCATCTAATGAGAGATAGGGTTGTTCGCATGGTGAATCACTGGTTAGAAACTTCAAGTTTCACTTATGATTATCCGCGTCTTTATTCATTGATATTTAAATCTTAAATACACGGAATAAATAATACTACCGGAGAAATATTATTTGATATAATATGGTTTAATATTGGGAGTGCAATTAATTTATATAGTGGAAAATAAATTAATTAATATTAATAGAGGATTAATAGATTTGGGCTTGGGCTCAATTTAATCTTTAATATTGGAAGCCCAGTATTCCACCTCCTTTAGATCCCCTACGTAGCCTATAAAAGCACTACATGGTCTTCACTTTTTCATAAGACAAGATTATCATACTTGATATTCTAGAGAGTTGAAGAGGATCCATAAGCTTGGAAGATCGTCGCCCACTCGACGTTCAAGTTAGTGCAAGGAATACGTGGGAAGATCGTAAGGTCATCAATTTATTCCGTTTCTCCGCACAACGAATCAAAAGGTAAAATCATAAACTCCCTTGTGTGATTTTATGTGAATTAATTGTGATACATACATGAACGCACGATCCGGGAAAAACGACGAACTTCGGGGACGGGGATTCAAGATCCCCGGCGAAGGTTCGAAGGACCCTCGGCTGGGAGCCGAGGGGAGCGATCGAGCCCTAGGGCGTCGATCGCGGGGCCCACACGAGGACGCCTCGGCTGGACGCCGGGGCATGCGATCGACCTTACGGTCGATCGCGGGGGGCAGCCGCGGCTGGGCCGCGGCGGGTGCGCTGGGCGCACCGCCCTCCTCGGCGGTGGCGGTGAGTCGCCGGACTCACCGCCGGGGGCTGTTCGGAACAGCCCCACGGGGATGCGCGTGCATCCCCGGCGATCGCTAGGGCAGCGATCGCGAGCCCCGGCGAGGGCTCGGCTAGGGTTTAGCCGCGGGTTCATCCCGCGGCGATGCTCTTGTCGAGCCCGATTCCGTTAGGTGGTTCGCGTGTTTCCGGCGATGGGATTTCGGTCGGGGTTATCGGTTCCGCAATTTTGATACCCCGGGATATCGATTTCCAATAGACCAATCCATCGGTATAGTCGTTGTGTTAGAGAGAAAATAATTTGTCTTAATTATTTTATCACACTTGTACACTTGGTGAATTGGGCGGATCGCTTGAGACTTATAAATTAGGATTGCCGTTGATAATTGATTCAAGTCTCAGAGTATTTTATTCTCAATCCCCGATACTATTGCGGGTGTGTATATTTAATATAAGTGACTTTGATTTACCAAAGGAATTAACCGATTTAATTATTGGGTTAATTATCGGTTAAGTTGGGTCACTATATTATATATATGTCATGCCGTGAATACTTGACGGGAAAGTGTATCCCGGAAGGGTTGATAATATCTCCGAGATGAGTTCATAAGAAATTATTATGTAAACCTCATGAGTGGATTTGATCCGCATAATAATTAAGGTTGAATGATACTAGTCTCGGATACAAGAGATGAATAAATTAATTAGCAATAAATTAATTTTATTCATGGATATTTAAATCATAAATACACGGAATAAAAATACTACCGGAGAAATATTATTTGATATAATATGGTTTAATATTGGGAGTGCAATTAATTTATATAGTGGAAAATAAATTAATTAATATTGATGGGATTAATAGATTTGGGTTTGGGCTCAATTTAATCATCAATATTGGAAGCTCAATATTCCACCTCCTTTAGATCCCCTACGTAGCCTATAAAAGCACTACATGGTCTTCACAATTCATATCCCATAACACCATAAGAATATCATACTTGATATTCTAGAGAGTTCGTGAAGTAGATCCATAGAGTTCGGAGGATCGTCGCCCACACGACGTTCGAACGAGGTGCAAGGAATACGTAGGAAGATTCAAAGGTCTTCAATTGATTTCGTTTCTCCGCACAACGAATCAAAGGTAAAAATCATAAACTCCCTTGTGTGATTTTTATGTGAATATTAATTGTAATATATACATGAACGCACGATCCAAGAAAACGACGAACCTCGGGGACGGGGATTCGAGATCCCCGGCGAGGATCGAGAGGGGCGGTCGAACCCTAGGGTTCGACCGCCGGTACGCGCGGCAAGGGAAAGCCCCGGCTGGACGCCGGGGCATGCGATCGACGTGAAGTCGATCGCCGGGGGTTCGCCGTGGGCTGGAGCCACGGCGGATGAACCTGTTGGAAATCGACTACCCGGGACGTGTCCGTTCGATCGCTCGAACATCCGAACACGCCCAGTCGACCTCCAGGCATCACTGCTCCGTTCACGTAACAGCCCTCGTGCCGATTCACGCCCAGCCATCGCCCCGAAGGACAACCGCGCGAATCAGCCGCTGATCTGACTCAAGCAGCGGGCGCTGCTAGTCAATCAGCGGCCGCTGATTAGGCCCCAAACAGCGGGCGCTGTTTGGCCTTCAGCGGGCGCTGTTCGTCCGCGAACAACAACGCGACCTGCTGTTCCGAGCGCGTTTCCGGGTCGATTTTCCTCATCCGACTACCGATCCGGAGGTCCTTGACCCCCCAGTAGTCGAGGAACATGATCCACGACGCCCGGAACCCGATCTTAGATCCGATGTATTTTCAACGAAATAGAAAACGAAACGTATGCGGAATAAGGGTTTCGATTTCTTATACCTTTGTCGCGTGATTCGGAGAAGCCGAATTGTTGAGACCACGAAGCCTTCCGGTGTATGTCTCTATCCCCGACGTTCATCCGTTGAGTGGGCAACGATCCGCTGAACCTTCCTCTTCTCCTTTCTCTCTTGAACCGACCGTAGGAATAATATCCTCTGTCTCAGAAATATATTTGCGCTAGCAAAATTATTTCTACAAAATTATTTCTGCGCTAATCTAAATTAATTAAGCAGAGGAAAAATAATTGCGCAAGCTTTTATTTTCTGCAGAATTAATTATAGCGTAAGTTAGGTTTTGATCTTCTGTCTCAAAAATATAATTGCGCAATTAATTTCTCTAGAAAATTATAACAACGCTAATCTATTTATTTTTACAGAATTGTAAGTTAGGTTTTGATCTTCTGTCTCAAAAATATAATTGTGCTAGCAATTAATTTCTCCAGAAAATAA